>OX359282.1:3030000-4230000 GCA_947179155.2 Hedera helix | reverse complement strand
AAATAATAATTAAAGGATATTAGAGTTAATAAACTAATTATTTATTATTTAATTAATATTAAATAATAAGTAAAGTAAATTAAATAATTATTTATTATTTAATTAATATTAAATAATAAGTAAAGGATATTAAAGTTAGTAAACTAAGTATTTATTATTTAATTAATATTAAATAATAAGTAAGGTTAAATAAATAAATAATTATTATTTAATTAATATTAAATATAATTAAAGGATATTAAAGTTAATAATCTAATTATTTATTATTTAATTAATATTAAATAATAAGTAAAGTTAATCAATTTATTAATTATTATTTAATTAATATTAAATAATGATTAAAGTATATTAAGGTTAAATGAAGTAATTATTCATTATTTGATTTATAATGAGTAAAGTTAATCAATTAGTTAATTAATTATTATTTAATTACATATTAAATAAACAAGAATGATTAATTATTTAATTATTATTTAAAGGATATTAAATAATAATTAGAGAAATGGTGTGAATAAAATGATCATTTGTTATTTAATTAATATTAAATAATAAATGATGTTAATTAATTAAGAAGTTATTATTTAATGATATTCAAAAATCATTAAAGGAAAGGAGGATAATTAATTAATTAATTATTATTTAAATGATATTAAATAATAATTAAAGTGAATAAAATAATTGTTATGTAATGCTGAATAACAAGTAAAATTAAATGAGTTAATTATTTATTTAATATTAAATAAATAATGTGAAGAAAATTAAAGGAATAAGGAGGTGATTAAACAATGTACATTTAAATTTTTTAAGCCTTTAAAGATTATAAAAGGAGTAAACGATAATAGCAAGTGATAAAATATTATTAAAGGATTAATAATATTGGTAATTGGGTGAATATTATTAAGGGCTTAATAATATTAGTAACCAATTAAGGTGTTGTCCAGTAATTGAGTAGCGCTGGTAATTTAGGGATATATTATTAATGAATAACAATACTGATCGGTATTTAAAATATTATCCAAGGAGGATAATATTGTCTTATAAATTATGAGTTAATAAATAGGGATTTCTTTATTGTAGAGTCAATTCCTTAATGAATGGCAGCTGAGTCCCTATGCGCTTTACTGATTGACATAAGCATATTAGGTCTTTCGGAGGCGGTAAATTGATTTGTATGAGCATTAGTGATGGAACGCAGATTTCAGACTGGTAGCGTAAGTAAATGCACATATCAGGTAAGTTTTTCAGTACTATGTGTTATTCTTGCAAACCTGTTGCTATATGCATAAATTATTATGTATGCACTTATTGTATGTGCTAACTGATTTCTAAATGTGTCTATGTACAATCATATAATATTAATAGCTGTTATAAAATTAATGCTATGAGTTGAAATGTGTTATATGAGTTATATAACTTGAAAATATTGACATGCATGGTAAGCATGAGTTGATTGTATAAATGCAAAGCATGATAAGCATGATGCCTATATAAATGTAAAGTATGGAGCACAAAACATGAATTAAATGTGACATACGTGTTATGTGTTAGGTGTTAGACTTGCTGAGCCGTCGTGCTCACTCTTGCTTAAAATAAACACTTTCAGATAAGTGCGAGTTATTCGGAGGTTCATATACAGATCACGGAACAGGAATGCGTGCTGACTTTCACAATTGATATATATTTTGATAAACCTTTTGGGGGTAAATAGTGTTATGATATGGTAAGAATTGATTAGTGAAATGTTTGTATGACATTCGCATACGCTAAACACTTGTATCATTACAAGTCACTAAGGATTCATTGATGTATAATAGATCATAATAAATATGATCTACGTTGCATAAAGTATGTAACGAGAAGATATTAAATTAACAGATATATTGAAAGTTGATTAATGAGTTGTATATATTTACATGTTTAAAATAAACTAGGTCATACTATACTTGATCTGAGATCTATTATAATTTAATAAATTTTGCGATTCTGAGACAGAAAAATGGTGAAGTTTTAAATAACTCTGTTTTAAACAACTATAATATGGTTGTAGGTTATGAATGAAGTTGTAATAGTTTTAAAAATAAACTAGTTGTATCAATTATATTATTAAGGCATATTGTGAATTTAAGTACAAGATTGTACACTAACGCATAGGATCCGCCGTGACTAGCACGAGAAATTACAGGGCGTTACAGTGCATATTTATTTAGTTATAATTATACATATCAACAAAATTTGTTTAGAACTCTAATATGAGTATAAGTATTAAAATTAAAGTTTAAATAAATTTTAATTTAATTATAACAATTAGTTAGTAATAAATTCACTATAAATTTTTAACTTATTTTATAGTTATTATATTTAAAAAAGTTATCATATATTATTAATTCAATTAATCATGTAATTTGATAAAATTTTATGTTTTAATGACTTTAATTTAGTTAGAATAGTACTTAATAATAAAATTCATTACTAATATTAATATAATAAATCGTTTGGTATGCTAAAAGATTTTTACAATATGTTAAAATTTTAATAATCAAATTATCCTACATAATTTTTAATAATAGAATTTAATTTGTTAACCATATAATACATTATCTTACATAAAATTGTATTAAAAAATTTGTAATAAAATTGGTAGAATTAAAAATAAATTTCTTTTAGAAGTTCATTTTTCCATTAGAGACATAAAAGCAAAAAATATCTTCTTTTTTCGTAATAGGTAGGGTACATTTTAAATATTTTATAAATTTAGATAGTATTTAATTATTACAATTTTGGATAGTATTTATACTAATTTGTATAAAAAAGAAAAATATTGAACCAAGAATTTGTGAGATAAGAAATTGATAAAATTAAGTTTATACTTTTAATTATATAATTGATTGTTACACCAAAATTAAGAATAATATGACATACTTTTTTACAATAAAATAAATATGCGCATAAAAAAAGAATAATATTGTCTTTCTCACTCCTCTCTATGTGCATTTAGTCTATTAAGTTATGGAGCATTTTGTATGTTTCAAATCAAATTAATTTAAAAACTTTATTTATTTACAAATAGTTTATTTTAAAATTCTCATAACGCAATATTTAGAGTTTAAATATATAACAGTATTTTTTGTACATTAGTTAAGCACACTAAGCACTACCGTTATAAATAATATATACATTAGCACCATAAACACTATTAAAGTCTGTAATAATTTATTTTAAAAAATATTTTCATTAAGTTACCAAGATCAAATAATTTTATATTGAATATAAAAATAAAGAATTGATATTTTCACAAATAAGATTTGATATTTTTAGTAAATCTCTCACATGAATGCAAAGCCTATTTACTATTTATATGAGAAAAAATTTATGAAACTATTATTTTTTCTTGTGAAAAAAGAACATCATTAACTTTTAACTTTTATCAATATAACTGTGACGACCCCTAATCCGACTCCCTTGGACCTCGGATCCGGTTCAACACTAGTACTATATTTTTCTTATTGTTCATGAATCACAATAAAATTATAATTGCTAAATAATCATTTATTTACAATTTTACAACATCTCTTTATATTCCAGAATCGAAATCTTTAAACATTTCTAGTATGTCTTAATATCATACATGATACGACATTCTATTACAATTAATTTGAGTATTTAACACTCATATTACATATCGACCAATTCTTATACTACACAATCATTTTACCTGTCTAATTCAGACTGATATCTACAATGGTCGTGTTAGACCTTCAATAAATGTAATATGTATTTCTGTTTTTTGATCTTTATCAAAAACTTCGAATAACGTGCACTATCTAAAAATATTGATTTTAAGCAAGAGTGAGCACGACGACTCAGCAAGTTTAACAGTTACACATAACACATTATATGTTTCACATATTATACATGCTCTGCATTTTATTCTTACATCATGCATTTTATGCTTTTCATTTTATTAATGTTTCATACTTCTTATGCATCACATACAATAAACAATTAGCATCTAGCAAATCATACTTCATATCTGTACATACTTCGCATATAATCATACTTCATACATTTCACATAACACAAATATCATCAATATATTTTCATATCAATAATTTAATAACATATGGTTGCATAAAAATGCACATAGGAGCAAGTTCTGAAAAACTTGTCTGGTTTATTTCTACCATTTACGCTTATTTTGCGTCTTTTGTTCAACCTACAATTTATATATAAAATTGACATAATCATTAGATATAATGACTATTAATTAGTCTTTATATAAAACTCTAACTTCAAATTATTAGCTCTTAAGATGTCCGACAAACGAATCCTTAAGTTCCGGACAAAAATCCTAGACCAAATACAGTTTGGACATATCGGGTACGCTTAACCAACTTACGCCTTCACTACACGTTCTCCGCACGACCCACATTTTAATAAGTTTTCTAAATTAGTCATAAACAAACTATTTACACTAGTTTAATTCAATTAAACTTTATTCCTTTACATAACTTAATTATTTGGATATTTAATAATATACTAAACATCTTAAAATATAATCTACATTGATAATATAAAACAACATTCAAATATTATTAACCATTTAATAATATTTTACTCACTTATTAAATTATTAACCATTTAATAATATTTTAATCTCTTTCTAATATTATTAACCATTTAATAATATTTTAATCACTTATTAATATTATTAACCATTTAATAATAATTTAATCACTTATTAATATTATTAACCTTTTAATAATATTTTAATCACTTATTAATATTATCAAATATAAATAATTTACTCATTTTGTAATATTTAATATTTAAACAATTAAATGTAAATTGTTTAACCACTTCGTTATTCCTTTAATTTCTTCCTTTAATTTATTTAATATAAATTAAATAAATAATTAATCTAATTAACCTTAATTGTTTATTTATCTTTGCATAAACAATTATTTACATAACTTTATTTCTCTTTAATTATTATTTAATATCATAAAAATAATAATCAATTAATTACTTATCCTCAAATCCTTTAATGATTATTTAAATAATAATTTCTTAATTAATTAACCCCATTTATTATTTAATATTAATTAAATAACAAATGATCATTTTATTCACTTTATCTCCTTTTAATTATTATTTAATAACCTTTAAATAATAAATAATTAACTAATTATCCATATTTATTAAAATAATAAATAATTACCTTATTAACTTCATCTTTATTTAATTACTATTTAATATCCTTTAAATAATAATTAATTATCTAATCATCCTTATTTATTATTTAATATTAATTAAATAATAAATAATTAGCTATTATATTTATTTGTTTTAATTATTATTTACTATCAATTAAATAATAATTTATTATAATAATGGCTTTTATTTACTGTATTTATTATTTATTATATAAATAATAAATAATTATTAAACTTGGGTCCCAAATTAATTATATTAATTTTAAAACATTTATACCCATTTTGGTATTAAATGATTTGAACCGACCCATTTAAAACGAATCGACCAGACTCGGAATTAAAAAGATCCATCTGTGAACAGTGATTGGGGCCCCAGCCTCCAAAATAACAAAGGAATTAGGGCCCCGACCCCTTAGTGGCAGAATCTGCTGAATTGTCATTTTCAGATTTTTCAACTTTTGTTCATTTGATTAAAATTTGAATAAAATGAAATCTATAAATCCATTTAACCTCCAATTGGTATCGATGGATTCGTCTTTTCTTAAGCAACAATATTCCATCATTGGATCAATTTTTTAGAAAAGTTTTGGTTATTAAAAATAGCCATAATGTGGGCTGTGTGAACATTAGGTCTTTAAAATAACATGTTTTGCAGTAAAAGTCGTAACTTCATCAGTTTTCCATATTTTTGAAAGATTTAAATTGGGTTTTCTTAGAAAACTTATACATGCAATTTTCTAGCCATAAAAATCAATTTTCCAACTTGTACATTTCAAACTACAACATTAAACATCACATGCTTAGTTAGGGTTTTACCGGTAAAGTTCAACATGGACTTTTCTACCATTTTTATGCATACCACACATACCAAAACATGATTTAAACACATCAAACCATGAATATACATATATAATATAGTTTAAGACTTCGAGACCATCAAAATAAGTTTTGATCGGTTAAAAATATATTTTAATCGTTTAAATCACATATAGACTATAAAAATGAAATAAGAAATGGTTGGAGCACTTTTAAACCTTAATGACTAGTGTGCTCTTCTTCTTCTCCTACCAAAGAATGTTGGGAAGCCTTGTGTCATCCACCAAGCACTTCCTCTAAAAATTTCTCACAACTCACAAGTGTTCTCTCTATTTCTCTCTTGTAATGCTCTCACTTTTTCTCTCTAGAAATGCTTACAAATGAACTAACCAACATAGCACATAGGTAGAGCACTCTATATATAACACATTGGTAACCCTTTATTAGTCTCCCTAATTCACTAGTGCTGGTGAATTTAGTAGCTAATTAGGATTACTATTGCATGGATTGATTGGTTGATTGACAAAGTGAGTGACATGGGTGGTTGAGCAACTATGTCATAGTGTGAAATTAAAGCAACCAAGAAAACAAGCCACCCCCAAGTGGGCCCCCCTAAAGTGTTGGCCATTGGCCATGAGAACAGGGGGGAAACTACTCACAGATTTTATTCATAGTACAAAACATAGATTTCATGATGCAAGGGGAAGTAAGGGAAAGGGACCGCACAGTTGTATATATATTTAAAACATGCAAATAATCTGGCCAACAGATGCCAGTCCAGTGATATGTAATAACAAATAAGTTTACTAAAAGAACTTTTTATTAACTGAAATTGAAAGATAAGTACAAGATTAACTCAAGAAATAAGAAGTAGAAATAAGAAGAGAAACTAAAGATTGGTCAGAGAAGGAGCTCTGAGTCTTTCAAAGTTTCTTACCAAATTCTATCCTATGGTTTGAAGTCTGCTGAACCCAAATATCTGAGCCTTCCTTTTATAGAATAAGGAGAGGGCTGGATACAATCATGCGAATCTTTACTATAATTACAGACGCTTTACTTTTACAAAAGCAAACGAATACAGACGCAATACTTTTACAAAAGTAAAATCATTACAGACACTTTACTATTTATGAACAGTAACTTTTATCTGCTTTCGGTGGAAAAGCAGCTGCAACTTTTGACTAAGCACAACGGGTGCGTAGAAAGAAGGGGCCAGTAACATTGGATACTGGACAGAGTGCGCGGGCACTGAATGACTGGGGGCCACACAGCATTGGATGCTAGCTGGCTGACTGAAGACTGGCGCGGGCCAGAGATGACTGGGGGCTCACGGGAGCTTGACTAAGCAAAAGGATCTTGGGCGTCCTGAAGATTAACGGTGCCATAAGGATCCTTAGTAACACTGTAGGATGATTCTTGGGATGACTTTGAAGAAGATGAAGATTCACTTTCATTTTCTCGGATTGAGCTAACTCTTGCTTGAATGGCTTTTGCCAACAAATTTAACTCAGCAGTGGAATAATCTTTAACATTAGCAATAGTACCAGCAATTGAAGAACTGGAACTAGAACCATTGATTTTACTAGAGGAACTAATATCTTTCTCTTTCTTAATGGAAAGAACTTGAGTAACTGGAGTGGGAGGAAATTCAGTTTGGACTTGATGAACAATCCTATTAACATCGAATTTATCCCACCATTTAATAAAGAAAATTTGAGTGACTACAGGGGGTTGACCAGATGGAAGGTTATACTGCCATTTTAGGATCCAAGGGATTTTATATTTACTGACAAATCTAAGCAGTACTGGGATACCTTCAAATTTTGGGTTAAATGGAGAGTTATTGCTATAATGGTTTACTTGGGTCATTAAAAGATCTAGGAAGGTGCCTGAAGTTGGGCCAAATTTGGACCACCAAAGGACGAACCAGAAGGGGATCTGACTTTTGAATTTATGATCAAATTGGAGGAACCAAGAATGGCTCATTGATTGGTTCTGGTACAAGAAAACCTTGTTCCAAGCTTCCATGTAATCATAATAGCAAAATTAATTACAGATGGAGGATTCCTGACCTTTTACTACAACCTGAAGATCTGAAGGGTGATTTCCCCAATCAGAAATAGAGATGATTTTCTTAATATAAAGAGAATGAAAAATAATTTTTGAATTATCATTTCTATCATGAATAGTCTTAATATGAATTGACTCTGTATTGATAGGAATATCCTTATAATATGATAAGGATTTATAAGGTGTACTGAGAATGAAATGCCAACCTTTTGGGAAGAAACGGGAGGCAAGAATTACTGGATCATTCTTAGGGTTCAATAAGGGTTCAATATGAAATAACTCAATTTCATAATTTGGAATATAATCAGCTCTGGGCTGAGAAGAGCTAGGCTTTTGGATCTGGCTTTGGGCAAGAGACTCAAAGGGATCAAAAGGCTTAGGTTGACTAGCAAGGGCTGAAATATAGGGTTTAGGGATTTGGCCTAAAACCTAAAATTGAGTAGAGGGAGGACGAACTGGGTAACTAGGGTGAGGAACAGAAATGATTGTCCCTCTGGCTTTACTAGATTGTCCTGAAACAGGAGTTTTACTGGGCTGTCTAGAGACAGGAAGCTTACCACGATCACGTTTATCTTTTTCTCTTTCACTCATTTTGGGTACCTTTTTGGATGAATTCTCTAGTCAGAAAATCTGGAATAGAGTTTTGACCTCCTTTAATATATTCGACATCAAAATCAAAAATAGATAAAATAGCTTGCCATCTAGCAAAAGTCTGTTTAGAAGCAATATTTTCAACATCCTTTTCTAAAACATACTTTGCAGATTTACAATCAATTCTTACTAAAAACTTTTGATTTAATAAATCACTTTGAAATTTATTGATGCATAAAACTAGAGATAAAATCTCTTTTTTAATAGTTGAATAGTTTATCTGGGTTGGATTCCAAGCATGGGAATAAAAGCAAACTAGTTGTTCAGAAGAAGTAGGTGTTAATTTTTGTTTGAGAATTCCTCCAAGACCAATATCAGAGGCATCGATTTCAACAATTTTGAAAGCTGTAGGGTTGGCTATGCCAAGGCAAGGAAGAGACCTGACATGCATTTTAACTTCTCGGATGACAGAAGTATGAACGTCAGTCCAAGGTGGAGGATTATTTTGTAAACGTTCAATTTGGACAGCATGAATAACATTATTTCTAGATTCTTCAGTGAGATGTTTGTCCCACCAAGATCTAAGGACTCCAGTAAATCCATTAATAAGTAATTCAACTATGTCAGATTGTCCTAAGGTAGGGTAATTGGTTAAATAACTGTTAGCTACCATAGACATGTGATTTAATTTATTTAGTAAATTCTGTTCACTTAGTCCATCAATATTCCATTCATAAATTTTATTAGCAGAGACATAAAATTGATTATCTAGATTCCTTTATTCAAACTGTAAGTCTGGAGGGGTTGGTCTAGTATACCAATTTTTTGTTGTACTAGTAGGATTAGGAGTTCTAAAAGTTAATTTACTAAACTGATTAATAGTTTCATCAAGCTCAGAATCAGAGGAAGTAGTAGTACTAAGACTATGGTCTAATTTCTGATCGATGACAGCTAAGAGTTTAGGTTCACTAGATTCAGGTTTATCAAGTTTTTTAAATAGTTTATCAAGTTCTTGATCAGTAGAGGGTAAACCTAATCCACTTCTCTTTTCAGGGAAATTGAGTAAAGGTTTTTCAGTTTTATTTGTTTGGAGTTTTTCATCAAATTTTTCTTCAATTTTATCTAACTGTTTACCTATGGACGCCAGGTACTGGTTAGTAAAATTGTTCTGTTATATAATTCTTTTGTTATTACCTTCCGGCTCTTTAAAAGGGCTGACAACAACATGAGTATCTTTAACAGTGATAACTATGGACTCTAAGGGTGGATGACTGGAAGAGACTATAGTCTTGTCTTCTTTGGTCCATTTGTGTTTAGTTATAACATTACATTTTCCATAATAATTGTCATACCATCTGTAAAATGTAATATTTATTTTTTCTTTATTTATAATTTTTTTTTCATTTTTTAACTATTTTCTCACGTTCTAGCTCAGAATGGTTGGCTCTAAAAAGGTGTCTTTTAGGCCTATTTTCCTTAGAATTAAAATCACTGATTAAAGAATATTCATTAATTTTGAATTCTTTTGTCATCATCCGAAGTTGGTGATGGACAGGTTTAGTTTCAAAATCAGACTGAGTAGGAGATAAATTATGTTCATCATCTTCCTCAGGTTGATTGACTGGTTCAAATTTGGTATAGCAAGGCTGACTAGTTTGACCTTCAGAATAAATACCTTTTATACTCAAGGGGTTAATAGCAACTTGGATCAATCCGATATGGATAAAGTTGTAGCCCTTTTTCCTATGTTTTTTAATAACTTCTGAAGTTAGTAAACTACAAGTTTCGTGATCTTTGTTAATAGCATAGATTTTCTCAACAGCTTTGACACTATAGTCTGACTTGAAATTATCTAAGAAAGTTGACTGGTAGATTTCTTTAGGAGAAATACTGGGGATATTCTAGTTTCCTAAGTCTTGACTGATATTTTCATAACTGTGTTCTTCTTGGTTGACTATATCTGGGATGGAAGACAGGTTTGATCTGGAGCTAACTGAAGAATTAGATCTGAACATGCGATTCATATTTTGAATAACTGTTCTCAAGGCACAAACTACTATCTGCAAAGAGGTTGTCACGAATGGTGAACAAAGGACACAAAGACTGGGTATGATCTAACTAATGAATCGAAATATCAGACTGACAAAATATCTTAAGCCTACATTAATCTCCTGCAAACCACTAGATTTAAGACATATACCAACTTACCTAAGCAGACACAGACCATGGTGAAATAACTTTACGCCTAACACTGCTCCTACTCTGGAGACTTACACAGTCAAATGGTCGGAAATCAAGGTGGTCTAATGGTAAGAAAGGTGTTCTTAGAAAAGTGTAACAGAGATAGATGAATGAAGCTAAGATAGAGAAGTACAGACAGATGATCAAAACATTAATAGAACCATAAACCAATCACTGTGGCTCTGATACCAAGAGGGCGGAAGGTGATACAGATGGGCGGATGCAGATAGAAGATGGCCATGAGAACAGGGGGTAAACTACTCACATATCATATTCATAGTACAAAACATAGATTTCATGATACAAGGGGAAGTAAGGGAAAGGGACCGCACAGTTGTATATATATTTAAAGGTTTATTGTTCTATTAATGTCTTGATCATCTGTCTGTACTTCTCTATCTTAGCTTCATTCATCTATCTCTGTTACACTTTTCTAAGAACACCTTTCTTACAGTTAGACCACCTTGATTTCCGACCATTTGCCTATGTAAGTCTCCAGAGTGGGAGCAGTGTTAGGCGTAAGGTTATTTCACCATGGTCTGTGTTTGCTTAGGTAAGTTGGTATGTGTCTTAGATCTAGTGGTTTGCAGGAGATTACTGTAGGCTTAAGATATTTTGTCAGTCTGATATTTCGATTCATTACCTAGATCATACCCAGTCTTTGTGTCCTTTGTTCACCATTCGTGACAATATATATATATATAAATAAATAAATATATATATATATATATATATATATATATATATATATATGTATGTATAATTGTTGACCAATTTTGACTTTCTATTGGACTCCACATTGGATTCTAGGGTTTAATATATTGGGCTCATCCATTTAATTTGGTTGGGCTCAATTTAATTATCACATTGGGCTAGCATTAACTAAACTATGTTATATTTAATTAAAACAAGCATTGAGCTAGTTTAATTTTTACATTGATCAATGTTTAATTATTTATATAGACTGTTAGGTTAATTTATTTAACTTAGTTTAATACATCAATTAGACTTATAATATAATCTAATTAGACTTGCAATAAATTATTTTACCATATTGGGTTACTCAATTAACTTATCCATAGTTAATTATCATCATCAAATTCACTCACCTAACATTTAACCAATGTTTGGTTAATGCTCTCTCTTGTCTACCAACTAGGGTTATTCAATTAACCCTACATTAGTTAATTCTCTACACTCAATCAATACTTGAAAAATATTCTCCCAACACATTGACCATCATTTAACTTTTATGTGTTTAGGCTATATAGCTTATTTTGCAATGGAATTTCTTATTTAATTATCCATCTTCATGCAAGCATTCCCATATTGGGCTAACATTTATAATCCTTTTGGACTAGTCCTCAAGTAGTAATTAAATTACTTGGACTCTTAATGAGGCTAAATCCTTAAATTTATTTGAACCTCTTTATAAATACCAACAAGACTTACAACAATTAAAATATTAGGCTTGCTTTAATCCATTATTGGGCTCTTATACCATAACTTAATAATTAAGTTAATTACTTAATTAATTACTTCTTATTATCGCCATCGTAGGTAATCCTTCTAGCTTTTCTATAACTTTAACTCATAACAATATAATTAACCTAATTAATTATATTTCATGACTTTCCTTCTTAATCCATACTTAAACCAATTAATTTATTAGTTTTATTGAGTATTTAATTTACTTCACACATCATCTTGTTTGGATAACAAACACCACTCTAGGTATATATATATATATATATATATATATATATATAACCACATTCACTTCTCAATTGAATTTATTTCCTTAATAAATTTTCTATATGCATCATTAAAATATTTTCACATTTAATCTCTAACAAATCAATTATGTTAAAACAAATGTTTACCCATTTTCTACACATCTCACTTCTCCAACTCTAGGTTTTAAACTATAAAATTTAATTGATTATTTAAAATCTTATCTATAAATCTTGTAAATATCTGATATATTACATTCACCTATTCTTATAAGAATTTCGTCCCCGAAATTTTATCATACTTATTTCTAACAATTTTCATCTCTGAAGATTTCTCTTTACTCATCAAATTCTATGACCACCATTTTCTAGGAAGTTCATACTTCTAACTTACAATTCCAGAACAATGGAATATCTTGCAGAAGAATAAATTGAAAATTAATATCTTACAAAAGAATAAATTAAAAATCAAAATATTCATTAAACTTTCATACTATGCTGAGGGGTCATAAAGATCGTGAACATCTGCGAGAATGTTTATCGATCACCAAGACTGAAAACATTCCACAATTATTTTGTACACTAGGTGATCAATCTATCGTACTCTAGCGTTGTGCACAACGACTTCACTCAGGGTTGAACTCTCTAGATTTACCAACCCATACTTTGTTTATATCAGTCTGCCACCATTCTTGGGTGCTCCCTCGTGGGTTCTTTATTCATGGCTCTAACATATCCCCTTTTTAGGGTTGTTCACCTCAGACTTACTACAAAATTCCTCTCCAGAATAATTTAGATTGAAAATAAAACTTGAGTCATTTCTGACTAAAGGTGTCCAGTCAAAATAAATGGCATAGACTCACATCATTAATCTGTTCGTATATTACGAATTAAAAATCCTTTTAGATTAGTTAAAATACTGAAATTCAATTCTAGGACTTCATGATACCGTATTATCTTGACTGTGCGTTGAGGATTTTGTCATTACTTCATGATACCGTATATCTTGATAATACGTTGAGGATTCCGTCATTTTCATAGCCACACCATTGCTTTAATGGCGTGCGATGATTTTATAAATACATTTTGATATTTTTAAATCAATTTGTCTAGTCAAAATAATTAGCATAGACTCTTCTTTAAACGTTTCAAAATACTAAAAATTATTTTATGACTTTGTCATACTACATCATACCATAGTGGGCTTAAAAATACATCCAACAGTAGGTTACTCTGTATTGATGACTCCATCGTTCATCATCTCTGCACTAAATGCACTAATGATTACTAAAACACATTTTGATATTTTCAAAAGCACAAAAGTGCGAATTTAGCATGATTTTAAGAATTTCAAAGTCTAGCATAGCTAGAAGATTTGGAATATCCTAAAATCTCAAAACACCTCAAATTTTTTCTCCGCATTCTTTTCCAGCTTAGTAACTATATCTAGTATAACTTTAATCTTGCTACTTAACTTTATCCACATTCACTGTTCATCAAACTTACCACACATTAGGGGTTCAAGAACTTACCACAATCATATGGGTTGAAGAACTTATCCTAGTCAGACCAAAATCGTCCATTCGCTGAGGGGTTCCACCTTACGATTATGAGTCATGAACTTATCATAAGTATGAGTTTTAAGAATAAGTATTTATCTTAATACTCTCTACCTATCCAATATGTAATGAGAAAAGAATCACCTTCTCACCATATATACATCGAATAGCGTGACACCAGGTTCAAATCGATTATCATTATAGGAAACTAAGTGGTTGTCAAACCAAACACAATCTCCTGCCTATACAAGAAATTGGTAAACTTGGCCACTAATCAATATAGGAAGTTAAACGGTTGCTAAACCAAGAACAAGTCCCCTGCCCATACAAAGAACTGTTCAACTCAATCACTATATTAATATAAGAAGCTAAGTGGTTCTAAAACCAAGCACAAATTCCCCGCCCATACAAGGAATCGTACAACTCAGCCACTAATATGAGTCCTCAATTTAAAACCCATAAACCTTTAACTTCTCTTAACTTAATACGAATTTTTCTTAATTCATATTTTAACATATATTACTCATTACGAGCTTATCTCTCTAGATCATTTCATGACCTTAATTGCATTTTCCTTCTACTTCTCAAAATTTTATTATAAGATATCTTCTATCATTTCTTCAAATTAGGTACAACATGACCTTTTTCATTTCTCTTATATCTTCTCAAATCCATCTTTGGATAATCCTCTATAGATGAATTTTTCAAATTCATCTTTTATTACTTAAACTCTACCTTAGTTTATTCATTTACCATTTTACTTATCTTCTACTACAGTTATAGCCTAAGGTACTCTTACCTAAGGTTTTTAACCTAGCGGCTTTGATACCAACTTGTGACAACCCCGAATCCGGGTCCCTTGGACCTCGGATCCGGTTCAACACTAGTACTACATTTTCCTTATTGTTCATGAATACAACAATATTATAATTGCTAAATAATTATTTATTTATAATTTTACAACATCTCTTTATATTCCAGAATTGAAATATTTAAGCATTCCTAGTATGTCTCAATATCATACATGATACGACATTCTATTACAATTAATTTGAGTATTTAGCACTCATATTACATACTAACCAATTCTTATACTACATAATCATTTTACCTGTCCAATTTAAACTGATATCTACAATGGTCGTGCTAGACCTTTAGTGAGTGTAATATATATTCTTGTTTCTTCATCTTTATCAAAAACTTCGAATAACGTGCACTATCTAAAAATATTAGTTTTAAGCCAGAGCGAGCACGACGGCTCAACAAGTTTAACAGTTACACATAACACATTATATGTTTCACATATTATACATGCTCTGCATTTTATTCTTACATCATGCATTTCATGCTTTTCATTTTATGAATGATTCATACTTCTTATGCATCACATACAATAAATAACTAGCATCTAGCAAATCATGCTTCATATCTGTACATACTTCGCATATAATCATACTTCATATGTTTCACATAACACAAATATCATCAATATATTTTCATATCAATAATTTAGTAACATATGGTTGCATCGAAATGCACATAAGAGCAAGTTCTGAAAAACTTGTCTGGTTCGCTTCTACTATTTACGCTTATTTTGTGTCTTTCATTCAACCTACAATTTATATATATAATTGACATAATCATTAGATACAATGACTATTAATTAGTCTTTATATAAGACTCTAACTTCAAATTATTAACTCTTAAGATGTCCGACAAACAAACCCTTAAGTTTCAGACAAAAACCCTAGCCCAAATACAGTTTAGACATATCGGGTACGCTTAACCAACTTACGCATTTACTACACGTTCTCTGCACGACCCATTTTTTAATAAGTTGTCTAAATTATTCATAAACAAACTATTTACACTAGTTTAATTCAATTAAACTTTCTTCCTTTACATAACTTAATTATTTGGACATTTAATAATGTATCCAACATCTCAAAAATATAATCTACATTGATAATATAAAACTACATTCAAATATTATTAACCATTTAATAATATTTTACTCACATATTAATATTATTAACCATTTAATAATATTTTAATCTCTTACTAATATTATTAACCATTTAATAATATTTTAATCATTTATTAATATTATTAACCTTTTAATAATATTTTAATCACTTATTAATATTATTAAATATAAATAATTTACTCATTTTGTAATATTTAATATTTAAACAATTAAATGTAAATTATTTAATCACTTCCTTATTCCTTTAATTTCTTCATTTTATTTATTTAATATAAATTAAATAAATAATTAATCTAATTAACCTTAATTGTTTATTTATCTTTGCATAAATAATTATTTATATAACCTTATTTCTCTTTAATTTTTATTTAATATCATTAAAATAATAATCAATTAATTAAATATCCTCAAATCCTTTAATGATTATTTAAATAATAATTTCTTAATTAATTAACCCCATTTATTATTTAATATTAATTAAATAAAAAATAATCATTTTATTCACTTTATCTCCTTTTAATTATTATTTAATATCCTTTAAATAATAAATAATTATTTATTAACTTTATGTCCTCCTTTATTTATTATTTAAGAATAAATAATTAGCTATTATATTTATTTTCTTTAATTATTATTTACTATCAATTAAATAATAATTAATTATAATAATGACTTTTATTTACTTTATTTATTATATAAATAATAAATAATAAATAATTATTAAACTTGGGTCCTAAATTATTTATATTAATTTTAAAATATTTTTACCCATTTTTGTCTTAAATGATTTAAACAGACCCGTTTAAAACGAATCGACCCGACCCGAAATTAAAAAGATCTGTCTGTGAACAGTGATTGGGGCCCTGACCCCCAAAATAACAAAGGAATTAAGGCCCCGACCCCTAAGCATGTTTTGCGATAAAAGTCATAACTTCAGCATTTTTCCATATTTTTGAAAGATTCAAATTGGGTTTTCTTAAAAAACTTATACATGCAACTTTCTAGCCATAAAAATCAATTTTCCAACTTGTACATTTCAAACTACAACATTAAACATTACATGCTTAGTTAGAGTTTTACCGGTAAAGTTCAATATGGACTTTTCTAGCATTTTTATGCATACTACACATACCAAAACATGATTTAAACACATCAAACCATGAATATACATATATAATATAGTTTAAGACTTCTAGACCATCAAAATAAGTTTTGATTGGTTAAAAATACATTTTAACCGTTTAAATCACATATAGACTATAAAAATAAAATAAGAAATGGTTGAAGCACTTTTAAACCTTAATGACTTTTGTGTTATTCTTCTTCTCCTACTAAAGAATGTTGTGAAGCCTTGTGTCATCCACCAAGAACTTCCTCTAAAAATTTCTCACAACTCACAAGTGTTCTCTCTACTTCTCTCTTCGAACGCTCTCACTTTTTCTCTCTAGAAATGCTTACAAATGAACTAACCAACATAGCGCATATGTAGAGCACTCTATATATAGCACATTGGTAACCCTTTATTAGTCTCCCTAATTCACTAGTGTTGGTGAATTTAGTAGCTAATTAGGATTACTATTGCATAGATTGATTGGTTGATTGACAAAGTGAGTGACATGGGTGGTTGAGCAACTATGTCATAGTGTGAAATTAAAGCAACCAAGCAAACAAGCCACCCCCAAGTGGCCCCCCATAAAGTGCTGGCCATTGGCCTTTTTCTAGGCCAATATTGCTTTATTTGTCTAGCTTTTAATTGCATATATTCATATATATATACACACACACACACACACACACACACACACACACACACACACACACATATGTATAATTGTTGACCAATTTTGACTTTCTATTGGACTCCACATTGGACTCTAGGGTTTAATATATTGGGCTCATCCATTTAATTTGGTTGAGCTCAATTTAATTATCACATTGGGCTAGCATTAACTAAACTATGTTACATTTAATTAAAACAAGCATTGAGTTAGTCTAATTATTACACGAATCAAGGTTTAATTAATTACATAGACTGTTAGGTTAATTTATTTAACTTAGTTTAATACATCAATTAAACTTATAATATAAAATAATTAGACTTGCCATAAATTATTTTACCATATTGGGTTACTCAATTAACTTATCCATAGTTAATTATCATCATCAAATTCACTCACCTAGCATTTAACCAATGTTTGGTTAATGTTCTCTCTTGTCTACCAACTAGGGTTATTCAATTAACCCTACATTAGTTAATTCTCTACACTCAGTCAATACTTGAAAAATATTCTCCCAACACATTGACCATCATTTGACTTTTATGTGTTTAGGCTATATAGTTTATTTTGCAATGGAATTTCTTATTTAATTATCCATCTTCATGCAAGCATTCCCATATTGGGCTAACATCTATAATCCTTTTGGACTAGTCCTCAAGTAGTAATTAAATTACTTGGACTCTTAATGAGGCTAAATCCTTAAATTTATTTGAACCTCTTTATAAATACCAACAAGACTTACAACAATTAAAATATTAGGCTTGCTTTAATCCATTATTGGGCTCTTATACCATAACTTAATAATTAAGTTAATTACTTAATTAATTACTTCTTATTATCGCCATCGTAGGTAATCCTTGTAGCTTTTCTATAACTTTAACTCATAACAATATAATTAACCTAATTAATTATATTTCATGACTTTCCTTTTTAATCCATACTTAAACTAATTAATTTATTAGTTTTATTGAGTATTTAATTTACTTCATATATCATCTTGTTTGGCTAACAAACACCATTCTAGGTATATATATATATATATATATATATATATATAACCACATTCACTTCTCAATTGAATTTATTTTTTTAATAAATTCTCTATATGCATCATTAAAATATTCCCACATTTAATTTCTAACAAATCAATTATGTTAAAAAAAATGTATACCAATTTTCTACACATCTCACTTCTCCAATTTTAGGTTTTAAACCATAACCTTTAATTGATTATTTAAAATCTTATCTATAAATCTTGTAAATATCTGGGATATTACAATAACACCTTACTGTTTCAGAATAATATATGAAGAAAATTAAATTTTATTCAATAAAGGCCAAGGTCTTACAACCTCCTTTTTTTTATGAAATTTCGTCCCCCCAAATTGACGTACCTGACATTTTGAAGAGGTAAGGATACTTAGATTTTATTTCAAATTCTAGCTCCTATGTCATTTCTTTAGTATCTTGGTTCCTCCATAAAACCTTGACTTGAGGTATAACATTTGAGCATAAGATCTGCTGTTTCTTATCTAAGATTATGACATGTACATCCTCGTACGTTAAATTCTCTGCAATAATGTCTGATTTTAACTCAATGATATGGTTTGGGTCCTTCACATATTTACGTAACATAGATATGTGAAAAATGTTATGGATGCGAGTTATGTTTGGCGGTAAAGCTAGTCTGTGAGCCACAATTTCTACTCGATTGAGGATTTAAAATAGGTCAATAAATTGAGGGCTGAGCTTTTCTCTTTTTTTGAATCTTGTAACTCTTTTTCAAAGGAAAATACATAAGAATACATGATCTTTGACATTGAAACTTTCATCCTTTTGATGAAGATCAACATGACTATTTTGTTATTCTTGTGCGGTCTATATGCGTTGTCTGATCATTTGGATTTTTTTTTTGTCATGCACATCAATTTGGGTCCCAACAATTTTGCTTCTCCTACCTCATTTCAGTATACTAGAGAGCGACACTTTCGTCCATACAAAGTCTCGAATTGAGTCATGCCTATACTTACTTGATAGCTGTTGTAGGAGAATTCAACCAATGGTAAGTACTTGTCTCAACTTCATTTGAATTTTAGTATGCAAAGTCTCAAAAGATCTTCGATAGTTTGGATCGTCCTTTCTGAGGGTATGCATAACTAAATCGTAGCTCGGTGCCCGTGACTTTTTGCAGATTGATTCAAAAGCATGAAGTGAATCTAAGGTCTCGATCAGAAACTATGGATACTGACATGTCGTGTAATCTCACAATTTCACTTATGTATATATTGACAAGACGCTCAAGTAAAAAAACTTCTCGTGTAGGCAAGAAATGAGCGGACATGGTCAATCGATCTATAATGACCCAAATTGCATTCAAACCTTGAAAAAACTTTGGGAAGACCCGTCACGAAATTCATATTGATGTGTTCCCACTTCTACTCGAAAATCTCAAGTGGTTGTAATGGACTCTTAGGTACTTAATATTCTGTCTTGACACGTTGACAAGTTAAACACCTCGAAATAAACTCGATGATCTCCCTATTCATATTGCTCCACCAAAATGTATGTCGAATGTCATGATACATTTTGGTACTCCGAGGGTGGATTGCAAATGGTGTGTTATATGTCTCAATCATGATTTTATGCTTCAATTCAGGGTCGTTTGGAACACAGAGTCTAGAGTTGACTCGAAGTATCCCTTTCTCATCGATTCTTTTCTTCGGAATAGCACATTCTTGTACTTTCTTTATCATATTCACCAGTTCTGGATCAGTAGCTTGAGCAACTTTAATTTTATCGATTAAAGTCGGTTCTACTTGTACATGTGGCATTCTCATGTGGGTCCATGGTGTCTTTAGCTCTATCTTCATCTTTTGTAAATCATACAAAATGCGCTTTTATGTTGTCAGTATTGCATTCATACACGTATATGATCTTCTACTCAATGCGCCAACTACAACGTTCGCCTTTCCCGGGTGATATTGGACGGTGTGATCATAATCATTTAATAGCTCAAGCCAACTTCGTTGTCGCTTGTTGAGTTCCTTATGAGTGAAGAAATACTTGAGGCTTTTATGATCCGTATAGATATTCACTTTCTCTCCGAACAAGTAGTGTCTCCAAATCTTCAACGCGAAAATGACTGCTGCCAACTCTAGATCATGAGTATGGTAGTTCTTCTCATAATCCTTTAGTTGTCGAGAGGTATAAGTTATAACTTTTTCATGTTGCACGAGAACGCAACCTAGACCTTTTCCTGAAACATCGTTGTGGATGACAAATTCTCCCGATCCTGATGGTATGGTTTAAACAGGAGCTGAAATAATTCTTCTCTTGAGTTCTTAAAAGCTTTTCTCGTATTCCTCGCTTCATACGAATTTTGTACTTTTTTGAGTCAGCTGAGTTAATAGAGTGACGATTTGAGAAAATCTTTCTATGAATCTCCGATAATAACCTGCTAGACTTAGAAAGATTCGCACTTCAGTTACTGTCTTAGGTTGTTCCCAAATTAATATTGCTTTAATCTTCACAGGGTCAACTGACATTCCTTAACTAAGGAACGTGACTTCCTCAAGCCAGAACTCACATTTCTTCAACTCGGTATACAACTTGTTCTCACGAAACTTTTGGAGTATTAATCTCATGTGTTGTTCATGATTCTCACGACTCTTGGAGTATATAAGAATTTCATCAATAAAGATAACTACAAAATAATCCCGATATTATTTGAATATCCGATTTATCATATCCATGAAAGTTGCAGGAGCATTGGTTAGTTCAAAAGGCATGACTAAGAACTCATAATGCCCATAGTAAGTTCTGAAGGCAGTTTTTGGAATGTCCTCAGCTTTAACCTTTAACTGATGATATCTAGAACAAAGATCAATTTTCGAGAAATGTTAATCACCCTGCAATTGATAAAACATGTTATCAATTCGACATTACAGGTACTTGTTTTTTATGGTGACATGGTTCACCTCTCGGTAATTAATGCATAGTCGTATATTCTCGTCTTTCTTCTTGACAAAAAGAACATGAGCACCCCAAGGTGATCCACTCAGACGTATGAAACTAGTATCCAACAATTCATGTAGTTGGACTTTTAACTCTTGAAGTTCAATGGGAGTCATTCGGTATGAGGCTTTGGAAATAGGCTTAGTGTCTGGTTTAAGATTAATATAGAATTCAATTTCACTATTTAGGGGTAAGATAACAAGTTTCTTGGGAAACACATCAGAAAATTCATTAACAATAGGAATATCATTCAAGTCTAACGTGTTTTTGTTTAAATTAGTAACATGAGCTAAAAATGCTTGACATCCGTTTTTCAATAAACGAATGGTTTTATGGCTAGAAATGACAATTATAGATTTCAATGGTTTGGTTGCTTGAATTTGCACGACAGGTTAATTAGAAATATGAAAACTAATGATCATTTGGAAACAATCAATTCTAGCATGATGGTTAGTTAACCAATCAATTCTTAAAATCATAACAAATTCATGTATTTCCAAAAAAATAAAGTCAGGTAATGTGAGGCTGTTGATTTGAACTAAGTAAGATTTATATACAGTAAATGTAATGGCTATTTCTCCTAATAGAGTTTCAACTAATAAGTCAAATCTAGGTTTTCAGTGATCAAGTTTAAACGTTGGGTGTCGACGCCGGGATTTTCGTTCGTCTCGTTTTTTATTTATTAAAAATGTCCCTTTCCAATTTTAGCCTTTTGAATTAAATGTGATTTTGAAAAGGGTCGGCTTAATGTCGACGGGTTTTGAAAGATCGATTTTTTTATGAGCCAATTGACCAGAGTCGCCAGTTGGTATATTTGAAATGGATGTACCAACTCATCCGAGTTTGTTTTCGTAATCGCTGGCTCATATGTGACTCCGAGTTAATTGGTCCGCAAACCGAGATTCATAGAGTTCGGGGGCTTGCTTAAGCGAGGGGAAGGTGTTAGGCACCCCCCGACTTCCGTGAAACACGGTTACCGCAATCTCGATGTTTTCCTATCCTTTTAAATCCTAAAATGTGTGTGCGCGCGTGTGTGTGCGTGTATGCCTAAATGAACGTTTGTGGTGCGTTTTGCATAAAAGTTGCTTTGATTCTATCTGGCAAATGTGTTTATCTGGAAAGCGTTTTAGACATCCTTTGACCCAATTGACAAGACTTCATTTTTTACAATAAAGATTTATTTTAATTTCGAAAGCGATGGGGGGGGGGGGGGGTGTTTATTAGGTGTCGTTTTCATAAAACAATTTGTAAACTTTTGTCAAATAGGTATCGAGACTATACATTGCCCTCTAACAGTTAATATAAATAAAACGAGGGCAACTTCTAGAACTCTTTAACCCTATGCACAAAGTTTAATAAAAACATTTATTTATTTGCAAAATCGTTTTTTGTGACGTTTTAAAACCAACTAAAGCCTATTCGTCAATCATGGATTAAAGTTTGCCAAAACACTTAACCTTTAAACCTCGTGAATCTAATATCCTAAATTGATCACTTTTAGAAAATCTTCATCGTTTGCCTTATTTTGGAAAACCGTTTTTTCGTGTCGTAAATTAAACAAACATCCCAAAACGTGTCGGGGCTATCCATGGGCATGTAAGCCATCCAGACAACCCCAAACACCCACAATCACATATTTTATTATTATCACGGGGCCTTAACCCGAACACGACTTTGTGTCGTTTTAAGGCCCGATATTACAACATACACATACATGGACCCTATATCATGATTACATATACCCAAAACGTCCATTATCGGGATTCGCCCGCTAGGATCTCCTCCCTAGGCTCACAATCACCCAAATAGCTACACAACCAATACTCAATCAAATCTAACAATATTGGACATCGCTATCACATTACATAACCCCCAAATATCACAAACTCAACATTACGAAACTCTCATTATCATAACGAACGGAAAAATATCACCGTACGGATATCATCGGGGTGTTAGGAGGAATTACGTTCCGATGGAACCCTCACTAACAACACCTAATCCACGGATCGTCGTCATTATCACAACAATAACTACATCAAATAACCCAAACACAACAATATGCTAACAATACAAACAACAAAAAGAAAAACCCAAGAACACACCCTTTTCACCTTGCAAAAAGACGATTGAAGCTTCGTATTTCACTAATCGAACCACAATACAAGAACAATCAAGTGATTATCAAAGGAAGATGAAGATTTGACACTAATCTAGCCAAGAACCGAGCACTTCTCTCTCCTCCCGCGCTCTCTCTCTCTCTAAAATCTATTTTCTCTCTCTCTTTTTTTTCTTCTCGGACGCAGATCTGGACGCTTAATAGAGTTCCGGAGGCAGCCGCAGGTGCAACTGCGGCTGGCCGCAGGTGCATCTGCGGCTGACTTCGCTGGCCGCCCGCGCCGAACCTCGGCTGTCGTGTGCCGCCCTCGAGCCGCGAACCTGCCCCTTTGTCGGTGGCCGCAGGTGCATCCGCGGCTGTCCGGCTTGCTTTTCTCGATTTCCGTGCCGCGCGGTCTTAATTCGCCAATTTCTGCGGTATTATTTCGGAAGGCTATATTTTTGCAATCCGAAAACCCCTGGGAAACGTGCCATATTGTTCTGGGAGGCTAGTTCGGAGGGCTGCGACTTGATATGGAATTTGATAATTGTGCTTGGCTTTCAGGGGGCGCTGCCCCCTTTCCACCCCCGCCAGCTCACCGGCGAGCTGGGCAGCCGCTCGCTCACCGGGGAGCGAGACCCCCGAACATCGTAAGCGTAGTGGCCATTAGTTATGATCAAATCAGGCTCCTCTGGATCAACTGTTCGTCTTGCCGCAAGTAACCTGATGCTCGTTGTTCGTTGCCGCAAGTAACCTGATGCTTTGGCCGTAAGTTGTTGGGGTGGCTTCGTGTTGGGGTCCACCTTTCTTTTCGCATGTCGGGTCGGGTGACGATCTTGCCCTCCTGCCAGGGTTAGTAGAGAAGTGCAAAATTTGGGTGTCTACATTGGGCATATGCAAGTGTGATAAAGGAGTGGGTAGAGCCAGGATCTAACAGGGTATAAACTTCACAAGAGTTTATGAATAGCTTACCGGTTATCACTTCGTTCGGGTTTTGTGCTCTCTGTGATGTCACAACAAAAGCTCTCCCATGTACCATAGATTTTTCTTTTTCCGTGCTAGCTTTTGGGGACATCATTGCAACTGAACTTACTTTTTTAACAGGACAAAATCGTGCTATGTGACCTTTCTTTCCATAACTGTAACACAACTTGGACTGTTGGGTATAGTTCGGGCTGGTATGACCCTTCAAACCACACTTGTAGCATCTTACTAGTGGTCGATCTCCTCCCCTCGAAACTGGTGCCGGTGCTGGTGCTTTTCGGTGCCCATCCGTAATTATTGTTGAATCTCTTTCTCTTAAAATTGTTCCCGCTTAATTTTCCTTTTCTTTTTTATGGGCCTGGATTACCACCGAAGTGGTTGCCATTTCTGGCCTAATAATTGCCTCCCCGCTGGTTATCGTTGTTTTGGTGATTGTTGTTGTTGCTATAATTTCTTTCTCTTTGTTGGTCATTGCCTCCTGGTTGCGGTGTTTCATTTTCTAGCTCCATTGACTGAGTCTTATCCACGATATATAAATATAGATTAAATTTATTAGAAATGAGATGTTGACTAATTTTTAGTTTCAAACCTCTCCAAAACATTCAACTCATGCGCGCTTCGTTGTTTACCAAGTGGGACGCAAATCGGGATAACTCGACAAACTTGGTCTCGTACTGTGAGATAGTCATGTTCCCCTACTCCAGCTTAATAAACTACGTCTCCTTTATATGGCGGATACTTTCTGGAAAGTACTTCTCGTTAAACAATTCCTGAAATTCTGTCTAGGACATCTCGAGTGCCAAATGATGGGTACGTTTTACCGCTTCCCACCAATTATCCACCTCTCATCGTAACATGAAGGTAGCGAAAAGAACCTTCTGATCATCGGTGTAATGTAGGATATCAAATATCTTTGTTATTTGTTTGATCCATGCCTCTGCCTTGAGTGGATCAGGCTTTCCTTGAAACTCAGGTGGTCCTAACTCCTTAAATTGTTTGACACTGACCATCCGTGCATTGCCAGCATTTTCACCATTATTGTTGACTAGATTTTCTCTTGCCTGGTTTTATATGAACTGCATAAAGTTCCTAAAGAAACCATCACAATTTACATGGTCACCCGCATTATTTTTCGAGGCTGTAGAATGATTATTTGTAGCTTCTTAGTTCTCAGCCACATTTGCCTCGGACATTAGATAGTTTATTCCCTGATTTTTAGAAGTCATTCTTAATTGTGGTAATAAAATAAAGGTTAGTTAAACAAACTGACTCGTCACTTCTTATCTCCACATCCAAACTGACTTATTAGATAACAAATATTAATTTAGGTAGAACACACTGGTGACTGATTCTATTCGTCTCTCTCCTCCTATTTCTAACCCCAGATCTCCATTAAAGACCATATCCCTAAGTTTTGATACCAACTGTGAGGCCCTCAAATTCGGGTCTACACAACCCAAACTTGAGTTGTCAAAATACACAACTATTACAATACAGTACAATGTACAACAGTACAGTGCTTCATAATAAATAACTAAGTTTTCACTATTATTGCCACACTATTTTACAACAAGTGAATACTACTACCGCTATCACTCGGATCTTCACTCCATCCCCCGGCTAGACTCAGCTACTCTCTCATATCTTGTTAAAGATCAATAGAATAAAAAGAAAATGGTGAGCTCAAATAACCCCGTAAAGAATAATATCATGACTAAGATAATGATGAATAAATTATCAATAGTCATTAACAATAATAAGTTCTTGATAGAATACAATAGACAAGAAATTTTAGATCAACAACTGTAGTTGAATGGTAAAATACAATAGACAATAAGTCTTCAACAAATATTTACAGTGGAATAAGTAATCCATTAGAAGAATTTTGTAGACTATGATGTCTACTAACTTCTCTTTTTTAGAAAAAATTATTATCAAATTTTATCATCTGAAACACCACTGGTCATGATTAAGTCAAACAACAATTTTTCTTTGCCCCAAACCAAAAAGAACTTTTAACACGTGCCATAAAAGACACTCAACAATTATATCATCTTTGTCCCAGGCCAAAGACATTTACCAAACATTTTATCTGTGCCCCGAGCAACATATATTCATCAATTATATTATCTTTGCACCCAAGCCAATTATATTCACAACAACTTGACTCTTAATGATTAGAACAAATAGCAGTGATATAAATAAAGATAAAGAAAGAGGATAATATGATAAATAATAAATATTAAAAGTTTATAATTTTACTTTGTGTAGATTCAAATAGTGTCCAAATTGTCAACATGATGTAGAGTCAAATTCAAAAATGATATTCAAAAACCATAGTTCAAAAATAATATTTAAAGTTCAATAGGAAGGTTTAGATAAATAGGAAGGTTCACGTAAAATAATATTAAATGAAGCGCAAACTATTAATCATTTCAGGAATTCAAGAATGATATTCAAGATCCATAGTTCAAAATTAACGGTTAAAGTTCAATAGAAATGTTTAAGTAAATAAGAAAGTTCACGTGAAATGATATTAAATGAAACGCAAACTATTAATCATTTCAGGAATTTAACCCAACAATACTTACCATAGTAAGTTTAAGAGTATGAAAGAAAATGATATCCCTTCCCTTAACACATGAAAAGTGACTGCTTTAAATGTAGTGAATCAACCTATATATTTATCATTTAATTTAATTTAATTAGTAACTACCAATAAATTTTATGGTGTACAGTAACTCGTACATTATGAAATTATCAAAAGTGTTTACATGATATAAATCTGTGTGGTGTACAAAATAAATTATCATAATTTTAAAATAGTTTTTGAAATAATATTTCAAAATAAAATCTTCCAAATGAAGTTTTTTAAAATGAATCTTCTAAAGAAAGAGTTTTATAAAAGAAGATTTCTGAATGTCGTGTGAAGTAAGTATTTGTGCCATTATTAATCTTTAAAGAAAAGACGTAATTGAAAATTTCTTGCACTCCTTTTGACTTTATTAACACTCAGAGTAACTTTACTATATTCAAAAAAAATAGCCACAATATTGTAGTAGAAGAATTTTATGTTAAAACTCAACTGTTTATTTTCTCTTTAGCTCACTCACTCTCTAAATTTTTCTCTTTTTAGTGCCTCTCTACTGAATACTCAAGTAGTCTATTTATACTTGCTTTTTATTTGTTAGTGGCATTGGTTGGTGAGAGTTTAGGCAAATAGTTAGGAAAATTTAGGCAACCACCATGGAAATAAATAAAAGAAAAACTAAACACATGGGCTGCTAATTTACTACGAGCCAAAATCCAACAATAAAACAAGTACTTTATATATTATATTATAATATAACAAATAATTTATATATTAAATTATAATAAAATGAATAACTTTATTATTATCATATAACTTTTCTCTTCGATTCCTTATTCCTTTTCATGTTATTCAACTTCTCCTACCAAAATTATTTAAAAGTTTGTCTAATAAATGGAATATAATAATTAAAGTACTAAAACAACAGTGATAACAATAATTCAAAAATAATGTATTAACACGTTATTGTGATAATTATTAGTTTAATACAGTGCATGAGCTACTGTAGCAATTATTAGTTCAATAAACTACAGTGCAATAACAATTATTGATTCAATAATGTAAAATACTCTATAACAACAATTATTGATGGATATTGTGCAATAGCCACTTTATCAGATCAATAATACAAGACATTGTGTAATACTATGTGCTACTGTATAATATTATGTTCTGCTATAAAATACCGTGTGCTACAGTAAAATACCATGAAATATTGTATGCTACTATTATTTTATCACCAGGTATTTTAACAGTTAAAAGTGATCATACCGTTGACCATTTTTATTTAAAAATGTTACTTATGCTATTTTCTATATCTGACAATATTTTGTTGTGGGGTCTACTAATGATTGGTTATTTCGGCGCCGTCGTACGGATTGAATATTCCTTGACAGAACGAATATTCTCCGACAATTCGAATATTCTCCTACATAATATAATTTGCACATAATATTCCTAACTTTTAACTTTTATCAATATAAAATCTTACTGTTTCAGAATAATATATGAAAAAAATAAATTTTATTCAATAAATGTGGGGGTCTTACAGATAAGATTTTAATTAAATTTTTCTTTATTTATAAGTTTAGAAGTAGGGAAAGGAAGGGAAATAATTCTTATTTTTAAACTACATTATTACTATATTACTCTTACATATTTTAATATGAGCATTCAATGAAAAGCACAAAAAATACGGTTAATAGCTCATTCATCTACATTAATTCCCTCCAACAATAATTAATTTTTCACATAATTATTAATTAATAGATGGTGTGTTATTAATTATTATTACTACTTTATTACGTTGTTTTGATTTTGATGTTTTGAAGTTGATTTGTAAAAAATTAAAATCTATTTATATTTTGATAATAATAAATAAAAATTGATATTTTTACATAAAAAGTGTCACTATAGGTCTATAAAGACGATTTTGACCGTTATTATAGATCTATAATGATAGTTTACATGTGAAAATATCAAAAACTCTATGAAAATATCACTTCTCTAATAAATCTGTAATTAATATTGAGATATTTATAAATTAACTATTATAGTTCATTAATGTATTATTTCTAAGATAATTTATATTATTTGTAATTAATATTATTTTTAAGATAATTTATGTTGTTCATAATTGTAATGACTAAAATCAAATGAATTGATATCAAATTTAATTTTAAAATTTAACATTTCATAAAATAACTTAAAAATGCAACTTTTTTTTTTACAACTAAAATAATAAGAATTATATATTTATTATCCCATTTGAGGCACGAATTAATTTATTACCGATTGACATTGGTAATGTAATTAAGAATTTCCCCTGCAATTGACGAATTTCCCTTGCTAATTGACGAATTTCCCTTATATACTGTGTTTAAAAGGGAAATTCTTATAAACATAGTATAAGAATTAATATATACGGTATAACTATATTTATATAAATAATATATAAATACATTATATAATAATATATTTATATAATGTATATTGTATTTATATAAATAATATAATTAATAATATATTTATAAATAATATATATTGTATTTATATAAATAATATACAAATACAATATATATTGTATTTATATATTATTATATAAATATAGTATATATTATAGTTATATACTGTGTGTATACGAGAAATATACTGTGTTTATTGTTATTGACATCGACATTGGTGTATTAACACGGGAAGGTATAATTCCCTTGCTAATTGGCGAATTTCCCTTACATACTGTGTTTATAATAATTGAAAGTCATGCTAGTGAAGGGTAAACAAGATTATTTTTGATAATATAAAATATTTTATTTTTTCATCCCTCTAAATCCTTTCACTTTTGAGGGGATTGAAAATTATGAGCCAAAAATTAAATCAATTTTATCTCTAAATACATTCTCTTCCTAAAAAAACTCATAAACATGGGATTCTAATTATTTTTTCTTCCCCTAAAATAAAAACTTACAAACACAGTATAAATATATAGTGAGGTTATGAATATATTCAATACTTATGGTATGGTTTCTCACTTTCTTTAATATGTTTTACAATTTATACCTTGTGTATACAATCAACAATCATGTTTTATGATTATCTGAGTTAACTCATCAATTAAAATATGTTAATTCAAGCAGTCATAAGTTAACTCGAACAATCAATATTATATTTAATGCGATAACTAATAGTTATAATTAATTTTTATTGAATTATGAAAGAAGACTATAGAAAGTTTCTTTTTCAAATATTAAAAGTTATATGCTGATTTAAATTATGTTCAATATTATCTATGTATTATGTCAATAAAAAATAATAAATATATACCAATATAAAATTAACAAATATTTATGAAAAAAAATGATATAAATTAGCCTGTACTTGACATGAGGTATCAAACTAGTTATTTTCTTAATCTACTAACTAAATTAGGTTGGGATTTGTAACTCAAATTTATTAATATTTTAAATTTGAACTGTTATATAAATTAATATTTATAATAAATATTGACATATATAAATATATAAAATAAAAAAATAAATTAAATTTTTTATATTAATTTTTTATGTTAATTTATCATGTAAAATTACACATTTATCGTAATACAATCTCGTTAAAAGATTAAAAATCAATTTTAAATTTAATAATTTAATTAGTTTGTTACGCTTATATATGGAGCCTCATTGATCTGTCAAGTCATAACTCATAGTTATCTTCTTCTCTAGTTTTAAATTGATTATTAAAAATTGTTAAAGAGAAAGAATATAAGGATAGAAATCAAACTTTTATCTGATTTTTGTCATTTTGATCAATGTTTAGAAAATTGGATCGGATCGCCGGTCCGACAGCAGTTCAACCGGAACCAGTTGACTTTTCGGTCCGATCCGACCAAAAAATCGAAAAAACAACGACCCGGTGAAAAACTAGTAGTTGAATCGGTTGACCCGGTCTTCAAGTATTTTTTTTTATAAACATATTTTTAGTAAAATTATAACATTATTTTACTATATTTTAGCTTATAAAAAATTCGATATTTTAAAATTTTATTAATTATTAATAATATATTTTTTTATGTATTTATGATGTCACTGGTTCAATAACAATTTGACCACTGGTTGGACCAATGACTTATCTATTCGGTACCTTTTTTGGTTCGATAACTAGTCTGATTTTCTAAACATTGATTCTGATACGTGAATATACAATACATATGCATCTGTATGCATATACATATTATATACAATACAAATATACATCTATAGAAATTTGTTATTAAGCTTTTCATAATTAAGATTTGAAATCACCAGATCTTCTCAAATAATTGAGATCCATACTTTTGCAAATTGAATCATATAGATAGAATTATTGAATCATATAGATTTAGAGAGAAAATTGAGGTGAGAGATGGGTTCATTGAAAAAAGGAGATGAATTGAAACAACAATCAAAGGAAGCAGTCTTGTATGTTAATGGAGTTCGTCGAGTTTTACCTGATGGATTAGCTCACTTGACTTTGCTGGAGTATCTCAGAGGTAAAATGCCAAGTGCTCTAAGGTCATTATTGACTAATTCAAACTCAAAACTGACACGAACAATTACGAAATAATAATTTGAGATAGTTTGTTGGGGTAAAATCAGATGAATTTATGCAAAATTTTTGAGCTTGAAAATATGACTTCAAAAAAACAATATGATTTTATATCTTAGTGCTTGTTATTGTTTTTGCTTGGTTGCTGATATAACTTGAGTAATAGTTTTTCAGAGGTTTTTTTTTGTTTTGCTCTTTGCATCATTGTATAAAATGAAGGGAATTGACATTTCCATACTTTTTTTTTGATATTTTCACATGGTGAACCTCACATGTATAGCTTATAGCGACGGTTAATCGTCGTTATATATCTATAACGACACTTTTGTAGGGTCTACAGTGTGAAAATATCAAAAAATAGTGTGAAAATATCAGTTTCCAAAATGAAAGGTAAATGTACGTTTGAAGTTACTAAGTGAATCCAGTTACTTTGCATGGGAATATGTTTGTTATGCTTTTGTAGTTAAACGATTTATTGATTACTGATAAACTTGCGAAAAATAATTGCTTTAAGAGGTAATCAAAAAGTCTTTCTTTTTCTCATAATAAGGGAGTTAAAACATTGTAGATATTTGATCCTACTAACTGTATCCGGTTACTTTTCTTGGGATTCTGTTTGTTTTTCCTTTGTTCAAACACTTCTGCTTAATTTTTTCCTTTTAGTTATGTTGTTCCCTAATCCCCTTCTGGAAGATTTGTCGATTTCTGTTTTATCTAATTTTTTATTTAATTTCTTGGCTTCATATAGTTTTTGATTAAAAATTTCTTGCAGTAATATTTTATGTGTTTCAATATATTTCCTTTATATGTATCTGATGCTGAACTTTCCCTTTCTTTTGGTTGTAAAGATGTAGGTCTGACAGGAGCAAAGTTAGGTTGGGGGGGCATGCACTGTGATGGTTTCTTTTTTTTCATCAAAATTTGAAAAAATCTGTGTGTCTCTCTCTCTCTCTCTCTCTCTCTCTCTCTCATTCTGTTAGTGCGTGAGCATGCATTATTCAAATGTACAATGGTGAGTAAATACTAAATGCTTGATTAGCTATCTGATGGATATGTTCTAAACATCCAATTTCATTCCATCAGTTATTTTTTACTACTAATCATTTAATTGTAGTAAAAAGGGAAAGCCCATTTGCAGTCAGTGGCACATAGAAAGTAAAAACATCTCCTATGCTTCATCCCATAATAAATCTACCGTATATCACAGTAATATCTACCACCTTTTTTTTCCCCTTCTAAAATAATATCTATCATGTGACACCCTCAAATTTGGGTTCACATTGCCCAAACTTGAGTCGTCAAAAGACTACAACAAAATCATTACAAAGTAGTACAACGTTCAACAATACAGTGTATAATAATACACAACTAAGTCTTCACTATTATTGTCACACTATTTTACAACACGCGAATACTACGATAGTTATCCCTCGTACTCTCACTCCATCCCCCGGCTAGACCCAGTTACGTTCTCATCTCCTGTTGAAAAATAATGGAACGAAAAGAAAGGGTGAACTCAAATAGCCCAGTAAGAAATATCATGGCTAAGATAATGACAAATAAATTATCATTAGCCTTCAACAGTTGAGTTCTTGATATAATACAATAGACTACAAGGTTTATATCAAAAACTGCAGTTAAATTCTTGAACAAGGTTCAGATCAATAATAGCAGCGGAATGAGCAATCTATTAGAAGAATAATGCAGACTATAATGTCCACTCGCTTCTCTTTTTCAGAAAAATATCATCAACTTTTATCATCTAAAATACCATTAGTCATGATAATACAAATTTACAGTTCCTGGTCATAATCATGCAAATCAACAGTTCATCTTTGCACTACGGGCCAAAGATATTTAATATAACACCAACGGTCATGATTATACCAGTATTCAACCTTTGGTCATAATCATACCAAACAACAGTTCATCTTTGCACTACGGATCAAAGAGAACTTTCACCACGTGTCATAAAAGATACCGAACATGTAATGTCCTAGAATTTTCACGTCATTTTTTTAATTAAAATATTAATTTAATTTCTAACAAGTTAGTTTTATGAGGTTATTTAAATCTTTTTGTGCGATTAATTAATTACGTAATTAAATGATTATGTGATTAATTTCTAGAGTTAATTAAAGGGGGTCACTAATATGTTAATTAAATTAGTGAGCAAACCCTAAAGTTTTAATATCAAAATAATTATTAAGTTTCTTATTAATTAAATATTCAATTAAATATAATTAGTTAATTAAATTTGGTAAATTAATTAATATCATAATTAATTAATGTAAACAATGTGAAATATTATTAATAATATTTATTAGTCTATTTAGTAATTTAATACTAATGGGTTAGAGTATTTAATTATTTATTTAATCTAATTATTTATTTAATCATGGATTGGATAATTAATGTGTAACAAAATTAATAACTAATCATTTAGGTTATAATTAAATAGTCCAATGATGAATTAAATGGACTTGACTAGGTAGTAGCCCAAGTGATTTATTAGGAGTCCATTGGATTTTAAATGAAATTCAAATCATGAGCCCACTTGGAAGTAATGGTGTAACTTATTATTTATTAAAAAAGTGACTTGTGACATTTATTTTGGGACACCAAAGAGTTTATGTGCCGACAAGGATGAGAGAAAGTGAGTGAATTGATGTTTGTTTTTATTTTATTTATTTTATTAATAGTTGCTTGTATTATTTTTTTTGTAGTGCATGGACATCATCCCTCTTTTCACCTAATGTGTCCTTAAAGCTTTTCTAGTGCTAGTATCCTTGCTAGGCTCTTGATGGCTAGAATAGATAGATATATTTTATATCTATAGAAGTGCAAGAATACTTACATTTGGAGGCTAGAAGAGTTAGTCATTTATCATCTTTCATATTTTTCAAGCTAAAGAGAGCTAGAGAGCATTTGAGAGGGTAAGAAAATATTTGAGAGCAAAAATACCAAGAGAAGGAGGAGGAGTTCTAAGCTAGTTCATGTCATCTTCTTATACTATATATTTTGAAAAGAAGAGGAGAATAACTATCAAAACAAGGTAGTTATTTTTTAAACCCTAATCTTGTTTTTCTTTCAAGTTTATGGTATAAATATTAATGTAATAATTTTTATGGTTAAAATCATGCTATGTATGTTTATATAGTTTATCATGAGTTTAACTTATGTTATATAAGTTTTAATGATGGAAAACATGTGTTTGGTGGTGTGTAAACAAGTCTCAAAATAATGACCAAAAATATTTTTATAATATTTAGATTTAATGTTCTAATATTATAGAATATTAAATCATGAGAAAAACAAAGTTTGAATAACTCAAAATGGAGTTATACATAAAAAGTTATGATTTGTAGTAGTTTAAGTGGTACAATAATTTTGATGAAAAATATGAAATTAAATCATGGGTAATTAAATTTTCATGTTATAAATTGTTTTTATGTGATGGGTAATTATTTTGGATTTTTTTTAGAGATTAAAAGCTTACTTGAAGGTATAATTTTCATTAATGTGGTATTTCCGAGCACTGTAGACAATCTGTAAAGAAAAAAAAAAGGCTGGTCACGCATTGCGCGCCAGCAGATTCTGCTGGACGCGGAGAGGAAACGACACTGTTTGGAGTGGAAAAAAAAAACTTTACTCCACGCGTTATGCGCGGAAGCCGCCTCCGGGTTCTTCAAAACGACACCGTTTTGAGGCCCGGTTTGTGTTAGGCTCGCGCAATGCGCGGGAGCCAATTTTTGGCGAAATTATAGAATTGTCCCTCCGTTCGGTTTTCTGTTTAATTGCAATATTGCCATCGGTCCGGTTTTTCAGTTTATTTACAAGTTTGTCATTCTGCATATTTTTAATTAATTTAAATATTTAAAAATTAATCTAAAATTTTAATAAAAATAATAATAATACAAAAGTGATATTTGGGATTATATTTTTCATTTTTGATTAATATTTAAATATTTTAAATATTAATCTAGTTAGCTAAATTTATGGTTAAGTTACATAAATACAAATTTCATTAATTAATTATTATTTAATTAAAATTTTAATAATAAATAAGGATAAATAAATTGATTATTATTTAACATTAAATAATAATTAAATTAGATAAATAATTAATTATTAATTTAATTGACATTAAATAATAATTAAAGAGGATTAAAATTAATAAACTATTATTTAATTTCTTTAAATTAAATAATAAGTGCGGATAATTACTTAGTAAATTGTTAGTTAATTTATATTAACTAATAAGATTTTAGAAGTCATTGATTATTATTTAATTAATAAATAATAATTAAAAGATAAATAAAGTTAATAATTTAATCATTTATTATATTAAGAAATTAATTATTATTAAATAATAATTAAAGAAATGTAAGATTAATTAATTAATTATTTAATTAAGATTAAATAATAATTACATAAGATTATAATAAAGATAAATAATAAATTATTATCTTATTAATCTTATGTAATAATTAAGAAGCATTAAAATAAATTAATCTTTTAGGTAAGATTAATTAGTTATTATTTATAACTAAATAATGGCTAAAGGTAGTTAGTTAATTACTATTTAATTAACAACAAATAGTAATTAATTAAATAAAGAGTTAATTAAATGTAAAGTATTTAATAATTTGCCAATTAAACAATTATATGTTTAAAGATTCCTTAAGTGTTTAACACTTAAGAAAAATACTCTTAACTTATTAAATCATTAACCTAAGTTGTTTAAGTGTATATAGGGTTAGTGATTGCATATCGAATTATGTGAATTATGTGTTAGACTTATTTGATAGATAAGTTTCTAATTAGCGTACAAACGCACCAGTATACACTGTATTAATTGTTAGACCAACTTGATTAATGTTAGGTTCCTTCAAAATCATTTAAGTAAAGCTAGTTTGTTGTAGCTGAGAAGACAGGCAAGTTCCTTATCTCTAAACTCATTTCATTGAGCAAGTTATTTATTTAAGCTTGAACTATAATTCCAAGCATGCTTTGAGTGGTTTAAATTACTTTACAATTATTCCACATCGATGTTGTTGTTAGTCGCACTTGGTGCACTTGATCTTGTGCAGTCTTTGACTTATACCTTATTTATTGTTCTACTGTTTAAAGAACTGTTCAAAGTAGGTCTAAGCCATTGTTCGGCTAGACATTTATGTTAAAGATTTTAAAAGCTATCCAAATCATTGAATATGCGGATTCTTAGACTATTATGAATACCCCTTTATTATAGGGGAGTACCCTGTATCTATTATCAGGTACAAAACACGAAAATTAAATGTTATACATACACATATTGTACTGAGGTTGATCCCATCGGGTACATATTTCTGGTAGTAACCATTAGGTTAACCTGCTATTGACTCCAGTGGATGTTTATAGTTCATAGTCTATTTGACTATCTTAATTCTAAAAGCAAATCATTATTCCTGCTTATGTTATTCATATTGTTGAATTGTTTCAACTATTCACTTTCATTCATGATATATTATTTTTTTTTGTTATTTAAACTTGTTGAGCAAACTAGTTGCTCAACCTTGCTATATCATGAACATTATTGCAGTGAAACCCGAGACTTCTAGGAAGAACAAGGGTAAGGGAAAGATGAAGTGATAGACTTCAGGATGCAGCCTTTTAGTTAACTAAATTACTTGTTATGTAATGTAAACCCTAAGTGCTTTATTAAGGGTATTTGTGTACTTTTGTTGTAAGGTTATCGTATCTTGGGACTAGTAACACATTTTGCATAAACAACATATGTTTATTATTTCTTATTTAGTTTTTATATCTTGTTTAGTGGTGGATGTTTGTAGTGGATCGTGATGACCGGATTTGGGTAATTAGAACCCAAATTTGGGGGCGTCACAGAACAGATGTATCGCCTTTAACCTATCATCTGTTCAACAATTATATCGCATCTGTGCCCCTGACCTATTCACAACAACTTGATTCTTGATGATTAGTGCAAATAACAGTGATACGAATGATGAACGGAAGAAACATGATAAACAATAAGTATCAGAAGTTTACTTTGTGCAGATTCAAATAATGTCCAAATTGTCAACATGAGGTGGAGTGAAATTCAAAAATGATATTCAAGATCCACAATTCAGAATAACAGTTACAGTTTAATATAAATGTTTAGAAAAATAGGAAGGTTCAATTGAAATGATATTAGATGAAGCACAAACTATTAAGGAATTTATTATAATCGTTTCAGAAAACTTTACCAAATAGTACTTACCATAGCAAGGTAAGAGCATAAAAGAAATAATATCCCTTACTATAGTAAGTTTGAATAATAGAAGATGAAAAAGATGGTATCCCCTATGAGTATAAAGGAAAATAATATCACTTTTGAATATGAAAGAAAATGATATTACAAACGAATATGGAATAAAAGTGTCATGTGATAATTCGTGTAGACAAATTATTTCCACAAGAGACAAATAAGAAATTTACAAAGGGTTATTCACCAAAAGACGGTAATCCGCGCAGTAAGGTTATTCCCACAATTTAATAAAATTTGAATACGAAAAGTTATGCACCAAACATGCGGTAATCCGCGTAGTAAGGTTATTCTCAGAGATTAATAAGGAATGAATACGAAAGGTTATTCACCAACATGCGGTAATCCGCGCCGTAAGGTTATTCGCACAATTGAATACATGGAAATAAATGACATATCTTATAAGTAAGAAAGAGACGATATTATTTTCGAGAATCAAAGAATGATAATCTTTTACAGTAGTAAGTTTAAGAGTATGAAAGAAAATGACATCCCTTACCTTAACACGTGACTGAATATTGATTTAAATGAGGTTGATTAACCTATATATTTATAATATAATTAGTAATTACCACATATAAATTTCAAAGTGTATAATAACTCGTATAATATGAACTATCAAAATTATATATATTTAACATAATTTTTGTAGTATAATATAACAACTTTAAAATAGTTTTTAAAATAATATTCCAAAATAAATCTTCTAAAGAAAGCTTTTAAAAATGAATCTTCTTAAAGAAGAGTCTTCTAAAGGAAGATTTGTGAATGCCGTGAAAAATAGGAATTTATGAAATTACTACTCCTTAATAAAAGATTTACTTGAAAAATTTCTGCACTCCTTTTGACTTTCAAACACTCAAGATAACCTTACTATTTTCAGAGAAAACTCATAAAATACTTATAGAAAATTTTTATGTTTTAGGTGTGATTTTTCAATTCAGCTGAGCAAGCTATTTATAGGAGAAAATAAGTTACTATGCGTGGTAGGTGGCACTGGCGTGTTGCATGCTAGTGCTGAAAATTTTCAGCAGCGCCTCACCAACCCAAACACATTTTTCATACATTTCACGTGGGCTCCACAGTGGGTCCACGTACTATTCACGTTACTATTCACATAAAATAATAATTAATTAATTATTTTATTTTTTACTTTTTTTATTTTTCTTTCTGTGGGTCCTGCATATAAAATAAAATAATACTACAACAATAATTCAACAATAATATAATAAACACGTTACAAATTATTATTAATTTAATAATATAAATTACTGTGTATTTGCTACTGTGACAATTATTTGGTTCAATAATTTTAACATACAGTGCAATAACAATTATTGGTTCAATGATGTAAAATACAGTGTAATGACAATTATTGAATTAATAATGCAAAATACTGTGTAACAACAATTATTGATGAATACTGTGCAATGACCACGTTATCAGATCAATAATATGAGACACTGTGCAATACCGTGTGCTAGTGTAGAATACAGTGTGCTATAGTAAAAATACCATAAAATACCGTATGCTACTATTCTTTTATCACCGATATTTTAACAGTTAACACCGTTGACTATTTTTATTTAAAAAAGTTACTTCTATCGTTTCTATATCCGACAAATATTCCGTTGTGGGGTCCACCAATGATTAGTTATTTTGGCGTTGTCGTATGACTGAATATTTCCCGACAAAATGAATATTGTCTGACAAAATAAAATTTATACAGAACATCTTTAACTTTTAACTTTATTAATTTAACCACTTACTATTTCAGGAAAAAAAATATATGAAGAAAAATTAAATTTTGTATTTTATAAAATTCGGAGTCTTACATATTATCCTCACATAAGAGAGCTTTAAAGAAACCTAAACATTCTCTCCAAGAAAAATGTCAAAATCTACAGAAGAAACCACTGGATTAGTTCTTTACATAGTAGGGAGTTTGTATGCATTTTTTTTAGTACCATGGTAGATATTATATGATACTGTTCAACTTTGCCTTGAGATTTCACAAAATATTCCCTCCGTTTCACAAAAAGAGTACCCTTTTTTGCCATTTTCTTTTCCACCAAAAGAGTCCAATTTTAATGGTAGTAGTATAAAATAATATGATATCCTCAAGTTCGCCATCATAATTTAATTATTGTACCACACTACTAAACTCACAACTTATTATTTTTAAGGGAATGCATGTGATAAATATATCCTTAATATTTGCTAATGGGACTCTTTTTTTGTGGAAAGGATGGAGTATATCAGACCCAATAAGACAACTTCACTCCCAACAACTCAACAATAGAATCCTCCTTCATTGTTTTAATACGTGTGATTATATTTTAAACGATCTATATATTAAAAATGAGAGAGTATAAAAAAAGCGCCACATTCCACAATTGTATCAACACAATTGTAGCCAACTTTGATAGTGGTGTGATGTCGCAAGCACCCAAAAATAAAATCTTACTTTTGAAAAATATTAATGTAGTAGTGTAAGCAAGAGTCGATCCCACAGAGAATGATTATTTAATTTTATGTTTTTGCAAATAAAAACTGGGGGGTTTTTTGAATCAAAGAAATAGTTTAAATAAAATTAACTAAAATAATTATGCAAGTAATTTAATGAAATAAACGATGAGAAAAAGCCTTGGTTTAAGTTAATATCCACCATCAAGAATTTACAACTGATCACTGATGCAAAAATAAATCAATTAATATTTTAAAGATTCATCGTAGAAAGAACTACTCGCAGGTGGAATAATTTTTCTCCTCTCTCCTTAATTGTAGATAAGTAGAACCACTTGGTCTAAATATCCTTACTAATAAACAACCTCCGGCACTTGCTAAAGATTTAATTTAATAGCAGCATAAAGAATTAGAGAGATCGTTGAACTAAACAACACAAGCCACTTGTTTGCATTTAATTTAGATGAATATTCTTCCTAAGATAAAATAATCTTTTGATCTACAAAACAATTATTAAACTTAGTTGCTTCAAAAATAGCAGTAGATTAATATGAATAATAAACTAGTAGCGCTCCTAGAAATTAAACAAATGAATCATAAAATTGAGCATAGAAGAATATTCAATAATCAAAATATAAATTGAACAATTAAAATAAATTAGATCTCACAGTAGATAAATCTTGATGGCTTCAATCACTTAAACCAAGAAAAATAATTTAGCTACTCATAATTGTAGAGAACACTAAAGAATGGAAGAGAGAATTTTTATTCTAAGAAAAGTTGTGTCTTACATTGGGTCTCAAGCCCTCTATTTATAGGCTCCATACACCTCCTAACTTGTCCAAACCCTAATAGGACTTACAATTACAAATAAAAGAAAAAGAAAATAATTATTATCCTAACCCTAAACTGAATTCTAAATAAAATATTAAAAATAAAATAAAGAATTATTGCTTCCTTTTCCAAATTAAAATTGGATTTTTATTCTACTGATTTGTTGCATTGCAGTGTAGGAAATCCAAAATAAGGAAGGAAAAGAAACAAAATCTGCCAATCACGCGTCAGCCACATGGCAAGGAGAGAGAAAGAAATTCTGCCCAGCCGCCACGTGTCCGCCGACCGCTTTTTCTTTTTTTACCGTTGGCGCGTGTAAGACACGCGCCTAATCCTCCGCTAAACGTTCGCGCATTGCGCGGACTGTTCTTCAGCGTCTATGCCAAAACGTCGTCGTTTCTAAAGGTTTCCACTTATATACGCGCATTACGCGGTTAGACCATTTTCCGGAATTTACAGAATTGCCCCCGGTCTTTGCTGTTTTGACAGTTTTGTCCCTCAAACTTTGCTGAAATTACAAAAATGCCATTAGACTTTTATTTCCCTATAAAATCAAATATAAAAAATATAAAAATACTAAAAATCCTAAAAACACATAATAATAAATAAAACACCTAAAACACTAAAAATAAATAAAAACACATAAATAAAAATAAATATAAAAATATGATAAGTAGGATTTTATTCCTATTTATTAGGTATTTTTAGGCTTAATTAATTGTGAGTTTTTAAGTATTTTTAGTGTTTTAGGTCATTTTATATAATTTATGTAATTTTATGTGTTTTTATTATTTTTAGTATTTTTATATTATTTTTATTTATTTTTAATTATTTTATTTTGTAGGAAAATAAGTTTGGGGGCAAATCTGCAAATTCTGCAAAAACCGGATGGCAAAAATGTAATTTAGCAAGGCTGAGTGGCAAAGTTGTAAATAAGGGAAAGTGGCGACCGGTGGCATTACCGTAATTATTCGAACAATATCCGCGCAATGCGCGCGGGGCAGTGCACAGCAACAAAAGCGGCGACGACGTCGTTTGGACAGACAGCAGAAAGCCTCCGCGCAATGCGCGGAGGAGCGTGATGACGTCAGCATACGCGGGGCGAGCGTTGACCGGTCAACTGTGGCGCGTTAGGGCGTGTTTGGGCGCGCGTTAATTCTGGGAAACGAGATTATTTCGAATTTTGAGCATTAATTTGATTCCAAATTGGATTTCTTTTCCACATTAGCTTAGGATTATTATTGTATTTCTATAAATATATTAGGAGACTCATGTTTTCAGTAGTTTTTAATTAGAAGCAGATTATTAAAGATAATTAGGAGCTCTCTCAGGTGATATTTATTATTATTATGTTTGGCTAATTTTATTATTCAGTTCTAGGGAATTTCAAACCCGATTATAATTAATGATTTAATTAATTCAGTAATATTATTTATTCTTCCTCATATGAAATTATTTATGATAATCTGTTTTAATTATTTATTTGATATTGGGTTTGATTGATTTAATTTTGGCCTGTTGATTTAATCAAATTATTATCAATTGCTAGATTTAGGAATTATATTACGTGTAATTGATATTGTTCCTAATCGTTGGTAGTGAATAGTGATAGATGATTGTGGTCAAGCTTTTATTTATTGCTATGGTTATCATGATGTAAGTTAAACAATCCGAGCTTATGAGATTGTTGCTTAGAATAATCTAATTTCCTTGTGATTAATGTTTCCATTATATTAAATTTAGAGAGCTTGTTCTAGGTTATATAATGGTTAGAATCTAATGAAGAGCTTGTTTTGTTAGATTAAAATTATGAGAAATTTCGGATAGCAGAGCTTATTGTTATCCAGGGTTATTGGTTTCATGGAAGGATAAAAATATATTTTGATTGATTGATCTATTAATTATAAGGGTGAGATTGAACCGAAGAACTGAAGTTTTTAATTTATTATTTAATTTTATTAATTTACTTTTATTTATTTAGTTAATTATAGTTAGTTCAAAACCCCCAAATCTAGTTTACATTGCATAAAAATAAATTAATCATTCTATGTGGGTTCGACCCTTACTTGCTATTATACTGAGTTTGTGATTGAAAGTAAGGATTAATTTTGGAGTGTTAACGACAGCTACCAAAATACTATAAAATTACCTAAATTAACATAAATTAACTAAAACCCTATAAAACCTATTAAAACCCAAAATGAGCTAAATAATTAAACGTTTAAGCACACAATAAATATAAAAACTAAGTATTAGGGAATAAAAATATCATATAATTTAACTCTATCAAATACCCCCACACTTAGCTTTTTGCTCGTCCTCGGGCAAAACAAAAACAAAAATTATAAAATTAAAACTAATAACCAAACAACTTACTTGAGCAACAGAGCAATATAAATTTCAACATCAGCCTCAAAGATTTTTTAAATGATAACTCAAAGAAAATTTCAAAACCATGCAAAATCTAGAATTTTAACATAGTTATTAATCTTACTTACTCAAGACCCTTCGTGTGTGTGTGAATCCAAATATATCGAACTAGCAAAAAACTTAGATCCGCTCATATAATTAAATGTCTCATAAATGAGATCAAAAATGGTTAGTTTAACAACAATACTCTATAGTCTTACTTTTCTCATCATTTTCCATTAATATGGACACATATAATTAGAAGATCAAAAGGTTTTTAACAATTATATACACTAGGATTATTAATATGCATTTTTTTCAAATATTTTTTTTTTCATTTATTTTTTTTTCTTTTAATGGGTGCATTTTATGCTCCATCCAATTTTTTTCTTTCTTTTTCTTTTTTCACGGTGAGTGCATTTTATGCTCCATCTCACCAACGAGTGCGTTTTACGCTCCATCTCGCTTTTTCATGTGTTTATGAGTGAGTGCGTTTTACGCTCCATCTCAACTCACCACAAGATTTTTCTTTTCAATAATAATCCTAGAAAAATTACCTAAATTATCTCTTCCAAATTATATTTTGTCTTATATTTCACTTCAAATAATGATCAAATAAGATATAGAATTCAAAAATATCTTTCATAAGCATTTAACCATATAAACTTTCTCTAAATTAAAACTTGCTCAAACAAATGGATATAGGTGCACAAAAATTTAAAAGATCTTAAACAAAGTAATAATCAATAATAAGTCAAAAATTCAAACTAAGCAAAAATTTATCCTTTTTCCAAGAGTTATTAAATAAAAATCAAAATTTTATCATTGACCAAAAATTTAAAATTCAATTAACTCATTTCTCAAGTGACACATCCTAAAAATAAAAATAAAAAAAACTACCCCATTTTCGTAGGAAACACGGTTACACTTAGCATGTGCAACAAGCCTTTAAACCCCAAGGTTACCCCAAGTGGACGAGTTTTGTCTCATGAGGGTTTGCAGTGAATTTACCCACAAAATTCAAAATTTCAAAAATTTCTTAAAATTCCCTAAAATAAAATATATATATATATTTTTTTTTTAATAAAATAAAATTTTAAAATTCCCTAAAAATAAAATAAATATCCTAAATCCCTTCCCCCACACTTAAAATTTACATTGTCCCCAATGTAAAGTAAAATGCAAAGAAAAAGCAAAAATAACTATAAAAAGAAAAAGGGAAAGAAATGCAAATCTGATTTATTGGGTTGCCTCCCAAGCAGCGCATTTGTTTATTGTCATTGGCTCGACAGCGTGCTTCCCTTTTCAAGTGGTAGAAATTGGCTCCTCAAGGTCCAAATTAGTCGCGTCTTCTTTTTGAAAATTCTCATGAAAATGCTTGAGTCTATGGCCATTCACTTTGAGTACTTTTGCATTTTCTAAACTTTGAATTTCAACTGCCCCATAAGGAAAAACATTAGTAACAACAAAAGGCCCAATCCAACGAGAACGTAACTTACCTGGAAACAGCCGAAGTTGAGATTGGTATAAAAGGACTTGTTCGCCAATCTTGAATTCTTTCCTAGAGATCATCTTGTCATGAAAAGTCTTTGTTTTCTCCTTGTAAATTCTTGCACTTTCATAAGCATCATTGCGAATTTCCTCCAACTTTTGTATTTGCAACTTCCTATGCTCTCCACTTTCACTCATCTTCATATTGAAACTCTTAATAGCCCAATAAGCTTTGTGTTCTAGCTCCACAGGTAAGTGACATGGTTTCCCAAATACTAATCTGTACGGTGACATACCAATAGGCGTTTTATAAGCCGTCCTATACGCCCATAAGGCATCATCCAATCGTAAACTCCAATCTTTTCTGCTTGGATTTACTGTCTTTTCGAGAATGGACTTGATCTCTCTATTCGACACTTCTGCTTGTCCATTAGTTTGCGGATGGTATGCAGTCGACACCTTATGAGTGACATGGTATTTTTTTAGCAAAGCTTCCACAGTTCGATTGCAAAAATGAGTGCCTCGATCACTTATTAGAGCTCTAGGAACTCCAAATCTGCAAAATATGTTAGTACGGAGAAAATCTGCAACCACTTTAGAATCGTTAGTCCTTGTGGCCTTGGCTTCCACCCATTTTGAAACATAATCGACAGCAAGTAAAATATAAACATTACCGAACGACACAGGAAATGGTCCCATAAAGTCAATACCCCAAACATCGAAGATTTCACAAAATAGTATGAGGGTTTGTAACATTGCATTTCGTTGGGATATATTACCTGTCTTTTGACAATTGCAACACGACTTGCAGAACAAATATGAATCTTGGAATAGAGATGGCCAATAAAAACCACAGTCAAGCACTTTTCTTGCTGTCCTCTTAGATCCAAAGTGACCTCCACACGCATATGAATGACAAAAAGTGAGAATAGGATCAATTTCAGTTTCAGGGACGCACCTTCTAATTACTTGGTCCGCACAATGTTTCCATAAGTAGGGATCATCCCACACGTAGTACTTTGCTTCACTTTTTATTTTATCCCTTTGAGCTTTAGATAAATTAGAAGGCAAAATGTTAGTAACCAAATAATTGACAATATTTGCATACCAAGGTGATTTCTTATATGCAGAGAACAATTGTTCATCAGGAAACGTCTCTTGTAGAGGAAGCTCATCTTGCACATTCGCTAAACGACTTAAGTGATCTGCAACACTATTTTCTGTCCCTTTTTTGTCCTTGATCTCCAAATCGAATTCACTTAAGAGAAGTATCCATCTTATCAACCTTGGTTTTGCCTCTTTCTTTGTCATCAAATAACGAAGAGCTGCATGATCAGAATAAACAATAACTTTAGTACCAAACAGATAAGATCGAAATTTTTCTAAAGCAAAAACAACAGCTAAGAGTTCTTTTTCAGTGGTCGAATAATTTCTCTGCGCATCGTTCAAGGTCCTCGAAGCATAATAAATTGCATGAGATGCTTTCCCAACTTTTTGACCCAAAACAGCTCCTACTGCATAATCACTCGCGTCGCACATAATCTCGAAAGGTATGGCCCAATTTGGAGGTTGAATAACTGGAGTAGAGGTCAACAATTCCTTCAACTTATCAAACGCTGTCTTACACTCCTTGTCGAAATTGAAATCCGCATCCTTTTGTAGCAGTTTGCATAGGGGTGATGCTATCTTGGAAAAGTCCTTTATGAATCTCCGGTAAAATCCTGCATGTCCAAGAAAAGAACGCACTTCCCGCACACTAGTGGGATAAGGTAGAGACTGAATAATATCAATTTTTGCTTTATCTACTTCAATTCCCTTAGATGAAACAACATGACCCAAAACTATACCTTGTTCAACCATGAAATGACATTTTTCAGAATTTAGTACAAGGTTAGTGTCTATGCATCTTTGAAGAACAAGTGTAAGGTTGTGCAAACAATTATCAAAAGAGTCCCCATGAACTGTAAAATCGTCCATAAAAACTTCCATGATATGCTCAATATAATTGGAAAATATACTAACCATACGCCTTTGGAAAGTAGCGGGGGCGTTGCAAAGTCCAAACGGCATACGACGATATGCAAAAGTTCCAAATGGGCATGTGAACGTCGTCTTTTCTTGATCCTCTGGAGCAATTGCAATTTGAAAATAACCTGAATAACCATCAAGAAAACAATAATAAGAATGACCAGCTAATCGTTCAAGCATTTGATCAATAAAAGGTAAGGAAAGTGGTCTTTTCGGGTTACAGCATTTAATTTTCTATAATCTATACAAACCCGCCACCCATTTTGAATACGGGTGGAAATTAACTCATCATTCTGATTTTTGATCACAGTTATGCCCGTCTTTTTATGAACTACTTGAACTGGGCTAACCCAACTGCTATCCGAAATAGGGTAAATCATGCCAACTTCAAGAAGCTTTTGAATCTCTTTTTTCACCACATCCATCATGGGTGGATTTAGTCTTCTTTGTGGTTGACGGGTGGGTTTCGCTCCTTCTTCAAGTAAGATACGATGCATGCATGTTGACGGACTTATACCCTTGATATCCGCAATTGTCCAACCGATGGCCTTCTTATGCTCCTTTAGAACTCGTACGAGTTGTTCTTCTTGTGATGGACTAAGTTTATTGGAGATGATCACTGGCGATGTCATATTTTCTCCAAGAAAAACATACTTGAGATGATCAGGAAGAGGCTTCAATTCTGGAGTAGGTGACTGCAAAACAGATGGTAAAGATTTGTCGTTAGGAACTGGCAGATCAATATAAGGAATGTTACCTGCGTTTGGAGAATCATTTAGTGTGGCAATAACATCCTTCAATTCACTGGTCAAAGCGAACTCTTCTTCCTCCTCTAAATTCTGACTGATTGTCGTTTCTACTGCATCCTTTCCATCAAGTTCAAAAATTTCCTGTGCTAATGAGTCAATCACATCAATAGAATAAACAGGATTATCATCATTAGGATATTTCATGGCATCATAAATATTGAACTGCACAACATCGCCATCAAATTCCATTGTAAGTGTACCACTATGAACATCTATCTTGGTTTTGGATGTCTTTAAGAATGGTCTTCCTAACAAAATAGGAGCATTTTGATCACCATTCTCCATATCAAGCACATAAAAATCAGTAGGAAAAATCAAATTATTTACCTGCACAAGAACATCCTCTATTATACCCTTAGGATAGGCATTAGATCTGTCAGCCAACTGAATCACCGTACCAGTTTTATTTAAAGGTTCAAGTTTCAAAGAAGCATATATAGAATATGGCATGACATTAATAGATGCTCCTAAGTCTAACATGGCCTTTTCAAATCTGGTATCACCTATCTGGCAAGGGATAGTAAACATTCCTGGGTCTTGACACTTAGCGGGGAGTTTTCTTTGAATCATGGCAGATACATTTTTTCCTACTTTAACCTTCTCATACCTTTTGAGTGCTTGTTTTCTTTTGTGCGTACACAATTCTTTTAGAAATCTAGCAAAGCGAGGTACTTGTTTAATTGCATCTAATAATGGAATTTTTACCTCGCATTGATGAAAAGTTTCATATAAGTCTGAGTCTTTTTCATATTTCCTTTTTTCTGTTAGAGCAAGAGGAAAAGGGGGTACCGGTTTATACTCAGAGAGAGGTGGAAATTTATGCTTAGGAGTACCATTATCGTCTAGAACATTGTCGTCCTCTTGACTGTTGTCTATCTCCTTGTTATCCACTTCAACTTTGCTTTGGTCTTTTGATGCAGACTCTGGCTTTGCTGGAGTTTCGATCTCTTTACCGCTTCTCAAAGTGATTGCACTTGCGTTTTCTCTTGGATTCACCACCGTTTGAGAGGGTAATTTTCAAGAACCTTGCGCCTCTAATCGACTAATTGCAGTTGCCATTTGTCCCATTTGTGTTTCCAAATTCTGCATATTCGCCTTCGTTTCATGTCGAAACTGCAAATTTTCCTATTGAAATTGTACAGTGTTAGTACTGATTTGTTTAACCAAATCCTCTAAAGACAAATTAGAATTAGATGATTGGCCCTGTTGTTTGTTGGGATATGGCTGTTTGTATTGTTGGTAGCTTGCAAAGTTTGAATTTGTAGGTTGATTTCCTTGTGGATGTCCATAGCTGAAATTAGGATGATCTCTCCAACCTGAGTTGTATGTGTTTGAGTAGGGATCATATCTTCTTTGTGGTTGACCAGGAAAACCACCTGCTGCATTTACTTGTTCATAGGACTCCTCTTGAAGAGTGGGGCACATATCCGTTTGGTGTCTTACTATAGCGCAAATTCCACAAGCTTTCACTTGTTGCGTATTACCTACAGCTATTTGACGAACAAGAGTAGTTAGACTAGCCATTTGTTCTTTAAGTGAAGAAATTTCTATCTCATTGACATTTTGGGATGTAAAATTAAGCCTAGTGCCGAATTGTTGGGAATTAGCCGCCATGTTTGCAATCAGGTTTCTTGCAGCTTCGGGAGTTTTGTCCGCCAAAGCTCCACCACTAGCAGCATCAATCATGCTTCTCTCCGTAGACATGAGCCCTTCATAGAAATATTGGATGAGAAGTTGCTCGCTAATTTGATGGTGGGGACAACTTGCACATAATTTCTTGAACCGTTCCCAATATTCGTATAGGGATTCTCCATGGTTCTGTCTCACACCGTAAATTTCTTTTCGTATGCTGGCCGCCCTTGAAGCTGGAAAATATTTCTCCAAGAATAATTTCTTTACCTCTTCCCATGTGGTTATACTTCCGGAGGGGAGATAATAGAGCCAATCTTTAGCCAAATCTTTCAACGAGAATGGAAAGGCTCGTAATTTGATCTGCTCTTCAGTCACTCCGGGTGGTTTCATGCTCGTACAGACCACATGAAATTCTTTTAAGTGTTTATGTGGGTCTTCACCTGCAAGACCATGAAAAGAAGGCAAAAGATGTATTAGACCAGACTTTAACTCAAAGGAAGTGTTAGCATCTAGATTGGGAAAAGTTATGCATAAAGGTTGTTGATGCAAATCAGGGGCCGCGAGTTCCTTCAAAGTTCGATTTTCAGCCATGTTGTCTTTTGCTTCAAGATTTGTTTGTCCTTCTTTCCTTAATCCGCGCAAAGTTCTTTCGATTTCTGGATCAAACCTTAAATTACTTTGATTAGTAGAACGAGTTATGGTCATAAACAAGTAAAGAAATAAAAATAAAAAGAACTACGAAAAATTACTAAAATAAATTAAAAGAAAAAAAAACACAAAAATAAATAAATCAATTCCCCGGCAACGGCGCCAAAATTTGGTGTGATGTCGCAAGCACCCAAAAATAAAATCTTACTTTTGAAAAATATTAATGTAGTAGTGTAAGCAAGAGTCGATCCCCACAGAGAATGATTATTTAATTTTATGTTTTTGCAAATAAAAACTGGGGGGTTTTTTGAATCAAAGAAATAGTTTAAATAAAATTAACTAAAATAATTATGCAAGTAATTTAATGAAATAAACGATGAGAAAAAGCCTTGGTTTAAGTTAATATCCACCATCAAGAATTTACAACTGATCACTGATGCAAAAATAAATCAATTAATATTTTAAAGATTCACCGTAGAAAGAACTACTCGCAGGTGGAATAATTTTTATCCTCTCTCCTTAATTTTAGATAAGTAGAACCACTTGGTCTAAATATCCTTACTAATAAACAACCTCCGGCACTTGCTAAAGATTTAATTTAATAGCAGCATAAAGAATTAGAGAGATCGTTGAACTAAACAACACAAGCCACTTGTTTGCATTTAATTTAGATGAATATTCTTCCTAAGATAAAATAATCTTTTGATCTGCAAAACAATTATTAAACTTAGTTGCTTCAAAAATAGCAGTAGATTAATATGAATAATAAACTAGTAGCGCTCCTAGCAATTAAACAAATGAATCATAAAATTGAGCATAGAAGAATATTCAATAATCAAAATATAAATTGAACAATTAAAATAAATTAGATCTCACAGTGGATAAATCTTGATGGCTTCAATCACTTAAACCAAGAAAAATAATTTAGCTACTCATAATTGTAGAGAACACTAAATAATGGAAGAGAGAATTTTTATTCTAAGAAAAGTTGTGTCTTACATTGGGTCTCAAGCCCTCTATTTATAGGCTCCATAAACCTCCTAACTTGTCCAAACCCCAATAGGATTTACAATTACAAATAAAAGAAAAAGAAAATAATTATTATCTTAACCCTAATTGAAATTCTAAATAAAATATTAAAAATAAAATAAAGAATTATTGCTTTCTTTTCCAAATTAAAATTGGATTTTTATTCTACTGATTTGTTGCATTGCAGTGTAGGAAATCCAAAATAAGGAAGGAAAAGAAACAAAATCTGCCAATCACGCGTCAGCCACATGGCAAGGAGAGAGAAAGAAATTCTGCCCAGCCGCCATGTGTCCGCCGGCCGCTCTTTCTTTTTTTATCGTTGGCGCGTGTAAGACACGCGCCTAATCCTCCGCCAAATGTTCGCGCATTGCGCGGACTGTTCTTCAGCGTCTATGCCAAAACGTCGTCGTTTCTAAAGGTTTCCACTTATATACGCGCATTGCGCGGTCAGACCATTTTCCGGAATTTACAGAATTGCCCCCGGTCTTTGCTGTTTTGACAGTTTTGTCCCTCAAACTTTGCTGAAATTACAAAAATGCCATTAGACTTTTATTTCCCTATAAAATCAAATATAAAAAATATAAAAATACTAAAAATCCTAAAAACACATAATAATAAATAAAACACCTAAAACACTAAAAATAAATAAAAACACATAAATAAAAATAAATATAAAAATACTATAAAATTACCTAAATTAACATAAATTAACTAAAACCCTATAAAACCTATTAAAACCCAAAATGAGCTAAATAATTAAACATTTAAGCACACAATAAATATAAAAACTAAGTATTAGGGAATAAAAATATCATATAATTTAACTCTATCAGATAGCGTTTAGACTAATTGCCCTACACGACTTAACACGATTGTAACAATGGAACTACCTTATTATATTATTAATTAAGGGGTCCGCTTAATGTGTGCCCTAAAGGCACATATTAAGTGCGGAAAAATAAGAGATGAACCTCACTAAATATTATTTTTTTATATTTTTGCGCTGAATTCAATATATGAGGTCCATTAATATATTATAATTTTATATATTAAATTCAATACAAATACATAAATAAATAATATTATGCATTAAATTTCGTATTTAATATGTACTTTAAAGACACGATCTAAGAAAATTCTTAATTAAGTGGGAAGAAAGCTGATATTTGCATCACGTATAACTTCTTAAAGCAGATTAGAATACACTATTAAATGCGCATGATTGGTTGGAACAATGCTGCGGTAATAATTGGGTTGGTCAAAAAATGCCTACTGTCTACTGATATTATTTGTATGTTTCTAGCTTTGTGTGGACTTCATGCTTCAATAAATAATTGTTAAACGTGTCTAAAACTGCAAAAACTTAAATTTTCTTGGGATCAATGGAAAGTGCTTACACTTTTGCTAAAGATGTAGTATTTTTATATTTGGACTTGCACTCTGTTTCTATCCAAATTTCGTTAATTTTAAATAAAAAATTTTAATAAAAAAAATGGTCAAATTTTTTAATCAATTTTTTTTATTTGTTAAAAAATTCATAAACACATGAATTGGACATAAAATTTAAAATTTTCATCCATTTTTTGCATGTGTCTATTTTTAAACTCAGAAACAGAGTGTTAATGAACCAAAAAACTCTCCAACTTTAAATTTTTTTATAATTTAATTAATGATTTTTTTTTTATAAAAAATCTTTTAATTTTAATAAATAGGTAAAAAAATACCCTTAAAACTAAGTTATGATGAATCATGATTAACCGGCAATGACCTGACATCACACAAGGAAGAAGATGTGTATAATAAAAACATATTTTGTAATTAGTTAAGTATAAAATATATTAAACTATATGTAAAAAAAAAAAAATCTATAAAAAAAAAATAGAATTTCATTTTATCCAAATAGTCTCCTCCCCTTTCTGTTCGTCTTAAATATCAAATCTCCCACCTCAACTGGCTGTTCGTCATCAGTATTCTCAAAATTCCTCCCCAAATTGGCTGTTCGTCACCATCCTCGAAATCAAATCCCCCCCTTTCGTCTTTCATTAATCTCTCTCTTCTCAAATCCATCGTCTATAACAATAACCGACGACCTCCACCAAACCTCGCGGAAACCACCCACTAAACCTTGCATCAATTTTACCAAACTCAACAGAGCATGACGGTGGAGTATTGTGTGTGTGAATTTAGGAATTAGGGTTTAGAGTTCCTAATGAATTAGGAATTAGAAATTAGGGTTTAGAATTCCTATTTAAGAATGGTGTTGTGTTTATGTGTGCATACCTCATGAAATGATAAGGAAAAGAGAGGAAGAGGGACCACTGGTTTGACAAAGAGAGGAGACGTAGTGGAAAATTTAAACAATGGAATTTTGCAATGAGGTTTTGGCTTTGATTTTCATACGCCAGGTGAAGATGATGAACTTGTAATTTATTTTTTTGAATTAGCAGTGGTTTTAGGTGCTGGCATGCTGGAGTGTGTATATGGGAGAGTATTCTTTTTAAATTTGACACATACGATTTCAAAGAAATAAAATTAATGGATGTATAAAACATATAAAATATACTTTTTTGTTTCATAAAAATAGTTCACACTTTTTTAATTTTAAACTTTATTTTGCTATATGAAAATATTTATGTAAAATACATGTAATTTTTTTTCTATAGAAATATTTATTTATTCATATATTTTTGTTTTTCATATATTTATATTATTCAATTTTTTTGTAATATATTTTTAATTTTAAAAAATTAAATTTATTTTTTATGTTGAAGTATTTATCTTTGTAATATTTCTAAAATTTTAATTTATTTTAATGTTTGGTATTTTTAATTATTTTTATAATTGAGTAAAAATGATGTTAGAATAAAAATAGGGAATTGATATTTTCACAAGCTAATAGAAATATCAAATTAGCTTGTAGAAATATCAATATCTATATAAAATTAATATTTTCATAAGTTAATTTGATATTTTCGCAAATACATTCTATTTGCTCTTATAAAAATATTAAATTAACTTGTAAAAATATTAATTTTTTAAAAAAAAATAAAAAAAAATACTTTCTTTCACCCACAATGCCACATCGACATTGGTTGACATTAAATGTTATGTAGGGTGTCATCTCAACCTTAATTAACCATGATTCAGTTTTAACGGTAGTTTTAATTCAATTATTAGAGTTCAAAAGTTTTTTGTGAAAAAAAAAAAGAGTGCACTGATCAAATTGGAAAAAAAATATACAGTTGAAAGAATTTTTTTTGTCATTAAGTCTTTACATTTGAGATAGGACTAGTAGTATTAGTAGAATTATACTATTTGATATTAACTACTCCCTCCATTCGAAAATAAATAAATATTAAAATATAAAATTTACATAAATTAATAAACTTAAAGTACAGTAAAGAATATCAAATAAGTTCTATTTTTGTTTATAATGAACCCTATATATAATATATTACGTAATCTTTTTCTTTCTCTAATTAAGTAAGTGGATCCCATGTATATACTTTTGAATACAAAATAAATTTTATATTACATTTTAATGTACTTAAATTATGACAAACACTTTTTGTAATTAAGTTGATAAGTTTTAGTAAATCAAGAGCATGCTTTCCATAAAATATAAATAATAAATGATCAATTATTAAAATTGGATGTATATGGTCCGCGAGATGGGACGTCTACAATGTATTTAACTCCTTTCATTATTAAAAAATATTCTTTGATTGAAAAATATATATTCCAATATTCAATTACACATTTTTATGCTATGATTGGATCGAGAGAATAAAATAAAAATAAAAATATGATAAAAAATAATGTATTAAATGATCATTTTAATTTGGAGGATATATAGACCATTCCAATGAAATGAAAATTCATTATATCTATTTAATTTTTATTACATGTGAGATGTGGTGGAATAAAATACATTCCAATAGAATAAATATATATGATAATTTTGTCATCATATTATATCACTTACTCCCACTAATAATTATATAAATACTTAAAATATTTTAAAATCATTTTTTTTCATTCTTTCAATACAAATGTAGTTGTTAATTATACACTTAACATGTAATAAATTGACCTAATGCATGCCAATTTTACCAAATCCGATTCCTCTAGAATTTCTCTGCTGGTGTTGTGCCATGGTATTTGTGTGTATAGTTTTCTGGGAGTCATCAAGTATAGTGTAATTTATATGGACAAAGGCTCCTTTTATCGCACCTTAATTTTCTTCGATGCATATGTGAAGAATTTTTTTTTATATATAGTGACACAATACTGTTCGTCACAATAATTATATTATTGCTATCGTCAATAAAAATAATATTTTTGTTAATTTAAGTGAATGGAGAGAAATTAGGTAAAAATTATAATAAAGGGGATCGTGGTACAATTTGTATCTTCATTATTATTAATAAAATTTACAGCGTGAAGCAAAAAAGAAAATAATATAATCTGTAAATACTAAATATTTTTACCAAAAAAAACTTGGCATACAGACGGAGACTATCTCTGATAAAATAATCCGATTATAGCACAAAAATCAATGAAGGAGGGGAGTAGTTGTTGTCCAGCCAGTAGAAAACAAGGATAGCGGGCCAACGTAAATTTTAATCCTTTCTATGGTCATGTAAGATTCAGTTATTATGAAATAAATTTTATAATAATTTTTTTTTAAATTAATAAGATATTGATCCGTAAATAAAAAAAATATTTCTCAACTTATGTGTTAATATTTTATTAATTTAAAAAAATACTTACATAAAATTCAGTTTATAATAGCTGAATCTGATCATGTATATTATTCAACCTACTCTCGCGTAACTTAGGGTGTAAGGGAAGAGACCATGTTTTCAACCGTAGTCAGCTAATAAGGTTCAATCCAATAAATATTCTAATATAAATAAATATTGAGTCTCTTTGGAAATAAAGGTCTCAATTTCACTTATAATAGTAGATAAGTAAATGGTAGTTGAGTCCTTTTTTTTCCCCTTCTTTTTTTAGGGATAATTCTTTCGTTAGTTCCAAATTATAGTTATTATTCACATTTGGTCTCGTAATTATTTTTTTATGTACTTCATTATTAAAATTTATAATTTCTATAATTTCAGTCCAATATTATAAAAACAAATTAATTAAATGGGACTAAACATTATAAAAAAAACTATAAATTGAGGACTAAACCATAAAAAGAGCTATAGTCTAGGGATTAAATGTGAAAAGTTGCTATATTTTGGCAATTAAAATATATAAAGTTTAAGGAAAAAATATGTGAATTTTTTTTTAATTAGGGGTCTAAACGTCAAAAACAATAATTTGAAAACAAACGAAGAAGTTTTTTTTTTTTTTTGAACTAAGTTTTAAGAATATTAAGATTATCGGTAATACAACTTTGAATAAGTGTTCCCAATAATGAATTTTTTATATATAAATTCTAATATTTTAAAATATTCCAAAATTGTAATTTCCTGGACAAACTTTAATATGCAAGAAAAATGTGAATCAAATTTGACTTTCTTTCCGGACAAGAGGAGTATACGTAGTATGGAATAATGTTATAAGTCAACACATTGCTCGAGCTTTTTATCCATTTTTTTTCGTATTTAACAAGAGCTTAGTATATTCTTCATTCTTTTTTCTTCTCGAAATTGGGTCTGCATGCGATCCACGTGGAGATTGATTGACTCCAAATATGAATGGAAGCCAACAAATGACAATGAAAGCAAATTCTAGAAATTGCTATCATTTTTATTTGTCATTATTCTAACAGATACATTTTTGTAAATAATGCTCTCTTTTGCATGGATGGCGGATTCGGATTCTACTAATCATGTATTACAAGCAGGATTTTTATTTTTTTTTCGAAAAAGTTAAACTTTGATTGAACCAATTATATATATATATATATATATATATATATATATATGTATGTATATATATATATATATATATATATGTATGTATGTATACATGTTTGCAACAAACAACAGGCACTTATGGGCAAATTCACTATGCAAGGGGGGCAAGAGCTCCCTCTTGAATTTTGTAATTTTTTACCAGTATAGGGGCATTAAAATAAAGTGACCCTCCTTAAAAAAAGATTTGATGACTTAAAATTGAAGTTTTAAAAGTGATTTTATAGTTATTTTTATATATTTTTTAAAAATTTATATTTGGTTAATTTTATTATTCCCTGTATTTCACAATAAACAAGTTTCATTTGTCAAGTTTTTTATTACACAAAAAAAAAGTTCACTTTTTATTGATAATAGTATAAATTAAAATAATATCTTTAAATTTGTCATCATAATTTATTACATATCACTATTATTAAATTAACAACTTATTATATTTAATGATAATTATGAAATTAATTAAATATAATGTTAATATTTAATTAACAATATATAGGCAAAGTTATGAACTATTTTACTCTAAAGTTTTCCAAGTATATATATATTGATAATGAAAAAAACAAAAATTGATACAATTTGTCAAACTGAGTCTGAAAAATGATCAAACTAAGTCATAGTACGTTAAGCACACTAAATGAAGTTTGACATAATCATCAAGTTAGTAATGCAACAAAACCTGCAAAACGTTAGAATTGTTTTAGGTTTCATGCATCTATTTCGTATTTGGGCTGCTAAGTGATATAGTGTGACTCCTCTCCTGCAAGAAAAGTCTCTTTCTCAAGCTTTCTAGCTCTGTGGACCAGTAGTTTTTACAATTATATATACATTTCAATATATACAACAATATTTATATCAAAATTTTCATTTTCACTATAATTAATCCTACTTCTAATCCAAATTATATTATCATAATAAAGCTATACGAAAATGCTTAAATGTGGTTAAAAGGGGTAGTAATTTGAATTAAGATGGATTGGCGGTTTCTTGACCACAAACATGATTAATTGTCCCATTTTCTATCTCATTTACCGTCTCATCCTATATATCAATATTAAAATATTTATTCACTTTTAAAATTAACTTAAAGTTGAATATATATATATAGTAGGATTGCAGATAAGATGGCAGTTGGAATAAAAGATTTAGGCTCGGTCCAAATAATTAATGTCATTAGCCAAAAAGCAAATTGTCAGAGATTATAAGCTTCAAAAAACCACTAGACAAATACTTAATTGATTAGATCCGGTTAATATGAAATTAATTTTATGATAAATTGATAAATAGACTACTATAATATTGACACGTAGAGAGAGAGAACACCCTCGACTTTCATATCAGTACTGGATTGATTTATTATCTAATTTATTATGAAATTAACTTTATACTAACTGAATGTTAATCGATTGAAGTGAACCATAATAAAAAAGATAAATCTTCCCTTATAAAAGCTACAAACAACTAGCTAGAAATACCAGCGACCTAATTTAAGTTGCCAGAAAATGGCAACATTTTTGCCTCATCTACTATACTACTGCTTAATAGTACGTGTCATAGCTACTTATGCAGCTGCAGATGGTAATGAACCTTACATGTATACATCTCCACCACCACCCCCAGAACCCTATGTTTACTCATCACCACCACCACCATCTTCGTCACCTCCTCCTACTTACAAATCACCCCCTCCACCGCCTTCTCCCTCACCTCCACCGCCTTCTCCACCACCCCCTTCACCCCCACCGCCTTCTCCTCCACCACCACCGGTGCCAGTATCCCCATTACTAACTCCTCCTTATATCTATATATCCCCACCTCCACCTTCTAAATCACCACCTCCTCCTCCACCATCCCCTGCTCCATCACCTTCTCCATCACCATCTCCATCGCCTTCTCCATCACCTTATACCTGCAAACCACCACCACCAACTTACACCTACACATCCCCACCCCCACCACCAACTCCATCAACACCTCCACCTATTTCACCGTCTCCATCGCCTTACACCTACAAATCCCCACCATCACCTTCTCCATCACCATCCCCACAACCCTCTCCTAAACCTTCTCCATCACCTTATATTTATAAAACCCCACCCGCACCACAATACATCTACACATCTCCACCACCACCACCTTCTCGATCACCTCCTCCTCCCCCACCATCTACATCCCCTTCTCCATCACCTTACACCTACAAATCCCCTCCATCACCATCTCCATCACCTTCTCCATCGCCTTCTCCATCGCCTTATACCTACAAACCATCACCACCAACTTACACCTACACATCCCCACCCCCACCACTAACTCCATCACCTCCTCCACCTATTTCACCGTCTCCATCGCCTTACACCTACAAATCTCCACCATCACCATCCCCACAACCCTCTCCTACACCTTCTCCATCACCTTATACTTATAAAACCCCACCCCCACCACAATACAACTACACATCTCCACCACCACCACCTTCTCGATCACCTCCTCATCCCCCACCATCTACATCCCCTTCTCCATCACCTTACACCTACAAATTCCCTCCATCACCATCTCCATCACCTTCTCCATCGCCTTACATCTACAAATCCCCACCACCACGACGTTCTCAATCACCTTCACCTCATCCACTATCTCCAACACCTTCACCCTCGCCATCTCCTTACGTCTACAAATCCCCACCTTCTCCATCTCCATCGCCTTCTCCATCACCTTACATACACAAATCCCCACCAAAGTACACCTACTCATCCCCACCACCACCACCTTCTCCATCACCTCCACCTCCTAGACCATCTCCAACACAGTCACCATCACCATCTCCTTACGTCTACAAATCCCCACCTTCTCCATCACCTTCTCCGTCTCCTTACACGCACAAATCCCCATCATCTCCTCCATTGCCTTACATCTACACATCCCCACCACCACCTTCTCATGCTCACAAATCGCCACCATCACCATCACCCTCATCTCCACCTTCTCCATATACCTACAAACCAAAACCACCGCTATCCCCATCACCACCGCCTCCTTCACCGCCACCTCCTTCTCCATCTCCTCCTTCACCACCTCCTCCAAAACCTTATTTGTACGTATCACCACCGCCGCCAACATCTTCTCCTCCACCTTATTTGTACACCTCACCTCCTCCACCAAAGGTTTACGTCTAAACCAAATACTATTGTTGCATGAATTATGTAATTATGCTGCGTAAAAAAGGACAGCTGGTCGAAGAATAAAGGGATATGGCTATCATGCTTAAAGGAGTGAGACCGTTAAGAACTTTATATAACATTATGAGTTTAAATTTATTTCTTTTCTTATTTGGTTGTATTTTATATATGTGGGATTACGTTAATATTTTCTCATAATTTGTTCGAAACTATGTTCCATTGTCTGGTACGTCTAATATAAGAATAAAAATTATGGAGGCTTTTATAATTTTGCTCCAATTTCATTTTTTTGTATCATCGATCAACTTAAATTCATTTTATATATATTTAAAGAAGTCTGAATTTGCAGTGAAGCAATGATCACGATATGTGTAATGCAGAATAAATGGTAATAACGGACCACAATCCCCTTTATAACACTTTTCTTTCAATTTCTCCTAATACACATAGTAATACAAATGAAATTTTCTTTTAGCAGCGCCAATGACACTTATTTGCAACGAGTATTATTGTGTTGCTAAATATGATATTTTTGTTACCCTGTATTGGGAAAATTGGGTGGAAGCTGTATTGGAGGGAATCTAATCCAGTAGTAACCTATCGTTTGCACTGATTCTTTAATAAGTACACATATTCACACAACCCAAACGTGAGCACGAAGGATACAGAGATTATTTTATTTCTTTAGAATGAAATGGAAAATAAACTCCTTACGACAAAATTGGATCATGCCAGCATTCAAAGATAAAGGGGAAATCTGACTTGAAGCGAAATCTGACTTGGGGAAGGTGACTGTGAGGGAGAGCAAGGGGAGGGGAGGCGATCGAGCGGGAGAGGAAGGAGAGGGGAGGCGATCGAGCGGGAGAACAAGGAGAGGGGAGGCGCGACTGAGGGGAGGAGTGACCAATTGAGGGAATTTTTTTAATGGGCTGAACATATAGCTCGGGAGTGAAAATTGAGGGAGGGAAATTATTTATTACGGCTTGGGCTTACTATTTAGGACGATTTAGATTTACCTGTCTCCAATATTTTTTATTTGATACGGTTTGTGGTAAGCTGTTTCTAATATTCAACTATTGGAGACCGTCTTATCTTTACCGTCACAATTAGCTCCACTTTTAAAGACATGATCAATAACCGTCTCTAATGAGTAATTATTCAGTAATTTTAGAACGTTTGTCACGTAGTATCTTATATCACTCATTTAGTGTTATATGAATATTTAAAAGTGAAATAACTCACTTTAAGTATTCATATAACACCACATGAGTGGTATGAGACACACGTAATAGATGCTCCATGAAACTACTGCCTTCTTTTTCTGTAGTAAGAGAAAGTGCATGTACAAGCATTTGAGGGTTAAATGCATCGTTGATCCCTTAACTCTTGGCGATTTGGATTTTGAGCCATTTACTTTCAGTCAACGCAAATTGAGCCCCAAACTTTTTAAAAACTCGGATGTTGAACCCTTAGTGTGCCACATGTGCGTTGACTGCATACGTGGACACACGTGGCATATCTGACATGATAAAATTAACCTTAATAAGTGAAAAAAAACCTTATCCCACAATTCGAACCTGATACCTCTAGTTTGAAACTTGCAAGTTAGAATCACCTAAGCACTTGGGGCTAGCTGAAAATATGAGCCAAGAAATTGTACATAATCTATAAAGCAAATGTCCTAAGCACAAATGACCAAAAGATAATCATACCCCCACTTGCACCAAAGAAACTCTTTAACATTGAGCGAGAGAATGTTATAAACCTTTAACTCACATGATGATAATTCAAGTTTATATAAGTAAATTATAATACACTTAATAATAATAATAATAATAATAATAATAATAATAATAATAATAATTATTATTATTACTACTACTACTATTATTGTTTTTATTATTATTATTTTTAATAATAATAATAATAATTATTATTATTTTAATTAATAATAATAATAATTATTATTTTAATTAATGATAATAATTATTATTATTTTAATTAATGATAATAATAATAATAATAATAATAATAATAATAATAATAATAATAATAATTATTATTATTATTATTATTATTATTACTACTACTACTACTACTACTACTACTACTACTACTACTACTACTACTACTACTACTACCACTACCACTACTACTATTATTATTGTTGTTGTTATTGTTTTCATTATTATTTTAATTATTATTACTATTATTATTATTATAAATAATATTATTATTACTATTATTATTATTGTCACTATTATTATTATTATTATTATTATTATTATTATTATTATTATTATTATTATTATTATTATTATTATAATAATTTATTATTATTATAATAATAATTTATTATTATTACTACTACTACTACTGTAATATTTCGGATATTTGACAAGACTTTTAAATAAGATCTTGATGATAAAATGAAGGTTGAAGTTTAAAATCTAGATTTGGAGAAGTAAAAGGTGTAGAAATTTAGTAAACATTTTACCCTAATTTTTGTATTAGGATTTAAATGTGAGTAAATATAGGTTTTTAAAATTTAAAACCTAAAATTTGATTATTATGTATACTTGGAGGTATATTAATAATAAGGTAATATAATATCTTCAGGGTTCGATAAATGTATTTGACTAAAAGAGATATTATTAGAAATTTTTATATGAGGTATGTGAAAATTTATTAGGGAAATAAATTTCAGTTGGAGAGATATTTTTAAGTTAACATGAAAGTGTATATATATAGATGCGTATATACTCGGAGGTATGCTAATTATATTTTAGCTAAACGTGATAAATGATTAACTGAATTAAGCATCAAGAACACTGTAAAACTCGATATATTAATTAAACAAGCTTATGAAAGTTGAACCTTGAATGGTAATTAAGATCACCCAAGTTAGTAAATTGGGAAGCGATAAGTTAGGTATTGTGGTGACAATTAAATTAAACCTAACCTAGTAGCCAAGTGTTATAAATTATATAATAGTTCAAAATGGATTAAGATTATGGCGAGTCAAATTAATATATATGATAAGTCATATGAATATAGTGAACAAACCTAAGCATTTAATAATTGTAAGCCTTGTATGTATGACCAAGTTAGTAATGTGGCAGTCTAAAATTAAGGATGAACCCTGTGTGGTTGTGATTACGTGGCATAGCGGTGCGAAGAAAATGAGGTAAAAGTATACCTGATAACACGAGTATACTTTTATGTATGAAGGCAAAATAACAAATTGAAATGTCAAAAAATGATCAAAGTGATTAAATAGTCAAAGTATGACTAAAGAAAAGAGAAGAAAGTCAAGGAAACTCAATTTGGAGTTCGGAAGAGAATTTAGAAATGCAGACTGCACTGTTGAGTTCAGAATGTTGAATTTAACAAAGAGAGATAGTGAACACAATTTGGTGTCGGGGTTGACTATTGGTCAAAGTCAACCGTTTGACTTGTAAAGGTGAAAAGTCAAAATTTGAGTTTGGAGAAGAATTTTGAGAAAAGTACTTCATCGTTGCGACGGGAACGTCGAATTTAGTAATTATGGACTGTAAATATGATAGGTGTTCTGGTTGACTTTTTGGTCAAAGTTGACCGTTTGACTTTCTGTGGAAAAACGTCAAACTTGAAGTTAGGAAGTGAATTTGAAGAAATTGATGTTACCATGACGACGAGAACGTCGAAATTAATAGGAATTTACTGTAATATTGAAAATTTGATTTTTCGGGTCAAACAGCCAAATAGCAGGTCAGATAATTAAATGTGAGACTCAAAAGAGAAATTAACTCTACAGATTTTTAAAGTGGGGCCAGCCGAAATCTCAAATTTTTAATGAGGTGGAATTAAATGGAGCCACTCATTTATTATCTTATCCTAATGAAATCTCTCTCAACCAATCACATTTCATTTCTTATCTCCTATTTTGGTTATATCATTTAAATGACCAACACCCACTTCATTTTAGCAATATAAATTAACAACAAAGAGAGAGAAGGGAGAGTGCTCTCGGCAAAAGAAGAGTAAGAAAAGGAGAAGGAAAGAGAAGCTTAAGCCAAGAATAAATGAAGCTATGAAGTTATTTTGCTAAACCTTTGAATACATATTTGATTTTTATTGGATAAATATTGAGTTTTATTTAGATTAATGGTTGTAGATTATGATTAACCTTGTGTATAATGGTCCAACCATATATTATCATGAATCTAGTAAATGATTCACGAATTTAATTAAAATGAAAGAAAAGTCGAAGAACAAATTCGCGAAAAAATGGTATTTTGTTGCTGTTGGTTTGAAAAATCATATAAAATCGAGTATTTGAAGTTAGAGAATGGGCTATATATCAAATTAAAGGTATGGAAGTAAGCTACACACAAAAAATTTAAGAGCACAAAAATTCCTTGTGATTTGTGCGTAGTGACTGAATAAAGCAGTTTGGGTCGGACCGAAAATAGTCTGCCCAGAATCTACAATGAATTTGGACCTTGTAAAAATTGTATAAAATCATGTATTTCGAATTTGATGTTGGTGTAAACTACAAAGTTGTAGATATGGAAGTTTCCTAGAAGTATCCATGATATTGAGCTATTTTATGGATTAGAACATTTTTAAAAAAAATAATTTTGTAAGACTGTCCAGAAAATTTTATTCTCTGGACAGGTTGGGAAAATAGTTAGATCTATTTTGTTTGGTGAATGGGCTGAAATCAAGGCTTTGATAAGATTAAAATAGACTTAATAAGTTTTAATTTGATATAAGGATGAACAAAAGCTGGCTTGTAACGAAGAAGTTATGATGCAATAACGATATTGATATATTTTCAAGCCCAATATATCATTATTGAAAAAAAGATATCAATATAATGCAATAACGATATTGATATATTTTCAAGCTAAATATATCAATATTGGAACAAATATATCAATATAATGCAATAACGATAAATTGATATATTGTCAAATTAAATATATGAATATTAGATCAAATGTATCAATAGGATGCGACAAGGATAATTAATTAATTAATTATTATTTAATTAACATTAAGTAATAATTAAAGAAGATTAAAATTAATAAACTAAGTATTTACTATTTAATTAAGATTAAATAATAAATAAGGATGTTTTCTGTTTTGAATTTGAGTGATCCAAAACAACTGAGATATGTCTCAACTCTTAAGGAGAATATGAAATGAGACATGTCACATGCTTAGAGTTTTAAAAATATACCTTTGTGGATAGGATTTTCATCCCCATAGACTCTATTTGTGTAGAATTCCCTCACCAATTTTGAATATGCTCAAGTATTGGTGTCTAGGGCTTCGTAGAGTCATAAATAAGGATAATTAATTAATTAATTATTATTTAGATTGACATTAAATATTAATTAAAGAAACTTAAAGTTAATAAACTAGTTAATTATTCAATCATTAATGTGTAATGATAAATAACAAGTAATGTTTGTAATTGAATGAGGTATTATTAATAATACTGGTCGATAATTAAAATATTATCCAAGGGTGACAATATTGTCCTATAATTTATGAGTTAGTAAATAGGGAACTAGGTGCTGTCAAGTCAATTTATTTAAAAATGATAATTGAATCCCTATATGCGTTACTAATTGGAAAATAATCATATTAGGTCTTTCAAATGAGGTAAATTGAATTTTGGTAAGCGTAAGTGAGGAAGCAATTCAGGCAAGTTTTTCAGAACTTGCTCTTATATGATAACTGTCATTATTTGTGAAATATTTTTATATGCAAACATGAGTTAATGTGTTTTTATGTCATAATATGATTGAACGGTTGTTGTTCAAGTGAGAAGTTGAATTAGTTGTTCTTTGTGAACTGTATAAATTGTGAAGTGACAAGCATGATAATATGAAACATGAATTATGTTTTCGTCTATCTACATGTATAAAATGTCATACATTGATATATTGACAAGCATGCATGATGTATGCAGTATGTGATATGTGTAACTGTTAAACTTGCTGAGCAACGTAATTGCTCATTTTTTTCTTAAATAAATATTTTTAGCTACATGCGAGACATATGAGGTTCCAGTAAATAATAGCTACCTTGAAAAATGAGACATGAGAGGTGTCTTCACGAGTCTCGAGGTAGAAAACTTATAGGGGCAACTCATTTTGAGAATTGGTTTAAGGATTGAATTGGTGGCTAGAAGAACGGGACGATTTGGGCATTATTCGGGTAACTAAGGGTGTTCTGGAATTTTTTCCTAACTAAGGGTATTTTTGGAATTTTTCTCAGAGTCACATACCTAGCACATGACCCTTGACAGGAACTCTATAAATACCCCCCTCATTTCATGAAGAAGGAACTTTTGGCAGCACTTAGAATTCTCACCTGACTTGAGACACTCGAGAATACTCTTGGACACTCAAAGTTGGACTTGAATTCTCTCGAGACCCCAAACACACGAAAGGCTCTTGGACACTAGCGATTATGTCGTGATCTCGAGAGTTCTGTCTTGTGTTACTCGAGTAGTTGCTGACCAGTTCTTCTCCCTTCTCCCTTCTTCAATCAATCAATTAATTTTATACTCTTTGCTGATTTTTTGGCTCGTCGATCAATACAAAACTCTAACCCTAGCGATGTATGAAATTTCTCGCCTATAATGCATAATATAAGGTATAATAAGCTGATCCTCTAAAGTACATGTGGAGAGTTTATAGTCTTTGTGACTGTCAAATATTTTTAGAAAGTTCTCAGTTTTTTTTTAACTGTTGAACATTTACAAACGTTCATAGTCCCTACGACCTCTTAGTAAAGAAGATATGTTATTTCATATTTTTCATAAATGTTAGACTCTAATTATTCTTTGAAAATCTATTCAAATATTCATAATATACTGATTCATTGTATAATTTTATACTTATTGAGAAAAATTGTTGTTCACCCTTGCAAATGTAAATCATTGCAGATAAAAGAGAAAAAACTCAAAGCTCAAAGTCGAAGGGTAAAGGTAAAGAGAAGCTTAAATCAAAAGAAAATTAATTGACCATGAAACCATTTTATTTATGTATAGCGTTTAATGTAAATACGCAATAGAATAATGATAGATGGTTGAGACCTGGGTGTGTAAGAAATGTTATGTAAATTATGTAATAGACTAGTTAAATTAATAATATAACTAGTAGATAGTGAGTACTATATATGGTGTAGCGAGTACACAGATATGGGGGCGTCACAAAGAGGACGCCCACACATCCACCACCGCCGCGCACCACTGCCAACCACCATCGCCGTTGCCGCACTTTCGTGCACTATTGGTAAATTTTCTATTATTCTCTCACTGAAACATAAATGTATACTTATAAATGTATGAATGTATGGATGTTTGAATATATTATTTGGGAGTGTATACATTTAATTAATTGTATAATTGTGGAAATGAGTTGTTCTTGTTGGGGAAATTGACATGTACTATTATTTACAGCCATGTATTTTAGTTATTAATTATTATGTTCATATAAAATTAATTATTATGTGTGGATGTTGGGTGTATAAATTTGTGTTGTAGTTTGGTAATTTAGCCCTAGCTTAATTTTTTTTAGCGTTTGACAGTGTCCACGCTTTGAGGGAGATATTCTCAATCCTATCTAAGAATTCTTTATATGAGCTTTTTAGGCCAGTGCTACATAGAAAAATGATTGGTACACCCCCTTTTATTAGAATAGGTTTTACGTACTCACAATTGGATATCCATTTGTGCTGGCTTCTAAAGAACTCTTTCCAATATTTCAAGTACTTTAGCGGCACATCATCAATGACGTTATAATAAACAACATTGCTATGTTTGGCCATATCTAAATGACCAACATAATAATTATGTGGGCCTAAGGATCGAGTCCACAAAGTCTTTCCTAACCGAGATGGACCCTCAATCACAATAGACATGGGCCTATAAGGCCTATTTTATTTTTGACGAATGTTGTCCCTGACCCATTCTTGAATGTCCATAGGGACATTCAAGAATTCTGCAGACTGACTGATGTACACTTCTGGACCTTTATAGAACATCCGATCCCAATTGTGCGAGAGTCTTTCCCAATTGTTCTAATAAGTTTTTAAATCTCCTTCCATGATCATCTTCATAGCTATTTTTTTTATCTTTGGTGGCAAACACAACATAATATAGCTGATTTATGCTTTCAGTAGATACTTGGCCTTTGAAATTATCAATAAAAGTTCCGTACTCGCAGTAATCCCTTTTTTTAGAAATGTACGATTGAACGACAGTAGCATTTTTAGCGAGTTGAATATTGGGATGGAAATGCATGTAGCATGTGTTGGAAACTAAATCGAAGAATTTTTGGTTTGTGGTTTGAAATTTTGCACTAAATTGTAGGAGGCAATGGAGATGTGGAGTGTCATCTTCATGGACTTCAGCACACACACGTATGTATATGAGAGTAATAGAGTAATTGAGTTTAAGAAGGAGCTCAAGACACTCTAATTTTGGTAATGGGCATCTTGAATATGTTAAGAAAAAAATTTTGGTTTGAATTCTGAAGGAATAATTTCTGGGCATTTTGCTATAGTGGTACTCGCTTTGCTCAACAGTAATAACTGCTCTTTCAAAGTCCTACATATATGGAGTACCGTAGTGACTTATTTATATAAAAATAATATTATGAAAAGACTATCTTACCCTTACTGTCTAGGAACGCCTTTTATTTAATTTTACAAAGGCGTTCCCCGCCATGTGTCGGCCGCTGATTGGAGGAGAGGGAATATAATAATTACCAGCAATATAATAATAAAATAATTTTATTATTTTCCACCAGGTAAACTATCGGCCTTTACTAAACCACACCTTTTGAAAAATAATTAACATTATTTATGCCACATCAATCCACCACTAACCCTGTACCATAACTCCTAAAAGAAGACTAATTACCTCTGGTAAGCGCGTTGCGCTTACCTCATCCCATTACACTCACCTAAAAAAACTAAAGTTTTTTTCTTGCCATATTTTCCAAGTCACCCAATCACAAACTGCCATGTGTAGCTCTGCTATAGTGCGCCACCCACTTCAGTCGCCCTTGTAATATTAAAAGTAAAGGCGACCCTTAGGTGTATGTAGTAGCTGCAAAATAAACCAAGTTTATTACCCACCACCTAAAGGGTTGGCTTATAGGAATCAACCCTCCTGATCACGAATCTAATTTTTAATAATTTTTTTGATTACGTTTACACCTAATTTTTTTATTTTATACGAAAAACTATTTATTAACAGACTTTTTATTTTTTCTGAATTTTCAAAACCAATGTTCCACACCTCCAAAAATTGTGATTTTTGGATATGATGTTAAGAATCAAGTCCTCTATGACATTTAATTTTTTGTTCATAATTTTTGGATTAAGAGGCTATTTTTAACGTTTTTATTTAGCGTAACATATGTATTAATTCAGGGTAATGTAAGTGGTGGGGTCCACTGTCACATCAAAGAAAGATTTCCTCTGCACCAACAGAAATGCGCCACATGCCCAATTTCTACAAGAACTCAATTCATTCACTCAGGTCATTTTTGAGGACAAAGTGACTTAAGCCAATACTCCAGGGTTACTTTCGTCATTATGAAAAAAGTACAGAACTCCTTCAAGAACACTATTTCAACTCTAGATCATATTATGCCACAAAAATTAAATAAATGGCCTAGAATTAATAAATACACAAAAGTAGATAATAAATGCCGACAATATGTAAATATCTCCCTAAAATATTGACCTACAAAAAAATAAAAAATAAAAAATAAATATTTATTTATTTTAAATGGAAAATATTTTCCACTCGAATAGCAACAACCTTTCTTATACCCAAATTCCAATCAATGGAAGTGTTGGCCGAAATTATGTGACCGTATTCTGAAAAAAAATAAAGTCAATTCCAACCTGACCCATAGGTAAATGGGTCTTAAATTGTACAAATAAATACAAGTATATATTTATTGGTGGTGGATTTATTTATTTGTACATATTTGTTGGAGGCTACGTCCTAGGGCCAGACTGTGAATTGGTTGGATGTGTACTTGGCCATACGTGATGGTTGTCTGATGCTGTTCAGATAGCTGTAAGTTTTTATTTACATTATGTTGTTTATTATTATTTTTAACATCATTCTTCACATAATGTCTTTTTAACTATTATTTTTTTTAACTTGATTGCATGACACTTACAATCGATTAATAGACGAATGCTATCCACCTAGCAGCCTTTGCCGTACGATAGATCAAGAGTTGTGGGAGAGTTCGTCAGTTATGAAGAAGAATTTTGTTGAGGGCCAATGGCAACGACGACGACCGAGTATTAGTGGTTCTAGCAGTTCTGGTAGTAGTCGACACAGTCATCATACCAGCTGACACCATATACTAATGCTGATTGTGTTAAAGTCATATGTAGAGACCTTGGCCTTCTTTGTATACTGCAAGCTCATTTGAAGGCTCTGAATCCTGTTGACTTAGCAAATGCATTAGCAACAACACACCAGCAGGAAGTAGAACAAGAACATGATGAGGTAATCTTAGTAATTAGTACAATAAAATTAATCTAGTAGTATTATATTGAATAGTTTTATATTAAACATGTTTTATTCTTCTTTTGTTACAGAAACATTTGGACTATGATTCATGAGGAGCTACATTTTACGGAGTCTATTTTTTTTTTCTCTTTTTTTTTTGTACCACATGCATGGTCGGATGTTTGTTTTGATGATATTATATTTATATTTTAGTTTGATTGTATATATACATACATAGATTTCATTTTGGCTTAATTATATATAAAATGTATTTTAGTTTATCTTGAATTTGCTATTTGGTTGGAGATTAGTTTGTATATATCTATTATGTTGTGCGTTGGCATATGAATATAAATACAAAATATTTTTGGAAAATTCACAAAATGGGAAATAAAAATATAATTTTTAAAATTATCACCTATCAATTTTGGTCACTAATAACCATCAGCGACTAGAGATCAAAATCAGTCGCTGATAGTATTAGCGACTGATTTTAATCGTTACAGATTTTGTCGCTGATGTCGGTTGCTAACACGGGATGCCACAACTCTTAACTGCTGACTCGAATTAGCAATAACTTCGGTCACTAATGTTGGTTGTTGATACGGCGATCGCTGATGTCAGTCGCTAATGTGCGACTGAAATTAGCGACTGAAGTTGGTCGTTATTACCCATCAACGACCGATTTTGGTAGCTCATAAGCGGTCGCAGATAGGTTTTTTTTGTTGTTGTAGTGTCTCTCACACCAACCCAAAATCAAAATATATCCTTTCATCTTTTTAAGATACTACTATCTCAAGGTTGTGTTCCCTATAACTCTAAACTCAAGGCTCTATCTCATTTCCACTAATATAATTGAGACACTATCATATATATAATAGTTATACCTATTAAAAATAGGACTATTTCCAAAATAATAGTTTTACCAAAATTATGTTTCCTTCTCAGAAAGGATTGGAGTAGTATTCCAACAATTCCTCCATCGACTTGAATTCCCAAATAGTTTAACTTCATCTTTGAACTTTACTCTCCAAGAGAAAATTTTGATTTATGGCTAGCAATTAACGCGAAGATTCACTTTTAAAGATAGGGGTTAACATCAAACAACCCCTTGTATAGGGTTATAAGTCGGTTCAAAGCAACAACATTCATGGAAAAACATCGGAACAATGATTTTTCCTTATCGGTCTTCTTTCCATGCATTGAGCACTGTTCATCAAAACACATTAATTTTTGATTCCTAATTCTAACTCAAAGAATTAATTTGTTTGTCTTGAACACCTTGCGAAAATCTCCTTGACCCGTATATGTATATTTACATGAGAATAATTCTCCTAAGAAAATTATATTCTCACCACAACTAGGGACATAACACGCCTTCTTAAGAATCTTTGTGAAACCATCATGAAATTTGAAATGAACACTTCTGACGCCTTCAATCTGCACTCTCTTTATTCGTCATATTAATATAACCAAAAGTTTCATCTTCCTTCAAAGTCTCAAAGAAATATCTCTCCTTACAAACATGCATGAAACTCGTAGAATCTGACACCTATCCATCTCCATTATAATCACTCTTTATATTGTCATCAAAACATCAGTTTCTTTAACATTACTAAAAAAATTAACATTTTCAACTTTTAATTTTTTCTTGATTCTTAAACTCTTCATGATCTCTCTTAATATTCTGCATTAGTATTGGATGTGACCGCTTTCTCCATAATAGGAGCATTCTTTCTTACAGTAATTTCTTGGTCTGGATCTTCCTTTACTATTATTTCTCTATAGACTTCTCCCTCAATTAAAATTCTCCAAGGTTAGTGCTTACTCACCAATATTATTCTCTTTTCTCCAATTAACTTTAGATTTTCATGCAGAATAATAATCACATCATTTACATCTAAAATCAAAGTTAATTTTTGCACCAATAATATTTGCACCAAAGATATGTAAGACTTAATTAGGCAATTACAGATGACAGTAAGAGCAATTATTTTTCCATATTTTCAAAAAAAATTTATTAGTATTCAACAATTGAGACAATTAAGTTGTTAAAAGCATTAAAATGATCATTCTGATTCATCCCTTCATCCATATTCAATGAATACAATTCCATCTTCAAGAATAATCTGTTGGTTAGAAACTTTAAAGCATAACTTTTCCCGAGTTTCTCCCAAAACTTTTTTTGATCAGTCTCTTTCAACATATTGTTGTCCAATTTAGATAATGACAATTTACACGTAAGTATACGCGATCAAAAAGTAGTATAGTCTAAATAAGAGTCGAACCCACAGAGAACTAATACTAATAAATTCCAAGTAGCAATTTTGTGCCAATTCAATTCTATTTAAACAATCAAAATTTTGATTAAGAAAATTACTAGACTAAAATTAAAATTAAAACTAGAATTTACTAACAAGGATTGACTATCAGATATTAAAAAGCTTAATATTACAATTTTTCTATTGCATCACATAAATCTCTTCAATCTTTTTCCAATTATTTAACCAAAATAAGCTGTTAACTTAGAATGCCTAACTATTTATTAACATTCTTTAATGATTAATAAAAAGATCTATTCCAATTATATTGCTATAATCCTATGCAACATAACTTGAAATAAACTTATTAAGATCAAACTTTCAACAAAGTTATATGCAACACATAGGTATTTTCATTTTATACATAAACCCAATTATTCAATCTAAGAAAGAATAAATTAGACACATGTTATTATATTCAGATCTAATCCTAGAATTCATCTTTCAACTCCAACTAAGATATCAAATTAATTGCTGGCCAAACTATTAATAAATTAAGCACAAAATATGATAAACAACACAATTTAGACCAATAATTGAAAATAAAAGTGATTCAATTTATGCTAAGCAATAAGTTCCATTGTAATCTTAATAAGAAAATTAGTTCATCATATCGTAATTAAAAACCATAATCGACAAATTAAACAACATCCCAAAGTATCAAATATAAAAGAAAAGAGAAAAGAAGAAACTCTAATGAAATCTCCAATCTACCTAATCTTCCACTTTGATCTTCCTTGCATTGCGCCTTTGATTCTCCAAGCTTCTAATTAGATCTTCAATTCCTTGCTCATTCATCTCTCTTGAAAGCCCTAGGTCTCTTATATATATCCCTCCATGAAAACACAAGCTTGGAAGCATTAAAATCCAACAAGGCATCAACTTTATGCACAAAACGTGTACACGTCCTGAACAGTCTGCCAAAAGTGCCCGACATATCAATTTATACTAGAATCATGTGCCCCGATACATCCTTGTTGAAAGTTACAATTGTGCCACTTAAAACTACAAAATGTCTGTTTTGCCCCTTCGTTGCCTTTTCCTACAAAATAAACATAAAAGCAAATAAAAAAACTAAAATATAACAAAATAATAATCCTAAAAAATACCCGATTCATAGGTATAAAACTCACTTATCAAATACACCAAAACATAAAATTTTGCTTGTCCTCAAGCAAAACAAAATAAAAAAAAATTCAAAATAAATAAACTCTAAAACTATATGACTCTATCAATATGATGGCCTAAACAAACTGAACAACCTAAGCAATGAATCAATATAATCATCAAAATTCGACCTCAAAGATTTCTTAAATAATAACTCTAGCAAAACTTTAAACCCATGCATTATCCAATTACTTAACCTATAACCAGTTTTACTTCACTATCAACCCTTCTCGTGTGTGTGTGAATCCAATGCATTAAACTAATCAAAACTCAGATAAATTCGTCAATTAAAATGCTCAATAAAAGATATTTAACACATATAAGAATGATAATTCACCTCTATAAACTTATTTTTCACATATTTTTATTTTTATTTTTCTTAATCATATTTAGAATGATGCTTTTTACGTTCCATCTCGCTGTATTATTTTTTCTTTCATTTTCTATTTATTGACTTGTGCAATGTCTACTTTTAATTTTATTAGGTTTTTCAGAGTTATCCATGTAGCGAAATTTCGACCAAAGACTCCTAAACCAAATGACTTTAGGGCACTAGGTATAGAAATACCCTTAAAGCTTACTTGTTCGAGTAACAAAGGACATAAAAATAAACTAGTCAAGCTTTGTTTATAACTATCATCATTTTCAGCATATATAATTTTTTTTCTTTAGATAGACATTGAAGCAATTCTTATTCTTTTATTTCTTTATAGTATGATCAAACATGCAAAAGAGGTTATCTATATCCTTTATAAGCATCTAATTCAACAAATTTAATCAAAATCCCAACTAGCTCAACACATTGAATAAGTGCGTATAAGTTCAAAGGGTCTCAAGTAAAATTAAAACTAGCAAACAATTAAAAATCAAATTAGCAATCATTATCCATTTCACATGAGTTATTAGTTAATTAATCATAATTTTTTTTTTTTTTTATCATTGGTCAATTTTTTTTTCTTCATATATTAACACATTGCTCAAGTTTTCTAACTTATATGACATAAATGCATCCTAATTGCAACACATTACATGGCATAAATGCATCCTAATTGCAACACATTACATGTTAACTAAACAAATATGCAAATGATCCTAAGTAATATATTATATGCAAACTAAATTACTAAATGCAATTAATATGACAAAATGCACTAACACTCCCAAACTTAATAGAAACAATATCGTCATTATGAAAAAAAAAAGAAAATAAAAAAAAGGACTCCCTTGAATAAGGTCAATCATTGTGATTAATGCAAGACCCCGAATTTTATGAAATATAAAATTTGTTTTTCTTCATATATATTTTCATGAAACAGTAAGTGGTTGAATTGATAAAGTTAAAAGTTAAGGATGTTATGTGTAAATTATATTATGTCGGACAATATTCTTTTGGTCGGGGAATATTCTTTCTGTCGGGGAATATTCGTACGACGGCGCCGTACGAACCAATCATTGGTGGACCCCACAAAGGTGGACCCTACAAAAAATAATTGTCGGATATAGAAAATGACATAAACAATTTTTAAAATGGTCAATGGTACAATCACTTTTAATTGTTAAAATATCCGGTGGTAAAAGAATAGTAATATACGGTATTACAAGTAACATACGGTATTGCACAGTAGCACACGGTATTGCACAGTAGCACACGGCATTGCACAGTGTTTCGTATTATTAAACTGATAAAGTGGTTATCGTACAATATTTGACTTTATTGTCACATGCACAATAATTTATGTTATTAAATTGATAATTGTCACAGTAGCATATGCACAGTAATTCACATTATTGAATCAATAATTGTCATAACACAGTAACGTAATCTTTCTTTTGCATACTTTCTGTATTATTGTTATCTCTATTATGGTGTTATTTAAACAGTTGTATTTCATTAATTAATTGACTTGATATCTAACTCAGAAAGCCAACTACACTGTATTTATAACAATTAGTCATAATAATGAATAAGTGTGAATTATTGTTGAATAATTGAATTGATAAAGTTATTTGTTTATAATATAAAGTTAGGTGATATAAAATGAATGGTATAGATTAAAGATAATATAGAATTTAAAATGGATGGTGTAGATTAAAAGATGATCTTTAAATGAATGGTTTAGATTAAGGAAATCTTAAAAGATGAAATGAATGGTATAGATTAAAGATAATATAGAATTTGAAATGGATGATGTAAATTAAAAGATGATATTTAAATGAATGGTTTATCTTAAAAGATGAAATGAATGGTATGGATTAAACATTATCTTGAAATGAACAGTTTGGATTAAATTAGGAAATCTTGGTTATGATAAGATTTTTGGCTATAAATAGAGGCCTTAACTTAAGGATTTTTCATAAACTTCCTTACTTGTTCTTTCTTTCTCTCTCTAAATATTTCTTGTGAAAGTTTTCTCTAAGTGTGCTTAAGTTATCTTGAGTATTTGTGAAGATTTATAAGTGTACGTGTACTGTTCAAGTTAATCAACCTCATCTAAATCAATATCCAGTCACGTGTTAAGGTAAAGGATTATCATTATTTGATTCTCGAAAATAATATCGTTTCTTTCTTACTCATAAGATATGTCATTTATTTCCATGTATTAATTTATGGGAATAACCTTACGGCGCGGATTTTCGCCTGTTGGTGAATAACCTTTCGTATTCATTCCTTATTAATCTCTGAGAATAACCTTACGGTGCGGATTATCGCCTGTTTGGTGAATGACTCTTCGTATTCAATTTTTATTAAATTGTGGGAATAACCTTACGGTGCGGATTATCGCCTGTTGGTGAATAACCTTTCGTATTCATTCCTTGTTAATCTCTGAGAATAACCTGACTACGCGGATTACCGCATGTTTGGTGAATTACTCTTTGTATTCATTTCTTATTTGTCTCTTGTGGAAATAATTTGTTTACACGAATTATCACATGACACTTTTATTGCATATTCGTTTATAATAACATTTTCTTTCATATTCGTAAGTGATATTATTTTCCTTTATACTCATAAGGGATACCATCGTTTTCATCTTCCATTATTCAAACTTACTATGGTAAGGGATATTAATTTCCTTCACCTTTTGTTAATCAAACCTGCTACGGTAAGGGATATTATTTTCTTTCATACACCTAAATCGAAACTTATTATGGAACTATTGCTTCTATAATTCCTGAAAATATTATATGTTCCATAATAGTTGCACTTCATCATTTCAATTGAACCATCCTATTTACGTGAACCTTTCTATTGAACTGTAACCGTTATTCTGAACTGTGGATCTTGAATATCATTTTTAAATTTCACTCCACATCATGTTGACAATTTGGACATTATTTGAATCTGTACAAAGTAAACTTCTGATACTTATTGTTTATCCTGTTTCTTCTGTTCATCATTTATATCATTCTAATCATCTAAATTCAAGTTGTTGTGAATATCTGTGGCCGGGGGCACAGATGCGATATAATTGTTGAACATATGATAGGATAAAGGCGATATAATAGGTTAAAGGCGATACATCTGTTCGGTGTCTTTTATGGCACGTGGTGAATGTTCTCTTTGGCCCGTAGTGCAAAGATGAACTGTTGTTTGGTATGATTATGACCAAAGGCTGAATCTGGTATAATCATGACCGTTGGTGTTATATTGAATGTCTTTGGCCCGTAGTGCAAAGATGAACTGTTGATCCGCATGATTATGATCAGGAACTGTGAATTTGTATTATCTTGACTAATGGTATTTCAGATGATAAAAGTTGATGATATTTTTACTAAAAAGAGAAGCGAGTGGACACTATAGTCTGCATTATTCTTCTAATAGATTGTTCATTCCGCTGCTATTATTGATCTGAACATTGTTTAAGAATTTAACTGCAGTTTTTGATACAAACCTTGTAGTCTATTGTATTATATCAAGAACTCAACTGTTGAAGGCTAACGATAATTTACTTGTCATTATCTTAGTCATGATATTCTTTACTGGGCTATTTGAGCTCACCCTTTCTTTTGTTCCATTGTTTTTCAGAAAATGAGAGAGTAGCCGGGTCTAGCAGGGGAATGGAGTGACGGTCCGAGTGATAGCTATTGTAGTCTTCACATGTTGTATATAGTGTGACAATAATTATGAAGACTTAGTTGTGTATTATTATACACTGTATTGTTGAACGTTATTCTATCTTGTAATAATTTTGTTGTAGTCTTTTGACGACTCAAGTTTGGGCTGTATGAGCCTAGATTTGGGGGCGTCACAATTAGCTTCCTCATCATCCAAGTCTAGAGGCAAATACACTGGAAACGGCCGAGGCTTAGGAAAAAGAACTGAAGCTTGGTTTGGGTTAAGCCTCACAAACATATCTGTCAAGGCCATGTTGAAATTAACATGATATGCATACATGTGCTATTGACGCTTGGTAATTCGACTATTCTATCGATCTATCCTTCTTTGTAATCTTTGTAGCCCATCCATAAACTCATGCGAAGGTTGCTCAGCAGAAGAAGAAAAGGGCATGGGCGCTTAAGAGGGAAGTCTGACATGTGGTAAAGAAGGAATCATAATGAAACCATGTTCGTGTGGGTGCGATTCACCTCCTTCCCACACTTTCCCGTTTGTACGCTAATTAGATATTTATGTCGATTTGGAATTTGGGAGTGAAATAGACTTCAAGTCGTGTCTGGAAAGGGATTTTAAAAACTAGATGTAGGTCATGCGCCTGGGCAAAAATATACAAAATAGTCTATAACGGAAGAGTGCTGGGGCAAAAAAATTTAAACTGGAAATCACATCGGGGGGGGGGGGGGGGGGGGAATTAAAGAGTGTTATGCGCTAGGGCCAAAAATTTTAAGCTTGAACTTGCGCCGGGGTGAGAAATTATAGAGTACTTTGTGCTTGGGCGGACATTTGTAACTAAAACTTGTGCTGGGCGCATTTGCTAGAATTCTTTGAAAAGGCCTTGTGTCGAGGCAAAAATTTGTAGGCATAAAAATGTGTCGGGGTGCATGTCTGCTATCCTTAATTTTCTTTTTGCTTCATTGTTGCATTTACTTCAGTTAACGAAGACCTGAAAACAACCATTAAACAAGAATTAAAAATCTAAAAGGAATCATTATAAGCTATGATTAGAAACTAATTAGGAAATCCTACAGACATATCCAATTTAAAAATAAACTATCCCATTTTCGTAGGACGTATGAGTGCACTTAGCATTTGCAATAAGCCTTAAACCCCAAGGTTACTCCAAGTGGATGAGTTGTGTCTCGTGAGGGTTTGCAGTGAATGCACCTGCAAAATTCTAAAACATCTACTACAAAAAAAAAAAACTTATTTCGATGGAATTAATTCCAACGGAATTTATTCCGATGACAATAAGTTTTTTTCTGACGAAAAAGGTAAATTCGATGGAATCCGTCGAAAAAAGTGCTACATTGGATGAAAAAATGCCCATATTCTGACGGAATAGCCTTATTTCTGACGGATTAATACCGACGCGATTATTTACGATCGAATTTCAGACCGATAATTCTGTCGGAAATAAGCTTATTTATGATGGAATAAGCTTTTTTTCGACGAAATTGTTCGTTGGAAATAAGTTTTTTTCTTGTAGTGATCCCAACAAAACGTAGAAAGACCCCCCTAAAACCCGCAACTGACACTATCCAAAATATAAGCAATAAAAGAATTAAGTACTAAGGGTTTCCCTGAAAAAGATGTCAAATGTTGCTATCCATGAACGTCTTCTGTTATCTCGTCATGATCCATGACCTAAAAATAAAAAAGAAATTGGATATGAAAACCTATTAAATACAATCAAACTATAGAACTAAAAGTTAACTTCTACAAAATCTACTAAAATAAAAAATGAAACTAAAAATGAAACTTGGGTTACCTCCCAATAAGCGCTTGTTTTAAAGTTTGTGAACCGCTTGGCTAGCCATCTTTTGGTCCTGTCCTTGTAACACTTGGCTTCCTTGTACAATTGAGGACCCCTAAACATGAGTTTATCAATCTGATTCAACTCGAATAACCTCTTTTTAACCACTTTACTAAATTACTAAATGCAACTTTTTTGAACACCTCCAAGAATTTTGCAAATTGCTTGTCCAGCTTTGATTTTTACAATGGCTGAGGGTATGGAATTAGGGGGCAGAATCGGGATTTTACTATCAGTCACTGTTGGCTTTTCCTTTACCTTCTTTTTATACTCCTCTTTCTTGCTATCTTTCTCTGTAGCCTCACTATCATCTACCAAAACAGGTTGGGACATCTTTGTATTTCCTTCAACAGCTTTAGGTAACTTCGTACCACTATGCAGAGTAATTACCTTATAATCCTCTTGGTCATCCCTCCTAGGATTGATTTTTGTATCGCTCGGTAAATTACCTTGAGAACAATTATTCAAAGCAGTAGCCAACTGTCCCAGTTAATTCTCGATATTCCGAATTGACGCTTCTTGATTCTAAATTAAGACTTCCTGATTATGCAGTAAGACTTCATTATTATTCATCCGCGTCTCATTTTAAGCTACATATTTGGAAATCATCTCCTGAAAATTTGACTTCTTTTTCGGTGGTGTTTGAGGTCGAACCTGAAATCTTAGTGGGTTTGTCTATCTTAAAGTAGATTGTTGGGCTTGATTGTTACTCCATGAAAAGTTAGCATGGTTCCTCCACCCTTGATTATAATTGTATGGATTACTATTATTCTGCCGTTGATTGTAATTTCCCACGTACTGTACTTATTCTGAACTAATAGTACATTGATCATTTGAATGATTTCTCGCACACAATTCACAGACCACTAGTATATTCTGGACATTTTGAACACCAAGTGCATCAATTTTCTTCGTAAACGGTGATAATTGGGCTATCATCTGTACAGATAATGCAAAAACTGTATCAAGTTCGAGTATCCCTGCTGCTTTAGGTTGATTCATCCTTGCAGATGTCCACTAATAGTTTTTAGCTGCCATGGTTTCCAATAGATCATAAGCTTCATCGTTATTCTTTGTCATTAAAGCTCCACTTGTAGCTGCATCAATACTGGTTCACGTAGCATTGAATAAACCATTATAAAAAGTATGGACTTACAGCCATTTAGGAATACCATGGTGATGGCACCTCCACAACAAATCATTAAATCTCTCTCAAGATTTGTACAAGGACTTCGAATTATTATGTATGAAAGAAGTGATATTGTTCCATATTTTTGTAGTTTTGGCTGGCGGGAAGAATTTTGCTAAAAAAATTTGCGTTAAATGATTCCATGTTGTAATTGATCCCGGTGGTAAAGAGTGAAACCAACCTTTTGCCTTATCTTAGAGTGTGAAAGGGAAAAGTCGCAGTCGAATTGAATCCTCAGTGACTCCGTTATACTTGAAGGTGTTGTAGATTTCCAAGAAACTGACTAGGTGGTCGTTAGGATCATCATTTGGCAACCCCCCAAACCGTACTGAGTTCTGGATCATCTGTATGGTGCGTGGCTTAATCTCAAATGTAGTCACATGAATTGCAGGTCTTTGAATACGTGAATATATCTCATCAACATGCTATGTCGCATAGTCCCTTAGTGATGAATCAATTTCGTCCTTGTATGATAGCTGTTCCTAACCCTTGGATCTCGTGTGCATACACAAATAAAGAGGTATCAAGCTTTAAATCTCGAGAAAGCGTATTCGCTAGCGAAATTTTTGGGCTTGATTAATGACTTGTCGCAGCAAAAAACTTCTAATTGAAAGTCTGCAAAAGCAAGTAAAATAGAAAATTAAAAACGTTTAAACTAAAATCGAATTGATGCAAACTAATATTGAAATAATTACTAGAACAATTCCTCGACAATGGCACAAAAAAACTTGTTATGTGATTTAGATAATGACAATTTACACGCAAGTATATGAGATCAACAAGTAATAGTGTAAATAAGAATCGAACCCACAGAGAACTAATACTAATAAATTCCACGTACCAATTTATGTCAATTCAATTCTACTTAAACAATCAAAATTTTGATTAAGAATATTACTAAACTAAAATTAAAATTAAAACTAGAAATTACTAACAAGGATTGACTATCAGATTTTAAAAAGCTTAAGATTACAATTTTTCCTATTGCATCACATAAATATCTTCACTTTATTTCCAATTATTTAACCAAAATAAGTTGTTAACTTAGAATGCCTAACTATTTATTAACCTTCTTCAACGATTAACAAAAAGATCTATTCCAATTATATTGCTATAATCATATGCAACATAACTTGAAATAAACTCATTAAGACCAAACTCTCAACAAAGTTACATGCGGCACATAAGTATTTACATTCTATACACAAACCCAATTATTCAATCCGAGGAAGAATAAATTAGACACATGTTACCATATTCAGATATAACCCTATAATTCACCCTTTAACTCCAACTAAGATATCAAACTAATTGCTGGCCAAACAATTAATAAATTAAGCACAAAATATGATAAACAACTCAATTTAGACCAATAATTGAAAATAAGAGTGATTCAATTTATACTAAGCAATAAGTTCATTATAATCTTAATAAGAAAATTAGTTCATCATATCAAAATTAAAAACCATAATCATCAAATTAAACAATATCCCAAAGTATCAAAAATAAAAGAAAAGAGAAAAGAAATTCTAATGAAATCTCTAATCTCCCTAATCTTCCGCTTTGATCTTCCCTGTGTTGCGCCTTTGATTCTCCTAGCTTCTAATTAGATCTTCAATTCCTTGCTCATTCATCTCTCTTGAAAGCCTAAGGTCTCTTATATATATCTCTCTTTGAAAACACAAGCTTAGAAGTAATAAAATTCAACTTGGCATTAACCTTCTACAAAAAACGCATACAAGCCCCGAACAGTCTACTGACATACTCCCCGGCGCATCAATTTGTACTAGAAACATGCGCCCCGACGCATCCTTGCTGAAAATTATAATTCTGCCACTCCAAACTCCAAAATGTTCGTTTCGTCCCTCTATTGCCTTTTCCTACAAAATAAACATAAAAGCAAATAAAAAAAAAATACTAAAAATACTTAAAGATAACAAAATAATAAGCCTAAGAAATACCCGATTCGTAGGTATAAAATCCAATCAGCACATATCATACTTTATCTTAGATGTTAACGTTAAGTAAATTATTCATACCATTTTCTTGGGAATTATTTGCCAATTTCCTTTTTTTTTCCACCTCTATTGAATTTTTCTTCTCCAACCAAGACCTTGAAACAACAAAAGATCTTAGACGCTATTCTGCCACAATGTGAAATTTATTTTCCATCGAATATTGTTGACATCATATTATGCGAATGAATTCCTCTACTTTGAATTCAATCAACTTAGTTCTGATATCACTTATTGAGAATTAACCTGACGTAAATCAAACAATAAAATAAAACGAGATAAACAACAAGATTTAACATGGTTTGGTCTTTAATGACTTAATCCACATTTTAAGTAACTAACTCATCTAAAGTTTAAGTTATTAGAAAGAAGCAACAACAATATATATCATATTAATACTCTCTCTTAAATGAAATTTTATGGAATAGGGATGGATTAGAGTGCATTTGCACTATCAAATCAAATTAATATAAAAGCAACATGCAGTCAGGAATATTTGAATTCAAGGCCTTACACACCGAGAGCTCTGATACTATGTTAAGTAACAAATTCATCTAAATATTTAAGCTATTAGAAATAGACACCAATAATATATGACATGTTAATACCACAAAACCAACTTTAATATATTAATCTCCACAGTATAACTTTTTGCATGGAATAAAAAATAAAAAAAACCTCTCTCACATACTCAAGACCCATGCAATTATACTGGCCTCCGTCAACTCTTTTGGATTTTACTATCTCTTGATTATGTTATCTCTAACTTTAAATACAATACTCTATTTATAGAGTACTCATAACTCCACTTTCCCTATTCTACTTCGAAAACAATCATATATGATAAATAGGACTATTTTTAAAATAATATTTTTATCAGAATTAAGATTTTGCTCATAACAAAATTCGAGGAGTATTTGACACAAAATAGTAAGTTAAGGAAGGTTAACATTGTGTTGAGATTTCAAAATGGAGACAAAGGGAAGGAGAATGAATGAAATTTAGGAAAGAAAATAGAAATCCCTTGTTTGTGAGCTTTTAGATGCAAGAAGAGAAAGAAAAGGAAGGATTTTTTTTAAAATTTGTTACAAAATGTATGACATGCTAATACCACAAATCCAACTTTAATATATTAATCTCCACAGCACAACTTTTTGCATGAAATAAAAGGTAAAAAAATCCTCTACTTCACACAAACTCAAGATCCAATTACACTGACCTCTGTTAACTCTTTAGGATGTTACTACCTCTTAATTGTGTTGTCTCTAACTTTAAACACAATACTCTCTTTATAAAGTGTCCATAACCCCCCTCTTTCTAATCTACTTCGGAAACAATCATATATGATAATTAGGGCTACTTTTAAAATAATATTATTATTAAAATTAAGATTTTTGCTAAGAAAAAATTTGAGTATCCTGACACAAAAATAGTAAGTCAAGGAAGGTTAGCATTGTGTTCATTAGTTTCAAAATGGAGAGAAATGAAAGGAGAAAGAAGAAAATTTAGGAAGGATAATAGAAATCTTTTGTTTGTGAGTTTTTATATGAGAGAAAAGAAAGAGATGAAAGAAGATTTTTTAAAAAAAATCTCCAAATTTTTTTCTTCCGGAGTTGAAAAAATTTGCAAAGAAATTTACTAAATGCTTCAATTACATACTAAAATACCAAAACTATCTTTATAACAATTTCTAAAATATAATCTCATAAAAGTAAAATAGTAATATACTATTTTAAGTTAATTCCCCCCCCCCCCCCCCCCCCCCCCAAAAAAAAATAAATATATTTTTTTTCACTCTCCTTTTTCTCAAAATTTTAAATTTCTACCTTTTTTTCTCACTTCAAATTCACAAATACAGTGGAAGAGAATCGGTAAGATTGTGGTTTTTGAGCTTCTATTTGATTAGTTGTGCATCGGTTGTGTCAAGTATATTTATATTGAAATTATAAGAAAGTCAAACCATATGATGTGACACATCAACAAGTGGATTAGCTAAACAAGGGTAAAAATTAAAAATTCTAGCCGGATGCAGAGAATGTTTTAAGGGCAACTATCATCTGACTTTGGCTTAGTTTCATAATTTTTTTTTTTTTGACTCATTTAGTTATACTCCCTCCGTTCGCTTATCTTTTGTTATTCTAAAATAATTCTCATTTTAAAAATCGCATAATATATTAAACTAATTTTTTTTTGATAGATATATTAAACTATTTTTTTTTATAATGTGAAATTTCTCAACTGCAGTCACATTAATCTCCTCAACTTAGACCAACTCTTTTAAGATCCGTGGCTTCATTAGCATTTCTGTCATAATAATTGTTACAAGTGAGATTCGATTTCAAGATGTCTGAGTTTACGGCTCATCCCGAAACGTCATTTAAACTAATTTTGCATATATCTGAGATAAATAATTATAATACTCTTAAAATATCAGTGATAATAAAGTTTTACATTAAAATATAAAGACAAAAATTGAGAATATATATAATTTAATAAATCCTAAACTTAATAAATCAACTTTTTTCGGTCAAAGTATGATTTTAAGTTAGTGCATATGAGCAGATATTCTCAACAATTTGTATCAAAGACAATGACTTATGGGCTTGAATCATGGTATGATTATAGATTGAATGATGGACAATATAATTCATTGAGCAAATAAGTGGTGAACTTTCTCATAGAGCCACTTGATAAACTCTTGACAAGAAATATTGGAAGGTGCTAGTTAGAAAATGTGATTGATTGTTCTCAATGAGTTAGGACGCGCGCTTGGTGAATTATGTACTATTGATTCTTCTTCATATAGACTGTTGGTAGAACAAATAAAAGATATTAAAGGGATATGATGGACTCTTTTCAGTTAGTTTACGTGATAGCTTATTAGAGGCTCTTGGTGACGAGATATTAATTAGTAGAAGATATGGGCTTGTAGTTAGAAGACATAATGAGCTCAACAAAGATTTTTGGTTAGTCAAATAAAAGATGTTAAAGAGTGTTACTCGTCGATCATGACGGGTTAGGCTCAAAAGAGTATGATTGAAAATTCAAGTTAGAATTTGGTGTCGATGTGGATAAAAAAATCACACATTAAAAGAAATTTTTAAGATAACGCGTGATAATAAAGTCTCATATTAGACAAAAAGAGAAAGATTGAAGATATACATATACACTCTAGTTGACAATAAATTTAATAGGTTAACCTTTTGAGTTAAGATGTGATTTCAAATAAACATATATGTGTTTGTTATATTCTCAAGAACTGATATCAAAGTCATGGATCATACGTATAATCATGGATTGCATGATGAATAATATAATACATTGAGTAAGTGATGGACTCTTTTTGTGCGTAGAGGCTCTTGGTTAATTGGCTCTTGATAAGAAATATTAAAGAGTGTGGACTCGTTAGTTAGGAGACTTAATTAATGTATTAGGTTCAATGAGTTATGGATACTTGATAGATTATATACATTTTGAGCATATGATGAACTTTTCCACGGAGGCTCTTGATGAATATATATCAAACAAGAGATATTAAAAAGATGAACTTGTCATTTAAAAGATGTAATGGGTTCAACAGAGGCTCTTGATAGATCATGACAACTTGAAAAGCGTGGCTCGTTAGTAAGGATACTTCTTGTACTAACAAATGTCATATATGCAGTTTACACTTTTATATAAACTTTAACATACTTTGACTTAACATATCTCTCAATTCAATATCACAAATAACTTTTACATATACACTTTCACATAACAAATAAGGGATAGAAGACTTGCAAACATAAGTTGAAGACTTCACATGTAATAACCACGAATTCTACGTGTCATTGTAATTGTAATTATTAAATAACTATTAATGAATTAAAATTTTAGTACTAATTAATTGTGCATTATATATTTGAAGGAATATACTTATGTATGTGAATATTTATCTTGTAATATAGCAAGAAGGTAAAATAAATTATTAAAACAAGTCTAATTGGAGTATATTTTAAGTCCAAATGATTTATTAAACTAGGTTCAATAAAATTAACCTAATAGTCCATAGTTCAAGTTAGGAAAAACTTGGTGTCGACGTGGATGGAAAGATTATGCCTTAAAGGAGAGATTATTGAGATACGGTATGATAATAAAGTCCTACATCAGAACACTAATTAAGAGAAAAATATTAAGTACATATATGCTCTAATATATTATAAATATAATAAGTTAATCATTTGAATCAACACATATTTTCATTTGAGCGCATAGATTCGCAATATATTCAACAAATACTCTCTTGTTCTATCAAAAAAGTTTCATTTGCACAATTTACAAATATTTATTTGTTTCATGTATACCCCTCAAAATAATAAATCGTTAGTTTAATAATGTTATATGATGATAAAATTATGATGACAAATTGAGAACATTGAGTCAATTATCACTAAAAAAATAAATTCTTTTTTTGAAAAATGAATAACGATTGACAACTGGGAATTTATGAAAGGAAAAAAACAATTATCAACAAAAGTAGCAACTAATGACTAATAGTTTCATCAGCTGTTTTAATAGCTGTAGCAGAACTAGTTCTTACTTTCTTGGTAAATGAACGGCCGGCACTTGTGTTCGATTAGGTAATCATCGGTTATTGCTTTATATATTTAATCCGCCATAGTGAGCTAAACTATATATAATGTTCTTGGAATTAGTCACAGTACTCCAAATTTAAAGAGGACAACGAAGCTTTAAATTTGGGAAGGTAAATTACACTTTTCATGGTTCTAACAGGAGTATAACAGTTAAAATAATTCCTTAACATTATAAAATATTGAAATGGGACTGATCTTATTTTGTCATGTTATTATATATTTTAAATTGTGACGTTAATTTATTTTAAGTTATAGAATAAAATTTTAATTATTCATAGTAATGTTATTTAAGTATTTTTCAGTATTAACTATTGCATGAATTATTAGGTTGACATCAATTTTAAATTTAAGATTTTACAATTTGATTAGAAAAGATTGACTATTTTAGTGCAACGGACAGAGTATTATTTAGAAAAGAAAGACAATAAAGGAAAGGATTCAAACTTTTCAACTCAGTATACAATAAAGCAGTGTTCAGTTTAATCAAATTTCCACAAACATGCATACTTTCAATACTCTTCTAATTAAATAAATATAAAAAGATAGATGATATCCAACGCAAGATACAAATTAATATATATGTCGTTGAACATTTTTCCTTCTGACAGGGGTTTTGCTTACAAACTACTTGATAAAAGAAGATATCTATAATAATGGTTGCTTGATTACTGACATGGAGTTTTTTAAATTTTTTTGCAGCTTAATTAAATTAGTATTTAGAAGTCAGATTAAGAACTAATGAAATTGGTTATACCATATTTAAGAAGCTGAGAAGCCTCAATATGCCTTAGAATACCTCTGGAGTTGAATACACTCTAAAGTGATCCGGTAGATTTTTCTGCGTTTTGGCTTCATGCTATTGTTCTTTGTTTTGTACTAGTGATAGAGGAACGATAATGCTGCAATAATATTTTAGTTATTCCCTTCTTTCTTAAACTTATCCGGTTGTTATATGAGAAAAGGGAGCATACATGTGTCCTAGACCAACACAAACTTCTGTGTATTTTATTATTTTAATTGTTTTAATAAATATATACACAAATAAGCATTTGTATATCTACGACAAATACTCCCTTTACTCTTATCATATATCACTGCCGAATATAATAAGACACGTATAATAAGACACATACTCCTTCAAAAACCTAAAGAATTAGCTTAGTCATAATAATTTAACGGCAAGTGTTTAAAATGATATACTCCGTCCTTTCTTTAAATTTTGAAAGTGCGGTCTTAATTTTTTTTTTATTGTGTTAAATTAAAGAATGTTTTTATTTCTCTTTGTACGTTGTTAGTATTTTAAAAGAGCTTTAATTATTATTTAGTTTCTTAAATTTCCATTAAAACTTAACCAATTTTGCTCCTAAAAGATAACCTTCTCTTTATTTTCCGTGACTCTCTATTATCTTTACATGTAAAAGTAAATTGATATTTTACTCATATTTTAGTTAATTAGCCAGACACTGATTACAATCCATAATTTATTTAGTTGGCACTTCTTAAAAAATAAATGTGTGAAAAAAAAACCAAGTACTAGTTTAATGTTATTGTTGAAAAATTATTTTAGATAATAAGAAAATTTGATAATTAATGTTTTTTTTTTAATTAAAAATCAAGCAATTATGTGTTCGATGCATTAGACTCAAGAACTTTTTGGAACACAGAATAACTGGTACAATTAGAATAGCTACATAAATACAAGTTTTAGTAACACAAGACCGAAAATTATTTTCACTATAACAATTCGAGTAACATCGGACTGGGAATTGTTTACAAATATTACAGGTAAACTAATTTCTATCTTACAAACCTCCTGACGATGCACCTGACATGTGTCTAATCCTACTCCTAGATAATAACTCTAAAGCGAGTTGTATTGATTTGTTGATGATGAATTTGTTGTTCGTTGTAATACTGATGTGCTATAATTTTTTACTTCTTGATAAGTTGTGTAACTTTCATGCACATGATCTTCTCAACTTCTTCAAACTGTCGGTTAGTAGGAGTCAGGAAATTAATTGCTCCAAGTACTCAGCCACTTCAATTTTATCTACCACTTATTGTTATTGACTGTAATGCCTCCCAAAATTTTCACACTAGCTACGACGGACCCTGTGCGTTAAACTCCATAAATTTATCAACTTAACCAATGATCCCGTAATCATATTGGTTGAATTAGTTTATTTTAGACTATACATTAAAATTTTCTTTTACTTTGTCCCCGGATCTTAACTTGGTTCCGATCTCATCATTTTTAGAAGTATCAACTTGTAGTTCATCCGTATACATGGATAACACCATATATGATGGTCAATTTTTAATCTTAATATTTAAATATTTTATAACTTTACATATTCAAGATTCACGGTATTAATAATAAGATGATCCTTGGAACAAAAGAACCTTGAGATAAATGTTTACATCTTTATCTGTGGCAAGATTTGTTTTCTTACAGAACTCCTCCTATCATTCAATACCCTATATATATATATATATATATATATATATATATATATATATATATATCGTCATATCGATATTTTCTATCTATCTGAAGTTCACAATATTATTAACACACTTGTACTTGGAACAAAGGAACCTTACAATGAATTTGTTTTTATCATCGGTACTAAATCTCTGGTCTTACAACACTCACAATGTTAATCAATATCCTCATTCAGATTCATAGTTCTTTATCAACATTGTTTTAATATTTTACTATCTATCTGAATTTCAGAGTATCGGCATAACAAGAGCAGTCCATATTACCAATACCCACATTCAGATTAATAGATTTTTAACAATTCTAAGTTATATCAAAGTAAAGACATAACAACATTTGATGATAATATAATAATATAATTTCATAATATTCGGTTATATGGTTTATTTGTTAGTATTACAACAGTCATTATGACTTTATACAAATACAAATAATAGACATAAAACCTAGTCTACGCTTCTTCTTTATGTTATAGATCTTAATATCATTCTTCTTTAACTGTAAATAAAGTTTTATTCACAAGAATGAGCACGACAACTCAACAAATCTAACTAATATCATATACACAGTTTACACTTTCATATAAACATTAACATGCTTTAACTTAACATATCTCTCAATTCAATATCACAAATAACTTTCACATATACACTTTCACATAAAAAAAAAAAAAGGGATATAAGACTTGCAAACATAAGTTGAAGACTTCACATGTAATAACCGCGAATTCTACGTGTCATTGTAATTGTAATTATTAAATAATTATTAATGAATTAAAATTTTAGTACTAAGTAATTGTGCATTATATATTTGAAGGAATATACTTATGTATGTGAATATTTATCTTGTAATATAACAAGCTGGTAAAATAAATTATTAAAGCAAGTCTAATTTGAGTATATTTTAAGTCCAAAAGATTTATTAAACTAGGTTCAATAAAATTAACCTAGTAGTCCATGTAATTAATTAAACATTGATCCATGATATAATTAAACTAGTCCAATACATACTTTAATTAAATGTAGCATGTGTTAGTAAATGTTAGCCCAATGTAATGAATAAATTGAGCCTAAACAAATTAAATGAATGAGCCCAATAAATTAAATTCTAGAGTCCAATGTGGAACCCAAATGAAAGTCAAAGATTGACCAATATATATATATATATGTGTGTGTGTGTGTGTGTGTGTGTGTATAAAGGGGTATATATGATTAAATAGATAATAAAAATAAACAAAAAATGGCTCAAAAGAGCCATTTTGGCCGGCACTTGGGGGCACCACAAGGGGGTGGCTTGTAGCTCTTGGTTGCTGGAAAAATCTTCTTAAGGAGTAAGTGGTTCAATTACTCCAACAACCCTAGTCAATCACCTAGTCAATCCATCAAATAGTAAGCACAAATTAGCTTATAATTTCACCACTGATAGTTGATTAAGGAGTTAATGAAGGGTTACCAATTTGCTATAAATAGAGTGCTTCACTAATTGGTTATGTTGTTATTTATTTTGCTAGAATACCAAGAGAGAAAAGAGAGAGCTTCTTAGAGAGAAAAGTGAGAGAACTATTGTATGCTTGAGAATACACCAAGGAAATTGCTAGAGGATAGTCAAGGTGGAGTCATTAGCCAAGTTTCTGTCAAGAAGAAGAAGAAGATCTAAGTCAAAAAGGTTTAAAAATGCTCTACACCTTTATCTTTTCATTTCTATGGTTAAAATATGTTTCTAACGGTTCAAAAACTTATTTTGATGCTCTATAAGTCTAAGGCTATGATATACAGGTAGATTCATGATTTAATATGTTTAATACATGTATTTATATGTGTGATATGCAAATAAGTGGAAGAAAAGTTCATATAATGTTTTATCGGTAAAACCCTAGTTAGTTATGTGTCATTTATTATGGTAGTTTCAAATATACAAGTTGGATATTGGATTTATATGGCTGGAAAGTTATATGTATGGGTTATAAAAATAACCCAACTTGAATCTCTCAAAAATATGAAAAAATGAAGAAGTTATAGCTTTTACCACAAAACATGTCATTTTAAAAACCTAATGTACAAATAGCCCACTTTGTGGCTATTTTTCATAACCAAAACTTTTTAAAAAATTTGATCCAATGATGGAATATTGTAGTTTAAGAATATATGAGTCCATCGATACCAATTTGAGGTCATTTGGACTTGTAGATTTCATTTTATTCAAGTTTGAATCAAAAGTGTTAAAATTGAAAAATTTGAAAAAAGTTGGAATTTCATTCTGCAGTACTGTGCCGGGGCGTAGTGCCTTTTCCAGGAAAGCAAATGTTTTCTGAACCAGGTCGGGTCGGGTCGTGTCGATTCAGGTCAGAAAGTTGAAAAATATTTTATAAATTATTTTATTATTATTGGATCCAATTAATGTGATTTAAACATTATAAAGAGTTAATTTAATAAGTTAAAAATGAATGAATATTATTAAACATTAATAATATAAATAAATAAAAAAAATATTATTAAATAATTAATAATATTAGAAAATAAATAAAATAATATTAAACGATTAATAATATTATAAAGTTAATGAAATATTATTAAACGATTAATAATATTAGAAAATGAATAAAATATTATTAAACGATTAATAATATTAGAAAATAAATAAAATATTACGAAATGATTAATAATATTATAAAATGAATAAAATATTATTAAATAATTAATGATATTATAAAGTTAATAAAATAATATTAAATGATTAATAATATTAGAAAATAAATAAAATATTATTAAATGATTAGTAATATGATAAGTAGGATTTTATTCGTATTTATTAGGTATTTTTAGGCTTAATTAATTGTGAGTTTTTAAGTATTTTTAGTGTTTTAGATAATTTTATATAATTTATGTAATTTTATGTGTTTTTATTATTTTTAATAATTATTTTATTATTTTATTTATTTTTAATTATTTTATATTTTATTGTATAGAAAAAATAAGCTTTGGGGTAAATCTGTAAATTCTAGAAAAGGCTGATGGCAAAATGGTAAATAACCAGCACCGGTGGTAGAATTATAAATATGGAATCTGGGCAGCCGCGCAATGCGCGCGTTTGCGAGGAAATGGACGAGCCAGGGGACGACGCCGTTTGGCGTGCGCATCAGAAAGCGTCGCGCAATGCGCAGCTGGTGGCCAGCGTTGACCGGGTTAACTGTAGCGAAGGGCGTGTTTTGCAAGTTCGATTTTGCCAGAAACGAGATTATTTCACGATTTTGAACATTAATTTGATTCCAAATTGGATTTTAATTCCACATTAGCTTAGGATTATTATTGTACTTCTATAAATACATTACATTACATTAGAGTAGGGGATAATCAGATTATTAGATATATTTAGGAGCTCTCTCTCTATCAGGTTTTCTTATATATTATTATTATTATGTTTGTCTAATTTTATTATTCAGTTCTAGGGAATTTCAAACCCGATTATAATTAATGGTTTAGTCAATTCAGTAATATTATTTATTCTTCCTTACATGAAATTATTTATGATAATCTGTTTTAATTGTTTATTTGATATTGGGTTTGATTGATTTAATTTTGGCCTGATGAGTTGATCAAATTATTATCAATTGCTAGATTTAGGAATTATATTACGTGTAATTGATATTGTTCCTAATCGTTGGTAGTGAATAGTGATAAATGATTGTGGTCTAGCTTTTGTTTATTGCTATGGTTATCATGATGTAAGTTAAACAGTTCGAGCTTATGAGATTGCTGCTTAGAATAATCTAATTTTCTTGTGATTAGTGCTTCTATTATATTAAATTTAGAGAGCTTGTTCCAGGTTGTATAATGGTTAGAATCTAATGAAGAGCTTCTTTTGTTAGATTAAAAATAAGGGAAGTTTCGGGTAGCAAAGCTTGTTGTTGCCTAGGGTTATTAGTTTTATGGAATGATAAAAATATATTTTGATTGATTGATCTATTGATTGTAAGGGTGAGATTGACCGAAGAACTGGAGTTTTTAATTTATTAGTTAATTTTATTAATTTACTTTTATTTATTTAGTTAATTATAATTAGTTCAAAACCCCTAAATCTAGTTTACATTGCATAAAAATAAATTAATCATTCTCTGTGGTTCGACCCTTACTTACTATTATACTAAGTTTGTGATTGAAAGTGAGGATTAATTTTGGAGTGTTAACGACAGCTACCATAATATTATAAAGTTAATAAAATATTATTAAATGATTAATAATATTAGAGAAAATAAACAAAATATTATTAAATGATTAATAATATTAGAAAATAAATAAAATATTATTAAATGATTAATAATATTATAAAGTTAATAAAATATTATTAAATGATTAATAATAATAGAAAATAAATAAAATATTATTAAATAATTAGTAATATTATAAAGTTAATAAAATATTATTAAATGATTAATAATATTAGAGAAAATAAATAAAATATCATTAAATAATTAATAATATTAAATAATAAATAAAATATTATTAAATGATTAATAATATTATTAAGTTAATAAAATATTATTAAATGATTAATAATATTAGAAAATAAATAAAATATTATTAAATAATTAATAATATTAGATAGAAGTTTAAACTATATTAAAAGAATAATATATGTTTTATGTGATTAAAATATTATCAAATAATGATAATATTTCCTAAGTACTTAATAGATCGTAATTATTTAATTATGTGATTAAGTGCAGGTAAGTTAAGATATATAAAGGTTATTATGTTAACCTATAAATGTTACTGTATTAACCACAAATTCTATTAGACATTGTAATTATATTTATTAAATAATTAGCAATGAATTAAAATTTTTGTTATAATTAATTGTGCCTTAAATAATTGAACGAATATACTTGTGTATGTGTATACTTATTTAAAGTAATAAAGCAAGGCGTTATAGGTAATTAAAGCAAGTCTACTTGGATTACATTACAAATTCAAATGAGGTATTAAACTAGGTCAAATTGATTAACCTAGTTGCCCATGAATTAATTAAACCTTGATTCATGTAATAATTAAACTAGCCCAATACTTGTTTTTAATTAAATGTAACATATGTTATTTAGGGATAGCCCAATAGAACATTTAAATTGAGCCCAACCAAATTAAATGGATGAACCCAATATAGTAAATCCTAGAGTCCAAAGTGGAGCCCAAATGAAGGTCAAAATGTTGGTCAATATATATATATATGTGTGTGTGTGTGTGTGTGTGTGTGTGTGTGTGTGTGTGTGTGTGTGAATATATGGATATAAAATAAATGAAAATTAAAGCCAAAAATGGCCATTTGGCCAGCTGATTTGGGGGGCCCACTTGGGTAGCTTGATTGTTTCACATTGCTTCTTTCACACACTAAGATTCGGTGGTTGAACAATCCTAATCAATCACCTTGTCATTCACCTAGTCATTCAAGCAAATAGTAATCTTAATTAGCTTCTAATTTGACCAACACTAGTTGATTAGGAAGTTAATGAAGAGTTAGCAATGCACTATAAATAGAAGTGCTCCACACCTTGGTGATGTTTGTTAGTCATTTGCTAGAGTTCAAGAGAGAAAAGAGAGAGCATTTCCAGAGAGAAGTAGAGAGAACACTTGTGAATTGAAGGAAATTACTAGAGGAGGAGTTTGGTAGATGTCACATAGATTTACAACATATTTTGGAAGGAGAAGAAGAATAGCACACATGTCCATAAGGTTAAAAAGTGCTCTAACCTTTCATTTGTTCATTTTTGTAGTCTAGATATGATTTGAACGATTAAAATATATTTTTAACCGATCAAAACTTATTTTGATGGTCTAAAAGTATTAAACTATGTTATATATGTATATTCATGCTTTGAGGTGTTTAGATAATGTTTTGGTATATGTTGTATGCATAAAATGGAATAAATGTGCATATTAAGCTTTATCGGTAAAACCCTAGATGTCTATGTGCTATTTAATATTGTATTTTGAAATGTACAAGTTGGAAAATAAATTTATATGGCTAAAAAGTTACATATATGAGTTATAAAGAAAACTCAACTTGAATCTTTCAAAAATATGAAAAAATGAAGAAGTTATGGCTTTTATCGCAAAACATGGCGTTTTGAAACCTTAGAGTTTTCAATCTGTTATTGTAAGCAATTTTACGCCTATTTAGTTTTGGAATTTGGATTTGTGATCTAAAGATAAGTTGTAGAGGGGAAAATTTTGATGAGAATAGATTCAAGAATCACCCCAAAATATTTTAAAATGAAGAAATTATGGCTGCCGGAGTGACTGAAGGTCGTTCAGTCCAAAAATTTGATTTTCTGAAAATTGGCCGAGCGCCTACCAAGTGCCTAGGCACTTGAATCTGCTGGCTCTGGGAGCAAATTTTGTCCGGGTCGGTTCGGTCTGGGTCAGGTCGGGTTGGTCCGGGTCGGGTTTTCTTTGAAAAATTAAGTTAAAACAAGTGTAAAATTAATATATTTGGATATTAAACTAAAATATATGGAGTCTATTTATAAATAAATGTTAGCTAAATGTTTAAAATAAATTCTAAGGTTAACCCAATTTAAAAAGTTAACTATTGGTATTATTTAAAGAGTATTAAAATATTACTACATGGTTAATAATAATAATAAGTGATTAAAATATTATTAAATAGCTAATAATATTAGTATGAGATTAAATTATTATTAAATGGATAATAATATTAATAAGTTAATAAAATATTATTAAATAAATAATAATATTAGTAAATGAATAAAATATTATTAAATGATTAATAATATTATAAGGCTAATAAAATATTATTAAATAGTTGATAATATTAGAAGATTAATAAAATATTATTAAAGGATTAATAATATTAGGAGATTAATAAAATATTATTAAATGATTAATGATATTAGATAATGAATAAAATATTATTAAATGATTAATAATATTAGATAGTGAATAAAATATTATTAAATGATTAATAATATTAGATAGTGAATAAAATATTATTAAATGATTAATAATAGATGACTAATAAAATATTATTAAAGGATTAATAATATTAAAAGACTAATAGAATATTATTAAATTATTAATAATATTAGATAAGAGCGTGAACTATATTAAATAATTAATATAGGTTTTATGTGATTGAAATATTATCAAGTAATGATAATATTTTATATGTGTTTAAATACCCGTAATTAGATAATTATTAGGTTAAGTATTAGAGATGTAAAATTGATGCAGGAGCATCTGAGCTTGACCATACCGATCTGTCAACTAGCACATTAATGGCTCTACAGTACCTGGAGAAAGTGGATCCAGACAAAGTAAAAAGGCGTCGATGCCCTCGGGCAAGTAAGATGAGGTCGGCTTATTAACCTTGAGGTCGGGGTCGGGAATGCTCTTTGAGGACGACTTCAGTTCTTTATTTTTGACAGCTTTTATTTCCTTTTTTAATTTTTTAATTTCCTTTATTATTGGGCATATAATCTAGCTATTCAATATTAGGTGTCACATGGTAAATGTACGTGAGTTGGTTACTAAGGTTTAAGGAAAGATAGTGACAAATATTGGGGACCAGCTACGTGGCAGGAGAGAGGAAGATTTGACAGAATCTAGTAGCTACCTTTCTAGTATTTTCCTTTTTAATATTTCCTTTTCTGTTATTCCTTTCTTTGTGCCCAAGTTTTACTCAGCTATATATATACCCGGCTTGTGGGTATAGAAAGTTGTTGTTGAATATTTTTGATATAAACTTTTTCTGAGAATTAGAGTTGAGAGTTTCTCCTCTTGTTTCTTTTGGTGAATCTCTTGTATCTTTACCTGTAGATCTATATTAACTTAGTCAGCAGGATAATCGTTATCCCGCGTCCGGCGTCAGTTAGTATCAGAGCTCATCGTTCACCTGGAAGTTAATACTCACCGGTTTCAATGGCTGGTAGCTGTGGTCGTGGTCGTCATGGACAGGGTCCGATTGAGGAAGTTCCCTGCCGTGATCGCAACGTTCAGGAAGTAATGATTGAGGATTTACAGAGACAAGTTGCAGAGTTAACCCAGCGTCTAACGACGCAAGATCAAGGTTGTCGAAAGCAGGTTCTGATTGAGGAGGCTCCGCACCTTAATCGCCACTATCAGGGTCGTCATGGGTAGTTTCTGGATGAGGAAGTCCAACACCCTATGTTTGAGGAAGTTGATATTGAATCTGATTCTAGTTTTGATAATCCTTATCATAACCGGAACCAGTTCTGGGAACAAAGAGGTCAAAACGATTATCATCGGGATCTGGGTGGAAGGGTTCATCGATTCGATGAATGAAGTAGAAAGAATCTTTGAGTATAAGGAGGTTCCAGATGCTATGAAAGTGAAGCTGGTTGCAATCAAGTTGAAGGGCAGAGCATCTGCTTGGTGGGAACAGTTGAAGAAATCGAGAGCAAGATAGGGAAGATCCAAGATAACTGAGTGGGAGAAGATGAAGAAGAAGATGTAGTCTTACTTCCTTCCCTTCGGCTATACTCAGTCCCTGTACAAGCGCTTGCACCTATTGAGGCAGGGAGTCAGGTTAGTTGACGAATACACTGAGGAGTTCTACTAGTTAATCGCTCGTAATGATTTATCTGAAATAGAGGAACAGTTGGTGGCAAGGTATTTAGGTGGTTTAAAGCAATCTCTGCAGGATGTGCTTAGCCTCCATTCAATGTGGATTGTGTCCGAAGCCTATCAGCGAGCACGTGAGGTCGAGCAGCAGCAGAACAGAAGGCCGATGCCAAGAAGCATCCCTAGTAGTAGACCGACCCCACCATCTCAGCAAACACGTTCGGCACCAACCCAACCATAGGGTAATGTCAGATCTACCATTAAGTGCTTCAGATGTGGAGAACCAGGACATCGAGCAACCGAGTGCAGAAAACCTGCTAACCCAAAAGGCAAAAATCTTCTAATTGGGGAAGAGGTAGAGGAAGTCGAGGAACCTATCTATGACGATTATGAAGACGAGGATGTGTTGTGCGGTGATGGTCGAGAGACCTTAGTCATCAGGAAAAGCTTACTGACCCCTAAGGGTGATACCGATGATGATTGGCTGAGAACCAAAATCTTCCACACTACTTGCACCGTAGCCGACAAGGTTTGTAAGATGATTATTGACAGTGGAAGTTGTGAAAATGTGGTGTCCGAAGAGGCTGTCCAGAAGTTGCAGCTTAAGACGGATCGGCACCCCAGACCTTACAAGTTATTATGGCCGAACAAGGGGAATGAGATAACAGTAGATAAGAAATGTCTCGTTTCATTTTCTATTGGGAAGAAGTACCTCGATAATGCTTGGTGTGATGTGGTATCCATGGATGCATGCCACATACTGTTAGGCTGACCTTGGCAATACGACCGAAGTGTCATTCATGATGGTCGGAAGAACACTTACTCCCTTAGCATCAAAGGAAAGAAGATTGTGTTAGCCCCACGTCAGGAAGAAGGGAGTTCGGGTCGGTCAGGTAATCATCCCAATTTGTTATCCATGAAAAAGTTCTTACATGAGGTCGGACAAGGAGTAGTGTACGCTTTGCTTCCTTGTGAAAACGGTTCGGTAGATTGCAACACCGAAGTGCCAGCCGACGTTCAGGAGTTGTTAACCGAATATGCTGACTTTATGCCAGAAGAGCTTCCATCAGGTTTACCGCCGATGAGAGACATCCAGCATCAGATCGATCTTATCCCAAGATCGAGTCTGCCGAACAGACCAGCTTACAGACTCAGCCCCAAAGAGTCTGAAGAACTGCAAAGGTAGGTGGTCGAGTTACTGGAAAGAGGCTACATTCGTGAAAGTATGAGCCCGTATGCAGTGCCAGCTTTGTTGGTATCGAAGAAGGATGGTTCGTGGAGGATGTGTATAGACAGCCGAGCCATCAACAAGATTATTGTGAAGTATCGATTTCCAATCCCACGTTTAGACGACACGTTGGATCAGTTGTCAGGAGCCAAGGTCTTCTCCAAGATTAACCTCAAGAATGGCTACCATCAGATCAGGATCAGACCAGGAGATGAATGGAAGACGATATTTAAGACTCAACATGGTCTATATGAATGGATGGTCACTCCCTTCGGTCTTTCTAATGCTCCCAGTACCTTTATGAGATTCATGCATCAAGTATTATGACCTTTTATGGGAAAATTTGTAGTTGTGTATTTTGATGACATTCTGATATATAGTCCGAGCGAAGAAGCCCACCATGAACACCTCCGAGCAGTTTTTGAAGTTTTGAGAAATGAGTGTCTGTTCATCAACCAGAATAAGAGTTCATACTTCACTACATCAGTAACTTTTCTCGGCTTTGTTGTATCGACTCAAGGCGTGCATGCTGAATAATCGAAGGTAGATGCCATTCGGGAATGGCCGACGCCAAAGAGCATACATGATGTCAGAATCTTCCATGGTCTAGCTTCCTTTTACTGACGGTTCATCAGGGACTTCAACACCTTGATTGCACCTATCACAGAGTGCCTTAAGAGTAGGGAATTTCAATGATCGGAGGAAGCCGAAACCAGTTTTCAGCTAGTGAAGCAGAAAATGATCGAAGCACCTGTGTTAGCACTCCCTGATTTTGACAAAGTATTTGAAGTGAATTGTGATGCATCAGAGATCGGCATTGGTGGAGTGTTGAGTCAGACGGGTCGGCCAGTGGCATTCTTCAGTGAAAAGTTATCAGGGTCGAAGAAGAAATTACTCTACATATGATCTGGAGTTCTACGCTATAGTTCAGTATTTGAAACATTGGCATCATTACCTAATACAAAGGGAGTTTATTCTCTTTACCGACCATGAAGCTTTGAAGTATATCAATGGTCAACATAAGCTGAGCCGAAGGCATGCCAAGTGGGTGGCATACTTGCAGGAGTTCACCTTTACACTTCGGCATCAAGCAGGAAGTCTAAACCGTGTTGCCGATGCTCTCAGTTGACGCACAATACTTCTTAGTACCATGAGCAACACAATCATTGGGTTTGAAGTCTTCCCTGATATGTATACAGAAGATCCTTCCTTCAAAAAGATAGTTCAAGAAGTGTCTAAAGGTCAACGATGTGACTTCATCCTGCACAATGGTTATCTGTTTAAGGGGCATCAACTATATATACCGGATTGCTCACTCAGACAACAGATCATTAGTGAACTTCACAATAAAGGTCATTTCAGGAGAGATAAGACGTTAGCCCTAGTCTCGGCTAACTACTATTGGCCGAAGCTGTCAGGTGATGTGGGTCGACATATTGAAAGATGTTATGTCTGTCAGAGGTCAAAGGGGGTGCTTACTAACGCAGGTCTATATAATCCCTTACCCGTACCAGAAGCTCCATGGATAGATGTGAGTATGGATTTTGTGTTGGGTCTACCTCGAACTCAGCGGTTAGTTGATTCTGTCTTAGTGGTAGTAGATCGATTCTCAAAGATGGCACACTTTATTGTTTGTTGGAAGATAATGGATGCTAACCGAATTACCAATCTTTATTTTCGGGAGATCGTACGACTGCATGGAATTCCAAAGCCAATCACCTCTGATCGGGATACCAAGTTTGTCAGTAACTTTTGGAGGAACTTTTAGGGAAAGTTCGGAACCAAGTTGAACTTCAGTAGTGCTTGTCATCCTCAGACCGATGGTCAGACCGAGATGGTGAACCGAAGTTTGGGAAATCTTCTGAGATATCTGGTTGGGACCAAGCCGAATCAATGGGATCTGGCCCTAGCTCAAGCTGAATTTTCTTATAATCGATCCAAGAACAGAACTACAGGGATGAGTCCTTTTGAAGTCGTTTATGGGAAAAATCTATCTAGAGTTTTGGATTTAGTACCTATTCCTAGGATCAGACGAGTGGAACCGAAGGCAGAGGAGATGGCCGAACACCTTCGGACTCTTCATGATCAAGTAACCCGATCTATAATCGAGCATAACGCCAATTACAAGGATCAGGTTGACCAACGCCGACGTCAGGTACTCTTCGAAGTTGGGGATTTTGTGTGGGCTGTTCTGACCCGAGAACGATTTCCTGTTGGGGAATACAATAAGCTTAAGGATCAGAAGATCGGATCGTGTGAGATCCTATAGAAGATCAATGATAATGCCTACCGTTTGCGCATCCCGAGCCATTTACGGACGTCAGATGTCTTCAATGTCAAACATTGGAGCCCCTGCTTTGAAGAACCCGAAGTCACTGATGACAACTCGAGGACGAGTTCTTTCCAACCCGGGGTGGCTGATGCAGGAGCATCTGAGTTTGACCATACCGATATGTCAGCTAGTACATTAATGGCTCTACAGTACTTGGAGAAAGCGGATCAGGAAAATGTAACAAGGCGTCGATGCCCTAGGGCAAGTAAGATGGGGTCGGCTTATTAACCTTGAGGTCGGGGTCGGGAATGCTCTTTAAGGATGGCTTCAGTTCTTTATTTTTGACAGCTTTTATTTCCTTTTTTAATTTTTTTATTTCCTTTATTATTGGGCATATAATCTAGCTATTCATTATTAGGTGTCACATGGTAAATGCACATGAGTTGGTTACTAAGGTTTAAGGAAAGATAGTGACAGATATTGGGGACCAACTACGTGGCAGGAGAGAGGAAGATTTGACAGAATCTGTTAGCTACCTTTCTAGTATTTTCCTTTTTAATATTTTCCTTTTCTGTTATTCCTTTCTTTGTGCCCAAGTTTTACTCAGCTATATATATACCCGACTTGTGGGTATAGAGAGTTGTTGAATATTTTTGATATAAACTTTTTCTGAGAATTAGAGTTGAGAGTTTCTCCTCTTGTTTCTTTTGGTGAATTTCTTGTATCTTTACCTGTAGATCTATATTAACTTAGCCAGCAGGATAATCGTTATCCCGCGTCCGGCGTAAAAAATGTATTGATGTTATTATATGAATGTGTATATGATACTAATTTAAAGATCAACTTGATTAATTGTTAGGTCTATCTAAAGAGAATTAAATTGAATTGGTTAGCAGTAGACTACGAGACAAGTTCTCCAAACCTTAACTTGTATTTATTTTTGCAAGTTCTTTAACCCTACTCAATTATTGTTGAACAAGTTTCTATACTTGTATTTATTGCCAGAACTTGAAGTGGTTTAATTATTTAAAATTATTCCACATCCATATTGATTATAAAATCGCACATGGTGCGTTTGAAGCTTAATGGTTCTTGTTTCATGAACTGTATTAAAAATGTCTAAGCTAATTGTTCAGCTAGACATTACGTTTATAAATTCAATAACTTGAATACCTTTAAGAGTTGATCCAAACCATTGCTTGGTGCGGATTCTTATAATAAGTCTGAGAATTGAACAACCCTAGATAAAGGAGATTTTATGTCGGGAAATCGACTTTGGCGCCAGAAGACTAAATGTAATGCATATACAACGGGTTGAATAGGCTGATCCCCTTGAAAACCAAACTACTGAAAGGGTCAGAGGAAACTCTATTATACCCTCGTTAGTTCAGGGTACTTGGTGACCACTCATCATTTAAGATTCAAATATTCTTGTTCAATAAAATTTAAGTCTTGTTTCTTTCATAATTGTTATATCTGTTGAAACATTTGATGTTATTTCCCATTCACTCATGATATATTAAATCTCTATGATTGTTCTTAACTTACTGAGCAAGCTAGTTGCTCACCCTTGCTATATCATGAACCATTTTCAGCTAGACCTGAATGCTCCAAGAAGGACGAGAAAAAAGGGAAAGCTAGAGCTTAAATTAAAATATGCATGTTAATTAAATGTTTAATATGTATTTACTGTTGGTAAATCTTTTGTAATTCCTTAATATATGAATTATTTATGTATGGTTGATAGACCCTGGGATTGTAACATTTTTGTAAGGAACCTTAATGTATTATTCTGCGAAATTTAAATGCAAATTATGTATTTAATTGTTAGTAGAGTATTGTACAGTGAGAACCAAATCCAAGGTTATGGAACCTAAATTTTGGGTCGTCACAGGTTGGTATCAGAGTTGTAGGTTAGAAACGTTAGGATTGCAAAACCTAGGATATAACCTTAGTACTAAACTCATATCGAGTGTGTTAAGAGATGAATCGGGGAGATTCATCATGTTGTGTACTTTTGGAGGTGGATTAAGGAAATCCATCGAGCCGAGATGTACATGATAAAATATCATTTCATTTCATCAATGAATATATTTTATTTCTGTACTAACGTGTGTTATTTGTATGATTGTAGGATGCCTGAGATTGGACAGTCGAGTCATACTGTTGAGGAGGTGATTTAAACTGATATCCACATGGATACGGCACAACCGCTGGTGGCTGCACCGATAGAGGAGCCTGAGTCTGATCCAAAGGAGGGAGACAGTGAGGAGCCCGTCTGGGGTGGAGTTATGAGCGCATATAGTGAGGATGAGGCCGGGTCTAAGGACGAGGAGCCAGCTGAGTACGCTGATGGCATGGGCACTACTGCCAGTGACATCATCGACTCTCTGACTACGAGAAACGAGGAGCTGAAGGTTAGGGTTCAGCATTTAGAGGAGCAAAATCATACCCACCAACATATGGAGAACCAGTATAGAGATGGAACTTATCAATTCTTTAGCGAGAACACAGAGCTGAAGGAGAAGATGACAGTGATAAAGGCTAGACTAGCAGCAGCTGAGCTAAATGTTCAGCAGGTGCAGGCAGAGAAGGAGGAGATTAGAGGCCATTGGCAGCAGGCTATAGACGATAAGATCGAGATGGAGATCCAGTGAGATTCGGCTCACGGGCAAATGTTAGAGCTGGAGGACGAGGTTAGAGAGAAGAGGGTGAGGATCGATAGACTTAGCTATGTCTATCGTTCTTCATATAGTAGATTTCAGAGCAGGGTGCACTACTACCCAGCTAAGGAGGGTCAGTCCATGCACACTATCAGTAGGAACGTGGTGATGGCCATTGGGGATGAAGAGTACGATGATGCGATCCGTCATGGGATGCACATTCATTAGTAGTAATATTTTATGATGGGTATGTGCATAGATGCAGTAGAACCCAATTTTTGTTTTATCAGAGGGTTAATATGTTGTAAATACTAACTTTAGGAGGTTATAGGATAAGATCCCATCTTTTGTAGCTTCTCGGGGATAGAAGCATTTATAGCAGTATGCTTATGATGTAAAGTGCTATGCACTACTGTTTTAGCATATGAATATAAATGCAGTCACGTTTATGTTTATATGTGTGCTGAGACGATTACTTGTATTTTAGCTAAACATTGCTTAAGATACAAAACAACAAGTGAGAAGATGAATCAAGTACAAAAACTTAAATTTTTGTTTATAATAGAGAATGCCGCCACGTATACAGCCACCAAGGAACCAAGGGGTAGAAGAATCAGTTAACAACGACGAGGGGGGACGCAACATAGACCCAATGCAGAACTTCGTCGTCATGCTAGCTGAAGTAATGCAGAATAGGCACCCAGTAGTCACAAATCAGCCACCACCGCCAAATCAGTTAGAAAATTTTAAAGACTTCAAGGCAGTAGGACCGCCAGAGTTTAAAGGGATGGCAAACCCGATCGAGGCCCAGTCATGGATAAAAGAGATAGAGAAAGCATTCATGATTGCAAAAGTGGCGGAGGAGCAAAAGACGGTCTTTGCTACCTATATGATGAAGGGAGAAGCCAATTTCTGGTGGGAAGCCAATCAGAATAGGGCTGGTGATGGTGTGGTGCCATGGACGAGATTTAAGGAAATATTCGATGAGAATTATTTCCCGAAAAGTATGAAGATTAGAATGGAAGTTAAATTTCTAGAGCTGAAGCAGGAGAATATGTCGGTATCCGAGTATGCGACAAAATTTAATGAGTTGGCCAAGCTCGCTCCACATTAGGTGGACACTGAAGAACGTAAGGCCCGAAGATTTGAGAATGGTTTGAGACCATGGGTATTCAACAAAGTGGCAATGCTACAGATTGACTTATTCTCAACGTCGCTGGAGAAGTCAATCATAGCTGAAGGAGGAAGTGATGCATTATCTAGATATAACCAAGAGAGAAACAAGAAAATGAGTGAAGGAGGAAGTAAGAATAATAACAGTGGAGGCAACAACAGCAACAATAAGCGTAAGCGGGACAACAACAACAATGATAGGAACTCAGGAAATCAACAAGGAAATGTTCAGAAGAAGACGACATGTAGTATATGTGGAAAGAATCATTTTGGGGAATGCAAGAAAGGCAAGAATACGTGCTACAATTGCGGGCAAGTGGGGCATATTTCTCCAAATTGTCCCCTCCTAAAGAAGGTAAGATGCTTTTCCTACGGAGCTTCTGACCACATGATAAAGGATTGTCCTAAAAGGAAGAATGATGGGGGAGGCGACTACAAGGGCAATAACAGCAGATTGGCTATCGGGGGATCGGTACAACAGAACAAGCCAACAACACGAACTTTCAATATGACGATGCAAGATGCCGTGGAGTCAAAAGACGTGGTGTCAGGTATTATTCTGATCAATGATATAAATGCATATGTGTTATTTGATTCAGGTGCTACCTGTTCATTTGTGTCTGATGATTTCGCTAGACGGTTAGAATTGCCTAGGAAAAAGTTAGAAAACACTATTAATATAGAAGTTGCAAATAAAGAGGTAATCCTTATAGAGTATATACATAGAAATTGTTGTGCTAAAATCAGGGGTCAGAAGTCGAGTGTGAATTTAATTCCGATACGTTTGGGGGAGTTCGACGTTATACTCGGAATAGATTGGTTATTTAACCATGGAGCAGTAATTGATTGTCAGAAGAAGTGTATACACCTTAAGACACCAAACAAGTCTCAGGTTGTATTTTATGGTAGCAAGCCGTCAAAACAATCCTCTTGTCTGACGATGATGCAGGCCAAGAAATTGTTGAAGAAATGTTGTATAGGGTATTTAGCTCATGTGGTAGATACTCAAATGGTGAATCCTGAGATGGAGCAAATACCAGTAGTTAAGGAGTTCATAGATGTCTTTTCAGATGAACAACCAGGTCTACCGCCAGATAGAGAGATAGAGTTTGTGATCGATTTAGTATCGGGGACAACACCAATATCAAAGGCACCATATAGGATGGCTCCAGTACAAATGCAGGAATTGATGGTTCAGTTGCAGGAGTTGTTAGATAGGAAGTACATTCAGCTGAGTGTTTTTTCATGGGGAGCACCTGTGTTGTTTGTAAAGAAAAGAGATGGATCGATGAGACTCTGTATGGATTATAGGGAGTTGAACAAAGTAACGATCAAGAACAAGTACCCGTTACCACGAATTGACGATCTTTTTGATCATTTGAAGGGGGCGAAATACTTTTCAAAGATTGACTTAAGGACTGATTATCATCAGTTGAAAGTAAGGAAGGAGGATATACCCAAGACGACATTCAGATCTCGATATGGCTATTATGAGTTTCTAGTGATGTTGTTTGGACTAACGAATGCGCTAGCCGCATTTATGGACATGATGAACAGAGTATTCAAGCAGTACTTGGATAAATTTGTAGTCGTGTTCATTGACGATATTTTGGTTTATTCCAAAACGGATGAGGAGCATGCCGAACATCTAAGATTGGTGTTGGAGATTTTACGGAAGGAGCAGTTGTATGCTAAGTTTTTGAAGTGTGAATTCTAGTTGGAGAGAGTTCAATTTCTGGGTCACGTTATCGATAAGGAGGGAGTTTCAGTTGATCCAGCAAAGGTGGAAGCGGTGATTAATTGGGAACAACCAAGGACATGGGCGGAGAAGTGCGAGGAGAGTTTTCAGTAGCTAAAGAAAAGACTTAGTGAAGCACCTGTATTGAGTTTACCAGATGATACAAGAGGTTTTACAGTCTATAGTGATGCATCGCACAAGGGACTAGGTTGTGTGCTTATGCAAAATGGCAAGGTCATTATGTATGCGTCAAGACAATTAAAGAATTATGAGAAGGGATACCCTACCCACCACGACTTGGAGCTAGCAGCGGTAGTGTTTGCCCTTAAGATTTGGAGGCATTATTTATACGGAGAAAAATGTGAGATATTCACAGACCATAAAAGTCTGAAGTATATCTTCATACAGAAGGAGTTGAACATGAGGCAGCGGAGATGGTTAGAGTTTAAATATTACAATTGTGAAATTCTATACCATCCCAGCAATGCCAACATAGTAGCAGATGCTCTAAGTAGAAAGAGCAGGAAAAAGCTGTTTGTATTGACAGAAATGGAAGAATTGTTGAAAGAGATGGCTCAAATAGAGTTGGAGGTGAAAAATCCTCAGGAGTCAATAGAAGTGGAAGCGAGCCCAACCTTGTTAGATAAGGTGAAAGAGGCTCAAGACCAAGATGAAGATTGTGAGAGAATAAAGAAAAGGATGGCCGATGGGGAAGAGGCCAAGTTCAAGAAGGATAACGAAGGATTGCTAAGATTTGAGAACCGTGTCTGGGTACCGTTAGTGCCCGAATTACGAGAGAAAATTTTGCAAGAGGCTCACAGTACGAGATATTCGATACATCCGGGGAGTACGAAAATGTATCAAGATCTTTGTCAGTATTTTTGGTGGCCGAATATGAAAAGGGAGGTTGCAGAATATGTTAGTCGATGCCTAACTTGTCAGTGGGTAAAGGCCGAACATCAAAGACCAAGTGGATTACTACAACCGTTAGAAATTCCTGAGTGGAAATAGGAGCATATCACGATGAATTTTGTAGTAGGACTTCCAGCAACACAGAAGGGATACGATGCTATATGGGTGATTGTGGATCGACTAACAAAGTCAGCACACAAAATGGCAAAGTCATTATGTATGCGTCAAGACAATTAAAGGATTATGAGAAGGGATACCCTACCCACCACGACTTGGAGCTGGCAGCGGTCGTGTTTGCCCTTAAGATTTGGAGGTATTATTTATACGGAGAAAAATGTGAGATATTCACAGACCATAAAAGTCTGAAGTATATCTTCACACAGAAGGAGTTGAACATGAGGCAGCGGAGATGGTTAGAGTTCAAAGATTACAATTGTGAAATTCTATGCATCCCGGCAAGGCCAACGTAGTAGCAGATGCTCTAAGTAGAAAGAGCAGGAAAAAGCTGTTTGTATTGACAGAAATGGAAGAATTGTTGAAAGAGATGGCTCAAATAGAGTTGGAGGTGAAAAATCCTCAGGAGTCAATAGAAGTGGAAGCGAGCCCAACCTTGTTAGATAAGGTGAAAGAGGCTCAAGACCAAGATGAAGATTGTGAGAGAATAAAGAAAAGGATGGCCGATGAGGAAGAGGCCAAGTTCAAGAAGGATAGCGAAGGATTGCTAAGATTTGAGAACCGTGTCTGGGTACCGTTAGTGCCCGAATTACGAGAGAAAATTTTGCAAGAGGCTCACAGTACGAGATATTCGATACATCCGGGGAGTACGAAAATGTATCAAGATCTTTGTCAGTATTTTTGGTGGCCGAATATGAAAAGGGAGGTTGCAGAATATGTTAGTCGATGCCTAACTTGTCAGAGGGTAAAGGCCGAACATCAAAGACCAAGTGGATTACTACAGCCGTTAGAAATTCCTGAGTTGAAATGGGAGCATATCACGATGAATTTTGTAGTAGGACTTCCAGCAACACAGAAGGGATACGATGCTATATGGGTGATTGTGGATCGACTAACAAAGTCAGCACACTTTTTACCGATCAAGATTAAGTTTAGTTTGGATCAGTTGGCCAAGTTGTATATTAAAGAGATAGTTTCAAGACATGGAGTGCCGGTATCAATTGTGTCAGACAGAGATCCGCACTTCACGTCAAAGTTTTAGAGGAGTCTTCAGGAAAGATTAGGGACACAGTTGAGAATGAGTACAGCTTAGCATCCGCAGACTGATGGGCAAAGTGGGAGAACAATTCAGACATTGAAAGATATGATCAGAGCCCGTGTGATGGATTTCAAGGGCAGTTGGGAGGACCATCTACCTTTAGTTGAGCTTGCATATATTAACAATTATCATACGAGCATAGGCATGCCGCCTTATGAAGCTTTATATGGGAGGAAATATAGAACACCTCTATGTTGAGATGAGGTAGGAGAACGTCGACTGTTGGGACTAGAATTGGTTCAACAGACTGTAGAAATTATCAGAGTAATAAGAGTTCGACTCGTAGAAGCTCAAGACCGCTAGAAGAAATATACAGATCTATATCGACAAAAGTGAGATTTTGAAGTAGGAAGTTTTGTATTTATGAAAGTATCTCCCTGAAAAGGGAAGATCAGATTTGGGAAGAAGGGAAAACAGAGTCCGAGGTTCATAGGATCATTTGAAATATTAAAGAGAGTGAGTGAAGTGGCGTATGAGGTAGCTTTACCTCCTGAACTGGAGCATATTCATAATGTGTTTCACGGGTCAGTATTGCGGCTATACAATCCTGATTACAAACATGTGATATCCTATGAGCCGATACAAGTTGAGAAAGACTTATCATATTAGATAGAAAAGAGCAGAAATTATGAAATAAGGTTATATATTCTGTCAAAGTACTTTGGAGGAACCACAACGCTGAGAAAGTTACGTGAGAACTTGAAGAAAAGATAAGGAATAACTATCCGAATCTTTTTGAGTAGTTTTAAATTTGTAATTCCGAGGACGAAATTCTTATAAGAGGGGATAATGTAATAACCACGAATTCTACGTGTCATTGTAATTGTAATTATTAAATAATTATCAATAAATTAAAATTTTTGTACTAATTAATTGTGCATTATATATTTGAAGGAATATACTTATGTATATGAATATTTATCTTGTAATATAGCATTGTGGTAAAATAAATTATTAAAGCAAGTCTAATTGGAGTATATTTTAAGTCCAAAGGATTTATTAAACTAGATTCAATAAAATTAACCTAGTAGTTCATGTAATTAATTAAATATTGATCTTTGATATAATTAAACTAGTCCAATGCATACTTTAATTAAATGTAGCATGTGTCAGTAAATGTTAAGCTCAATGGAATGAATAAATTGATCCAAAATAAATTAAATAAATGAGCCCAATAAATTAAAGTCTAGAGTCCAATGTGGAGTCCAAATGAAAGTCGAAGATTGGTCAATATATATATATATATATATATATATATATATATATATATATATATATATATATATATATATGACTTGGCTCAAGGGCATACCCCTATAAAGAAAATACTAAGCATACCCCCTTTAGCGACGGACCCGGCGACAGTTTGTTCCGTCGTCATAGGTTCGTCCGTCGCTAAAGTTTTTAACGACGGACAACATATCGCGATGGACAAACATATAGCGACAGACGAACTTATGGCGACGAACCAAACCGTCGCCGGATCCATCGCTAAAGGGGGTATGCTAGGTATATCCTTTAAGGAGGTATGCTCTTGAACTTTACTATATATATATATATATATATATATATATATATATATATATATATGATTAAATAGACGATAAAAATATACCGAAAATGGCTCAAAAAGAGCCATTTTGGCAGGCACTTGGGGGCCCCACAAGGGGGTGGCTCGTAGCTCTTGGTTGCTTGAAAAGTTTTCTTAAGGACTAAGTGGTTCAACCTATTCCAACAACCTTAGTCAATCACCTAGTCAATCAACTAGTCAATCCATCAAATAGTAAGCACAAATTAGCTTCTAATTTCACCAATGATAGTTGATTAAGGAGTTGATGAAGGGTTACTAATTTGCTATAAATAGAGTGCTTCACCAATTGGTTATGTTGTTAGTCATTTTGCTAGAACACCAAGAGAGAAAAGAGAGAGCTTCTTAGAGAAAAAAGTGAGAAAACTATTGTAAGCTTGAGAATACACCAAGGAAATTTCTAGAGGATAGTCAAGGTGGAGTCACTAGCCAAGTTCCCCTCAAGAAGAAGAAGAGCATCTAAGTCAAAAAAGTTTAAAAGTGCTCTATACCATTATCTTTTCATTTCTATGGTCAAAATATGTTTTTAACGGTTCAAAAACTTATTTTGATGCTCTATAAGTCTAAGGCTATGATATATAGGTAGATTCATGATTTAGTATGTTTAATACGTGTATTTATATATGTGGTATGCAAATAAGTGGAAGAAAAGTTCATATAATATTTTACCGATAAAATCCTAATTAGCTATGTGCTATTTATTGTGGTACTTTGAAATATACAAGTTGGATATTGGATTTCTATGGCCAGAAAGTTATATGTATAAGTTATAAAGATAACCCAACTTGAATCTCTCAAAAATATAGAAAAATGAAGAAGTTATGGCTTTTATCGCAAAATATGTCATTTTAAAAACCTAATGTACAAATAGCCCACTTTGTGGCTATTTTTCATAACCAAAACTTTTTAAAAAATTTGATCCAATGATGGAATATTGTAGTTGAAGAAGATACGAGTCCATCGATACCAATTTGAGGTCATTTTGACTTGTAGATTTCATTTTATTCAAGTTTGAATCAAAAGTGTCAAAATTGACAATTTAAAAAAAAGTTAGAATTTCATTCTACAGTACTGCGCCGGGGTGTAGTATTTAGTTCAAAATATTGCGTCGGGACACAATGCTTTTTCCAGAAAAACAAATGTTTTTTGAACTGGGTCGGGTAGGGCCAAAAAGTTAAACAATGTTTTACAAATTATTTTATTATTATTAGATCCAATTAATGTGATTTAAACATTATAGAGAGTTAATTTAATAAGTTAAAAAGGAATGAATATTATTAAACATTAATAATATAAATAAATGAATAAAATATTAATAAATAATTAATAATATTAGAAAATAAATAAAATAATATTAAATGATTAATAATATTATAAAGTTTATAAAATATTATTAAATGATTAATAATATTAGAAAATAAACAAAATATTATTAAATGATTAATAATATTATAAAGTTAATAAAATATTATTAAATAATTAATAATATTAGAAAATAAATAAAATATTATTAAATGATTAGTAATATTATAAAGTTAATAAAATATTATTAAATGATTAATAATATTAGAAAATGAATAAAATATTATTAAATGATCAATAATATTAGAAAGTAAAAAACATATTATTAAATGATTATTAATATTATAAAGTTAATAAATTATTATTAAATGATTAATAATATTAAAAAATGAATGAAATATTACTAAAAGATGAATAATATTAGAAAATAAATAAAATATTATTAAATAATTAATAATATTATAAACTTAATAAAATATTATTAAATGATTAATAATATTAAAAAATAAATAAAATATTATTAAATGATTAATAATATTAAATAGAAGATTAAACTATATTAAAATATTAATATAGGTTTTATGTGACTAAAATATTATCAAATAATGATAATATTTCCTAAGTGTTTAATATACCGTAATTATTTAATTATGTGATTAAGTGCATGTAAGTTAAGATATACAAAGTTTATTATATTAACCTATATATGTTACTAATTGAAAGATCAACTTGATAAATTGTTAGGTCTGTTCAAAGGATATTAAATTGAATTGGTTAGTAGTAATCAACAAACGTGGCAAGTTCTCTACCCTACTCAAATTATTATTGAGGAAGTTGCTACACCTAAATGTGTACTTAATTTTGCAATAGCTTTACGTGGTTTAATTATTTAAAATTATTCCACATCTATATTGTTATTGTATTCGCACATAGTGTATTTGCAAGGATTATAGTTCATTAATTCAAAAACTGTTTAAGAATGTCTAAGCTAATTATTTCGGCTAGACACTACGTGTATAAATTCATCAGCTTGAATATTTTAAGAGTTTATCCAAACCATTGGTTGGTGCTAATTCTTATAGTAAGACTGAGAACGAACAACCCTAGATAAGAGGATTATATTCGGGAAACTGACTTTTGTGCAAGACGTCTGAGTGTTAAGCATATACATAGGGTACAAGAGGTTTATCCCCTCGAGTACCAAACTATCAAGGTGTCAGATGTATATCTGACTTACTTTAAGCAGTAGTTCATGGTCCTTGAGGTCACACAGCAGTAAAGATTCAATTATTTATTTTATATCGAAAATTGATTATTGTTCTTTCATAATTATTATCTATTATTGAAACCCTTAATGTTATTTTCCATTAAATCATGAAATATCTTGTATTATCTATTCTTAAATTTGCTGAGCAAGCTAGTTGCTCACCCTTGCTATATCATGACTTATTTTTCAGCAAAGCTTGAATGCTCTAAAAAGGACAAAGACAAGGGAAAAGTCTAAGCTTAGATTAGATTATTGCATGTTAATTAATTGCTTAATCCGTAAATACATTTGTAAATCTTTTGTAATCTCTTGAGATAGATCTGATGAATGTTTAGGTTAACGACCTTAGGATTGTATTTCCTTTTTTGTAAAGAACAATATGTATTTTTCGTTAGATTAATGAAGACTACGTATTTAGTTGTTATGATATTTTGAAATAGTGAGAACCAAACTCGAGGTTATGGAACCCAGATTTGGGGTCATCACATCACATAACACATCAGAGTTAGAAAACTTGCCTCAGTGCGTTTAATAATTTAAACACTTAGCTTATTTTCTCTTCGCAAACCCTACATAATTGGTTACGTGTATACGAGAGTTAATTTAACAGATTTTACATCTTAATATATGTTTTTATAACTCATTCTAACTATTTCCATATGTGGTTTTATTTTGAAAATTTTTCAACTCAAAAACTCATTTTAAAGCTAAAAATCTGAAATAGGGCAGATTGTTAGACTGTCGGACCTCGGTTCACTTGAACGACCATAATTTCTTCGTTTTAAAATATTTTTGAGTCGTTCAAAATTATGCGCGTTCGTAACTTCTGTATCTACAAATTATATTTAGACCAAATCCAAAATTCCTTACAAAATTCGGCGGTAAGGGGACTGCACTAAAATTGATTCATATTTCTTTGACCTAATTGACAAAACATGATTCTCAAGCATTAATTTGTAAAGATAACATGTTCTATCACTCAATAAGACTTCATAACTTAAAAATAACAGAATCATAAACTTACTTATGTACGATTTTATGACTTTTACTCAAAAACACGAAGAATATGAAGAATTAAGTTTCATCGTTTCTTTACTGCAACTTTACATCCTCTGCGTTTCAAGCTAGGACATCATGTTTTAGGACTCTTTAACACTAAATTGCAAAATCATAAACCTATTTATGTAAAAAATTATGACTTTTACTCAAGAACACACGAAAAACACGAATAATGAAAAATCGTACATGGTAACAACTTATGCTCTTGAGTTTTTGGTTTTCATAATTGAAATAATTTGGGCATTATAACAACTTACATAAGTGATTTATGACACTTTAAACTTTAAATAACATAAACTTAACTTATATATGGATTTGCTCAAGAACACATGAAGGACAAAAAATCATACATCGTAACGACTTATGTTCTTAAGCTTTTCTACATAATAACGACTTGCTCAAGAACATATGAAGAAACACGGAGAATGAAAAATCGTACATGGTGACGACTTATGTTCTTGAGTTTTTCGACAATAATATGAAAGAAAATCGAGCATAATAACGACTAAGGATTTTACCTTTTGTAGTTGTAAGCTTTAACTATTTTTTTGTAACTTCAATACTTGAAATATATCTAGAGAGTAATTTTGCTCTTGAAAATGGTAAGAAATGAATGAACTTAGTTTGCTATTTATAGGACTTTCAAACCTAGGATATTTTGGTCATTTGTACATTACTTCTAGGCTAAGTTTAATCAAAATATCTAAAGTATATTCTTGGAATATTCTTTTAGGGCTTGCATCATGCTTACATCATTCGTATTTTTTTTGTATTATTTTTATAGTATTTCCATATAATTTTTGTGTAATTTCCATATTATACGGTTTAACTAAATCAATTAATCTTTTAGTTCATTTCTAACCAAGTTAGTTCATTCCTAACTAAGTCAGCTCATTTCTAACAAAATTATTTCTTTTAAGTTTTTTGATTTAATTGACCTTTACTGATTAAAAGTCTAATATTATTGAGTTTTTTTTTCCCGAAAAAACATTATTATGTGAAGTGAAAAATCCAACAGACTTAACACGTTTTTAAGTGAGTAGTGGTTTTGACGACTACTTCTTAGAAAATGGTTAGATGAACAAAAAGTAACAGCAAGAGCTCGATAAACATCTATCAGAATTAAAAGGAGATGATGACCTTACAGCAAAGGGATCTAGAGGGACAACTCCATAGAGTCGACACCAAAGGAGGCGAGTCAATGAACCCCTACTTCACAAATGAATGGGCATCCCCGAGGTTGTCATGCCGAGATAATTCCTAATCAAAACCGACATAGAGATAAAAGGCATGCTTCATATCGTGATAGAGAGTCTACACACTCGAACCCGACTAGGCGGGAAAGGTCTCGGTCGCCTCAAATACGACACGGGGATAAAATCTGCTGATACTTGGAGGATAGACGTGCCGAAACAAGGTTGGATGATAGACGTGTTGAGATAAGGTTAGATGATAGACGTCATGATATAAGCTTGGACAATCATCGTGGAAAAATAGGCGGCATGAGGCCGACCTTGTCATGCAAAGAATGGCTGATCCAAAAAAATAATTGGCAGAATTAAAAACGGGTTCGAAGCTGGTGGACAGCAAGTCCCCATTCTCAGCAGTCATCAATCGGGAGAAGGCAGACCCAAAGATAAAGCTCCCACCATTAGAATCTTTTGATGGCATGGGAGACCCCTACGACCACGTCAATTCATACGAAATCATCATGGGATACTATAATCACTCAGATACAGGGATGTGTAAATTTTTTGTGACAACACTGAAGAAAATAACAAAATAATGGATCGTTTCCTTGCTCCCCAAACAACGTTAATTCGTGGAAGGAGCTCTCAGACAAGTTCCATGATCAATTTGGTAGTAATAAACAGAGAAGCAAACTTACAGCTTCACTGATGCAAGTTAAGCAGAGGAACAATGAAATACTGGCACAATATGTACAAAGGTTTAGGGATGTGGTCGACGCGATCTTTGACCTCAACCTAACCCAAGCTTTGGGGTTCTTCACTACGAAGTTAGACGTCAATCGATCAAAGAAGTTCATGAAAGACATTATGTTCAACCCCCCAAATGACCTGTCATATGCCTACGAGAGGGTGGAGAAGTTTGTTGGTATAGAGGAGGCCATGAACACCTTGAACCCACATCAAAAGTCTGCCGATAAACCTAAGACTGGTGATACCAAACGTCAGGATGTTTGGGATAGGTTCGGGTCGAAGGTAAATCCACAATCAGATAAGCAAGCTTTTCAACCAAGGCAAGATACTAAAGTGTATATGCCCTTAAACACAGATAGGGTACAACTTTTGAACTACATGAGAGATAAAACATTTTATGAACCACCCCCAAGAATGACAGGAAATAAGGATCACCGATATCACTACGAGTACCATCAAGCAACCGAACATTCAACTGAAAGATGTCTAGACTTGAGAAATCTCATCGAGAAAAAATTCAGAAGGGAGAACTTATTCAATACATGTCAAGTTGGCAGCCACTTGTTGTCCGATTTAGATATATGGAATTCACACGCAAGTATACGCGGTCAATCAAGTAATATAGTAGAAATAAGGTTGTCGAACCCACAAGGAACAATTACTAACAATTATGCTAACTATTAATTTTATATTAATTCAATTCTAATTAAACTTTAGCAAACTTGGATTATGGAATACTTAAAACTGAAATTGGATTTAAACTAACTAATTAACTAATGAGAATGATTTATCAGAGAATAAAAGGGCTTTAAGATTACAATTTCCCCGTTGTATCTCAATAATGTCATTATCTTAATTCCAATTAGTTAATCATATGAATTGTTAACTGAGATCACTCAACTATTCACTAATCTCCGTCGATAACTAATAAAAAGATCCACTCCAACTTATAATGCTATAATTCTATGCAAAATTCATTAAAGCAGACTCATTAAGATCAAACTCTCAATATGTTATGTGTGGTCTATAGGTATTTGCATCCTATATACTATCATGGTACTCTTCCTAAGAAAAATAACAAAGTCACACGTTATTATATCCAGATCTATTCCTAGATTTCCTTCATCAATTCCATCTAAGAAATCAAATAATTGTTGATCAGACAATTATAAATTAATACGAGATATAACAACCAATCCAACAATTGATCAAATAATTGAAACTAAGATAATTTAATTAAAGTTCAACCAACGGTTCCATTGTAATCCTAAAGAAGAATTTAGTTACACATCGTCCTGAAAACCAAAATCAAATTAATATTAAAATTCATCAAAATTCAAAAGATAAAAGAAAAGGAATTAGAGAAAACTCTATTGAAGTCTCTCTTGCTTCTTCTCCTTCACTACTGCGTTTTCCTTCAGAAATCCTTGAATCCTCTAGCTCAAAACCGTGTCTCCTTCTAATCCTTGCTATTCTTTCCTATATCTTCCTTCATGGCTGACTTGAAGTCCTAGAATCCATCTCTAAGTCAACTGCAAAAACTGGCTTCCAACTCAGAGTCGAATTGCTTCACGCGGTATTGGACAACTGGAATTACCGACCTGCGCCCCGGCGCCATCTTCAAGCCTTGTCACTGCGCCCCGGCGCCAAGCATTATTCAAAATTACCGAATTGCCACTGTCAGCTTGTTTTTCCCGTTTTGACCTCTCGAAGCCATTTTCTGCAAATTAAACATAAAAACCAATAAAATAGAACTAAAAGTACTTAAGGAAAGCAAGTAATTAAGCCTAAAAATACCTAAATCGTAAGTATTTCTACATGCAATAATAAATGATCCTATATGCAAATATTTTTGTGATTTTTAATTTTTTAAATTTTTTTTTTTAATTGAAACTAAACCTATATGCCATAAACTACAAAAAAAAAAAACTAATCAAAATCAACAACTAAATATATGAACATGCAATATATAAATAAAAAAAATAAAAAAATAAAAAAAACGAATATGCAGAAATGCCACCGTACACCCAAACTCGCAAGAAACAATGTCCGCATTGTAAAATAGGTAAAGACAGTAAACAAAAATAAGAACAAGAAAACTCCCCTAGTAAATCAAGCATCATGGTCGGGGTGGTCTTCCTCGTCCTCCGAGTCTGAGTCATGCGGTGGGTATTCTGGTAACATCGACGGACCTGGAATCGAGAAGGCTGGGGCATTCGGATTCAATTGGGATAACATTGCAGCCAAAGCGGAAGTGCACGTATAAGTGTACGCGTGCATAGCATCCTGACGTTCCGCTAGGCGCTCATACTGCCGAAACACCTCCTCAAACTGTATATCCGTCCGCCTCTGTAATCGTCTGACGGCTCGGTTAGGAACTGGGTCAGCTGCCTCAGCATCGGGGCTATCAGGAACAGCAGCACCGTGAGGTGGCGATTGAGGAGCCATAATAAATCCTAAGCCACGTGGATGAGACTCTCCCCCTTCCCAAACTTTGTAGCGTGCAATCAGGTTATGATCGAGGAGAGTCGTGGGTGGCTGCACTGGTTCAGCTGCTCCCCACTTAACACCAGATTGTTGACATAATGCGGTTATTAGGGACGGGTGTGGCAATCCTTCAGATGTCGCACCTTTCAACTGCTTCTTAATCGAGGCGACAATTACACTCCCCACGTCAATAGATAACCCCGTGATAATAGCATAAAGAAGAACCGCCCGATCCCTTGTCACGTCGCTCACATGCGTACACGGCATCAATTTGGCACACAAGAAAGCGTACCAAATCTTGCCATATCTACTCAACGCATTGAACGGAAATGTAGAAATCTTGCCCGTGTACTTGTTGGTTTTCCATTCCGTGCCCGGTCGACAAAGCTCGCGGACAATTTGTCCATAATCGGGAGTTCCCAGTGCAGAATACTGACACACATCCGGGGCCCGCAAATTATAGTATTCATTAATCCGTTCTCGGCTGAACGACACCACCTGGCCCCGAACCAACACTTCACACTCAGGTGTGTCAAGTGCATTAGCATAAAATTCCTTGACCACGGCCGTTACCGCCGCATCCGGGTGTTCTGTAAACACCTGCCATCCACGTCCAACTAACATGCCGCGCATTTCCCCGTCCTCTAAAATATCTGGACGCAACCCCCTCTCCGCAATCAACGCTCGTCCGGCTAACAAATTGTTAAACTTATCTTCGGCCTCAACACTAACAAATTTCTTACGATTAAAGGGCCTGGGTGGAGCCGAAGAACCTTCTCCCCTTTGTCGTTTCAGAGGCATGATTACACAAGACCAATGTGCAAGAAAATTAAATCAACCCTCCTTTGTGGCAAATTATCAAATAGGTTGTGTGCAAGACATTTCCCCCAAACTTTTGTGAATTTTTACTAACAGATACTCAATACGTAGCGCCGTTTACTACTACCAACTACCAATTCTCCTTCAGTGGCCAACACAAACTACTGGGCAATCCCAACACAAGTAATCAAAGTACCAAATACACCAATGAAACTTGAAAAATTGTAATGTTCAAACTATAGAGTATAAAGTGCTATCTTTGGTACCTCACATTGGGTGATTGAATGCTGCTGAACCGAATTTTTTTTTCCAAACCCTAACGTGTGAAATTGATCCGTGCGATAAGAACACTGGTTGAGCCACCTACCCGTTGGATGAAACCCACAGAATGAACCTCCGTGAGGGAGGAGTATCAAACCGAAGATGAGGCGAGGATGGAGTATTTGATAGACTGAATTTGGGTGGAAGAAGTAGGTTGTCGAAGAAGAAGAAGAAGAAGAGCTTACGAGAGAGAGGAAGAACCGAGAACTAGAAGGATGTTTTTAGGGGTTTAGGGTGTGAAGGTTTTAATTCCTACCGGGCGTGGGAAATTAGTAGTTTTAAAAAATTGAAATTCGATTGTGGCGCCGGGGCGCTGTAATTTTGCCTTGGAATAGCACCGGGGCGCTGTGTGACTGAGAGCTTTGCGCTGGGGGCGCGATCTTTTCCGCCGGGGCGCTGTCTAACTGCGAGCTTCTCGCTGGGGGCGCGTTCTAGTCTCGCCAGGGCGCCTTACTACGCCGGGGCGCAATACCTCAGTGTAAAACTTCCGCCGGGGCGCTGTGCTGAAATCTGCAAATCTGTTGACTGCTGCATTTTTTCTGACTTTTAAGCTCCAATCAATGAAGTCTTTAGCTGCAAGGATATAAGAATAAGCAAGAATTAGTTGAACTAATCATAAAAACTTAACCTAAGCTAGAAATTGAATAAATCCTATAATTTTGACTAAATTAACTAAAGAATAGTAAAAATTGAAAATTAATTTCGAAAGCGATACTACGGTTGGGTTGCCTCCCAACAAGCGCTTGATTTAGAGTCTTTCAGCCTGACTTTCTCCCTTTTGCTTAAGTTGGCTCGGACAGGATTACGGAGGTCCGTTGTCGATCCACGTTGCCGCCCCAATAATGCTTAAGTCTTTGCCCATTAACTTTAAACGTTTCCTGAGTACAAGGGTCAATCACTTCAATTGCACCATATGGGAAGACATTCGTGATTGTAAACGGTCCTGACCGTCTGGATTTCAACTTGCCTGGGAAAAGCTTGAGTTTTGAATTGAATAGTAATACTGATTGACCCGGTTCGAATGTTCGCTCAACAATACGCTTGTCATGCCACTTTTTGACTTTCTCTTTGTACATTTTGGTATTTTCATAGGCGTTCATCCGGAATTCATCCAATTCATTTAATTGCAGAAGCCTCCTTTCTCCTACGGCTTGTGACTCAAAATTTAGCCTCTTAATCGCCCAATATGCGTTGTGCTCCAATTCGACAGGGAGATGACATGTTTTTCCATAGACGAGTCTATAAGGAGACATGCCTATAGGAGTTTTGTATGCAGTGCGATATGCCCAAAGAGCTTCATCAAGCTTGCTGGACCAGTCCTTGCGGGTCGGGTTGACTATTTTTTCCAAAATCCGCTTGACTTCTCTATTTGTAATCTCGGCTTGTCCACTCGTCTGCGGGTGATATGCTGTTGCAACTTTATGTCGTACACCATACTTTGTGAGAATAGCGGCAAAGTATCTGTTGCAGAAGTGTGACCCCCCATCACTGATTATCGCCCTTGGTGTCCCAAATCTTGTAAATATGTTTTTGTGCAAGAAAGTTAGAACGACCTTGGCATCATTGGTCGGTAATGCCACTGCTTCCACCCATTTAGAGACATAATCCACCCCCACTAAAATATACTTGTTATTGAGTGAAGACTGGAACGGTCCCATGAAATCAATCCCCCATACATCGAATATTTCCACTTCCAAGATTGAATTCAATGGCATTTCTTGACGATTTGATATGTTTCCAACCCGTTGACAACGATCACACCTATTTCCGAATTCGTGAGCATCTTTGAACATTGTTGGCTAATAGAATCCCGATTGGAGAATCTTTGCAGCTGTCCTATCACCTCCATAGTGACCTCCATACAAAGATGAATGGCAGTATTGTAAAATGCCTTCGACTTCCTCCCTAGCCACGCATCGTCTTACCATCTGGTCAGCACATTGTCGGAAAAGAAAAGGTTCGTCCCAAAAGTATTGCTTGACATCATGTAGGAACCTCTTTTTCTGCTGATAACTCAGGTCATATGGAAGAACACCACTGACGATGTAATTGACGTAATCTGCATACCAAGGAGCTTCCTTTGCTATATAGAATAATTGCTCATCGGGAAAGGACTCATTTATCAATACCTGATCTCTTTGGTCTTGCTGCTAATCTTCCAGTCGAGAGAGATGGTCTGCTACTTGGTTCTCGGATCCCTTCCTCTCCCGAATCTCAAGATCAAATTCCTGAAGTAGAAGAATCCAACGGATCAACCTTGGTTTGGCATCCTTCTTAGAGATGAGATATTTTATTGCAGAGTGGTCCGTAAACACGATCACCTTTGTCCCAATCAAATAGGCTCCGAATTTGTCGAATGCAAATACCACTGCAAGTAACTCCTTTTCTGTTGTGGTGTAATTCAATTGTGCATCTGTCAGCGTTTTGCTAGCGTAGTAAATTGCGTGAAATAACTTTTCCTTACGCTGGCCCAAGACTGCCCCAACTGCGTAGTCACTAGCATCACACATGAGCTCGAACAGTAAAGTCCAATCTGGAGCGACAATTATTGGTGCAGTTATCAACTTTGTCTTTAGATTCCGAAATGCCTCATGACACTCTGTAGTGAACTTAAAAGGAACATCTTTTTCCAGTAATGTACACAACGGCTTTGTAATCTTGGAAAAATCCTTGATAAATCGTCGATAAAATCCTGCGTGTCCCAAGAAACTTCGAATTCCTTTCACAGAATTTGGTGGTAGCAGATTTTCAATCGTCTCGATCTTTGCCTTGTCCACTTCTATACCACTAGCTGACACCTCATATCCCAAGATGATTCCTTCTTGCACCATGAAGTGACACTTTTCCCAATTAAGCACCAAATTTGTTTCTACGCATCTCTTTAGAACCGCAATCAAATTTACTAAGCATAGATCAAAACTATCACCAAAGACCGAAAAATCGTCCATAAATATTTCTAAATTCTGCTATACCATATCAGAGAAGATTGCCATCATACATCTCTGAAATGTCGCCGGTGCATTGCAGAGCCCAAAATACATCCTCTGGAAGGCAAATGTTCCATACGGGCATGTGAACGTCATTTTTTCTTGATCCTCGGGGGCTATGACAATTTGATTGTAGCCCGAATAGCCATCCAACAGACAGTAAAATGGATGTCTCGCCAATCTATCTAACATCTGATCAATAAAAGGCTGCGGAAAATGGTCTTTGCGAGTTACCTTGTTTAATTTCCGATAATCCATACAGACTCGCCAACCCGTCACCGTCCTTGTTGGAATTAGTTCGTTATTCTCATTGGCTACTACCGTCATGCCTCCTTTCTTTGGTACACATTGCACCAGACTGACCCACGAACTATCTGATATGGGATAGATTATACCCGCATCCAACCATTTGAGAATCTCTTTCTTTACGACTTCCTTCATGATTGGGTTTAGTCGTCGTTGCTGCTCTACAACTGGTTTGGCATCCTCCTCAAGCAGGATTTTGTGCATACATAGTGATGGGCTAATTCCCTTGATGTCTGCTATGGTCCATCCAATGGCAGTTTTGAATTCCTGCAATACCCTTAGCAACTTTGTCTCTTGTAACTTATCAAGTGAAGCGAAAATAATTACCGGCAGTGTAGAAGAATTCCCCAAATAAGAATACCTTAAATGGGTTGGCAACTGTTTCAACTCCAAAACTGGTGGTTCTTCTATAGATGTCTTGTCATGGGTCTTTGCTTTCTCAGAATGACTTAAAGGCTCAAATTTCTTGCCAGTCTGTAAGAGCGGTGTATATGCATTCAACAGCTGCACAAACTCAAATGGGGCTGGAAAATCTGCAGCTATAGGATTAACTAATGCCGTTACAAGTGGATCCGCATTACAATTCACCTCAGAAACTTCGTCCATCGCTACTTCTAACCAATCAATTTTGAAACATTCTTCTGCTTCCTTTGGGAATTTCATAGCTTTGAAAACATTAAAAGTGACCTCTTGATCATGTACCCTCATAGTTAACTCCCCTTTTTGCACATCTATCAAAGTTCTACCCGTAGCCAAAAATGGACGCCCAAGTATAATCAGAATTTCTTTGTCCTCTTCGAAGTCCAATACTATGAAGTCTGCCGAAAAGATGAATTTCTCTACTTTCACCAATATGTCCTCCACTATTCCTCTTGGATGTGTCAATGACCTGTCTGCCAGCTGTAAAGTAACATTGGTTGGTTTCACTTCTTTCAGGCCTAACTGCTGATATATGGAGAGTGGCATCAGATTAATACTGGCCCCCAGATCACACAAAGCTTTCCCAAAGAACTTGTCGCCAATTGTGCATGGTATTGTGAAACTGCCTGGATCTCTTAGTTTGGGCGGCAATTGATTATGCAGAATGGCACTACATTCCTCTGTCAGTGCGACTGTTTCAAAATCTTCCATCTTTCTCTTTCTTGACAAGATATCCTTCATGAATTTTACATAGTTTGGCATTTGTTCTAGAGCTTCCGCAAAAGGTATGTTGATTTGAAGTTTCTTGAATACCTCTAGAAACTTTGAAAATTGTTTGTCTGCTTTTGCCTTTTTGAGTCGCTGAGGGAATGGTACTGGTGGAACATAGGGATTCAGCTTGACTACTTCGGGTTTTTCCATGGGTTTCTCCGTTTTCTCAGATAAGTCTGCATCCTTACTTGCTTCGACATCTTGTGGTTGCTTTGAGTTCTCCTTGACTGTTTCTGATAATTCTGTCCCACTTCTCAATGTAATTGCCTTACAATGTGCGTTACCCTCTCCTTTTGGGTTCTTCTCAGTATCACTTGGTAAAGAACCTTGACGTCGGTTGTTTATAGCACTATGGATCTGACCGAGTTGAGTTTCAAGGTTCCTTATTGCAGCTGCTTGATTTTTTGAATTTACGTCAAATTGATTTAATTGATTTGACAATTTCGCTAGTACTTCTTCCATTTGTGATAGCTTATCAGGCTGTTGCTGTTGCTGTTGCTGTTGTGGGTATTGATGTTTTGGAGCTTGATTTTGAGTTTGCATCTGATTATTGCTCCACGCAAAATTCGGATGGTTCCTCCATCCAGGATTGTAATTATTTGCATTATTCCCATATTGCGGCTGTCTGTTTTGATTTCCAATAAACTGCACAGACTCTGAATTAATAGCACAATGTTCTGTTGAGTGATCTCCTGCACAAATCTCACAAACTGTCTCCAACTGGTTTTTCTGCATTCCCATAGCGTCTATTTTCTTTGACATGGCAGAAAGTTGTGCCGAGAAGGCTGTCATGGCATCCACCTCATAAATACCTGCTGCTCTGGGTTGATGAGTTCTAACTGTAGGCCATTGATAGTTGTTCGCTGCCATATTCTCAAGCAAGTTGTACGCTTCTTCAATATTCTTTCCCATCAATGCTCCACCAGCTGCTGCATCTATGCTTGTCCTAATCTGACTGAATAGCCCATTATAGAAGGTTTGAACTTGCAACCACTTAGGAATTCCATGATGTGGACATCTCCGTAGCAAATCTTTGAACCGCTCTCAAGCTTCATACAGTGATTCCGAATCGTGCTGAACGAAAGAAGTGATATCGTTCCGCATCTTTGTCGTCTTTGCTGGTGGAAAGAATTTGGCAAGAAATTTTTGTGCCAAATCATTCCACGTTGTAATGGATCCTGCCGGCAAGGAATGTAACCAGCTCTTGGCGTTGTCTCTCAGTGTGAATGGGAATAGCCTCAGTCTAATAGCATCCTCCGTCACCCCATTGTACTTGAATATGTCGCATATCTCCAAGAAGCCGACAATGTGGTCGTTAGGGTCATCATTCGGCAAACCCCCAAACTGCACTGAATTTTGGATCATCTGAATAGTGCCGGGTTTGATCTCAAAATTTGCTGCTGTGATGGCGGGCCTTGTGATGCTAGACTGAATTTCCGTCACTTGTGGCATAGCATACTCCCGCAGTGTTTTCTGATCTTCCTCAGCCATTCTTTCTTGATTTTCTAGAGTCGTCCGAATATAAGTGCGAATTCTACGGAACCTTCGTTCTATGTCGTCTTCGTAAGGCTCTAGTTCCAGACCTTTAGATCTCGTGTGCATACACAAAATACTAAAAACAACTTCTTCCAGAAAGCACAAGAAAACTCTACCTGATGAAAGCCAGAAAAGAACAACGGTAAAACACAAGATTAAAACTTTTAAATTAAAATTAAACTAATAAAACTTAATAATAAACTAATTATTAGAACCGTTCCCCGGCAACGGCGCCAAAAACTTGTTGTCCGATTTAGATATATGGAATTCACACACAAGTATACGCGGTCAATCAAGTAATATAGTAGAAATAAGGCTGTCGAACCCACAAGGAACAATTACTAACAATTATGCTAACTATTAATTTTATATTAATTCAATTCTAATTAAACTTTAGCAAACTTGGATTATGGAATACTTAAAACTGAAATTGGATTTAAACTAACTAATTAACTAATGAGAATGATTTATCAGAGAATAAAAGGGCTTTAAGATTACAATTTCCCCGTTGGATCTCAATAATGTCATTATCTTAATTCCAATTACTTAATCATATGGATTGTTAACTGAGATCACTCAACTATTCACTAATCTCCGTCGATAACTAATAAAAAGATCCACTCCAACTTATAATGCTATAATTCTATGCAAAATTCATTAAAGCAGACTCATTAAGATCAAACTCTCAATATGTTACGTGTGGTCTATAGGTATTTGCATCCTATATACTATCATGGTACTATTCCTAAGAAAAATAACAAAGTCACACGTTATTATATCCAGATCTATTCCTAGATTTCCTTCATCAATTCCATCTAAGAAATCAAATAACTGTTGATCAGACAATTATAAATTAATATGAGATATAACAACCAATCCAACAATTGATTAAATAATTGAAACTAAGATAATTTAATTAAAGTTCAACCAACGGTTCCATTGTAATCCTAAAGAAGAATTTAGTTACACATCGTCATGAAAACCAAAATCAAATTAATATTAAAATTCATCAAAATTCAGAAGATAAAAGAAAAGGAATTAGAGAAAACTCTATTGAAGTCTCTCTTGCTTCTTCTCCTTCACTACTGCGTTTTCCTTCAGAAATCCTTGAATCCTCTAGCTCAAAACCGTGTCTCCTTCTAATCCTTGCTATTCTTTCCTATATCTTCCTTCATGGCTAACTTGAAGTCCTAGAATCCATCTCTAAGTCAACTGCAAAAACTGGCTTCCAACTCAGAGTCGAATTGCTTCACGCGGTATTGGACAACTGGAATTACCGACCTGCGCCCCGGCGCCATCTTCAAGCCTTGTCACTGCGCCCCGGCGCCAAGCACTGTTCAAAATTATCGAATTGCCACTGTCAGCTTGTTTTTCCCTTTTTGACCTCTCGAAGCCGTTTTCTGCAAATTAAACATAAAAACCAATAAAATAGAACTAAAAGTACTTAAGGAAAGCAAGTAATTAAGCCTAAAAATACCTAAATCGTAGGTATAACACCCATTCATCACCACTCGTCCAGGCTAATCCTCAATTGGAGCATTATCGTGAGGGGCCAAGAAGAGTTGTGGACGTTATTACCGGAGGAACAGTAAGAAAGAATGCGGGGAAGCACCGACAGTCAACATCAAAGATATTGATGGCCCTATCAGAGCAAGTGGTTCGACAGAAGTGCCCTTTTTCAGACATAGTGATCTCTTTTTTCAGATGAAGATTATCCACTCGATGTAGTGGAACCACACGAGGGAGCCTTGGTGATCATAGCCCAGGTTGGACTAGTTGATATGAAGCGGATGATGGTAGATAATGGCTCTTCTATTGATGTTTTGTACAGTCATTCATATCAGATGATGGATTTAGAAGGAGTCAAGATGGAAGTAGGTCATGAGGCTCCTTTATATAGGTTTAGTAATGAGTTAGTTCCGGTAATCGGTACGATTGAACTACTAGTTGTGTTCGGGATAACTCCTCGACAGGTTCAGATAGACGTAAAGTTCTTTATAGTGCAAATAGATTCAACCTACAACGCCATCTTGGGGAGAACCACCCTATCGACCCTTTATGTAGTAACCTCGATCCCACACTTTAAAATGAAGTTCCCGATAGCCAATGGAGTTGGAGAGGTGAAGGGAGATCTATATATAGCAAGGAGGTGATATTGCCACACAATGACTTCATCTTTAGTTGGGGTCATCAAGCAGAAGTAGACAATGTTGGTGGATATAAAGCCTTTCACAGAAGGAGTGACTGAACCTTTGGCTCTCCCTGTGGAGGAAACAGAAGACATCGAGCTGATACCAAGCAACAATTAAAAAATTATAAAGATCGGTGCCATGTTGCAAGATACAGTCAAAAAGGGGTTAGTGGAGTTACTTCGGACATATACTGATATCTTCGCCTGGACACCATACGATATACCGGGAATAGCTGAGGACGTGGTCGTTCCCATGTTGTCGGTTAATCTTGAAAAGAAACTAGTTCATCAAAAGCGTAGGATTTTTTCTCCAGAGAGACAGATGATCATTGACGAAGAGGTCAAGAAACTTTTAGATGCCAAAATCATAGAAGAAATTGAGTACCCGAAATGGTTGGCTAATGTGGTCTTGGTTCGTAAACAGAATGGGAAGTGGCAGGTCTGCATTGATTATACAGACCTCAATAAGGTGTGCTCGAAGGATTTTTACCCACTCCCACATATAGATCAGCTGATTGATGCCACGTCGGGGAATATCATACTTGGCTTTTTGGATGCTTTCTCGAGGTACAATCAGATCCTGATGGGGAAGGAGGATATTCTGAAGACGACTTTTATCACCCATCAGACGATTTATGCTTATAATCGAATGACGTTTGGACTCATCAATGCTGGGGCGAATTATTAGAGGATGATAAACCAAGTGTTTTAAAGGCAGATTGGTAGAAAAATGGAGGTACACATTAACAACATGATTGTTCAGAGTGGGAGAGTGTCCGACCACTTGCAAGACTTGGTGGAATACTTTTAAACGGTACGTCATTAGAATATGCGCCTTAACTCAACCAAGTGCACTTTTAGGCTTGGTTTAGGAAAATTCCTTGGGTATCTGGTCAACAAAAGAGGGATATAAGCTAATCCCGAAAAGATTAGAGTTGTTCTAGATATGAGGTCTCCTCGGACCTTTAAAGACGTTCATCGATTGATAAGTCAGGTGGCTGCACTATGACGGTTCATGTCAAAGTCAGCGAAAAGATGCTTACCATTCTTCGACACGTTAAAAGGGCCTAAGCATGAGAAGTCATTTCAATGGACTTTAGAGTGTAAGGATGAGTTTCAAGGAATTAAGAAGTACTTGTCTATGGCCCCTTATTAGAGAAGCATGGGCCGTGGGAGCCGCTTTATTTATATTTGGCTGTTAGTTTTTTAGCAGTGGGGGCAGTGTTGGTTTGAAAGGAAGGAAGAAGATAGCGACCGATCTACTACGTCAGTCATGCTTTAAAAGACACCGAGATGAGGTATCCCAAAATGGAGAAGTGTACATATGCCTTAGTGGTTGCTAGTAGAAAGCTGAGGCATTATTTTTTGGGTTGGGTAATAGTAATATACACAGATCAACCATTGAGGAAGGTCTTACATAAGCCTGATTCTTTAGGTAGGATGGTAGCTTGGGCAGTAGAGCTCAGTCAGTTTACTTTGGAGTATAAGCCACGAATGACGATAAAGGGCATGCTCTTGCAGACTTTATGGTAGAGTGTATATGTTTTTTGAAGAGGACACGAAACTTGTTCTTAGGGCCTAGGTTCGGCTGATAGCTGGGGGCAGCTAGCTTCATCTTCTACTTGGACCATGTATGTAGATGGTTCTTCCACAACTAATGTTAGTGGTGTAGGGGTTATCTTGACCAGTCCGGATGGTTTCAAGGTTCAGCAAGCAATCAAGTTTAAATTCAAGGCTACAAACAACGAAGCAGAGTACAAGGAAATTTTGGCAGGTTTAAGATTGGTTCGGAGTTTAGAGGTTCGAAGTGTTCATATTTTTAGTTATTCTCAACTGGTGGTCAAACAGATCCAAGGAGAATACGAAGCTCGAGGGTAAGGATGCTAAAGTACTAAGCTGAGGTGAAGATGTTGCTACTTCGGTTCTAGTCCTATTATCTTCAGGGTATAGAGCGGGGGTGGTGATAATACTATGACTGACGCCCTCTCAAAACTGGTTACTACACAGGATGAGTCTTTTGGAGGTTCTATTTATTTGGAGCTTCTGAATGAATCTAACATTTTTAGGAAGGAAGTAAAGTGTTTGGAAAGATCAAATTATTGGTTCACACCTTACCTGTATTATTTGGTAGATGGAAAGTTGGCTTCAGATAAGTTATTGGCAAAATGGATCAAGTATAAGAGTGCCTACTTCTATCTCATTGATGGTGATCTTTACTGACGAACATATTCTAGTTCAATGGCGAAGTGTTTGGTCCTTTTTGAGGCTGCATATGCCTTTCGAGAAGTACATAAGGGTATTTGCAGAGACCATATTGGAGCAAAATAGCTTGCTTATAAGTTAATTCGGCAGGGGTATTACTGACTGACTATGTTTCAAGAAGTTAAGGGGTATGCACAAACGTGTCCAAAGTGTCAATTAAACAGTTCTATTACACATCAACCTGTAAAGGAGTTGTCATCGGTATTATCTTGCATTCCTTTTTACAATTTGGGGGATTGATTTGTTGGAGCCTATGCCGAAGGGAAGGGGTTAGGTAGCTTACCTTATTGTAGTGATTGATTACATGATGAATTGGGTAGAGGCAAAATCACTACAGCATGTTACCGAGCAGGATTGCATCTGATTTTTAAATGAGCATGTGGTATTTCGCTTTAGGATTCCTAGGGTGTTCATATCGGATAATGGCTTGTAGTTTGTGGGTGCAGAATTTGAAAAATTCTTAGCTGACCTGGAAATTCAGCATCGAAGAGTGTCTGTTGCCCATCCTCAGGCTAATGGGCAGGTAGAGGTCACTAAGCTCCCTAATATATTATGGGCCTATAGAACCACGCCTCAGAGTACTACTGGTGACTCCCCGTTTCGACTGACGTATGGTACCGAGGCACTTATTCCTGTAGAGATTGGATCCCCTTCGTTTTGGGTGGTGAATTTCAAGGAGACTTATAATAATCAAGGGTTAAAGTTGAATTTGGACTTGTTGCTGAATTTGGACTTGTTGGATAAGGTTCGGGACACTAAGATCTTGAAGTTAACAGTTTATCAGCAGCAAACGGCTCATCATTATAATAGAAGGGTCAGGTAACGACGATTTGAGGTTGGTGATTTGGTGCTTTGGGAAGTAGAGGCCTTGACTCCTCAGAACACTAAAAACCTAATGCCAAATTGGGAAGGTCCATATGAGGTGATAGAAGTTGCTAAACCTAGGACATGTCAACTTCAGGACATGTCAAGTTCTGAGATTAATAATTATTGGCATGCTGCTAGGTTGAAAAAGTACTATCAATAGTTAAAGTATTACTGGTTTGGTTTTGGTTTTGTACTTTGTCATATTTTTTAAAGTATGGTTATGAGAAGAAGTCAGAAGGTGTGATTTTGGGAGATGTAATAATCTTAAACAATCAATGGAATAAAAGTATTTTTTCATAAAATAATTCTTTGGTCAATACATTGATTTCTATATTTTGATGCATATAATGGTTAAGTAGGGGGGTTAGTTGGACTGGGGCTTCTTCTTCATCTACATCTTCATTCGAGGAGAAGCCCAGCATGATCACTCCTGCTTTGGCCACCATGGTCTTAGCAAAGATGTACCCCTTATTGTATTGATCCATAATGGCATTGGTTAACTCTTTGGATCTTTTGTATTCCTCGATGATCCCATGGCGACTATCCTCAATAAGTGTTTCAGCTTTGATCTTCAGTTACTCATTTTCTTTTTTCAGAAGTTTGGTGGTAATGGCAGATAGATGAAGAACTTTAGTCTTCTCCTTGGTTTCCTTTGTCAAGTTATTGATTTGTTGATGAAGTTTGGTGTTTTGTTTTTAGAGCTCTTCCAGTATGTTGGCGCATTCGGTTCGTTCCTTAAGAATGATGGTTCTTTCTTTAGCAATATCTACCAGTTTTTCTTCTAGGCTCTGGTTCTCAGCTTTCTGTTTGGCTGGTTAGCCTTGGAGAGTTTTGATGAGGGTGTCATTGATTTCAGTTTGTACCTGGAGCGTTGAATGATCATCTTGGAGCTGGATGTGGTCGAATTTTAATCGTTGGAGCTCGACTTGGAGCTGATGAAGGGCATCAGATCAATCTTTAATTGTGCTTTGAAGATTCAGTAGATGGCTGAAACCTACGAGAGCCTGATGAAAGTATGTTAGTATTGGGAGATTAATAAAATATTTCTTTTTTTAGATATACGTACCTGTCCAAGGTAGAGATTGGTTGTGGTAAGTAAACTGCCAAGGGCGAAAGAGTTGTAGTGAGGTTCATCTGCTGGAAGGTTGAAAAAGCTATATAGCTCTTTGGGGATGAAAGAGATGGGTTCAGATAGGAAGAAGGTCACTTGGGAAAAAAGGGAAAGGGGAATTGAGGGGTAAGGTTCGGGTGGGAAGGTTTGGGGGTTTAATGTTATGGGTATGGCTTCAGGAGTTGTGACAGAGGAGTGCTGATCAGGCGAGGGTTCAAAGACTATATGAATTATTGGTGGAGATTTTTAGGGTGATGGTCATCTTTATTTCCTGCGCTTGGGGAAGGTTGAAAAAGCTATATAGCTCTTTGGGGATGAAGGAGATGGGTTCAGATAGGAAGAAGGTCACTTGGGAAAAAAGGGAAAGGGGAATCCCCAGGGGAATTAGAATTCGAATTTGTAGCATTTGTAGCCTTCGACAGCTTCATTGTTGACGGTGGATTGGGTATTAACGTGAGAATATTTGTTGGTGTTCTCAAATATCTTTCTGATTTTGGTTTCCATTTATTTGATTTTGGAAACTGAGGGATTGAGGATAATGGCGGTGTAGGTAGCCGGATTGATGGTGTTCATGTTAAAGGATGAGGGGTTCGCAACTGCTATAGTGGTAGAGGTGGGTTTAGAAGCCATGAGAAACCTATTGAAGGTGGAACTGTTTCTGGGGATATGAAGATTTGTGTAGTGAAAATTAGGTTTTGGGAGTTTGATGTGGGAGAACGGTAGAGTTTCACATACTTTTGCTTGCCGGTTTCCTGTGTAGTGATGGGTAGGGAACGACGAGTTTTCTAGTTTTCGGAGGAGAGAGAAAGGGGAGACTCGTATGGGTTTTTGGAGAAGACGACTGTTGAGATGGTAGATGATTTGAAAGGAAGGGTTATTTTTTGTGGAGCTCTAAATTGGTTACCTGACACGTGTGATAGCTGAAGTAACGTCGGTTGTGTTTGGCAGTTGAATGGGGGTTTAAATTTAACAATTTTTCAGATTTGGGGGTGTTACTCTCCTATTTTTTCTTTAAGAGTGGGGGGGGGGGGGGGGGGGGGGCAATGTTGAGATATGATTATTTGGGTTTGGACTTGGGTCGATCCATCTTATTTTTGGATTAGACTTGATTATTTAGATTGGGCCAAGGTGTGATCAGCCCATTCTCATTCAAATTGAAGGCGGTTTGGGATAGTTGATGTCCATATCCTTTTTGGATTCTATTTTCTTATTTGACTGAAGTGGGTTGGTTTATTATGGAAAAAATTCAATCATGCATTAAAAGAAGTCATAAGTTGATTTGTAAGTGGACGCCCTAATCCTAATTAGACACCGGAGATCCAGACATCTATATAAGCAACTAATTAGCTCACAACAATAGTACACAATTTTTTATTTACAGAATCATGTTAGTCCAGTATAACTTGGTTCTCCATTGATAACGCTTTTGACCTGTACTTACTCTCACACCGGAGCATCCCGAACGGCCCCAAGTCATCTTTAATTTTGGGAGTGTCTAATGGTTCTTCCTAAATGCAAGTGTTCGTATTTTTGATAATTTTCGGCAAACTTATAAAGTCTGGCGTTAACTGTAGGCTTTTATGAAGGGATAGTGATATGATATATGAGTAATTTATAGTGGGATAAAAATTTATCCCCAAATTCGCTGGGGATTTTTTTGGAGGAAAAAAATTAGATTTCATTTGGGTATTTACTGTTCATTTGGCGGAGGTATGAAATGTGGTGCGGTGATACGAAACATTTCTAACAAAAGTAATTTTATAAAAAAGTTAAAGATAAATTTATTTATATAATTATAAAAGTATTTTTGAAGATATTAATGACAACACATAATTATTGGTGTGATTTTTTTTTATAACATAAGAATATTTTTGTATTAGTGTTTTTGTCAAAAGTGTTACAATCAAAAGTATAAATTTGCTACTTTAGCTTAAAGCGCTCTTTTATCTAATTCTTTATTTTTGAAATTATTTTTAAAAAAATTACAAAAGATTAAAATATTTTTTATTTAAAAGTGATTTTACTGCACCAAAAATTCCCACCAGTTAGAGGATAATAATTAAAATATAACAAGAGGATGAATCAACTGTAAACCAAAGAGTTAAATAATGTTTTTGGTTACGTATGAGAGAGAGAGACTAACAAACGAGATAACACTGTTTATCATCTTGAAATAATCAAATTATTACTCTAAAACAAAAAGTATATGCTCCATCTCTATTCCGTGCAGGCATGCTATCAAAATAAGCTGTAGAACTTGTCAAAGCATTTATATTTATATTGTACTAGAGAGCATTGTTAGCATCACTAGCCTTGGAAAATACCAATTCAAAGGTTAAAAGTCTCTTTTAACATTTACCTAATATTTGGATAAAAGTTCATTTGATACATTTAACATGAAATTAACATTTTATATATAATATATATTTAAGAGATCTCACACACTTACCACGAGCTAGGCATGCACAGTAGGCCGAACTAGGCTAGCTTGGTCTGGGCCTGACAGGTTTTGGCCATTGACCAGGCCATGTCTTGACTTTTGAGCCTGCGGGATGAGCTTTCCAAAATAAACTATGGACTGTTAAGGCCTGCGAGTCGGGCCAAGTCGGGCTTCCCATGTCTCCTCCGATTCTTGGTACTTACTAAAAAAAATACTTCTTGTAAATTATATAAGAATAGAATAGTAAATATTCTATTATCAACCATTAATTTCAATGCCAATAAGAATTTTTTTTCTTTTAGTATAGTATATGTGTATTAAATGTATCCCATCAAAGTAGACTTTTAGCAGGCCGATCTGGGCCTGTGGGCCACAGGCCGGGGTTTTACGTCTAAATAGCAACCTGTTCAAACTCGAACTGGCCCAGGCCTTGACCAGGCCGAGCTCAAGCTAGGCCAGGCCAGCTTGCGAACCGTAGGTTTTTTGTGCATGTCTACCGCGAGTTAATTTTAAGAAATATGTTTTAACATAATATTAGAATTAAGGTCTTTCTTCATTCATGTGACCTAGGCTCACCTAACGGTGCATATTTAAGTAATTATTTAGTATTTGAAATCATCAATTACATGTGTATTACGTTAAAATTTTGATCTAAAACTTTATTATATATACTTGAAAGATCTCTCCATTTATCGACAATTCATTAAGTTGTATGATTCAACATCCAAAGCAAAGCAATTAAGTTCTATTTAATAAAATCTTGCATTCTTATTCATATCTGACTGTTTCAGGGCATGCATCTCAGAAAAACTTAAGAACCACTAAAGAACCAGTTGTTGAGTTAAAAATAAAAGAGTTGTTAGCCGAGGGAAGGTGGGAAGGTTCCAACATTTATAAATAAATGTTTCAGTCACATAAGGTATCACTATATAAAGGGTAGCCTTAACCTTTGTAAATCCATTAACAACAAAAAGTACTCTTTATATTACATTTGGAGAGTTTCTGGAAGCCTAATTGAGTAGCCATAAAATGGCCACATTTTGGCCTCCACTACTCTATGCCTTGGCAATATGTGTTTTTGCAACTAGTACTGTAGCTTCCCAGATCAACCAGCCTTATGATTATGCATCACCACCACCTCCACCACCTTATGCTTACAAGTCACCACCCCCACCACCATATTACCACAACCTACCTCCTTACGTGTACAGTTCTCCGCCACCTCCATCTCCATCACCTCCTCCTCCTTATATCTATAAATCTCCACCACCACCACCTTACATTTACAAATCTCCACCACCACCACCATCTCCTTCACCACCGCCACCTTATGTGTACAATTCTCCACCTCCACCATCTCCCTCGCCGCCACCACCATATGTATACAATTCTCCACCTCCACCATCTCCCTCGCCGCCACCACTGTATGTATACAATTCTCCACCACCACCTTCACCATCACCACCACCACCACCACCTTATGTGTATAATTCTCCACCTCCGCCATCTCCCTCGCCACCACCACCATATGTGTACAATTCTCCACCCCCACCTTCACCATCACCACCACCACCTTATGTGTATAATTCTCCACCTCCACCATCTCCCTCGCCGCCACCACCATATGTATACAATTCTCCACCCCCACCTTCACCATCACCACCACCACCTTATGTGTATAATTCTCCACCTCCACCATCTCCCTCGCCACCACCACCATATGTATACAATTCTCCACCCCCACCTTCACCATCACCACCACCTCCATACATTTACAAGTCTCCCCCACCACCTTCTCCATCACCTCCTCCTCCTTATATCTATAAATCCCCACCACCACCTTCTCCATCCCCATTGCCTACATACATATACAAATCACCACCGCCACCTCCATACATATACCAATCCCCACCACCACCATCACCCTCACCACCACCACCTTATATATACAAGTCTCCACCACCTCCATATCCATCACCACCCCCTCCATACGTGTACAAGTCCCCACCTCCTCCTCCTTACATATACAAATCACCACCACCACCTCCATCTCCCTCACCACCACCGCCATCACCTCTTAAATACTACTACACTTCTCCACCACCTCCCAATGGTTACTAGACAAAGTAACTAAAATACTATCGTCATCTCCTCGTATACAATCAATGTTTTGCAGCTCAAAAGTTTATGAAGGAAATATTCTTATATAAAAGGAATTCGAATACATTTTCTTTTGCTGTATTATATGTGGAATAAACATCTTATGTTTTCAGACGTTTATATTAATTGAGATGAACGCATAAATAATCGCTCTGTAGAAAATATAAAATTTCAATCTCTCTCTTGTAGTATTCTTGCTTGAATTTCTTGGATTGGAAATAATATGAATTTGGAAATTTACTCAAGTGAATTCATTATAGAGTAGGAAATGATATATCTTGCGATTTTATTTGTAAATGTTAGTGGTAATTAACTCTTTTCGTTTAGATACTTAAACATGTAATATGGGAGGGTAAATTTTTAATCTTATTAAATCGTGTATTGATGTACATCACAATTGTAAGTAGGTTAAAAACTCCTCCAACACAACTACACCAATTTGCAAGACATGCATAAAAGGAACAACAACAATAAACACTCGATAGGAAACCACCAAAAAGGGATTTGGTTAGCATGAAGTTGGGCGCCCAAGACCATCGGTCAATTGATGGCTTCGGCGCCCGACACGTCAGCCTCAGGAATAATTGAGGGTCGGGATGAGGGCGGGAAAATTTTTGGGTGGAAATATTCAAAAATCAATACCACATCCGGACCTTCCATTATTCCCGAGGACGACGTGTCGGGCGCCGAAGCCATCAATTGACCGATAGTCTTGGGCACCCAACTTCATGCTAACCAAATCCACCAAAAAGACTGCCTCCACCCTTGGAACTCCCACTCACCGACCAGAATGTACCCAAAGAAAAGTTTGAGAGAAAAATAAATCACACTTACCGAAAGAACATAACCACCAATCTCCCTCAAATAAGCAAAAAAACATCCTCACCAAAAATATTGTCCTCCAAATATATGATCTCAATCTTCAAAGAACTCGTCCAAAAGAAAAGCTCCACCATTCAAGTATATAAATAACAATGACCTCCAAAAAGGAAAAAAAAAAAAAAAAAAAAAAACTCCCTCCACACTAAGAACTCCCACTCACCAAGACCTAGCCCAGGAAATTTATAGAAGGAAAAGAACACACTTACAGAAACAACATACAACCACAAAACTCTCTCAAACAAGCCAGAAGCACCCACACCCAAAATAAGAACTCCAATTTCACATAATTCTTAAAAAAGAGTATCTCAATCTTAGTAATTATGTAACGAAATCATACAATACTAAACTCGCAACAAAACAATCCCCGAACAACACCCTCTACCTATGAACTCCCACTCACCACTACAAAACCTCCACGAAAAGCACCCCAAAATCTCAGTCCCCATTCTGCACCAAAAAGCCAAATAAAGCAGAATATGAAATACACACAGCTCACACAAATACTATCATGACATCTCCCCCAAGCAAGTCAGGATATCCACACCAAAACAAAAAACACCCAAAAAACTACTTTTACACATCAACAAAACATACAGGAGAGATTCAATATAACACCCCTTCAAAACTTATCCCAACATCAACCAAGTGTTGGTTTGCAAAAAAGTGATTTAATTTTTTTTTTCTACAAACCAAAACCAGGTTCTTTCTTATGCAATTATTATTAATTAAGGAAGGATAACGGGTTATACCTTTATAGATTCGAATCTTGAAACAGCTACTAGCTAACCTCCAAATCCTTCGCGTTTCTTTTCAATTCCACCGATTAGAATGTTTAGATCAACGTTAGCTACCTAAATGTGTAGCCTCTAAAAATGATCCACCAAGAGTAATATGGATTGAAGAACTAATTTATATTCAACAAGATCTTGGGTGACTAACCCTAATTCTCTCTCCTTCTCTCAAACTCTTAGATATAGAGAATTATTAGAAGTATTCACCAAATACTTAAAAAGTGTAAATCACCCAAATCAATAATAAGACTTCTCTTATTTATAGATTTATTCAATCCTCCTAAACTCTTTAGAATTATGGTTTTAATTTAACTCATAATCTAATTAGGAACTAAAATAATTTATTATTATAATTAAAATTCCTAAACCTTTTAGGAACTTAATTATTTATAACGAGAGTACTTCTTATTAATTAATTTCTAAACCATTTAGGAACTAAATAATAATAATAATAATAATAATAATAATAATAAGCCTCATCTTATTAATTTATAATTAGTATTTCTAAAATACTTAATTACATATATTAAGATATTTAATTTATTATATCACTATAGTATAAATTAAATACATTTAATTTATTATTACCACTATGTCATTAATTCTAAAATAAATATTTCTCTTTTGCGGTGTGGCCTTTTAGGTTCAATATTATGCTGGTTGTAGAATAAATAAATTAGAGTCATTCTAATATTATTTATAATAATAAATTAAACTCCTTATAAATAAATACATATTTGTTCTACAATAAAGGTAAGTCACCCTAGCAGCTCATGACTTTTCGGATAATATGAATATCAATATTTGATCACAAAGAACCTATTCTGCGAATAATTACTGCACAATTCAATCCTTCTACCACACAATGTTCCAATCAAATTAAGACATGAAATTACTATCAAGTCTTATTTAATTTGATCATATGCATTTTGAGTCTAAAATGCACAACTCTAAATAATGTAAATTAGAAACTCATTTCTAATTTTCATTCTGCTTTGGCCAAGGACTAATAAGTTTTTATTTATCGAATCACATAGGACATTATCTTCTTTTACTAGAAGTGGTAAATCCTTTGTTGATTATTCACGTATCGTCATGTACAACTAATTATACCTGAACATATCATTTGTTATACCCAAATAGTCTTAAGGAATATGACAAAGCACAACTCATCACACATAAGATACTATGATGATCTCAAGTCCAATGATCACTTATACTACTATCACATTAGGTACTACTATCACATTAGGAACTCCTATTGATAGGCAAGTAAAACTCCATTAGGTATTCCTTAAGTGAGTCACGTTCAGTGAACTTATTCTCTAATAAGCACCTACATACTTGCTTTAGTGTCTCCACACAAATGATTTATGAGATCAATATATCATCCTCTTAATAAGAGCAAACATAGTATGTACTAATCTATCTGGCTTCACTAATCCTCATTTAAGTGATCTCACGATTAAGAACATTTTAGTTTTGAGTTATCTAGAATTTAGATCTCATTAGCATAATCAACATTATGATTCTAAAAGCATCGCTCAAAAACTATGGGTTTATCCATTTAATTAATTCAACCAATCAATCATGAATAATGAAATGCTTTTAAATAAACAATTCGTTTATTAATAAACGAATAAGATTACAAAGTATATGCTTATCATATCAACATATGATTGGTTTGAGGGAACACTACTTTCACCAAGGACTCTCAATCCACTGAGACATACTCATATTTTTTTGAAAGTAAAAGAACCATTTTGCTTGAAGCCATTGTTAGGACCTGATTTGAATTGTAGAAACAACTATTTTCCAACATAACACTTTATGTTGAAAAAACATTTTGTTTTTAGCTTCCCAAATGCTCCACACAGTGAATCCTATCACAATATACTAAACCCTCATCTTTTTCCTAATCCAACCATCTCATTGCCTCAACACATCTAAAAGAGATTCAGGTAATACCATGCTTTGAGACCACCACATAAATACTTGGGACCACACTTTCCGAACCAGTAACAAGAAATGAGCACATGATCTCAATCTTCTACCTCATTGTTGCACCATTTACATATAATACTAGTATTATCATCTTAGACCCCCTTGTGTCTCAAAAAAAACTAAGGTAGGAATAACTTTATGGACAACAAGTCATAAAAAAACATGAATTTTTTATGGTAATTCTTTCCTCCACACCCACTTATTCTATTCACAATAAGGAAGCTTTTTAGACTCCTCCAACTGTACACAAAATTTCTTAACTATAAAGATCCCATCATTATCACCTTTCCACTTAATCACATCATCGTTCTCCAATTCTAGTCTTACGTTTTCAAGTATTAATTTCAAACAAGCCATATCCACATAGCCCCTATCTAAAAATTGTCTTCTCCATAATAGTTGATTGAGTTCGTCCAGGAACATGTATGATTTAGCTTCACAAAGACTGATATCCTTGCAATAATGAATTTATCGAGATTTTCCTTATTTTGAATGACTCTTTCTTTTACTTGATAGCATGATAATAACACTCCATTCGTTCTGAATAATATGATCATTATTGACTATTCAAAACTCATTTTGAGATGTTTTTCAATTCAAAATTGATATGATTTATTTAAGTTTTAAAAATAATAAAACTTATAAATAGTACTACTTTGTAAGTAGTTTATGATATTCATAATTTTATTGATATGAAATAAATGAATTAATGCCAATTTTGAATTTGGAAATATTTAAAATTGACTTTTAAAAAGTCAATAATTATAATCTTATAATTTGGAACAGAGGAAGTATATGTTAGCGTTTCTATTTTCTTCCTTAATGGTGCATGGCTATTCGTTTTGTCTTAAACTTGAATAATTTTCTTTATTCACGATAAAATATCAATTATTAAGTTATAAAACTCTTGAGAGTATAATTCCAAGACACAAAATTTTCTACACAATTAAAAACAGAAATACAAAGACAATGAATTCTCAAAACAGTATCATTTATTCATTTTCATCAATAAACACTTGAATCCTTACTTTCAATTTGTCAAAGTACAAGTGAAAATTAAGAAACATTTTTTTAAAAGAAGATAATCAAATAACTTTTGACGGAAAGCATAATGTTAACATAGTTTAAAGGTAAAGCATAACTAATAATTTTAATTTGAAAGAAGTAATATCCCGAAATTTTTAAATAATGGAATAAGAATTATAAATAAAAATAAGGAATGAGAATTGAAGTTTTAATTGAAATGTTAATGTGAAATTCAAGAAGGAAATAAAGGAATGGAAGATAACGCATGAGAATGTAAATGCAAATGAAGAAGCTATAAAATATAAAACTCAAATTTGAGTTCGGGAATTTTTTTTAAGAAACGGACTACACCATTGCGTCCGGAACGTCAAATTTAGTAAGTAAAGACTATAAACACGATATAGTGTCGCGGTTAACTTTTTGGTAAAAGTCAACAGTTGACATTTACGGGAAAAAGTCAAACTTAGAGTTAGAAGATGAATTTGTAGAAACGAACATCATCATGACGTTGGGGATGACGAAATTAGTAGACAATGACTATAAACTTGAAAATTTGACTTTTCGAGTTAAAAAGTTAAAGGCGAGTGAGGCCTCAGAGCTGCTGGAAAGTGCTGGATTTCCAGCACATGGGATAAGTGTTAGAGGAATCAAAGCTTATAATACCCCAAATCCTAGTACTCACTACCCCCGACTTGGTGTGTTATGATTCACCTCTTAACACATAATTAATTATATAATATAATTAATTTATAATAATAATATTATATTTCATACTTTAATATTACAACCAAGGATTTACTTACAATACCTTTACTAACAGTATCTCAAAAGATTACAATATTAAACATTGAAATAGGTAACATAATATTAACATTACTATTTTAATTTTCTTTTTCGGCTTTTCCCTTCCCTTTATCCTTAGCGTCCCACTTTTTTGATCCTTCAGCTTTAGCTGTAAATATAATTTGCAAGAGTTAGCAACGAATTTGCTCAGCAAGTATAAGAGAATTTTATTAATAAACTATCATAACCAGAATAAATAATTATGAACTATCATAACTGTCGCATTTTGTTTGTTTTGTGTTTTCTTGATCGATTCTTATTCGTTTCTTTCGATTCTTATTTTCTATGAAAAGATTATCTTGACATACAAAAGTTAATAATGATCACTTTTAAGTCTTCACAAGTTTTCTTAGTTTCGTGTTCATTATTTATTCATTGATTCACTTAAAACCCATTCAGGACGAAGACCGAAAGACGAACATCAAATAAACCCTAAGTGACCCACCCCTAGGGGGGTTGATCCCTAGGGGCCAAACCCTAGTGGACCGAATCCTAGGAGGAAGTCCTTAGGGTTTTGCCTCTCTTTTGGTTTGTTCGTTCGTTCGTTGTCCATTAGTTCGTTATTCATTTATTTTGAACTTGCTCATTTTAGTTCATTCAATTTATTAGGTCAAATGTAAACCCTAATTTTGTTCATGGACTCACATTCCCCCCCCCCCCCCCTGCACGTGAGTCACGCCTTCAAAATGACGACCGTGCACAAAAATTCCATTACTTTATTAAACCCCATTACTTCCATAACAATTCTTTGTGGTTATCCTATAATTACATGAATTAATTCCCAATTGTTATTACGGTAAACCATTGATTCCCGAATCCTAAAAGAATTCGAACCCTAGGGGTCGCGGCTAGGAATGAGTTTCCTTTGGGTTTTCAAAATTTTATTTCATTGTTTTGTTGTTTGTTTTGGAAAATAAAATCCCTCTTTTTGGCTTAGGAAAGGATTATCAATACTATTAGGTTTAGAATTTCCATATCTCTAGCACTTGGAGACTTGTAAATAGGGAGCCCAAACACTCTATAATTTATAATTCTTCTCTTTTTCTCCCAATTTCTCCTTTCTTGGTTTAAGGAAAAATCACAAGGTCAAACCAACTTTCACAAACCAAGCCAGGAATCAAGGTAGGAGGCATCACCACCCAAGGGTCAAACCCTAGGTGGCATAACCCTAGCGGGATGGCCGAACCCTAGGGGTCCTTCCCCTCTTTTGTGATTTTTGTCTTCCTTTTTCTTCTTTTCTTGTGTAATTGCATAATTTTTTGTATTTAGATTTTCTTTTGATTGTTATTTTTTCGTGTTTCAGGTATTTTCAATACATTCTCAAGCCTTCTTCTCTAAGTCGCCTCACCATAAAGGGCTTTTCGATTTTCCCATTCTTAAGCGTGTAGAAATATTTGTTTCAAGTAGCCAACACATCAAAGAGGATTCGAAAAAGGTACGCATGGGTGACCCCCTAGATGGCCGAACCCTTAGGGGTTCCCTTATACCCATTTCGTTTTGTTTCATTTTTTCATCCTCTTTCTCGCTTGGTTACGGGATTTCTTGTGGTCATATTTCACTTTATCATCGTTTCAAGTTCTTCTAAGGTAATTTCAAATTTTCTTTTCTAAGTCATTTCACCCTAACGGGCTCTTAACTTTCAGAAGAAAAAAAAATACCTTTTCACATCAAAGATACCTTCAAATCGGACACCCACTTCATAACTAACATTGAAAAAAAGGTAACAATAATTAATCAACCTAGAGGGACTGAACTCTGGGGGGCGAACCCTAAGGGGTCCACTTTCTTCCTCCGTGCTTTTTTATTTTCTGCTCGTATGATTTGTCCTAACATTCAAACTTTTCTTTTTAGGCACCTTTTATATCTTGTTCTGGCCAAGTCTACTCATCGAGCATCGGACTTGATTTATATCGGTGATTATCAAAGAGAGGTTTTCTCCAAGGCACCTTATTGTGGTTAGGTTTCATCATGGTAAGAAACTTATTTTTGTGTACTTTCTTTCCCACGGGTTTTCTATGCTAATTATTCGTTCTTATGTCGAGTATTAACTGTTGCATGCTAGTTTCGAAGACCACTCTATAGATCTCAAAGATGCCAAACCACTCATTTCTTTCAAGTATTGGGGAAGAGCTCTTTTCTTTGGAAATCATGACGTTTTTTGGGATGGTGTCAAGAATTATGACTAGCATTCCTTTCCTCACCCTGACAAAGAGGGTCTTTTTCTCTATGCCCCAGCATCTAATAGTCAAGATAGTTATCCTCGTGATTTTAACAGTCCCCATATGTGCATTGAGATGCAGGCATATCCGTATAGCCCGATTCACTTTCAGCCAGATTTCTCTATTCGGCTTCAAGGATGGTAACATTGGACAAAGGAAATTCTAAAATCTCTAGAACATGTGAAAATGCTTGAAAGCGCCTGCATTTTGCAGTGTATTCATTTGTTTAAGGACCTTCGCATTCATCAGGGCTAAGACACTCCATACCTTAATTTCTCGTTGGAGTTCTTTGACTTCAACCTTTAGCACAGCATGGGGATAATTTACCCCTACCTTAGAAGATGTCCATGCTATATATCAGTGAGTTTTACTTTCGTTACCTCCTTTTTCCATTTCTGCTTTTCCTTATATTATTCCCATCTTAACCCATTCTTGATTTCCTTTCCATTCTTCCTGTTCATGTTGAATTTTCATGCACTCCCTCCAATTTGTCACAAAGAGATGTTGAATGTGTGACATATTTAGGGAAAGCTTTTAGACGTGCCTCGGGCTTAGGTTTATGATATAAATGTGATGAACTACTTTCGAATTTTAACACTCCCAACCGCCAAAAGACCTCTTGGCTCTCTTGGATACGCTATTTCTTTCAAGACTACAAGTCATCTAACCGGGATAGTTTTGTTTAGAGTGACTTAGTTCTTACTGTCCGTGGAAACCCGTCCCCTTTTCCACTGGTCACCTATCTCGTCATGTGGTTACCCCGTTTCATCTTTCTTGGCTCATCAGTGGACAGACCTTTGGCTCGCATGTTTTGTTTGGCTACTTTGTTGGCTCGAGGTTTGCTGATTCCTCTCGCCCCTCTTTTCTTAGGAACCTTATACCATCGATTAGATGAGACCGTCTTGGCTATGAAAGAATCTGTCTAAAGGTATATCTTCCCTTTAGCCACTACTTCTTTTTGCTCCATTTTATTATACATTTCTTTGTTCCTACCAATTCCTTTCAATTTTCAGGTATGATGTACATTTTCTCGCTCCCGGCTCCTTTTTCCAAATATTTCTCTTTAAGCGTTTCCTAGGTCATGTTGTCTCATTGCCTATCTCAAGAAAAAGGAAAACACTACCTCCTCCTTTCTCATCGCCCGTCATTGCACCACGCATTTCACAGTGGATTGACCTTAAAGGCACTTCTAACTTGTGACTATACATTGATGACTTTGCCTCCTTTGTTACCAGTCCTTTCACTATAGTTCTTGAGGATGACATTCTTCCCTATTATTACAGAGATGAACCACGCCACTTTGCAATTGTCAACAACCTAGGAGGGTCAACACTCATTTGATTCTTTTTTTCTCCGTTCTGCTAAGTTGCCGTGGAGGATGACGAATTCGAGGTTGTGTTTTATTCTCCTTAAAGGGTTGTGAGATAGTTTGGTTTCGATCAGCCTTACTCCTTTGAAATATCTAAAAGCGGTGATTATGAGGAGGCTTTGGAGGATTTCATCCCTTCATCTGCTTCTTTTTTATGGGAAATTCCTAAGCCACCTGATGTTCTTGGTGATCCCTTACCCTTTATTATACCTAGTGCCTCCAGACAAGGATGATGATATACTGTCGTAGAATGAGGCCGTTGGTTTTTTGTCACGAAGATGTGGATAGATGAAACATTGTTAACTGCCCTACTAGCTTATGGGACTAAATTATATGGTATTTTTTATTCTCTAATACTTAGTTTTTATATTTATTGTGTGCTTAAATGTTTAATTATTTAGCTTATTTTGGTTTTAATAGATTTTATAGAATTTTAGTTAATTTATGTTAATTTAGGTAATTTTATAGTAATTTTATATTTCTTTTTATTTATGTGTTTTTATTTATTTTTAGTATTTTAGGAATTTTATTTATTATTATGTGTTTTTAGGATTTTTATATTATTTTTATTTATTTTATATTTGATTTTGTAGGAAAATAAAAGTCTAATGACATTATGGTAATTTCAGCAAAATCGGATGGCAAAAGTGTAAATTCTGCAAAAACTGGGTGGCAAAATTGTAAATATGGCAGCATGGCGCTTCCGCGCAATGCGTGAATAGAATAAGCCGAGCAACTGAGACGACTTCGTTTGGCGTTTGGGTGAAGAAAGGGTCCGCGCAATGCGCGCCATGATGCAGAGTCAGCAGTAGCAAACGAAACGACGTCGTTTAGGCTTCAAGATGTCGTGCCGCGACCGGTCACTGTAGCGAAGGGCGTGTTTGCCGTGCGTGAAATTGGCCAGAAATAGTATTATTCGCAAATTTTGCATTAATTTGATTCCAAATTGGATTTTAATTCTAATTAGGGTTAGGATAATAATTATTTTACTTTTCTTTTATTTTTAATTGTAAATTCTATTAGGGTTTGGACAAGTTAGAGGCCTATAAATAGAGGGTCAATCTCTCATTATTCATGGGAAATTTTTGGGAGATCTTTCTCCTAGTTTCTTAGAAAGAGCTTTTCAACTAGTGGAGATTATTTTGAAGGATGTCAGGCTAAGTTTTTATTTTCAGTTCTAAAGGGATGTTGAGCCTTATTTTTAATTGATGTTTTAATTGAGTTTTATAATCTATTCCTTCATGCATGAGATTTATTCTTAATAATCTGTTTTAATTGTTTTATGATATTTGTTTGATTAATTTGATAAGGGCCTGTTAAGTTAATCAATAATTTATCATATGCTAGATTAAGATTTGATATTAAGCAAATGATATTTTATCTGATCATAAGTAGCAATTAATAATATTTGATTGTGGACAAACCTTTGAATATTGTTATGATTATTAAGGTGACAAGTTAAATAATCTACGATGTTATGATTGTTATTTGGAATAATCTAATTCTCTAATTTTTAATGCAACTGTTATATTAAATCTAGACTAATAGTTCTAGGTTGTATGATAGTTAGGGTCTTTTGTGAGCGATTACTGTATTAGATTTATAATTTAAGGAGGATTTCGGGTAGCTTGGCGATTGTCGGTTTTCTAGGATTATTAATTTCAATTTAAGAAAAAGATAATAATAACTTGATTAATTTGTTGATTAAAAGAAGGGGATACTGAACTAAGGAACTGAAGTTTTTAGTTTATTAATTAATTTTATTAATTTACTTTTATTTATTTAGTTAATTATAATTAGTTCAACGCTCCCAAATCTAGTTTACATTGTATAAAAAAAAATTAATCATTTTCTGTGGGTTCGACTCTTGCGTACACTACTATATTAATATTTTTTAAAAGTAAGATTTTATTTTTGGGTGCCTGCGACAGCATCCCAAATTTTGGCGCCGTTGACGAGGAGTGATTTTAATTTATTTTTGTGTTTTTGTAAACTTTATTTTAATTTAGTAATTTTTCTTAGATTTTATTTTTATAGTTTTTCATAGTTTAATTGAGTTTTGCAGGTTAAGGATGGAAGATATGCCTGCTTATGTTAATGAGGTAAATATTTCTTCTCATGAGCAACAAACTGATAGTCTAACTTCTTTTGTTTATCAAATGGCTGTAGGTACTTGTAGGATTTGTGCGATAATAGGACACCCACCTGATATGTGTCCAATGCTTCGAGAGAAGTCCTATGAACAAGTCAATGCAACTGGTGGTTTCCTTGGGCAATTAGAAAGGAGATATGATCCTCATTTAAACACGTATAATTCAGGATTGAGGGATCATCATAATTTCAGCTATGAGAATTCACCAGTAAATTGGCACGCAATCCAAAATTTTCCAAATAATCCACAGTATATGCAACCATATTCCCAACAATAACATGACCAATTGTCTAGTTCTGATATGTCTTTAGAAAATATGTTTAAAGCTTTCATGACTCAAGCACAACAATTTCAACAAGAGACAAAAACTTCCATATATAATTTAGAGAATCAAATGAGTCAGCTTGCTACTACAATTGGTCAATTAGATTCTCAAGGGTCATTCTTTCCATCACCGATGAAAAAGGAAGCAGACAACATCAGTGCAGAAACAGACAATATTAATGAAGAAAATGATGTTCTTTGTGGTGATGTCATACCTAAGGTGGAGAGAATTTTTGGGGAAATAGATAAAGAGAATTTAGAGGATGTAAGTACAAATAGTTTGAAGTTAGAGGAAGAAGAAGAAATTGAGCTCAAACAAAATTGGAAGGACGCTGAAGCTGCATTCAATTCTTAGCCAATAATTTTAGATAGTCATGTAATTATTTCCATTCCATTACCTACTACTCACGAAAATTTTCTATCTTTTGTTTTGCAGGATCCCATTTCGAATATAAAGACTCTCCCCAATCATCTTAAATACTTTTTCGTTGAAGAGGGAGTAAAACATTCATGTCACGTACTAGGGAGACTGAATCTACCGATGAAGAATAACGCGATGGATGAGGTACTCAAAATTTATGAAGTAGGAGTGACGTAGTACTTTGGCCTGCTGTTGAGCCAATGACAATAAATAAATGCGCTGCTTGGGAGGCAACCCAAGAAATCAGATTTGCATTTCTTTTCATTTTTCTTTTTATAGTTATTTGTGTCTGTTTCTTTGCATTATAGTTTACATTGGGGACAATATAAATTTTAAGTGTGGGGGAAGGGATTTAGGATTTTTATTTTTATTTTTATTTTTAGGTCAATTTTAAAAAAATTTAAAATTTAAAATTTTGTGGGTAAATTCGCTGCAAACCCTCACGAGACAAAACTCGTCCACTTGGGGTAACCATGGGGTTTAAAGGCTTGTTGCACATGCTAAGTGTAACCGTGTTGCTTACGAAAATGAGATAGTTTTTTTAGGATTGAGTCAGTTGAGCAATATTTTGATTTTAATTTTAATTTTTAACCGATGATAAAATTTTGATTTTTGTTTAATAACTATTGAAAAATTGATAAATTTTGCGTAATCTGAATTTTGACATTTTTGTTGGTCAGTACTTTGTTTGAAATCTTTTATTTTATTATTTGCACATATCCATATGTTTGAACTAATTTTAATTTGGAGAAAATTTATTTGGTTAAATGCTTATAAGATATGTTTTTAATTCTATATCTTATTTGAACATTACTTGAAGCGAATATAAGGTAAATCTAATGTGGAGAAATGATTAAGGTAATTTTTATGGGATTATTAGATGGACCTTACCTGAAGTCAAAAAAAAAAGTGAAACAATTGTCATGTGGTGGGTTGAGATGAAGCGTAAAACGCACTCACTTATAAACACATGCAGCGAGATGGAGTGTAAAACGCACTCGCTGGTGAAATGGAGCATAAAATATACTCACCGTGAAAAAAAAAAGAAAAAAAAAAGAGAAGAAAAAGTCTTGCTAGCGGATTTTAATAATACTTGGGAAGGTGTCTGATTAAAGTTAAATCCTAGTGTGGTTAAAATATAAAACCTTTTGATCTTCTAGTTTGTATTTATCTGTGTTAAATGGAAAGTGATGTGAAAATAAATGTATAGAATTTTAATATATTTTGTGATGTGTTTGATTAGATGAATTGATCTAAATTTTTATTAGTTTGATATATATGGATTTTCACACACACACGAAGGATTGGGAATAAAGTGGAATTAATAATTAAGTTAAAATTTTGAATGATGTATTATTTTAAAATTTTCTAAGAGTTGTTGATTATAATCTTTGAGGTTGATGTGAAGTTCATATTAATTTTATTGCTCATGTAAATAGTCGAGTTGTTTGAGTCAGGTATGTCAGGTTAGTTGAGTCGCTTTAGTCTGTTGGGCTAGTTAGATTTATTTTATTTTATTTTTTTTATCCGAGGACGAGCAAAAGCCAAATGTTGGGGTATTTGATGTGACTAAATTATACGGTATTTTTATTCTTTAATACTTAATTTTTATAATTATTGTATGTTTAAATGTTTAATTATTTAACTTATTTTGGTTTTAATAGGTTTTATAGGATTTTAGTTAATTTATGTTAATTTAGGTAATTTTATAGTATTTTTATATTTCTTTTTATTTAGGTGTTTTTATTTATTTTTAGTATTTTAGGAATTTTATTTATTATTATGTGTTTTTAGGATTTTTAGTATTTTTATATTATTTTTATTTATTTTATATTTGATTTTATAGGGAAATAAAAGTCTAATGGCATTGTGGTAAATTCAGCAAAACCGGATGGCAAAAGAGTAAATTCTGCAAAAACTGGGTGGCAAAATTGTAAATATGGCAGCATGGCGCTTCCGCGCAATGCGCGAATAGAATAAGCCGAGCAGCTGAGACGACGTTGTTTGGCGTTCGGGTGAAGAACGGGTCCGCGCAATGCGCATGGTGATGCAGAGTCAGCAGTAGCAAACGAAACGGCGTCGTTTAGGCTTCAAGATGCCGCGCAATGTGCGGGCTGGTTGGCGATCGGTCACTTTAGCGAAGGGCGTGTTTGCCGTGCGCGAAAATTGGCCAGAAACATGATTATTCGCGAATTTTGCATTAATTTGATTCCAAATTGTATTTTAATTCCAATTAGGGTTAGGATAATAATTATTTTATTTTTCTTTTATTTTTAATTATAAATCCTATTAGGGTTTGGACAAGTTAGAGGCCTATAAATAGAGGGTCAATCTCTCATTATTCTTGGGAAGTTTTTGGGAGATCTTTCTCCTAGTTTTTTGGAGAGAGCTTTTCAACTAGTGGAGATTATTTTGAAGGATGTCAGGCTAAGTTTTTATTTTTAGTTCTAAAGGGATGTTGAGCCTTATTTTTAATTGATGTTTTAATTGAGTTTTATAATCTATTCTTTCATGCATGAGATTTATTCTTGATAATATATTTTAATTGTTTTATGATATTTGCTTGATTAATTTGATAAGGGCTTGTTAAGTTAATCAATAATTTATCATATGTTAGATTAAGATTTGATATTAGGCAAACGATATTTTATCTTATCATAAGTAGCAATTAATAATATTTGATTATGGACAAACTTTTGAATATTGTTATGATTATCAAGATGGTAAGTTAAATAATCTGCGATGTTATGATTATTACTTGGAATAATCTAATTCTCTAATTTTTAATGCAACTGTTATATTAAATCTAGACTGATAGTTCTAGGTTGTATGATAGTTAGGGTCTTTTGTGAGCGATTACTACAGTAGATTTATAATTTAAGGAGGATTTCAGGTAGCTTGGCGATTGTCGGTTATCTAGGATTATTAATTTCAATTAAAGAAAAAGATAATAATGACTTGATTAATTTGTTGATTAAAAGAAAGGGATATTGAACTAAGGAATTGAAGTTTTTAATTTATTAATTAATTTTATTAATTTACTTTTATTTATTTAGTTAATTATAATTAGTTCAAAACCCACAAGCGACAGTATGTTCCGTCGTCGTAGATCTACAAAAAAATAAACCTATGACGACGGGACATACCGTCGTCATAGACTCTAAAACCGTCGCTATATATATATATGTCTCGATATAAAAAAATATAAAAAATTAGTAACAAGTAATCTCACCCCAGCTTGACTAAAGTTACTTGATAAAACAAAGATTTTATTTTTGGGTGTCTGCGACAGCATCCCACTAGCCTCTCCTCCTATGCAGTTCAAATGGGCCAAGCTAGTATGTGCCCCAAGTCAAATGCACATCTAGAAAGGTGGCCTGCTAGTGTTCGACTTTTTGATCGTGAGGATCTCGCACGTCAGCCTTCTCCATAGCCTATCGCTTTTACTTCTCATTGCCTTCCTTCACGGGCTCCATCTCATGCCCCTACTCATGCTCCTCCCAAGGTAAGGGAAAAAAGGTTACATGCTTAAGAGCTAAGGGGCCTATTACTACTACCCACAAGGTTGTACCTTCTGCCAAGACTACCACAAACTCTATGAGAAATAATGTTCTCAAGCGCACAGCTAGTGGAACCATTATCATATTGAGGCAACTGACTAGGCGTCCACCTAAAGAAACGACTCCCACAAGTCAAAGAGGATCCACCTAAGAGGCACCGAAAACTTGTGGTAAACTTTACATTGCGCATATCTATTTGATTTTCACAATTATGTGTTAATCTATTTGTTTTCTGACGTCTTGTCTTGCTCTATGGTTCAAATAAATGATGAGGACGAGGATGATGAAGATTATGTCCCCATTGCACTTCGCAAAAAAAAAAAATAAGCCCAAGCCTATTGAGATTCCTCTAGCAGATGACCACCGTACACTCCAAAAAAATGGACATTCGGCAACAATGTTTTGGGCAACGACGTACAAAGTCGTTGCCAAAAATTCATGTTTAGCAACGAAATTATACGTCGTTGCCAAAAATGCATGTTTAGCAACAAAATTTGTCATTCGCTGCAATTTGTGGAAAGCTTTCATTTTTCATAACGAAATTCATAGGCCGTTGCAAAAATTCGTTGGCGGGGAAAAAAATATTCCCCGCCTATTTACTTTTTTGTTGTGGATCTTTTGGCGGTAAAAATTCATCTCCCGCCATTTGATTTTTCCTCATCATGGGCAACTCAAAAAAATTTGTTACTATATTTCGTAGCCTAATATGACCACATTCATTATCAACAAATTTTCTTTCGTTGCGTATTTTGTACAATTTTTTGCAACGACTACTAAAATGTTGCCCTAAATCAATATAGCCCCAACAAGCACCTTTCGCCCTTATTTTTTTTTCCAAAACGCATCATTTGGCATTTTAAAATTATTATTTATTTTACTTCTTTTTAAATAACTTGTTGTTTTACATGAGACGGATGAACTATAATTAATGATATTCACATTCTTACTTTCTGTCATATTCATTTATTAATTTTATCATGAGATCACCTGATGGAACAAAATAAATAAAAATATGGTAATAATATCATAAGTATGTGTGTAGATATGTATATTACATATATAATTCTGTAATATATATGATCTAATACATTAAACATTTCAATAAGTATCTAAAAAATCAATAACAATATTAGTTTTGACTTGTATAAGTATCTAAAACATTGACCTTTCTGTTGGTAGGAAAGATCGATCTACATAAACTTGTACCTCTAGGATGGATCATTCGGTTATAACCGAACCAAATAGACTATTTGGTTATAACCGAAAACCAAAATTGATAAAATTTTAATATTCGAACAACTAACCGAATTAACAAATAATCAAATAACCGTCAAATTTTCTATTTGGTTATTTCGGTAAATAACCAAAATTAAATTCCATTTTTTTCTTCTTCAATATCAAAGCTTCCAATCTGTAATTAACTAATTAATAACAATCAACAACCATAACAATTCTTAATAAATAGTGTTTTTCTATCTAAATCTTTATTTTTGAAAGTATTTTTAAAAATTACAATATATATATATATATATATATATATATATATATATATATATATAAGTGATTTTATTGCAAAAAAAAATTCCCACCAAAACGGGAGGATAAAAATTAAAATATAACAAGAGGAAGAATCAACTGTAAACCAATTAGCTAAATAATTTTTTTGGTTACGTATGAGAGAGAGAGAGAGAGAGAGAGAGAGAGAGAGAGAGAGAGAGAGAGAGAGAGAGACTAACAAACGAGAGAACACTGTTTATCATCGTAAAATAATCAAATTATTACTCCAAAACAAAAAGTATATTTGGTTCCATCTCTATTCCATGCAGGCATGCTATCAAAATAAGCTGTAGAACTTGTCAAAGCATATATATTTATAGTGTACGTACTAGAGAGCATTGTTGGCATCACTAACCTTGGAAAATACCAATTCAAAGGTTAAAAGTCTCTTTTAACATCTACCTAATATTGGGATAAAAGTCCTACATTTGATACATTTAAAATGAAATTAACATTTTATATATAATATATATTTAGATCTCACACACTTACCGTGGGTTAATTTTAAGTAATATGCTTTAACATAATATTAGAATTAAGGTATTTCTTCATTCATGTGACCTAACGGTGCATATTTAAGTAATTATTTATTATTTGAAATCATCAATTACGGGTGTATTACGTTAAAATTTTGACCTAAAAATTTATTATATATAATTGACAGATCTCTCCATTAAACGACAATTCATTAATTAAGTTGTATGATTCAATATGCAAAGCTAAGTAATTAAGTTCTATTTAATAAAATCTTGCATTCTTATTCATATTTGACTGTTTCAGGGCATGCATCTGATAAAAAGAATGGAACGCCACTAATATAAAGAACCAGTTGTTGAGTTAAAAATAAAAGAGTTGTTAGCCGAGGGAAGGTTCCAACATTTATAAATAAATGTTTCAGTTACATAAGGGATCACTATATAAAGGGTAACCTTAACCTTTGTAAATCCATTGACAAAAAAAAGTACTCTTTATAATACATTTGGAGAGTTTCTGGAAGCCTAATTGAGTAGCCAAAAAATGGCCACATTTTGGCCTCCACTAATCTATGCCTTGGCAATATGTGTTTTTGCAACTAGTGTAGCTTCCCAGAACAACCAGCCTTATGATTATACATCACCACCACCACCTCCACCACCTTATGCTTACAAGTCACCACCCCCACCACCATATTACCACAACCTACCTCCTTACGTGTACAGTTCTCCGCCACCTCCATCTCCATCACCTCCTCCTCCTTATATCTATAAATCTCCACCACCTCCTTCACCAACACCACCTTACATTTACAAATCTCCACCACCACCATCTCCTTCACCACCGCCACCTTATGTGTACAATTCTCCACCTCCACCATCTCCCTCGCTGCCGCCGCCACCATATGTATACAATTCTCCACCACCACCATATGTATACAATTCTCCACCACCACCTTCACCATCACCATCACCACCTTATGTGTATAATTCTCCACCTCCACCATCTCCCTCGCCACCACCACCATATGTATACAATTCTCCACCCCCACCTTCACCATCACCACCACCACCTTATGTGTATAATTCTCCACCTCCACCATCTCCCTCGCCGCCACCACCATATGTATACAATTCTCCACCCCCACCTTCACCATCACCACCACCACCTTATGTGTATAATTCTCCACCTCCACCATCTCCCTCGCCACCACCACCATATGTATACAATTCTCCACCCCCACCTTCACCATCACCACCACCTCCATACATTTACAAGTCTCCCCCACCACCTTCTCCATCACCTCCTCCTCCTTATATCTATAAATCCCCACCACCACCTTCTCCATCCCCACCGCCTCCATACATTTACAAATCACCACCACCACCATCTCCATCACCGCCACCTCCATACGTATACCAATCCCCACCACCACCATCACCCTCACCACCACCACCTTATATATACAAGTCTCCACCACCTCCATCTCCATCACCGCCCCCTCCATACGTGTACAAGTCCCCACCTCCTCCTCCGTACATATACAAATCACCACCACCACCTCCATATATCTACAAATCTCCACCACCTCCATCTCCCTCACCGCCACTGCCATACTACTACAAATCTCCACCACCACCATCTCCCTCACCACCACCACCATACTACTACAAATCTCCACCACCTCCATCTCCATCACCTCCTAAATACTACACTTCTCCATCACCACCCAATGGTTACTAGATTTGCTAAAATACTATCATCATCTCCTCGTATACAATTAATGTTTTGCAGCTCAAAAGGTTATGAAGGAAATATTCTTATATAAAAGGAATTCGAACCGGGATTCAATGACATTCTATATCTCACAAAAAGCCTGGAAAACGAAGGAATTCAATGTAGCTATGTTTTTGTTTTGTTGTGTTTTGTTTTTCTGAATTTTTGAATCTTTGATGTGAAAATGTAATCTCTCCTCCGTATTTAAAATATTAATTATTTATATATTTTCTTTTTGCTGTATTATATGTGGAATAAACATCTTATGTTTTCAGAAGTTTATATTAATTGAGATGAATGCATAAATAATCGCTCTGTTGAAAATATAAAATTTCGATCTCTCTTGTAGTATTCTTGCTTGAGTTTCTTGGATTGGGAATAATATGAATTTGGAGCTTTACTCAAGTGAATTCATTATAGAGTAGGAAATTATATATATCTATCGAATTTTTTTTGTATTCAGTTACGTTTATAATTTTTAGTGGTCATTAACTCTTTTAGTTAGATACTTAGACATGTAATATGATAGTCAAACTTTATAATAACTCTTTTAGTTAGATACTTAGTATCCAATCTCATATATTAATATCCATCAAAATTGTAAGTAGGTTAAAAACTCCTCCAACACAACTACATTTTGCAAGATATGCATAAAAGCAACACCACCACTAAACACTCGATAGAAAACCACCAAAAGACTTCCTCCAGCCTTGGAACTCCCACTCGCCAAGATGTACCCGAAGAAAAGTTTGAGAGAAATAAATCACACACTTACCGAAAGAACATAACCAACAATCTCCCTCAAATAAGCAGAAAACAGTAACCTCGCCCAAATATTGACCTCCTTATATATGATATCAATAGTCAAAGAACTCGTCCAAAAGAAAAGCTCCGGTATCTAAGTATATAAATAACAACGACCTCCAAAATGGAAAAAAGAAAAAGAAGAAAAAACTCCCTTCACACTAAAAACTCCCACTCACCAAGACCTAGCCCAGGAAAATTATAGAAGAAGGAAAAGAGCACACACTTACAGAAACAACGTACAACCACAAAACTCCCTCAAACAAGCCAGAAGCACCCACACCCAAAATAAGAACTCCAATACATGATTCCAATTTCAATTAATTCTTAAAAAAGAGCATCTCAATCTTAGTAATTATGTAACGAAATCATACAATACTAAACACGCAACAAAGCAATCTCCCAACAACACCCTCCACCTATGAACTCCCACTCACCACTACACAACCACCACGAAAAGCACCCAAAAATCTCAGTCCCCATTCTGCACCAAAAAGCCAAATAAAGCAGAATACGAAATACGCACACAGCTCACACAAATACTATCATGACATCTCCCTCAAGCAAGTTAGAATACCCACACCTAAATGAAAAAAACTCCAAAATTACACTAACACATCAACAAAACATACAGGAGAGCTTCTGTATTTCAAAACTTATCCAAACATCAACTAAGGACTCTCAATCCGCTGAGACATACTAAAAATTTTCTGCAGGTAAAAGTACCATTTTGCTTGAAGCCATTGATAGGACCTGATTTGAATTGTAGAAACAACTACTTTCAAGCATAACAGTTTATTTTGAAAAAACATTTTGTTTCTAGCTTCCCAATGCTCCTCACAGTGAATCCCATCACAAAATACCAAACCCTCCTCTTTTTCCTAATCCAACCATCTCCTTGCCCCAACACATCTAAAAGAGATTAAGGTAATACCATGTTTTGAGACCACCACTTTAAGTACTTGGGACCACATGACTTTCCAAACCCAGTAACAAGAAATGAGTACTTGATCTCAATCTTCAACCTCATTGTTGCACCATTTACATATAATACTAGTATTATCATTCATATATGACCCCCTTGAGCCTCAAAAAAAGTAAGCTAGGAATATCTTTCTGGGACAGCAAGGCATAAAAAACCTTGAAATTTTTATGGTAATTCTTTCCCCCACACCCACTTATTCCATTCACAATAAGGAAGCTTTTTAGACTCCTCCAACTGTACACAAAATTGTTTAACTGTAAATATCCCATCATTATTGTAATACCTCAGAAATTTTCAAATAATGAAACAAAGATTAAAAATAAAAATGAAAAGATTATATATCTGGAAAGGTATTGTAGACACGGAAATTGCGTACCTTGCTAGAGTTAGGGTTCGTAGTTATGGTGGAGGCGGGAAATCCGAAAAGAGTACGGAATCGGTTGAAAGATTAGAGAGGGGAGAAGAATCGGTGAGAAACTACCAAAGTAACACGTGACAGAACTCTAGGATCACGGCGTAACCGCTGGTGTCCCGGTGCCGTGAAGGGTGTTTCGAGTGAATTCCAGATAGGCAAGCCAACACTTTCATTCACTCGATGACGAGTCGATCACAAATTCTCAATTCCTTCTAACGTCCTTCTTGTTGAGAGAGAGAGAGAGAGGGAGATTCTTTATGGCTAGAATTCTCAAGTCTTTTTTCCTTCCAAAATGTCCCCCCCCCCCCCCCCCCCCCTTCACTTGTTAGGTGAGGATATTTATAGGGTCCATGCCAGGCATATGTCAAGAGGGGAATTTCCAGAAATGCCCTTAATGATAAAGAAATTCTTGGAATACCCCTGGTTACCCAGGTAATGCCCAAATTACCCAATATTTCTAGCCACCTATCCAATCCCTCAATCGATTCCCAAACACGAGTAGTCCCCACGAGCCTTTTGCCTTGGGACTCATGACAACAACTCTTAAATTATATTTTTCGGTTTTTATTTGTTCGTTGTCCCTTATTTTATTTTAGGTCATTCAATGTTAACCCTAATTTCATTTTTGGCCATTTAATGTTAACCCTAATTTTATTTCTGAGCTCACAATTTGTCCCATGCTCGTGAATCACGGCTTAAAAGTGATGATTGTGCATAACACACTTTATATAATTAAGAAAACTATATATATAATATTGGGGTCACGACTATCGTGCGCTACGACTGGGGGGGGGGGGTCAAACTACAATCCGTATTGTCGAATTTATGCACTACAATTTGTATTCTTGGATGGATTATATGGGATTTTTGTTTCCTTATTTCTTGTTAATTTAATTTAAGGAAATTCTCATTCCTCATAACCTTAAAATATATAAATATTTTTAAATTTTCATTCAAGTATCCGATTGGTTTTAGTAAACTTGATTCCCTTTTTGGTTTAAGAAATGATTGTCAATTCTATTAGGTTTAGGATCTCTAGTTATTTTGAAGTTTTATAAATAGAGGCCTAAACCCTCTAAACTTCATAATTCACTTCTTCATTCGAGAAAGAAATAAAATTATCAAGCGCAGAACTGAGGTAAGATTATTATATTTCTTTGTCAGTTGTTTTCAATATATTTCAAACCTTTTTGAAGTTTTTTTTTTTTTCAAAACATAGCCAAACAATTTTTTTGAAAATAGAAGGAAGTGGCGAACTCTAGGGTATTTTCGGTATTTTTATTTTTATTCTCCCTCAAAATAAAGCCAAACAAATTTTTTTAGAAATAGAAGGAAGTGGCGAACCCAAGAGGTGCAAACCCTAGGGTATTTTCGATATTTTCATTTTTTTCCCATTTTCCCTCAAAATAAAGCCAAACAAATTTCTTAAAAATAGAAGGAAGTGGCGAACCCTAGGATATTTTCGGTATATATATTTTATTTTTTTCTCAAAATAAAGCCAAACAAGTTTCTTGGAAATAGAAGGAAGTGGCGAACCCTAGGGGTGCGAACCCTAGGGTATTTTCGGTATTTTTTTTAAATTTTTTTTTACCATTTTCCCTCAAAATAAAGCCAAACAATTTTTTTTGGAAATAGAAGGAAGTGGCGAACCCTATGGTATTTTTTTCCCCTCAAAATAAAGCCAAACAATTTTTTTGGAAATAGAAGGAAGTGGCAAACCCTAGGGGTGCGGGCCCTAGGGTATTTTCATTTTTTTTTTATTTTTTTTAATCATATTTCATCTTTTCTTTTTAGGCACCTTTCCCGATCCAAGTCTTCTCATCGAATAATGAACTTGAATCTTGTCGGCGACTGTCTCAAAGAATTTCACCTCTTCATCATGGTAAGGACCTTGTCTTTTATATACTTTTGTCCCCCTACAAGTTTTTTATGTTGATTATTCGTTTTCATATTTAATCATTGCAGGCTAGTTCTGAAGATCATTCCATAGATCCAAGAACTATCAAACCACCCCTTTCCCTCAAGTATTGGGGAAGAGCTCCTTTTTTCGGGGATAGTGACGTTTTTTGGGATCGTTCCCAGAATTATGAGCCACGTTCCTTTCCACGTCCTGAAAAGGAGGGTCATTTTCTCTATGCCTCATCTTCCAATAGTCAAGACAGTTATCCCCATGCCTCTGACATTCCTCGTATGTGCATCGAAAGACAAGAATACCCATATAGTCCGATTCTCTTTCAACCAACTCCTTCATTCGGCTTCAAGGATGGAAACATTGGACTGAGAGAATTTTAGAAAACCTCAAACATGTGAGTTTGCTTGAGTGTGCCGACATCTTACAATGCATCCATTTGTGCAAGGATCTCCGTATTCATCAAGACCAAGACGAACTCCGTATTGTAGTTTCCCGTTGGGCTTCATCAACTTCCATTTTCATCACGACATGGGGAGAATTTACCCCTACCTTAGAGGACGTCCATGCTATCTATCAGTAAGTTTCATTTTCCATCATTCTCTCTTTCTATCTCTGTTTTATTTAAGTTACATCACATCACGTTTTGTCTTAACTGATTCCTGATTGTGTTCTTTCAGCCTTCCTGTTTATGGTGAATCCTCATGTGCTCCCTCCAATTTTGTCACAAAGGGATGCCGAATGTGTAACTTATTTGGCTGAAGCTTTTAGGCGCGCCTCGCATTTGGGTTCGCGATATAAAAGTAACGAACTACTTTCAAACTTTGACACCCCCAACCGTCACAAGACCTCTTGGCTCTCATGGGTACGTTACTTCTTTCGCGACTACAATCTAGCCAATTGGGATAGCTCTGCTTGGAGTGATTCGGTTCTTACCATTCGCGGCACCCCGTGCCCTTTTCCACTGGCCGCCTATCTTGTTATGTGGTTATCCCATTTCATCTTCCCCGGCTCACCAACTGATGGACCTTCGACCCGTATGTTTTGCTTGGCTACTTTGTTGGCTCGAGGTTTACGAATTCCTCTTGCACCTATATTTTTGGGAACTCTATACCGTTGATTAGACGAAACTGTTTTAGCTATGGAAGAATCTGTCGGCAGGTATCCTTCTTCTTTAGTCACTACTTCCTTTCTTTTTGTTCCTTTATCTTTCATAATTCTTTAACTCATTACTTATCAATTCCTTTCGATCTCCAGGTATGACATATGTTGTTTTGCTTCGGGTTCATTCCTCCAGATGTTTCTCTTTGAGCATTTTCCTAATCATGTTGCATGGCCCATCTCAAAGAAGAAGAAAACATTGCTTCCTCCTTTCTTGTCACCCACCATTGCACCTCGTCTTTCACGGTGGATTGATCATAAGGGCACTTCTGATTTGCGACTGTATATTGATGACTTCACTGCCCTCATTACTCGTCCTTTTACTATGGTTCCTGAGGGCGATGTTATTCCTTATTATTACAGAGGTGAATCGCGCCACTTTTGCAACATTGACAACCTAGGAGGATCATCTCTTCTTTGGTTCTTCATCCTCCCTTCCACCGAGTTACCGTACTTTGTAGAGGATGACGAGTTAGGGACTGTGTTCTATTCTCCTCAAAGGGTGATGAGACAATTTGGTTTCGACCAACCTTGCACTTTTAACATATTTGAAAGCGATGATTATAAGGAGACTTTAGAAGATTTCATCCCTTCGTCTGCCACTTTTTTATGGGAAATTCCTAGGCCTCCTGGTGTTTTTGGTGATCCTTTGCCTTTTATTATTCTTGATGCATCTAGACGGGGATGTTACACTGTCGAAGAACGAGGTCGTTGGCCTAGAGATACGAGGACATGGATAGATGAAACTCTGTGGAATGCTCTAGCAGCCTCTCCTAGGATACAGCTGGAATGGGCCAAGCTACTATGTACTCCCAAGTTACACGCACATCCAGAAAGATGGCATGCTAGTATCTGCCTTTCTGATCGTGAGGCTCTTACACATCCACTTTCTCCACCACCTGTCGCCTCTTCTTTCACAGGCTCCCTCTCAAGCCCTTTCTCAAGCTCCTCCCCAAGTTCCCTCTACTGTTGATGGAGAGAGAGTTATGCGCCCGAGAGCGAGGGAGCCTATTATGACTCCTACCCATGAGGTTGCGTCTTCTGCTAAATCCACCACGAGCCCTATGAAGAATGATGTTGTCAGGAGCATAGCTAACGGTACTACCCTCATATTCAGGCGTCTAATTAGACATCCACCCAAACAAGTATCTCTGACTATGCCAGTCACAAAGGATCCTCCAAAGAGACGTCGACAACTTGTGGTAAACAATACATTGCACCTGTCTATTTTTAATTTTAATTTATCTATCTATTTGTTGATCTTTTCTCTTTCTAGTTCAGCTTAGTGATGATGATGAGGGTGATGAATATTATTCTCCCCTTATGTTTAGCAAGAAAAATAAACCCGAGCCTATCAAGTTTCCTCCAACAAACGACCACCATACCAGTGTTAATTCCAGTCCTGCATTATTTGATGCGGGTTCTGTTTTAGCTGTTGGATCTGTTCCTGCGGTAGACATTGTTCTTATTGGATTGAGGAATACGATTATTGCTTATGATGTGGATATCACTGCTCCGAAGGAGAATCCTTCAAGTCCACTTGCTGATTCATCGAGGAATACGGTTATTGTTCATGATATGGAAATCACTGCTCCAAGGGAGAATCCTTCAAGTCTAATTGTTGATTTTCCTCCTCATCCCCCGAAGGATTCTGCCGAAGGAGTAGTCATTAGAGAGGGTGATAGTTCGAATTCACCGTGCGAGGCGACTCACGACTCCTTTTCTATTGGATATTTGGTATATTTCTTGTCACTGTACATCTTATTTCATCGTTGCTTATTTTTATACTTTTCACATAATTTCTTATTTGGTTGCCCATTCTTCATTTTCAGTCCAAGCATCTAAATCTTTTGCCTTTACCTCATGAGGACTTTGCCACCTTCGACGCTCTTCATTCAGATTGTGCAGATTCCTTCATGGATGATCTTGGTCTTCCTCCCACTGATTCAGAATTAGCAGGTCAACTAACAAATCCAGATATCATGAATTCCCCTCCAGATGTCATGGTGGCTTCCAAGATAGCTCATTCTAGAGCTTCCTTCAATCCAAGTGGGAGACTTGTTGCATGGAGAGGTTTTCAGATTACAGATTTTAATCAAGACATCCTCGAGCGTCTATTAATTCGGTTCCCGCGAACTTTAGATGGTTTGATTATTCATGAGACTTTTTGGTGACTTTATTGTTAGATTGGCTAGCTACTTTCATTATTGAGATGTCTAATTTCTCCCTTCAGATCTTGCAGAATGAAGATTTGGAAAGGCTACATTGCAAGGTCCTTGATCTGGCCACCCTCGATTTTGACGTGTCCCCTTTCCGTGCTAGATTGGACCTCATTACTCGGAATCATCATGTTGCTACACTACGGGCTGAGGTTGACTTCCGACATCACCATTGTCATACTTCTTTAAAGGAGCTCTCAGAGATTTACACCGCTATATCTGAAGTGAAAAACAAGCTCCAAGAATACGAGACTAAGCTTCGAGATTATGAGTCAGCAACTCAGCATTTTGAGGGAGAACTGAAGAATGACATTCAGGCTCGTGATGCAGCTATTACTGCATTAGAAGCTTTATCCATGCCCCCATTACAATTTGATATGACATGGTCTTTGGCTCACGACCTTTTGTAGGACTTATTTTCCTGTTTCAAAAGAACTCATTTGTCATTACTGCTTTCTTCCAATTATTAAAGTATTTTTATTTATTATGGGTCTTTGTTAATTTGATTGGTTACGAATCAATATGAGTCCTTGATTCATAACTCATCCAAATTAATATTTTAAGATAAAACTTTACACGAATATAATTCCACAATCAACAAATTTGCAAAAGTTTGAGCTTTATCATTAATAATCATTTGCTTTTTACGAAAAGCATAATGTTTCACGATATTTTAAATTTCAAATTAATCACTTTTAAAGGTAAAGTGTAACTTGTCTGGTTCGAGGACTTGGTCAGGTCGGGGTACCGTACCCCGACCACTTTTAAAGATAAAGTGTAACTTGGCGGGTCCGAGGACTTGGTCAAGTCAAGGTGCCTCGGTCACCTTTTAAAGATAAAGTGTAACTTTTATTTCTTCAATAACTATCTCACGTACAATATCTTTTTACCCACTTCAAGTTCAAGGGGCCAGAGATAGTATCAGATCCCACACGAGATATTTTGCAATACCCGCTTTTAGAGACTTCTCGTACCCGGTACGGGCCTTCCCATTTGGGGGAAAATTTGGTGGTTGGTGTTCCCTTCATGACTTGATTCGCGGTCTTGAGCACCAAGTCCCCTACCAAAATATGTTGAGGTACCACTGCAGTATTGTATTATCGCTGCAGTCGTTCATGGTATCTCTCTAGTTTCTCTTTAGCTTTGTCTCAGAAGTCAGCTAAGGCTTCTAGAGCAGCTGGTCGATTCCCTTCCTCAACTAGGCTTCGAAGTTTCATTCTGGCTGAAGGAATTTCTATTTCTGCGGGTAAGACAGCTTCTTCTCCATATACTAAGGCATATGGAGTCTCTCATGTAGGCTTCCTCTTCGAAGTTCGGTAGGCCCATAATGCCATTGGCAACTGTTCTGCCCATTCCTTCGGATGATCATCCAGAGTCTTGGCCAGAATTTTGATCAAGGTTTTGTTGGTGGTCTCCGCCTGACCATTGCCTTTCGGGTAGTATGGTGATGACTTGTAGTGTTTCACCTTGTATCTGTCCATTATTTTCTTGACATCCCTATTTATGAAGGGTGTCCCATTATTTGATAATATTACTTTTGGAATCCCGAAACGACAAATGATGTGCCCTTTTATAAAGTTTGCCACTGCCGGTCCTGTAGCTTTCTTCAAGGAAACTGCTTCTACCCATTTCGTATACGTCTCCGTGGCAGTCAGAATCCATATATTTCCTCTCGAATTAGGATGAATGGGTCCTATGAGATCCATTCCCCATGTATGAAAAGGCCACAGGGTCACTATAGTTCTCAGGTCTACAGCAGGGGCGTGTACTAGATTCCCGTGAATTTGACAAGCATGACACTTCTTGATGAATTTTAAGCAATCATCTTCCATCTTTGGCCAGTAGTACCCGTGATCAATTAACTGTTTATACAACTTAGCTCCTCCTTGGTGCTCATCTCTATGCATCTGATAAACCAAATCACTAGCTTCTCCCAAGTCTAAACACTGTAAAGGCTTTCCATTGAATCCCCTTCTGTATAACTCTCCTTCTTGCAAGTAAAATCTTTATGAATTCCTTTGTATTATACTTGCATCTTTTTTTTCAGCGGGAAGAACGCCAATCTATAAGAACTCCACATACGGAACCCGCCAATCCTCTATGTCATTAATGAAGGCACACTCCTCTTTCCCAGGGTATTCCTGGCACGATAGACATCGTTATTGCAATTCTTCTACCTCTTTTTTCATTTCGGGCCAATAATACCCTTGTCGTTGTAGTCGTTGATACAACCCAATATCTGCCAACCCGTAGCTATCTTCATGTACCTGATGCAATACTCTCTTTGATTCAATCATTCCTAAACACCTCGCCAAAACTCCATCCGTTTCCCAATGATAAAGTATCTCTTTAATGATACTGTACTTTTGAAGTTCCGCTAATGGTGTTGTTCCTTCTTTTGTCTGTAATTGGTGGGAAATTGGGTACCTCCAATCATCTGTCATATCTTTGGGAAATGATTCCAATACCGTGGTTGAAAGAGTTCTCTTTATCACTTTCACATCCATGTCCTTTCCAATAACATATACCCGAGATGCTACTGTTGTCAAGGCATCAGGCTGCTTGTTTTGTTCCCTTGGCACATACTCGATCACCACCTTCTTGAAGGCCTCCATAACTTTTTGCGCCACAGTTCTATAAGGTGCCAAAATTGGCTCTTTAACTGCAAATTGCCCTCGTATTTGCTGCACTATCAAGTTGGAATCCCCCTTTACTTTGAGACGTTTTGCTCCTAGTTCTCGAGCCGCCATTAAACCCAGTATAAACGCCTCATACTCTGCTTCATTGTTTGTGCATGGGAAATCTAACTTGTAGGAAAGGGCTACTTCTTTCCCTTTTCCAGTAGTTAACACCACTCCTGCTCCTCATTTTCCTTCAGTTGATGACCCATCAAATGCCAAATTCCACCATTCTGAATCTTCATTCTCTGCTTCAAGTAACTCCACTTCTTCTCCAGGAAGATCTTCAGCTGGGGGTTCGAACTTTCCATTTGGAAACTGTGCCAATAAATCTACCAAAGCTTGACATCTAATTGCTTTCGGCGTCACACACTTGATGTCATATTCGAAAAGGATCATCATCCACCGTGCAGGCCTCCCTACTAGTGCAAGTCTAGTCAGTAAGTATTTGATTGGATCGGTTTTAGTCACAAGTTGAACTTCATGCGCCAAAAAAGTAGTGTCTCATTTTCTGCGCAATAAACACTAACGCCAGACAATGTCGCTCCAACTGTGAATACCGGGTCTCTGGTCCTCTAATTATTCGGCTGATGTAGTACACAGGCTTCTCCTCCTTGTCCACTTCTTGTCTAATCACTCCACCTATAGATTTCACTGTTGATGTGATGTATAATTGTAGTGGAATTCCCCTTTTCGGTACTACAATTATTTTTGACGAGGTCAGTATCTCCTTCACTTTTTCGAAGGCCCGTTGCTGTTCTTGCCCCCATTCACATTATGCCTTTCCTTTTAGTAACCTCCTGAATGGCTCTGTCACTTCTGCCAATGCTGGCATAAACCTCCTCAAGTAAGAAACTTTTCCTAGAAAGCTCTTCAACTGCTTCTGGGTTCTTGGTCGGGGCATTCCTATTATTGCTTTGGCCTTGCTAGGATCAACCTCCAAACCTCTATTATGTACGACAAAACCCAAAAACTTCCCCGCTGTCATTCCAAATGCACATTTTTTTGGATTCATTTTCAATTAATACTTTCGACACCGTTCGAACACCTTCCTTAAGTCCTCCACATGAGTTGTTGTTTTCTTTGACTTTACCACTACATCATCCACATAATATTCCACAATATCATGAATCATATCATGAAAGATAGTATACATCGCTCGTTGATAAGTTGCCCTAGCATTCTTCAACCCAAATGGCATTACAATATAATAGAAATTCCCTAAAAGTGTTCGAAAAGCTATCATCTCAGCGTCTTCTACTGACATTTTTATTTGATTGTACCCCACAAATCCATCCATGAATGACATCATTTCATGATTCGCCGTCGCATCCACCGATGTATCTATGTTGGGTAACGGGTACATATCTTTTGGACATGCCTTGTTCAGATCCCTCTAATAACTTTCTGATTTCCTCCTTAATCTGTGTTTCTACTTCAGGGGCATAATTTCGAGGTGCCTGCTTCACTGGTTTTACTCCCGGACTTATGTTCAGTTCATGCTTTACTAATTCTGCATCAATCCCTGGCATTTCATCATAACTTCATGCAAACACATCTCTGTATTCTCGCAGCAGCTTGATTAATTTTTCTTTTTGATCAGCATCTAATTCCTTATTAACATGGATCGGCCTCATCGTCCTTTCCTCGTTTGATATATTTATTTCTTCCAATTCATTATGTTAGGGCCTAGGTCGATCTTCAAAGCATTCTGGAGCTATTTCAACATTTTGTTATATTAACTCCACTTTCCCACTGCTGCTGGAGTGGGGGACTCCTCATGAGTCCTCGGGTCTGAGTATACCCTCAGACTCATCCCCCTCGCCCCGTCATAAGCGAAACACAATTTTCCCATCGGGTCTTATAACCCTTTTCCAGCTTGCATTTTCCTTATCCTTCCTTTTGATCCCTCTCAGCTTCTAATTTTCACTTTCTTCTCGCTTGGCGTTAATTATAATTAGGACATGATCAGGACTCAATTACTTCTTCCTTTACTATTTTCCTTTTTTCTCCAAGTCTACCACTATTGACTATTTTCCCTTGGAGCTCTCACCCCGTTCTATATTCACCTCCGTATTTTCTTTCTTTTCAATCACGAACTTATCTGCCTGTACATCTTCCCAACTTGCTAACTTCAAGGTGTCGGGTTTGGCAATAGTATTTTCTCCTTCTTCAGCAACATCATCAAAGAAAGTTGCTTCAATAATGTGTGCCTCCTCTGGTGCAAAGGGGTTTTTTGTTGCAGGTACTCGAACCTCTTTCCCTTTCCATGTAGCCTTTATACATTGATGAAATACCGACGGCACAACCCCATAATTGTTCTGCCATGCTCTTCCTAATAATACATGATAAGCAGCATCTATCTCCGCCACATGAAACATCACGGGTCCCCTCATTTTCCCCACCTACATGTCCACCCTAATATGGTCAAGGGTCCTAGTAAACTGGTTTGCGAACCCTGTGATGCTTGTTTTCTCTTTGATGAGCTTCTTGTCTGATAATCCCAATAACTTGAAAACACTATAAGGCATAATGTTCACAGACGCCCCATTGTCAACAAATGCCCTTCTTACTTCCATGCCGTAAATAATTGCCGTCACATACAATGGTCTATTATACGGATATTTTACTTCCCTATCTGCCTTTGAGAAAGAAATTTTACCCTCTTCTTGCTCCAATATCCTGCCGAAACTCTTGTTCACTGCCATACACGACTCTTGTGCCTCAGCAACTTTGATTAACGTCTTGGTTGCCTCAATCCTTGCTTCCTTGGACAACCCAATCTGATTAAAGAAATTTCTAAACTTTACTCCATTCATTAATGTCGTCACTTGTATGCCTGGCTCGGGAACCTCCAACTCTTCTGACACTTCCCAACTTTCTATCATCGTAACTTCTCTAACTCCTAATGTTCCAACATGAATAATAGTGACATGTCTCTTTGCCTTTATGGTTGGGTAGTGGCTTATCATGTACACTACTACTCTGACCCAACTCAATTTCTCCCGCTGCCAGTTTCTTATGGTAAATTCTTCTCAAACTGTAACAATCCATGGTAGACTGCCCTACGTATTTGTGGTAGACACAAAACTTGGGATTTTTCTTCATCTCATCCGTTATAGGAAATCTAGCTTTTGGTGGCCTGATCACCCCATGTTCTATCCATTGTTCATACAGACTTTTAAATGCCTTCTTACTGCAAGTAATTACTCCTGGAACAGGTAACCCCGAGTACTTGTCTCCTGGTTTGACTTTTCTTTCATCATTCTTCTCCGTCTTCTCCTTCTTGCCCCCTTGTGGCTTTGACTGAGAATCTGCCAAAGCCACGGTTGTCGTTCCCTTTCCCTTCCATGTAGCAGTTGGATGATTCACTGATACTGTAACAATGCCTACGATGTCTTGTGCGAAGGTAGACAGCGTTGCAAATGAATCACAAGCCTTAGTAATCAGGTGGGGCTTGAAGGTATCCATTGCACCATTGTTGCATATACTTACTAGGTTCTTTTCTTCAATCGGCTCCATACACTTCTACGCCTGAGCCCGAAATTTATCAACATAATCAGTCAATTCTTCATTCTATTTCTGCTGAAGCCTCATCAGTTCCACAATTGTCACTTGTTTCTGAACATAAAAGAACTTCTTGAAGAACTGAAACTTCATATCATCCCAATCTCTGACCGACCCCTTATCCAAATTATAATACCAACTGAAGGCACCACCAGTAAGCATTTTACTAAACTCTCTTAGTAAAAGATTGTGATTGCTTACTTCATCAATTCCCAACCATGGGGACATCGACTCCACGAAACGTGCGATATGTTCCCTTGCATTTCCTTTTTCTCCACTGTACTTGGGGAATTGTGGGGGATGTTCGATGTACCATGCGGGGTACATCTGCTTACTTATGTACACTGGATATAGTGGGGTGAAATCTAACTCTGCAGGTCTGGAAGCCCGCCTCTTTATCTGATTAATCAAATCCATCATATCTTCTTTTGTAACATATTGACCCATTCCTGGTGTTGACACGGGTGTAAATTGAATCATCTGAGGTGTGGAGATAGGTTGATGCAGACTTGCATTTGGCTGTGGGTTCGGAACTATAGACACATGTGGATGTGTGAATGATTGTGGGTTGATTGGTACAATGAGCTGTTGTGTGGGACTTACTTCTTCCCTTTTCTGTATCCCTTCCCCACTATTTGGTGCTTCAAGGTTTATCACGGGTATCGGTTAGGCTTCTGCCCCAGAGGTCACATTATGATGGTTTCTATTGCTATCATCTTTCTCCGTCGACTGATTTTGTCGTGAACTTCTCGGAAGCATTGCTTTTAAGGTAGGGATTTGCATCATTTGTTGTCGAAAATTGGTCATTTCTTCCTGTTGCTTTTGCATGTCCAACATCATGTTCATCATCATCCCCTGTCCTTCTCTTGCCTCCTTCAGTGCCTTAAGCATTTCCATTTGCACATTCATTGTCACTGTCTGTTCTCCGGAAGCCTCTTCATTTGGCCTTCCGCCACTTCCTTGCGTGTTGTCAGCTTGTCTTTGCTCAGCCATCGGAGAAGAAAAACTGATGTCTGATGCGTCCTCAACAATCGGTTGATCAAGATCCACCCGTCTATCTGTAAACTCTTGTGAAGTAATACTCGTTGATTACGGATCTCTTATTTTATCTCTCTCACTCTGAGTCGTGGGCATAACCTTCACAAATTCTCACCTCCCCAGCGGAGTCGCCAAAATAATGTAAGCACGAAAATTGCGTACCTTGCTAGGGTTAGGGTTCGTAGTTATGGTGGAGGCGAGAAATCCGGAAAGAGTACGGAATTGGTTGAAAGATTGGAGAGGGGAGAAGAATCGGTGAACAACTACCAAAGTAACACGTGGCAGAACTCCAGGATCACGGCGTAACCGCTGGTGTCCCGAAGCCGTGACAGGTGTTTCAAGTGAATTCCAGATAAGCAAGCCAACACTTTCATTCACTCAATGATGAGTTGATCACAAATTCCCAATTCCTTCCAACGTCCTTCTTGTTGAGAGAGGGAGAGAGAGAGAGAGAGAGAGAGATAGAGTGATTCTATATGGCTAGAATTCTCAAGTCTTTTTTCCTTCCAAAATGCCCCCCCCCCCCCTTCACTTGTTAGGTGAATGATATTTATAGGGTCCATGACATGTGCTAGGCACATGTCAAGAGGGGAATTTCCAGAAATGCCCTTAATGATAAGGAGGTTACCCAGGTAATGCCCAAATTACCCAATTCTTCTAGCCACCAATCCAATCCCCCAACTGATTCCCAAACACGAGTAATCCCCACGAGTCTTCTGCCTTGGGACTCATGACAACAACTCTTAAATTATATTTTTCGGTCTTTATTTTTTCGTTGTCCGTTATTTTATTTTAGGTCATTCAATGTTAACCCTAATTTCATTTATGGCCATTTAATGTGAACCCTAATTTTATTTCTGGGCTCACATGTATGAAGTGATATACGTATACATGTTTTGGTCAAACCTTCAAGAATAAATTAAAGGAAGAAAAGAAAAGCAAAGGAAAGACGGGTTATGTCATGCCAAAACGTCAAATTTGAGTTTGGGAAAGAATTTTAAAAAATAGATTGCATCGTTGCGTTCGGAACGTCAAATTTAGCTAGCAAGGACTGTAAACACAATATGGTTTCGAGGTTAATTTTTTGGTCAAAGTCAACAATTGACTTTTAAGGTAAAATGTCAAACTTGGAGTTCAGGGATGAATATAAAGAAACGGACATTGCCATGATGTTGGGGACATCGAATTTATTAGGAATCGACTGTAAACAAGAAAATTTAACTTTTCGGGTCAAAAAATCAAAGACAGTTCAAAGAAATTAAAACGCAAAACAAAAGCAGCTAAAGTTGGGCCTAGCAGGGGCTGGAACTTGCTGGAAGGGCTGGAGAGGATATGTATTTGGGGAGTAAAAGCTACTGAAGGAAGCTTTGACATGTTGAGCCAATGTATATTTTTTAAATAAATTATAAAACTATCCCCTCATGTTTACACTCAAATACAACGTGGATGTTAATGCTTTAATTTTTGCAATTTCATGACTAACGTTTCAATTATTTGCAAAATCAACCCCTCTGACCAATTTCAGTCAAAATGAATAATGTCCACATGTGAGTTTTTAAATGTTAAAATAGTTTATTTACGCATTAAAAACTATGAGTTTTTAAATGGTAAAATATTTATTATCTTACTTTAAGTATTTATTTCAAGTATATTTAAGTAATAAAATATGAAACTAATATTGGTAGCTTTGTGTATGCAATGTTTATAAACTTCGGTCCGAGCTTTATTTTGAGTAGTAGTTTAGTTTGAAGAGTGTATATTTTAGATGTATTTTGGATGTTACCAATTATAAATGAATGTATACTTGGAATACAATATAGGTGAATTTTAGTGGAAAGAACTGTAAGTAAATTTTCACATGGATCAGACATAACATGGGTTATTCATTCAATTACAATCCAATTACTGCTCAACAAATAGATAAGGAATAGAGAGAAAAGATTTTAGTAGATAATGGATAGAGAAAGAAACACTTTTATTGTGTGAGAGAGATAGGCATGAGTTCACTATAAAAGATAATAATATTTTATTATTGTGTTTTTGATTTTATCCCTCTAGTTTGAAGTATTGGTCAAATGGGACGGTTTTGCAAAAAAAATAAACGCTAGCTATGAGATTGAAAAAATTGAAACATTAACGTCTATATTGCTTGAGTGCAAATATAAAAAGATAGTTTTACAATTTGCCATTTTCAAAATTAAATCCAAATCATAAGATTCCACATTACCTACCAACATTTCCCTCTTCCATTGGAAAATTTATTCAGTGTTCCTAGGGTATTGTCATGTGGTTCTAGGCCAATCACATGCTACCATTTGAGCATGTGCAATAGCCCTAGGTGTACTGAATATTTTTTCCTTCGATTGTAGTTTACGTCAATCTATTAAATCTGCTACTAGAGGTTATTATTAGACATGAGATGGCAAACGGGTCGGGCCGTCGACGGGTCGGGCCAAAAACGCCTAGCTTTTTGCGGGCTAGGAAAATCAAGCCCGTGGCCCGCCCAGGCTGAACCAGCCCGTGGGCTATTTTAGTATTTTATATTTTATATTATATATATATATATATATATATATATATATATTTACAACTTAAACACATAATTTGAAATAAATACTAACTATAATTATTTACAATTATGACACATAATTTATACATAATCATTTAATATTATCTATAATATAAAACAAAGAGGCTCAAATCCCAAGACTTCAATATCCAAATGTCTCAAATCAATTTAGGCTTCAACATCTAACGGCCTCAAATCAATTTAGATTTCAACATCCAACGGTCACTAATCTATCTATTATTTTTCCCCCTAATTCAACATTTTTTTTTCAAAAATTTATCCACTCAAATTCACCACTACACTATAATAATAATAATAATAGTAATAATGATAATGATAATGATAATAATAATAATAATAATAATAATAATAATAATAATAATAATAATAATAATAATAATAATAATAATAATAATAATAATAATAATAATAATAATTGTAATATCCCAGATAATTTCAAGATTTTAAATAATATCTTAATTGATTTTATTAAAGGTTAAGGTTTAAACCTAGAAGGTGAGAAGTGAGATGTGTAGAATTTGGGTAAATATTTTTTTTTAACATAATGTATTTGTTAGAAATTAAATGTGAGAATATTGTAAGGATGCATATAGAGAATTTATTAAAGAAATAAATTCAATTGAGAAGTAAATACGGTTATAAGGATATATATACATAGTTATATATTCCTAGAGTTGTGCTTGTTAGCCAAATACGAAGATGAGTAAATTTAATACTCAATTAAACTAATAAATTAATTAGTTTAAATATAAAGTCATGAAATATAATTAATATAATTAATTATATTAGTTATGCGTTAAAGTGGTGGAAAATTTAGGATGATTGTCTAGAATGACAATATTAAGAAGTTAATTAATTAAGTAATTAACTTAATTATTTAGTTATGGTATAGAGCCCAATATTGATTTAATTGACTAGTACAATGAAATGGTGTAGCAAGCCCAATGGTAATGTAGAGAAGTCCAATGATGGGATTTAATTTTCAAGCCCAATGATCTAATTAAATTGTGTCAAACCTTAGCTCAATGAATTAATTATGGTAGCCCAACTTAGAGTTTAATTGTTTTAATTGTTGGGAGCCCTAAAGGAATTAATCTAGTGGATTAAATTTAAGGAAATTAAAGTGTGAATTGGATTATATAATTTGTCCGAGGAAGTTATTGAATTAAGTTTAATAAAGGAAGTCCGATTAATGGATTTATTAAATTAACGGACTAACCTAAGATTTTTGGGAGAAACCCTAATCAAATATTCAATTAGTATTGAATATGGCAAATCCAATTGGATTACATAAATTAAATTTAATTTGATTATTAAATTGTTTATTAATTATTTAAACAAGCCAATTAATTAAATTAAGTGACGGACTTGTGGAAAATTATATATGATTGGGTATTTTATTAATCTAGCCCAATGTTTTAATTAATTGGGAGCCTAGTAAATTAATTTAGTAGCCCAACATTTCAATGGATCAAAGGAGTATCCATGACCCAAATGATTAAATTCCAAAGCCCAAATATTGACCCATTGATAAATTAGCTTCTAGAAGGTTATTTTCTCCAATTAGGTAATAAAAATAAATGAAATTTGGTCAATTTATGGGGCATGACTGGTGGATTTGATGGTGGAGTGCTTGGACTCCAAAATTTTATTAATTTGAATTGTTGACATAGAGTATGGAACACTCAAGGCTTTGTGCTAGCAATTTGGAAAATGGTTGACATCCATTATATAGATATATGTGTTATATGTATAAATCTATACTACTATAAATAGCATATCAAGTCTTCATTTGTGAGGGTTCCAAAAATATTGCTAGAGAGCTTTTATTATGTGTTAGTAAATTCTAGAGAGTTAACTCGGTGAGTTAAAGAAAAAGGGTAGTGAGTTAGTGAGTTCTTTAGTGAGTTACTACCGAGTCAAGTGAGCCAAGTCTAATTCTTCAAGAGGAGTGTGCTTGGATGTCATCTAACTCCATCATCTATCTTTGGAAGGAGAGAAAAGTAGCTCACAAGTCTAGAAGGTTGAACGCAAGACGCAAATAAGCGTAAACTGGTAGAAGCGAACCAGGCAAGTTTTTCAGAACTTGCTCCTATGTGCATTAAAATGCTACAATTTGATGTTATATTATTAACATGAAGATATTTTGATGATATTTGTGATATATGAATAACATTAGATATGGTTACATGTGAAATATGTACCGATATGAAGCATGATTTGCTAGATGCTAGTTGTTTATTGTATGTGATGCATAAGAAGTATGAACCATTCATAAAATGAAATGCATGATGTAAGAATAAAATATAGAGCATGTATAATATGTGATGCATGTAATGTGTTATGTGTAACTGTTAAACTTGCTGAGCCGTCGTGCTCACTCTTGCCTAAACCAACATTTTCAGATAAGGCTAGTTACCTGAAGTTCTCGATAAAGAACAAGGAACAGGAAAACATATTACTTCCATTGAAGATCTAAATATCTATTATAGATATCAGTCCGAATTGGACAGGTAAATGATTGCGTAGCATAAGATATTGTTGGTACGTTATATGAGTGTTAAATACTCAAGTTGATTGTAATAGAATGTCGTATCAGGTATGATATTAAGACATACTAGGAATGTATAAAGATTTCGATTCTGGAATAGAAAGAGATGTTGTAAAATTATAAATAAATGGTTATTTACCAATTATAATATTGTTGTAATTCTTAAACAATAAGGAAAAGGTTGTACCTGTGATGAACTGGATCCGAGGTTCAAGGAACCCGGATTTGGGGTCGTCACAAGTTGGTATCAGAGCTGATAGGTTAAAAACCTTAGGTAAGAGTACCTTAGGCTTTAACCGTAGTAGAAGATAAGTAAAATGGTAAATGAATAAACTCAGGAAGAGTTTAAGTAATAAAAGATGAATTTGGAAAATTCATATATAGAAGATTATCCAAAGATGGATTTGAGAAGAATGAAAAAGGTCATGTTGTACCTAATTTGAAGAAATGATAGAAAATATCTTATGATAAGATTTTGAGAAGCATAAAGAAAAAAAGCTAATAAGGTCATGAAATGATCTAGAGAGATGAACTCGTAATGAGGCAGATGTGCTAAAATATGAATGGATAAAATTCGTATTCAGTTAAGAAAAATTAGTGGTTTGTGGGTTTTTAATTGAGGACTCATATTAGTGGTTGAGTTGTACGATTCCTTGTATGGGCAGGGAATTTGTGCTTTGGTTTTAGAACCGCTTAGCTTCCTATATTAATATAGTGGTTGAGTTGAACGAACCCTTGTATGGGCGGGGGCTATGATATGTCAGCGAACCAATTTGGGAGATGCTGCTGCGAAACTTGGCACGATCAGGGTGCATCGTAGAATAAACGTATGCACTGATGGCAGGTGTTCCTTACAGTGTTGAAGAGTTGGGAAACTGATGTATTTGTTCTTGGTTTAACGACCGCTTAACTTTCTATATTGATTAGTGGCCGAGTTGACCAATTTCTTGTATGGGCAGGAGATTGTGTTTGGTTTGACGACCACTTAGCTTCCTATAGTGATAATCGATTGAAACCTGGTGTCGCGCTATTCGCTATATGTATGTTGAGAAGGTGATTCTTTTCTCATGTGTATAACGGATAGGTAGAGGATGTTAAGATAGGTTCGTGTTCTGAGAACCGACACGTATGGTAAGTTTGTGACTCATAATCGTATGGTGGAACCCCTCAGCGAATGGGCGACTTTGGCCTGACTAGGACAAGCTCCTCAAACCATATGATTGTGGTAAGTTCCTGAGCCCAAATACGTGGTAAGTTTGATGAACAATGAGTATGGGTAGAGTTAAGTAGCAAGATTAAAGCTATACTAGATATAGTTATTAAGTTGAAAAAGAATGTGGAGGATAAAAATTTGAGGTGTTTTGAGGTTTTAGGATATTCCAAATCTTCTAGCTATGCTAGACTTTGAAATTCTTAAAATCGTGCTAAATTCGCATTGTTGTGCTTTTGAAAAGACAAATGAATTTTCTTGTTTTATTATTAAGTCGCAGTAACACGAGGTGTGGAGAAGTCCATCGTTACTGGTGATGAGATGATAAACGATGGAGTCATCAAGGCAGAGTAACCTAGTGTTGGATGTATTTTTAAGCCCACTATGGTATGATGTAAGATGACAAAGTCATAAAATGATTTTCAGTATTTTGAAACGTTTAAAGAAGAGTCTATGCTAATTGTTTCGGCTAGACAAATTGATTTAAAAAAAATATCAAAATGTATTTATAAAATCATCACACGCCATTAAAGTCATGGTGCAAAGATGAAAAAGACGGAATCCTCAACGCACGGTTGCAACGGTGCGGTATCATGAAGTCCTATAAATGAATTTTAGTACTTTAACTAATCTGAAATAATTTTTGAGTCGTAATATACGAACAGTTCAATGATGTGAGTCTATGTCATTTATTTTGACTGGACACTTTTTGGTCAGAAATGACTCGAGTTTTATTTTCCAATCCAACTTATGCTGGAGCGGAATTTTGTAGTAAGTCTGAGGTGAACAACCCCATAATGGGGGATATGTCAGAGCCATGAATAAAGAACCCGCGAGGGGGCGCCCAACAGTGGTGGCATGCTGATATGGGTTGGTAAATCCAAAGAGTTCGACCCCGAGAGAAGTCGTTGTGCACAGCGCTAGAGTACGATAGGCTGATCACCTAGCGTACGAAACCATTGTGGTATGTTTTCAGTCATTGTGATTGATAAACATTCTCGCAGTATGTTTACAGTCTTTATGACTCCTCAGAATAATATGAAAGTTTTAATGAATATTTTGATTTTCAATTTATTCTTTTGTAAGATATTGATTTTCAATTTATTCTTCTGCAAGATATTCCATTGTTCTGGAATTGTGAAAAGTATGAACTTCCTAGAAAAGGGTGGTCATAGAATTTGATGAGTAAAGAGATATTCTCAGTGATGAAAAACTGGTAGAAATGAGTATGATGAAATTTCGGGGACGAAATTCTTATAAGAAGGGGTGAATGTAATATCCCAGATAATTTCAAGATTTTAAATAATATCTTAATTGATTTTATTAAAGGTTAAGGTTTAAACCTAAAAGGTGAGAAGTGAGATGTGTAGAATTTGGGTAAATATTTTTTTTTAACATAATGTATTTGTTAGAAATTAAATGTGAGAATATTGTAAGGATGCATATAGAGAATTTATTAAAGAAATAAATTCAATTGAGAAGTAAATACGGTTATAAGGATATATATACATAGTTATATATTCCTAGAGTTGTGCTTGTTAGCCAAATACGAAGATGAGTAAATTTAATACTCAATTAAACTAATAAATTAATTAGTTTAAATATAAAGTCATGAAATATAATTAATATAATTAATTATATTAGTTATGCGTTAAAGTGGTGGAAAATTTAGGATGATTGTCTAGAATGACAATATTAAGAAGTTAATTAATTAAGTAATTAACTTAATTATTTAGTTATGGTATAGAGCCCAATATTGATTTAATTGACTAGTACAATGAAATGGTGTAGCAAGCCCAATGGTAATGTAGAGAAGTCCAATGATGGGATTTAATTTTCAAGCCCAATGATCTAATTAAATTGTGTCAAACCTTAGCTCAATGAATTAATTATGGTAGCCCAACTTAGAGTTTAATTGTTTTAATTGTTGGGAGCCCTAAAGGAATTAATCTAGTGGATTAAATTTAAGGAAATTAAAGTGTGAATTGGATTATATAATTTGTCCGAGGAAGTTATTGAATTAAGTTTAATAAAGGAAGTCCGATTAATGGATTTATTAAATTAACGGACTAACCTAAGATTTTTGGGAGAAACCCTAATCAAATATTCAATTAGTATTGAATATGGCAAATCCAATTGGATTACATAAATTAAATTTAATTTGATTATTAAATTGTTTATTAATTATTTAAACAAGCCAATTAATTAAATTAAGTGACGGACTTGTGGAAAATTATATATGATTGGGTATTTTATTAATCTAGCCCAATGTTTTAATTAATTGGGAGCCTAGTAAATTAATTTAGTAGCCCAACATTTCAATGGATCAAAGGAGTATCCATGGCCCAAATGATTAAATTCCAAAGCCCAAATATTGACCCATTGATAAATTAGCTTCTAGAAGGTTATTTTCTCCAATTAGGTAATAAAAATAAATGAAATTTGGTCAATTTATGGGGCATGACTGGTGGATTTGATGGTGGAGTGCTTGGACTCCAAAATTTTATTAATTTGAATTGTTGACATAGAGTATGGAACACTCAAGGCTTTGTGCTAGCAATTTGGAAAATGGTTGACATCCATTATATAGATATATGTGTTATATGTATAAATCTATACTACTATAAATAGCATATCAAGTCTTCATTTGTGAGGGTTCCAAAAATATTGCTAGAGAGCTTTTATTATGTGTTAGTAAATTCTAGAGAGTTAACTCGGTGAGTTAAAGAAAAAGGGTAGTGAGTTAGTGAGTTCTTTAGTGAGTTACTACCGAGTCAAGTGAGCCAAGTCTAATTCTTCAAGAGGAGTGTGCTTGGATGTCATCTAACTCCATCATCTATCTTTGGAAGGAGAGAAAAGTAGCTCACAAGTCTAGAAGGTTGAACGCAAGACGCAAATAAGCGTAAACTGGTAGAAGCGAACCAGGCAAGTTTTTCAGAACTTGCTCCTATGTGCATTAAAATGCTACAATTTGATGTTATATTATTAACATGAAGATATTTTGATGATATTTGTGATATATGAATAACATTAGATATGGTTACATGTGAAATATGTACCGATATGAAGCATGATTTGCTAGATGCTAGTTGTTTATTGTATGTGATGCATAAGAAGTATGAACCATTCATAAAATGAAATGCATGATGTAAGAATAAAATATAGAGCATGTATAATATGTGATGCATGTAATGTGTTATGTGTAACTGTTAAACTTGCTGAGCCGTCGTGCTCACTCTTGCCTAAACCAACATTTTCAGATAAGGCTAGTTACCTGAAGTTCTCGATAAAGAACAAGGAACAGGAAAACATATTACTTCCATTGAAGATCTAAATATCTATTATAGATATCAGTCCGAATTGGACAGGTAAATGATTGCGTAGCATAAGATATTGTTGGTACGTTATATGAGTGTTAAATACTCAAGTTGATTGTAATAGAATGTCGTATCAGGTATGATATTAAGACATACTAGGAATGTATAAAGATTTCGATTCTGGAATAGAAAGAGATGTTGTAAAATTATAAATAAATGGTTATTTACCAATTATAATATTGTTGTAATTCTTAAACAATAAGGAAAAGGTTGTACCTGTGATGAACTGGATCCGAGGTTCAAGGAACCCGGATTTGGGGTCGTCACAAGTTGGTATCAGAGCTGATAGGTTAAAAACCTTAGGTAAGAGTACCTTAGGCTTTAACCGTAGTAGAAGATAAGTAAAATGGTAAATGAATAAACTCAGGAAGAGTTTAAGTAATAAAAGATGAATTTGGAAAATTCATATATAGAAGATTATCCAAAGATGGATTTGAGAAGAATGAAAAAGGTCATGTTGTACCTAATTTGAAGAAATGATAGAAAATATCTTATGATAAGATTTTGAGAAGCATAAAGAAAAAAAGCTAATAAGGTCATGAAATGATCTAGAGAGATGAACTCGTAATGAGGCAGATGTGCTAAAATATGAATGGATAAAATTCGTATTCAGTTAAGAAAAATTAGTGGTTTGTGGGTTTTTAATTGAGGACTCATATTAGTGGTTGAGTTGTACGATTCCTTGTATGGGCAGGGAATTTGTGCTTTGGTTTTAGAACCGCTTAGCTTCCTATATTAATATAGTGGTTGAGTTGAACGAACCCTTGTATGGGCGGGGGCTATGATATGTCAGCGAACCAATTTGGGAGATGCTGCTGCGAAACTTGGCACGATCAGGGTGCATCGTAGAATAAACGTATGCACTGATGGCAGGTGTTCCTTACAGTGTTGAAGAGTTGGGAAACTGATGTATTTGTTCTTGGTTTAACGACCGCTTAACTTTCTATATTGATTAGTGGCCGAGTTGACCAATTTCTTGTATGGGCAGGAGATTGTGTTTGGTTTGACGACCACTTAGCTTCCTATAGTGATAATCGATTGAAACCTGGTGTCGCGCTATTCGCTATATGTATGTTGAGAAGGTGATTCTTTTCTCATGTGTATAACGGATAGGTAGAGGATGTTAAGATAGGTTCGTGTTCTGAGAACCGACACGTATGGTAAGTTTGTGACTCATAATCGTATGGTGGAACCCCTCAGCGAATGGGCGACTTTGGCCTGACTAGGACAAGCTCCTCAAACCATATGATTGTGGTAAGTTCCTGAGCCCAAATACGTGGTAAGTTTGATGAACAATGAGTATGGGTAGAGTTAAGTAGCAAGATTAAAGCTATACTAGATATAGTTATTAAGTTGAAAAAGAATGTGGAGGATAAAAATTTGAGGTGTTTTGAGGTTTTAGGATATTCCAAATCTTCTAGCTATGCTAGACTTTGAAATTCTTAAAATCGTGCTAAATTCGCATTGTTGTGCTTTTGAAAAGACAAATGAATTTTCTTGTTTTATTATTAAGTCGCAGTAACACGAGGTGTGGAGAAGTCCATCGTTACTGGTGATGAGATGATAAACGATGGAGTCATCAAGGCAGAGTAACCTAGTGTTGGATGTATTTTTAAGCCCACTATGGTATGATGTAAGATGACAAAGTCATAAAATGATTTTCAGTATTTTGAAACGTTTAAAGAAGAGTCTATGCTAATTGTTTCGGCTAGACAAATTGATTTAAAAAAAATATCAAAATGTATTTATAAAATCATCACACGCCATTAAAGTCATGGTGCAAAGATGAAAAAGACGGAATCCTCAACGCACGGTTGCAACGGTGCGGTATCATGAAGTCCTATAAATGAATTTTAGTACTTTAACTAATCTGAAATAATTTTTGAGTCGTAATATACGAACAGTTCAATGATGTGAGTCTATGTCATTTATTTTGACTGGACACTTTTTGGTCAGAAATGACTCGAGTTTTATTTTCCAATCCAACTTATGCTGGAGCGGAATTTTGTAGTAAGTCTGAGGTGAACAACCCCATAATGGGGGATATGTCAGAGCCATGAATAAAGAACCCGCGAGGGGGCGCCCAACAGTGGTGGCATGCTGATATGGGTTGGTAAATCCAAAGAGTTCGACCCCGAGAGAAGTCGTTGTGCACAGCGCTAGAGTACGATAGGCTGATCACCTAGCGTACGAAACCATTGTGGTATGTTTTCAGTCATTGTGATTGATAAACATTCTCGCAGTATGTTTACAGTCTTTATGACTCCTCAGAATAATATGAAAGTTTTAATGAATATTTTGATTTTCAATTTATTCTTTTGTAAGATATTGATTTTCAATTTATTCTTCTGCAAGATATTCCATTGTTCTGGAATTGTGAAAAGTATGAACTTCCTAGAAAAGGGTGGTCATAGAATTTGATGAGTAAAGAGATATTCTCAGTGATGAAAAACTGGTAGAAATGAGTATGATGAAATTTCGGGGACGAAATTCTTATAAGAAGGGGTGAATGTAATATCCCAGATAATTTCAAGATTTTAAATAATATCTTAATTGATTTTATTAAAGGTTAAGGTTTAAACCTAAAAGGTGAGAAGTGAGATGTGTAGAATTTGGGTAAATATTTTTTTTTAACATAATGTATTTGTTAGAAATTAAATGTGAGAATATTGTAAGGATGCATATAGAGAATTTATTAAAGAAATAAATTCAATTGAGAAGTAAATACGGTTATAAGGATATATATACATAGTTATATATTCCTAGAGTTGTGCTTGTTAGCCAAATACGAAGATGAGTAAATTTAATACTCAATTAAACTAATAAATTAATTAGTTTAAATATAAAGTCATGAAATATAATTAATATAATTAATTATATTAGTTATGCGTTAAAGTGGTGGAAAATTTAGGATGATTGTCTAGAATGACAATATTAAGAAGTTAATTAATTAAGTAATTAACTTAATTATTTAGTTATGGTATAGAGCCCAATATTGATTTAATTGACTAGTACAATGAAATGGTGTAGCAAGCCCAATGGTAATGTAGAGAAGTCCAATGATGGGATTTAATTTTCAAGCCCAATGATCTAATTAAATTGTGTCAAACCTTAGCTCAATGAATTAATTATGGTAGCCCAACTTAGAGTTTAATTGTTTTAATTGTTGGGAGCCCTAAAGGAATTAATCTAGTGGATTAAATTTAAGGAAATTAAAGTGTGAATTGGATTATATAATTTGTCCGAGGAAGTTATTGAATTAAGTTTAATAAAGGAAGTCCGATTAATGGATTTATTAAATTAACGGACTAACCTAAGATTTTTGGGAGAAACCCTAATCAAATATTCAATTAGTATTGAATATGGCAAATCCAATTGGATTACATAAATTAAATTTAATTTGATTATTAAATTGTTTATTAATTATTTAAACAAGCCAATTAATTAAATTAAGTGACGGACTTGTGGAAAATTATATATGATTGGGTATTTTATTAATCTAGCCCAATGTTTTAATTAATTGGGAGCCTAGTAAATTAATTTAGTAGCCCAACATTTCAATGGATCAAAGGAGTATCCATGGCCCAAATGATTAAATTCCAAAGCCCAAATATTGACCCATTGATAAATTAGCTTCTAGAAGGTTATTTTCTCCAATTAGGTAATAAAAATAAATGAAATTTGGTCAATTTATGGGGCATGACTGGTGGATTTGATGGTGGAGTGCTTGGACTCCAAAATTTTATTAATTTGAATTGTTGACATAGAGTATGGAACACTCAAGGCTTTGTGCTAGCAATTTGGAAAATGGTTGACATCCATTATATAGATATATGTGTTATATGTATAAATCTATACTACTATAAATAGCATATCAAGTCTTCATTTGTGAGGGTTCCAAAAATATTGCTAGAGAGCTTTTATTATGTGTTAGTAAATTCTAGAGAGTTAACTCGGTGAGTTAAAGAAAAAGGGTAGTGAGTTAGTGAGTTCTTTAGTGAGTTACTACCGAGTCAAGTGAGCCAAGTCTAATTCTTCAAGAGGAGTGTGCTTGGATGTCATCTAACTCCATCATCTATCTTTGGAAGGAGAGAAAAGTAGCTCACAAGTCTAGAAGGTTGAACGCAAGACGCAAATAAGCGTAAACTGGTAGAAGCGAACCAGGCAAGTTTTTCAGAACTTGCTCCTATGTGCATTAAAATGCTACAATTTGATGTTATATTATTAACATGAAGATATTTTGATGATATTTGTGATATATGAATAACATTAGATATGGTTACATGTGAAATATGTACCGATATGAAGCATGATTTGCTAGATGCTAGTTGTTTATTGTATGTGATGCATAAGAAGTATGAACCATTCATAAAATGAAATGCATGATGTAAGAATAAAATATAGAGCATGTATAATATGTGATGCATGTAATGTGTTATGTGTAACTGTTAAACTTGCTGAGCCGTCGTGCTCACTCTTGCCTAAACCAACATTTTCAGATAAGGCTAGTTACCTGAAGTTCTCGATAAAGAACAAGGAACAGGAAAACATATTACTTCCATTGAAGATCTAAATATCTATTATAGATATCAGTCCGAATTGGACAGGTAAATGATTGCGTAGCATAAGATATTGTTGGTACGTTATATGAGTGTTAAATACTCAAGTTGATTGTAATAGAATGTCGTATCAGGTATGATATTAAGACATACTAGGAATGTATAAAGATTTCGATTCTGGAATAGAAAGAGATGTTGTAAAATTATAAATAAATGGTTATTTACCAATTATAATATTGTTGTAATTCTTAAACAATAAGGAAAAGGTTGTACCTGTGATGAACTGGATCCGAGGTTCAAGGAACCCGGATTTGGGGTCGTCACAAGTTGGTATCAGAGCTGATAGGTTAAAAACCTTAGGTAAGAGTACCTTAGGCTTTAACCGTAGTAGAAGATAAGTAAAATGGTAAATGAATAAACTCAGGAAGAGTTTAAGTAATAAAAGATGAATTTGGAAAATTCATATATAGAAGATTATCCAAAGATGGATTTGAGAAGAATGAAAAAGGTCATGTTGTACCTAATTTGAAGAAATGATAGAAAATATCTTATGATAAGATTTTGAGAAGCATAAAGAAAAAAAGCTAATAAGGTCATGAAATGATCTAGAGAGATGAACTCGTAATGAGGCAGATGTGCTAAAATATGAATGGATAAAATTCGTATTCAGTTAAGAAAAATTAGTGGTTTGTGGGTTTTTAATTGAGGACTCATATTAGTGGTTGAGTTGTACGATTCCTTGTATGGGCAGGGAATTTGTGCTTTGGTTTTAGAACCGCTTAGCTTCCTATATTAATATAGTGGTTGAGTTGAACGAACCCTTGTATGGGCGGGGGCTATGATATGTCAGCGAACCAATTTGGGAGATGCTGCTGCGAAACTTGGCACGATCAGGGTGCATCGTAGAATAAACGTATGCACTGATGGCAGGTGTTCCTTACAGTGTTGAAGAGTTGGGAAACTGATGTATTTGTTCTTGGTTTAACGACCGCTTAACTTTCTATATTGATTAGTGGCCGAGTTGACCAATTTCTTGTATGGGCAGGAGATTGTGTTTGGTTTGACGACCACTTAGCTTCCTATAGTGATAATCGATTGAAACCTGGTGTCGCGCTATTCGCTATATGTATGTTGAGAAGGTGATTCTTTTCTCATGTGTATAACGGATAGGTAGAGGATGTTAAGATAGGTTCGTGTTCTGAGAACCGACACGTATGGTAAGTTTGTGACTCATAATCGTATGGTGGAACCCCTCAGCGAATGGGCGACTTTGGCCTGACTAGGACAAGCTCCTCAAACCATATGATTGTGGTAAGTTCCTGAGCCCAAATACGTGGTAAGTTTGATGAACAATGAGTATGGGTAGAGTTAAGTAGCAAGATTAAAGCTATACTAGATATAGTTATTAAGTTGAAAAAGAATGTGGAGGATAAAAATTTGAGGTGTTTTGAGGTTTTAGGATATTCCAAATCTTCTAGCTATGCTAGACTTTGAAATTCTTAAAATCGTGCTAAATTCGCATTGTTGTGCTTTTGAAAAGACAAATGAATTTTCTTGTTTTATTATTAAGTCGCAGTAACACGAGGTGTGGAGAAGTCCATCGTTACTGGTGATGAGATGATAAACGATGGAGTCATCAAGGCAGAGTAACCTAGTGTTGGATGTATTTTTAAGCCCACTATGGTATGATGTAAGATGACAAAGTCATAAAATGATTTTCAGTATTTTGAAACGTTTAAAGAAGAGTCTATGCTAATTGTTTCGGCTAGACAAATTGATTTAAAAAAAATATCAAAATGTATTTATAAAATCATCACACGCCATTAAAGTCATGGTGCAAAGATGAAAAAGACGGAATCCTCAACGCACGGTTGCAACGGTGCGGTATCATGAAGTCCTATAAATGAATTTTAGTACTTTAACTAATCTGAAATAATTTTTGAGTCGTAATATACGAACAGTTCAATGATGTGAGTCTATGTCATTTATTTTGACTGGACACTTTTTGGTCAGAAATGACTCGAGTTTTATTTTCCAATCCAACTTATGCTGGAGCGGAATTTTGTAGTAAGTCTGAGGTGAACAACCCCATAATGGGGGATATGTCAGAGCCATGAATAAAGAACCCGCGAGGGGGCGCCCAACAGTGGTGGCATGCTGATATGGGTTGGTAAATCCAAAAAGTTCGACCCCGAGAGAAGTCGTTGTGCACAGCGCTAGAGTACGATAGGCTGATCACCTAGCGTACGAAACCATTGTGGTATGTTTTCAGTCATTGTGATTGATAAACATTCTCGCAGTATGTTCACAGTCTTTATGACTCCTCAGAATAGTATGAAAGTTTTAATGAATATTTTGATTTTCAATTTATTCTTTTGTAAGATATTGATTTTCAATTTATTCTTCTGCAAGATATTCCATTGTTCTGGAATTGTGAAAAGTATGAACTTCCTAGAAAAGGGTGGTCATAGAATTTGATGAGTAAAGAGATATTCTCAGTGATGAAAAACTGGTAGAAATGAGTATGATGAAATTTCGGGGACGAAATTCTTATAAGAAGGGGTGAATGTAATATCCCAGATAATTTCAAGATTTTAAATAATATCTTAATTGATTTTATTAAAGGTTAAGGTTTAAACCTAGAAGGTGAGAAGTGAGATGTGTAGAATTTGGGTAAATATTTTTTTTTAACATAATGTATTTGTTAGAAATTAAATGTGAGAATATTGTAAGGATGCATATAGAGAATTTATTAAAGAAATAAATTCAATTGAGAAGTAAATACGGTTATAAGGATATATATACATAGTTATATATTCCTAGAGTTGTGCTTGTTAGCCAAATACGAAGATGAGTAAATTTAATACTCAATTAAACTAATAAATTAATTAGTTTAAATATAAAGTCATGAAATATAATTAATATAATTAATTATATTAGTTATGCGTTAAAGTGGTGGAAAATTTAGGATGATTGTCTAGAATGACAATATTAAGAAGTTAATTAATTAAGTAATTAACTTAATTATTTAGTTATGGTATAGAGCCCAATATTGATTTAATTGACTAGTACAATGAAATGGTGTAGCAAGCCCAATGGTAATGTAGAGAAGTCCAATGATGGGATTTAATTTTCAAGCCCAATGATCTAATTAAATTGTGTCAAACCTTAGCTCAATGAATTAATTATGGTAGCCCAACTTAGAGTTTAATTGTTTTAATTGTTGGGAGCCCTAAAGGAATTAATCTAGTGGATTAAATTTAAGGAAATTAAAGTGTGAATTGGATTATATAATTTGTCCGAGGAAGTTATTGAATTAAGTTTAATAAAGGAAGTCCGATTAATGGATTTATTAAATTAACGGACTAACCTAAGATTTTTGGGAGAAACCCTAATCAAATATTCAATTAGTATTGAATATGGCAAATCCAATTGGATTACATAAATTAAATTTAATTTGATTATTAAATTGTTTATTAATTATTTAAACAAGCCAATTAATTAAATTAAGTGACGGACTTGTGGAAAATTATATATGATTGGGTATTTTATTAATCTAGCCCAATGTTTTAATTAATTGGGAGCCTAGTAAATTAATTTAGTAGCCCAACATTTCAATGGATCAAAGGAGTATCCATGGCCCAAATGATTAAATTCCAAAGCCCAAATATTGACCCATTGATAAATTAGCTTCTAGAAGGTTATTTTCTCCAATTAGGTAATAAAAATAAATGAAATTTGGTCAATTTATGGGGCATGACTGGTGGATTTGATGGTGGAGTGCTTGGACTCCAAAATTTTATTAATTTGAATTGTTGACATAGAGTATGGAACACTCAAGGCTTTGTGCTAGCAATTTGGAAAATGGTTGACATCCATTATATAGATATATGTGTTATATGTATAAATCTATACTACTATAAATAGCATATCAAGTCTTCATTTGTGAGGGTTCCAAAAATATTGCTAGAGAGCTTTTATTATGTGTTAGTAAATTCTAGAGAGTTAACTCGGTGAGTTAAAGAAAAAGGGTAGTGAGTTAGTGAGTTCTTTAGTGAGTTACTACCGAGTCAAGTGAGCCAAGTCTAATTCTTCAAGAGGAGTGTGCTTGGATGTCATCTAACTCCATCATCTATCTTTGGAAGGAGAGAAAAGTAGCTCACAAGTCTAGAAGGTTGAACGCAAGACGCAAATAAGCGTAAACTGGTAGAAGCGAACCAGGCAAGTTTTTCAGAACTTGCTCCTATGTGCATTAAAATGCTACAATTTGATGTTATATTATTAACATGAAGATATTTTGATGATATTTGTGATATATGAATAACATTAGATATGGTTACATGTGAAATATGTACCGATATGAAGCATGATTTGCTAGATGCTAGTTGTTTATTGTATGTGATGCATAAGAAGTATGAACCATTCATAAAATGAAATGCATGATGTAAGAATAAAATATAGAGCATGTATAATATGTGATGCATGTAATGTGTTATGTGTAACTGTTAAACTTGCTGAGCCGTCGTGCTCACTCTTGCCTAAACCAACATTTTCAGATAAGGCTAGTTACCTGAAGTTCTCGATAAAGAACAAGGAACAGGAAAACATATTACTTCCATTGAAGATCTAAATATCTATTATAGATATCAGTCCGAATTGGACAGGTAAATGATTGCGTAGCATAAGATATTGTTGGTACGTTATATGAGTGTTAAATACTCAAGTTGATTGTAATAGAATGTCGTATCAGGTATGATATTAAGACATACTAGGAATGTATAAAGATTTCGATTCTGGAATAGAAAGAGATGTTGTAAAATTATAAATAAATGGTTATTTACCAATTATAATATTGTTGTAATTCTTAAACAATAAGAAAAAGGTTGTACCTGTGATGAACCGGATCCGAGGTTCAAGGAACCCGGATTTGGGGTCGTCACAATAATAATAATAATAATAATAATAATAATAATATAATAATAATAATAGTAATAATAATAATAATGATAATGATAATAATAATAATAATGATAATGATAATCAAATTCACCACTACACTATAATAATAATAATAATAGTAATAATAATAATGATAATGATAATAATAATAATAATAATAATAATAATAATAATAATAATATAATAATAATAATAACAATAATAATTATAATTATAATTATAATAATAGTAGTAGTAATAATTATAATAATAATTATTATTATTATTACTATTATTATTATTATTATTATAATAATACTAATACTAATACTGATACTACTAATAATTATTATTATTATAATTATAATTATAATTATAAAAAAAAATTGTACGTAAACAACATGGGTCATCCTTTTAGCATTGACGTCCTTTTTCTGTTTTTTGAGTATTGCGGTTGTTATGTTTCACATACAAATTGATTTAGGCTGAAAATCACAGGGACGGTTCAGATTCATTTTAATTGATTTGTAAGTTATTTTAGGTTGCAAAGAGCCTTTAGATAATAGAGCATTTTTGAAATTTTAATCTACGTCATGCTTTCAGGCACGGGCAATTATGTGTCATCTCTTTGGTATTTTTGTGGGCTATATCGAGAGCAACAATTATAGTAGGCTCTGACTCATGGTATGAGAATCTTTTGCCCAATTTCAAAAAAAATAAATATTATGGTGATGCAATTTAGTTGGTGTTATGACAATACTTTTTTGTTTGGACTTATGGGGCTCATTTTATACTTTTTGGTATATATGCAAAAGTATTTCTTCTGGATTTTTACATCTTTTTTTTCATCGTTGGATCCCACCAAATAGCTTGCAGTACTACCCTTTTTCCACAAAAAATACTGTTCATGAATCATATTGATCGATGATTAGAGATACTGGAGGCAAATAAATGCTACCAAACTTCTCATTCTGTTTTGTCAATAAAGAAAAAGTGTGTGGGCTAGCCGAAAACACTATATTACCTAAATTTGAGCCCGTTATCATCACTCAATTAATTACTCAAATCTGTGAAGAACTAATTTTAAGTTGGGAATGAGTAGCACACTAATATTTGCCTAAAAAATAAACTATGACTGGATTGAGTATCAATATTTTTTTATTAATAGTTGGACTCTCAGTTTCATTATGGAACTGAGAGTCCACAACAGTTTTAGATTTTTCAATGTAAAAATGTTGGATAAAGTACTCAATTGTTATATTAGTTGCATCGTGCATTCAGGCACGGGTTATCCCTAGTTAGTAAATAAAATAAAACAATCAATAATTTTATAGACATTTTCTGGTCATATATATTAAAATGTAACTAATCTTATGATTAATTAATTGATAAATATATATATATATATATATATATATATATATATATATATATATATATATATATCAATATTAAAAATAAGAGACTAAGATAGTAAAAGAAATGTTGACTTGGTTACACTCCATCTTTATGTTATGATGATGACTTTATACTAAGGTTGTGTATTAAATATTAACCATGTAGCAAGCTATATACAACATACTAAATAAATTGCATACAGTAAGCTGGGAAAGTCAACTGGATTGAGAAGAACAAGATCCTTCTATGCAGCAAGCTTAATAGCCTTACTGAATACAGTGCAGAATTCTAAAGGAGCCCGTTAGAAAAATCAATGTAAGATCTTAGCTTGAGTTATTACTTCAATCAAGGCTCTCATAGGTTGCATTGCTTACATGATATATGTTTCGCATACATATGGTAACACATATATTCAAAAAGTAATATAGTTTTAAAATACAAAACTATTACCAACTATGACCTACGTTTCCATATTTAGATTTTATGGTTGGAATAAAATTAAATAGATTGAATGATTATTACTCTAATTAAACCCAAAAAAAATTGATTGAATATTTTATATGGGATTAAATTGAATTATTAGTGGGTCTAATCAATCTATATTACCATAATTAACATTGGGCCTATATCTTATTTATGGTAAGAAGCAAGCATGCAGAAATTACTACCTGCCATACCAAAATCCCCCCATCAACATTAGACTGATCATAAAAGGATTTTGATATATATATATAATAAATTGATTCTGACTGGTGGTTAACAATAATATATGCTAAAATCAAGTAAAACAGATTAGTGATTGATATTTTCTCACATAACAGCATGAAGGGTCTGGGTATAAATATACTATGTTATCTAAGCTACTGGAGACACAGAAAAACAACGAACATCATTGAGAAATATATTCAAAAAGTTATTCACTGTTTGCTTTAGATCATCACTATTTCGGTCCTTGAGCTTTTGCTTCTTGTACGAAAAAGAATCACATAACTGCTGAACTTTCGAAAGTAAAATCTGGTGGAGCAGGTCTCGAGTGTCGAACAGTTTACTGGTGATATACTACTATTTTAATTGATCATAGCATTTAGTTTAAGCCTTGCATTGATTTATTACTCTTGCTATTGATCATAGGCTTTTCTGTACTTACTTATTATCACTGTTATCGTGTTTAACCTGTTTTGTTTACAATTAAGTTCAAGGAAAGCTTAGGAGCTTGGTGAGTAAAATTACTCAAGGTATGCAAAGTGTTGCACAAGGAAGCATAAGTGCTTGAGAGGATTTGTCCTCAAAACTATGAACTTGAATTGTATAAGGGCTTGTGCAAGTCAAATTTAATTAATAAAATGAGTCTCTTATACCAATTGGTATAGGACGTGGAATAGGTCACTACAATAGTGGTTAGGGGCCGAACTACATAAAAATTCTCTATGTTACTATAATTTGTTTTAAGTTATATATATTATATTGCATTACATAAACAAAACCGTGAAATAGATCAAACTGGTCAGAACAGTTTCGTATTAGACTCACTACATTAAACACACAACCAACCGTTTTCATATTCAGCAAGGTAAACTCCTTATACAGTAAACTGCTTTTGGTTTCAACCTTCTGCATCCACGATACAGTACTTAACTATTTAATTAAACAGTAGACTAAAACTTTATTTTAATAGCCAGTTTTCATATCCAGTAGACTAATTCTCTGATTCAATAAACTGTTTTCATAATACAGCAGATTGTTTAATAAACTGTTTTATCGTTTTACGAAAATTAGACACTGTTTATTCACACATTTATTCAACCCCCCTTCTAAGTATGCCTACTTATATTTAAATTGGTATCAAAGCAAGGCTCTACTTATCTTGGTCTTAAAGGTGATTTGCAGGGTAAGATCTTGCTATGACACATTTTGGAAGCAACGTACATGAAGGGCAATTAACGAATCGACCTCCATTACTACATGGAACTGAGAACTACAATTTTTGGAAGTTTCGAATGATGATCTATCTCAAAAAGGATCATTGGGAATGGTGGGTCGTGGAGAATGATCCAGTTATTCCAAGGAAAGATGATGGCACACCAAAAGTTCTAACCTAAATGGACTCTACCGAAGTATACATAACATCCTACAATTCAAAGGCAATGAACACATTACTTAGTGGGATGGTGCAATCTGAAATAGACAAAGTATCATCATGCAGCACGGCTGAGAAGATTTGGGATACACTAAAGGTAAGCCATGAGGGAACATCAAAAGTAAAGAGAACTAAAACTGAGCATGCTTATGCACGATTACGAAATGTTCAAACTAGAAAGAGAACAGACCATCAAAGAAGCGCAGGCTAGGTTTCTAGTGCTCATGAACTCATTGAAGCAACTTGATAAGACAATTCCTTAAAGTGAGATAAACCGAAAGCTACTTTTAACTATGCCCAAAAGGTTTACATCAAAAGTAACCACACTTCAAGATTCTTCTACTATTTCTATTATAGATACGTTAACTTTATTTGGAGAATTAAAAGAATATGAACATCAATTAAAAAGATATGATGATGAGGAGGAAACTCCTAGAAAAAAAAAGTGTTAGCTTTTAATACAAGAAGAAAAGAAGGTGAAAAAGTGACGACTCAGATGAAGAAATTGCCATACTGTCTACAAAACTAAAAGGAGTGCTACAAAGGGAAAACAAAAAGAGGAATTTCACACCATTCAACAAGTTCAAGGGAAAGTCTAATGAAGAAACGTGCTTTGAATGTGGTCGTCCAGGCCATTTTTAAAAGGATTATTTTCAATTGAAGAACAAAGGAAAGATAAATTTCCAAGACAACAAGAAGAAAACATTAGTTACTTGGAGTAATGCTTCAGATATAGAATTTGATGCAAATGACGAGATAGCTCAAGTTTGCTTCATGGGACTTGAATGAGAAAGAAGTGAGGTAACATTTACTGAGTATAATTTGTTGAAACAAGAAAATGTGAAACTAAAAGAAAAGAATATGTACTTAAAAGAATTAATAAATACACTAATGAATGAAGTTGATACTTTGATAGAAGAAAAAGAAGAAATGGAAAAACCATCATAAGATGTGAGAATTTTAAATGCTAAAATTGATTATCTAGATAATTATAATAAAATACTTTATAATAAAGTAAATCACATGAATAGTGAGAATGAGAAATTAAGAAATGAAATAAGCATGAGAGATATATGTATTGATGTTTTTAATGATAATACTTGCATAAAAGAGAATGATGATAAGGCTAAAGAGTTATAAAAAGAAATTGAATAATTAAAAGTGTCATTGGCTAGGTTTGTCCAAGGAGAAGAAAATTTAAAAATCATGTTAGGAAAACAAAGACCTAGCTATGAAAAACAATGGAATGGTTATCAAGAAGCATCTAAAAAGAATAATACAAAAATATTGAAATCTCCATTTAAAATGAATTATTGTTCTCCTTTCATTACCTATAAAAATTGTGGAACTAAGGACATTCTAATTGCAACAAGAAAGTTACGAAGATATGGGTAAAGAAAAACGAATCAAATGTTATTAACACAAATGGACCCAAAAAAAAAAATGGGTACAAAAAAAAAGTAAACTGTATTCTTATTTCAGGTATGCCTCAAAGCAAAAGTTTCATCTCAAAAGTGGGTTCTAGATAGCGGATGCTCTCGACACATGAAGGGTGACAAAAGTAAATTCTTGGAACTATCTCTCAAAGGAAGAAATGGAACTGTTACGTTTGAAGATAACAAGACTTGTGAAATAATCGAAAAAGGTAAAATAGGAAATGGTAAGATAAGTATTGATAATGTCCATTTTGTCAAAGGTCTTGGATTTAATCTTATTACTATTAGTCAACTAATGGATAGTGGTCATCAAGTTAAATTTGAAAAGGATAAGTGCTCTATTTTTCACAGTACTAACAATGTTACCCTAGTTGCACAAAGAGAAGGAAATATATATATGCTATTGATTTTAAGCAACAGGATAAAGAAGTTTACCTATCAACCATGGAAGATATTGTAAATATGTGGCATAAGAGATTGGGACATGTACACATGGATCTAATAAAGAAACTATCAACAAAAAATCTTGTCATAGGACTACCCAAAATCAACTATGAAAAGAAAGGAATATGTGCATCTTGTCAACTTGGTAAGCAAATAAAAACTTCATTTACGATAAAAAAAAAAATCAGGTATCAACTTCCTCACCCTTGCAATTATTACATCTTGACTTATTTAGTCCAAAAAGGCATGCTAGTTTAAATGGTAAATTCTATGTTTTTTGTTATAATTGATGATTATTCTAGATTCACTTGGGTCACATTTCTCAAAACTAAAGATGAAGCTTTCCAAGACTTTGAAAGACTAACAAAGAATTTAGAAACAAAGTACAATCTTAAGTTGATAATAATAAGAAGTGATCATGGTAGTGAATTTCAAAAAGAGTTCATTCTATTCTGTGAACAAAGATGAATTAGCCATGAGTTCTCCGCACCAAGAACACCACAAAAAAAATAGAGTGGTTGAAAGGAAGAATAAAACGTTGCAAGAAACGGCTCGAACATTGTTACAAGAAAGTAAGCTTCCATAAAAAATTTGGGCCGAAGCGGTGAATACATCTTGCTATATTTTAAATAGAGTTTTAATTCGTCCTATTCTTCTCAAAACTCCTTATGAATTTCTAAACAATAAAATTCCTAATATAAGTTACTTCAAGATTTTTGGATCAACATGTTTCATATTAAATACAAGTGGTAACTTGGTAACTTAGGAAAGTTTGATGCAAAATCATATGAAGGAATTCTTATTGGATATTCTCATCATAGCAAAGCATATCGTATTTACAATACTCATAAATATGTGGTTGAAGAATCTATGCATGTGAGTTTTGATGAACCTAACATTGTTTTGTCTAAAAAAAGAGATGAGGATGCAGGAAATATAGAAGTCACAGTCAATTTAGCAAATCAGAAAAACCAAAGCAGTCTGTTGGATACAAATTCAACTACACAGACATATCAATATAGCTCACTAGATACCTCAAATCAGCATAAACAGCCATACAGAGGAGCAAATCAGGACACTGTTTTAGAAATCTAGGAAGTTAAATTCACTTAATCAGATGGAGAACATCAAGATCCAAATTGTAATTCACAAGAGGAGCAAATGCACAATATATCGATGTCTAAAACAGCAAGGCACATTAAAAATCATCCTCCTGAAAACATAATTAGAGACATTAATAGAGGAGTTACCACAAGAAGATGAGTACGCAATTTATGTGCATTCTCAGCTTTCTTATCACAAATAGAACCAAAAAATGCAACAGAAATATTACTTGATGAGAATTGGCTCCTGGCAATGCAAGAAGAGCTCCAACAACTTGAAAGATGTCAAGTATGGGAACTAGTTCCTACACCAAAAGAAACATTAATAATAAGAACCAAATAGATATTTAAGAACAAGCTAGATAAACATAGAACTATCACTCGCAATAAAGCAAGGCTTGTGGCTCAAGGATACAACCAACAAGAAAGGATAGACTATGAAGAAACATTCGTCCCAGTGGCAAGATTGGAATCCATTCGAATACTCTTAGCGTTTGCTTGTTATAAACAGTTCAAACTACATCAAATGGATGTAAAAGACGCATTTCTAAATGGGTACATAAATGAGGAAGTATACGTAAAACAGCCTCCCGGATTTGAACATGAAAAGTACCCCCATCATGTGTACAAGCTAAAGAAGGCACTCTATGGACTCAAGCAAGCACCTAGGGCATGGTACGAAAAGCTAAGTAAGTTCCTTACTTCAAATGGGTTAACAAGAGGTAAAATTGACTCTACATTATTTATTAAGCATGAAAAGTAAGATATTATTATTGTACAAATATATGTAGATGATATCATATTTGGGGCTACTAATGATATTCTTTGTGAGTGGATTTCCAAGTGTATGCACAAGGAATTTGATATGAGCCTAATGGGAGAGCTCAACTATTTTTTGGGACTCCAAATCAGGCAAACTAAAAATGGCATCTATATTCATCAGACCAAGTACATAAAGGAGTTACTCAAAAGATTTGGTTTTGACCAGTTAAATTCAAAAGCAACACCAATTAGCACCACAATCAAGTTTACTTCAGATGATAAGGGTATCGATGTTGAGGTAACAAAATATCAAGGTATGATAGGAAGTTTATTATATTTAACGGCCTCAAAACCTGACATAATGTATAGTGTGTGTATATGTGCTAGATTTCAAGCAAAACCAAAAGAATCACATTTAAATGCAATTAAAAGAATATTTAAATATTTGTTTAGCACTATCAATTTTAGTCTATTTTATCCAATATATGAGGATTTTGACCTAATGGGTTATTTAGATACAGACTATATAGGGTGTCAAATTGATAGAAAAAGCACTAGTGGTTCTTCCACATTTTTGGGACAAAGTATGGCATCTTGGCATAGTAAAAAGCAAACATATGTGGCTTTATCAACAACTGAGGGAGAATATTTACCTGTAGGAAGTTGATGTTCACAAATACTTTGGATACGTCAAACCTTAATAGATTTTGATATGATATGCAATTTTGTGCCTGTTTATTGTGATAATACAAGCACAATAGACATATCTAGAAATCCATTTTTGCATTCACGCACAAAACATATTGAAGTTAGACATCATTTTCTTAGAGATACTGTGTATAAAGGATTAATTAAATTAATTTTTATTCCCACTGAGCATCAGCTAGCAGACATCTTTACTAAACCACTCAGCGAGGAAAGGTTTTGCACTTTAAGAAGAGAAATTGGCATATGCATGATATCTTAACTGCCCATATGTTTTTATCTGACAAACTGAATTAAAACTATAAGCTAGAATACACGCTGATATCTATAAAATTCATTTAAAATAATCTGCAAAATTGATTTATGAGCTTGAATGATTTCTGGAAGATAAAATTTTAAATTGGTTTTTAAAAATTAGTTTCTTGAGAAACTACGTAATTCCTTCTCTCATTCTTGGTTATAACAAGGAAGGGTGTATCTTTTCTCTTTCATACTTTACCAAAACTCTTATTCTATCTTCATCCTCCTCAAATCCCTATTACAAGCTGAAATCGATTTTTCCAACAATGAAAACGAAGGAGATGAAGCGACCCAGAGATAAATCTGAGTCAGACGATGATCGTCCTATCTCCTAGAGCCAGAAAAAAACTAGCCTTCCTAAAGCATCCAAGAAGCAGAGTACATCGAAAAATCCTAGACTCTCAGGGCCATCTTCACGAACTAGGAACGCAAAGAGGAAACAGAAAGTGAGCGCTTCATCTCCTATCTCACTAGATGTGGAACTTATTCCAGAAGTTGATCCTGAATCGGTAACACCTCTATCTACTATCCATTCCTTATCTGCAAATTTCTTTCGTGGTAATAACTTCGAAGCTTGCTTCAAATCATCCATTGTGTCAAAATCGTTAGTTTATGAAAAGTCTATTGATAGGTTTTTCTATTAACACTTTGACTTGCATTCTCTATTTGAATCATGTGGTATTACATCAATGGTCTCTCCACCCACTACAGCATATCCCAACTTGGTCCAACAAGTTTACACTTTGAATTACAAAATGACAAATGCACTACTTTAGTCAAAGGTAAAACATTTCAGTTGACCCCTTCCATTTTGGGCAAGATTCTATCAATTCCCCCTTCTGGTCCTTGTCCATTTACACTAAAAGGAGCCTGCACTACACCATTGTCCACCCTGAACCAACTTAAAATTGTGAAAAATGATTTCACCCTTACTGACATTAGTCTTCCTACTACTGTTGAAGTGTCTCCCATTACGTCGGTCATCCATAAAATTCTTAGCTTTAATTTGCTTCCTAGAACTGGTGGTGGTGCAAATTTCACATATCAGGATCTCATTTTGATATCCATAATTTTAAAGAGTATGTCATTCAATTTGGCACTCATGATGCTTCTTTACATGGATAGTTGTGTTAAACAAATCAAAAAATGTCTGCATATGGTGGGTTTCTTACCAAAGTGTTTTGACATTTTCAAATATCACTTGAGGATGAAGCCTCAATTCAACTTACTGAATCTATTGATTCAGATAACCTGAAAAGCTCCCTTTTAAGTCTGATTGATGGGACATTTGTTCGTACTCCTAAAGATCATCCCTCTGCTCCATCAGTCACTGTCTCACCTCCTCATCCTCCAAATTCTAAAATTCTCTCCCTACTACATGAAATCAAAGTTGATGTAGTGGACATTAAATAGCGGCTTCGTGTTCTAGAGAAAGGAAATATCACAATGACTACTCCTGCTGCCTCTTCCCTATTTAGACAAGTTGAAGATGAGTTCATCGATCTTCAAGAAAGTTTTATTTTTCAAACAAATGCTATGGTGGAGGCTATGTAAAGAAAGATGAATCGTAATGCCTATCAACTTAGCCAAGAGCTGCAGTTCGTGAGCCATCAGATAGGTGAACTAAGTGAATTTGTGGTTGTACAGACCAATAATATTCGGGCAGAGTTTGGTCATCGACAGAGAGGATCCACTATACCAGAATGGGTGCAAGAAAACTGGCTTGCTGAATATAAAGATGACTTCATGGATTTGCCCCTTCCTCCTTCAACCCCCTCTGTTTGCCAATATGTAGTCTGAAGAAGAACGTGCCCATCATCGACATCATCGTCTGTATTTCACCCAACGTGACTAGCCTGGGGTTCACATGTTGAGAAGTTTCCCTAAAATTCCACACCTATCTTAATGTAGTTTTTGTATTTAAACTGAATCTCTAATTAATTTCATTTTTGTTTTGTGGCATGAATTATAACCTGCTTCAAGTATTTTATCTAGCTATGTTTTTTTTTCTCTTTTTGCATGATGACAAAAAGGGGGAGAAAAACCTGTGTTACAGGTTGGTGCAAGGTTTGAGGGGGAGCTATATCTATGTTGCTATGTCTATGTTGATCTATCTATCTATTTACTTTAATCTTTGTTATTATGCATGAACTTAGGGGAAGTATTTATTATAGTGTTGTCATCATCAAAAAAGGGGAGATTGTTAACTTGATCACACTCCATCTTTATATTTTGATGATGACTTTATACTGAGATTGTGTATTAAATATTAACCATGCAGCAAGCTATATATAGCATACTGAATAAAGTTCATACATCAAGCTGGGAAAGTCAACTGAATTGAGAAAAATAAGATCCTTCTATGTAGCAGGCTGAATAGCCTTACTGAATACAGTACAGAATTCTAAAGGAGCCCGTTAGAAAAATCAATATAAGATCTTAGCTTGAGTTATTACTTCAATCAAGGCTCTGATAGGTTGCATTATTTACATGATATATATTTCGCATACATATGGTAACACGTATATTCAAAAAGTAATATAGTTTTAAAATACAAAACTGTTACCAACTATGACCTACGTTTCCATATTTAGATTTTTATGGTTGGAATAAAATTAAATAGATTGACTGATTATTACTCTAATTAAACCAAAAATAATTTGATTGAACATTTTATATGGGATTAAATTGAATTATTAGTGGGTCTAATCAATCTATATTACCATAATTAACATTAGGCCTATATTTTATTTATGGTAAGAAGCAAGCATGCGGAAATTACTACCTGTCGTATCAAAATCCCTTCATCAACGTTAGACTGATCATAAAAGGATTTTGATATATATAATAAATTGATTTTGATTGGTGGTTAATGGTAATATATGCTGAGATCAAGTGAAACATATTAGTGATTGATACTTTCTCACGTAATAACATGAAGGGTCTGGGTATAAATATACTATGCTATCTAAGCTACTGGAGACACAGAAAAACAGTGAACATCATTGAGAAACATATTCAAAAAGCTATTCACTATTTTCTTTAGATCATCACTATTTCAATCCTTGAGCTTTTGCTTCCTGTACGAAAAAGAATCACATAACTGTTGAACTTTCGAAAGTAAAATCTGGAGGAGTAGGTATCGAGTGTCAAACAATTTACTGGTGATGTACTACTATTTTAATTGATCATAGCATTTAGTTTGAGCCTTGCATTGATTTATTACTCTTGTTATTGATCATAGGCTTTTCTGTACTTACTCATTATCACTGTTATCGTGTTTAACCTGTTTTGTTTACAATTAAGTTCAAGAAAAGCTTAGGAACTTGGTGAGTAAAATTACTCAAGGTGTGCAAAGTGTTGCACAAGGAAGCATAAGTGCTTGAGAAGATTTGTCCTCAAAACTGCGAACTTGAATTATATAAGGGCTTGTGTAAGTCAAATTCAATTAATAAAAGGAGTCTCCTATACCAATTAGTATAGGACGTGGAATAGGTCACTAGAATAGTGGTTAGGGACCGAACCACGTAAAAATTCTCTGTGTTCCTGTGATTTGTTTTAAGTTATATACATTGTATTGCATTTCATAAACAAAACCTTGAAAAAGATCAAACTAATCAGAACACTTTCGTATTAGACTCACTGCATTGAACACACAACAAACTGTTTTCATATTCAACAAGGTAAACTCCTTATAGAGTAAACGACTTTCTGTTTCAACCTTCTGCATCCACGATACAGTTAGCCAGTTAATTAAACAGTAGACTAAAACATTATTTTAATAACCAGTTTTCATATCCAGCAGACTAATTCTCTGATTCAATAAACTATTTTCATAATACAACAAATTGTTTAATAAACTGTTTTATCGTTTTACGAAAATTGGACACCGTTTATTCACACACTTATTCACCCCCCCCCCCCCCCACCCCCCTTCTAAGTGTGCCAACGTATATTTCAAGAAAGGCTAAAGGTAATATATATTATATTCATAATATTTTTTTGTATTATTATCAAAGATCTCATGTTATAATTTATTCTTATATTCTTCATAACCCCCTACTTGATTCATTTTTTAAGTTAATATTTTTTGTCAACAATATCAAACAATAAAAAAAAAAAAAATTAGCCCACGGGCTAGGCCAAAAAGGGTCGGGCCAAAAAACCCAATTTTCACCGGACTAATTTTTGACAGCCCAAAGCCCCTTTTTTGACAAGCCGACCCGCAGGGCCGGGCCACTTTTGTCAAGTCTAGTTGTTATCCAACTTACAGTTAAAAGGCAACGACTGGAAAGAAGAGGGTCGGGGAATCCACTTACCAGAGGCCGCCTTAACCGAAGAGTCATCTCCTATCTTCCACTGCAAACCCTTCAACAAAGGATCTTTAGCATGATATAAAACTCCTCCACAAAAAAGACAATCGGGTTCCAAGAGAGAACATGAGGGATGATATTTTGCTTTTAAAACTTATGCCACCAACGCCAAAGAGTTGGGATTCTACAATAAGTGCCAACATTACTTACCCGAAATCCTTAAAACCCAATCCTCCTTATAATTTCAAGGTGCACAAATCCAATCATTTAGCCCCAGTGAATACCTTTGCTTCCCCCTGTATTCCCCCACCAAAATATGCTCAATATTGCATTCATCTCCTCGATTAAACAAAGAGGAATTTTAAAGCAAGACATAAAATATGTAGGAATAGCCTGCACTACAGCTTTAATGAGAACCTCTTTATTGGCTTTAGTAGGGCTGTTTATTTTGTTCAGTTTTTTTAATTTTTCGATTAACCGGAATGGTCCAAATTGCCTCTTTTTGGTTCGGTACGTACCAATTATACCAGTTTTATTATTTTATTATTATTATTATTATTAAATAATTATTATTAATAAAAATAAAAATAATAATAATAATTTTTGGTTAAACCGGAACCGAACTGGTTTATCGGTATACCTAACCGGTCCAACCGGTTCTGGTTCGGTATTAGAATTTTAATAGGTTTGGTATCGATTCGGTTCGGTAAGGTACCGGACCGGTTCGGACCGAATGAACACCCCTAGGCTTTAGACCATAACTGAGAGCCCCAAGAATTTATACGAGTCCGCATGAGATCCTTAATGATCCGAAAAGCAGCACTCCAATTTCCCAATATGAGACAACAAGCCTAGGTATTTTCCTATCTCATTAACTTCCACAACCCCCAATCGCTGACAGAATATTGTTTGCACGGTCCTCTTCTTTCATATTCCAACTAAAACAAATGTTTGATTTCTCAAAGTTTATACACTGACCAGATGCATTACTATATTCCTCTATTGCATTAGCAGGCCATTACACTCTCTTTCAAAGGTCATACCAAAAAGCAAACTATCGTTGGCAAAAAATAAATGAGAAATTGAAAGTGCGTGCCTAGCAACAGACATCCCTGAAAGCACCGCACCATCAGTGCACTGTCGCAATCGGAAAGAAAAAACTTCAGAGCAAAGGACAAAGAGGTAAGGTGACAATAGTTAGCCTTGCCGAAGTCCTCTATCACGGGAAAAAACAGATAAGGGGACACCATTCAATAACACGGAATAGGAAACAGTGGTAACACATCCCAAGATTAAGGATATAAATTTAGCTGGGAAGTAAAGCTTATGTAGCAGTATTAGGAATTCCCATTCTACTCTATCATAGGCTTTACTCATATCCAACTTATCTTTCAATATCGCTTATTTTTAAGAGAATGTAAAGTCTCGAATGCAACAATTACATTTTCTATGATCATCCACTCCGACACAAAAGCACTTTGATTCATAGAAATGACACCAGGCAAAACAAGTTTTAACTGGTTGGCCAACACCTTCGCTGCAAGCTTATAAACAGTATTACATATGCTTATAATCAAACATATTAAAGTTCTATCATACTCAGTAATAGGACCTCCACAATTCAGAAAATTTAGCATAAATGCAATAATATCATCCCCAATATCCGGCTAGAATTGTTGAAAGAAACCCTGGTCGGCCTTTAATTTTTCAAGTTCCCCCAACTTTCCATTCTTCTTCAAACTCACCGCCATACTGCTATTTACACTGAGTATCTTTCAATCGGGTTTTCTGTTAACGCTAACCACTTGCACAAAAACAATCACTTGAAAGTAATTGATGGATTGGGTCGTTAGAGATACCTATAGTGTGAGAGTAATGTATTAACAATAGAGAGAAGAATTATTTAGTAGACTATAAAATACCTTTATTGTTCACCTTTACTATACAAATTAGTATTGAATATAGTAACTAGTTAGTGACTTAAGGGAAAAAATCAACTTTTGGTACCTGTACTGGGACCCAACTTACAAGTTGGTATTCAAACTGAAAAAAAGTTACAAACTGGTACTTGTACTGGAAAAAACTTACAATCTGGTGATTGTAATTGAAAAATATGTAAAATCATTATAATTGACTAACGGACATGACGAAAAATACTGAGTAGTCTAACAGATCATACGTGGATAATAACATTTGTATTGGAGACCCATGTGATGACCCACGTGGAGGGTAATCTCCTGTGATGGAGCATCATTTACAAATTAATTGGGAACTCTCCATATGAAGACCTAGAAAAACTCATAACGTAAAATATATACAAACAGAGAGAGAGAAAGAGAGTGAGAACACGTCGTGATTCTTCAAAATTGTTTGTGCAACCTTCAAATTCAATGGTTTCGGCGAGATTAAGAGACGAATGCGAGATGAATTTGAAGTCCAACAAGAAGTAAGTATCCATACCCCACTCGTTTTGTAGTTTTTAGATTTTAGGGCATGTGGAGTACAAAATCTGTGTACTTAATCTTGAATGTTTGTTTATGCCTACTTTAGGTGTATATTGCCCACTTTTTTGTAGTTTTGAGATTTTAGGGCATGTGGACTACTGATTCTGTGTATTTGATTTTGTTGTAGTTGACTTTTATAAAATTATAGATATCTTTTTGAATTGTTGTTCTTGTGTTTTGTATAATAATTGATTTTATTATTTTATTTGGGGTTTGCTTTTCATGATTTTGGGCAAGTTTTTTATATTATCTTTGTTAAGTGCTTTCATTATTCAAAGCAAATTATATATATTAATTTGTTTTTCAATGCAAATTTTTTACTTTAAGCTTTTCAATGCTTTTGATTTGGATTTTTATTATTATTTTTTTCAATGATTGTGATTTGGATTTGGTTTGTAATTAATATATTGGGGTTTGTAATTGTTTGTAATGCGATATTTTTGTTTTTTAATTTGTGATAGAGATGGTGTCATTAATTGTGCACTATGGTGGAGAGTTTGTTAATAAGCCCACACAACATTATGCAATAGGGTTCAAAAGAGTTGTTGTCCCTACTGATCCTGATTTTTTGTGCACTACACGTATAAATGAGCAAATGGCTCATATGTTAAGGTATTATACTACTGCGAAGGTTTTCTTTAAATATGGTCATGGGTTTCGATTAGTTCATAATGATGATTCCATTATGGATTTTATTCAAGCATCTGCAAAGGATATAAGTGTGGAAGTTTTTATGGATCATAAATTGGATAAAGAACACCTCGATTATAAAAAAAACATGGACCTACTTAGTAAGCTCAAAAATAAAAAAAATAAAAATTATAAGGGAAGCAGTGGTGTGAATGCTGATTTGATTGATGTTGAAAGTACTGAAGATTTTGATGATGAAGCTACTGAGAATTCTGATGATGAAGCTACCGATGATGAGCAATTAAGCAGTGATGAAGAGTATCAACAAGAAAGAAAGAAATTTAAGGAGTATACTAAACAAATGAGAGAAGTTGAAGATCTTGATGATGTTGGTGGTATTGATCTAACTGAGTTGCAAGGGGAAGAAGAGGATGATAATGTTGTAGAGGAAGAAGAGGAGGATGATTAGGTGAACCTGATAGAGGGTGCAGAGGCAACTGATCAACAACAACATCATTCAAATTCATATGAAGACGATGATTGACAAACAAAATTAATAAAGATTGGTCACCTGGTGAATACAAGGACTCGGATCAACTAAGGTCATTGGATGGAGAAGTTGAACAACCAGACAGATTAAGTAGGAAAAAGAATGTTGAAAGGCCAATGATAGCATTTGACCCAATTACGAAGAGAGAACATATTTAGTTCTTTGATGGCTTGATGTTTAGTGGACCTCAAGAATTTAGAGAGGCTGTTAGATGATACTCATTGGGAAAGGGAAAAGACATTAGGTATATTAAAAATACTGGGAAAACATTTTAGCTGAAGTGTAAAAATCCAAAATGTAAGTGGGAGCTGTGGGTTAGCAGGATGGATGAAACATCAGAGACACTGTAGGTGAAAACAGACTAGAAAAGACATAGATGCAGCAGGGTTTTTAAAAATAGGAAGGGCTCTGTCAAATTCTTGGCACAATTTTATGGCAGTAGAATTAGAAAAAACCCTCAATGGAAGTAAAAGACATACAAGGTGAGATTAAGAGAAAATTTCAGTTGGACACTACAATATGCAAGTGTTTTAGGATTAGAAGAAAGGCTTTAAGTAATGTTTGGGATTTACTGGTTGAACACTACAAAAAGGTATGAGACTATGGCACTGAATTGATTAAGTCCAACAAGAATAACACAGTTAACATCGTTCCACATAGAAACAACCCTAGTGATCAGCCTTACTTGATGAGGTTCTATGTATGTCTGCGTGTTTTGAAAAGGGGTTGGATTGATGAATGTAGGCTCATAATTGGGTTAGATGGATGTTTCCTTAAGACTGTTGTGGGGGGGAAATTGCTCTTAGCTATGAAAAGAGATGGGAACAACCAAATGTATCCTATTGCATGGGCTATTGTGGAGAGTGAAAACACAGATAGTTGAAAATGGTTTTTGAAATTACTGGTTAAAGACTTAGAGGGAGATGATGGGGCTGGTTGGACAGTGGTCAGTGATCAATAAAAAGGGTTGAAAGTGGCCATTGATGAAATTATTCCTTTTGTTGAGCACAGGAATTGTGCCAGGCATATATACGAAAACTTTAAAAAAAAATTCTCATCATTGGCAATAAGGAAGGCATTCTGGGCAGCATCAATGTCAACATATAAAGCTGAGCTCAAGAGAAACATGAAGGAGCTGAATAGACTAAGCAGGGATGCATATGATAAATTACAAGAACAAAATCCTATGGTACGGAGTAAGGCTTTTTTTTAAGACTGTATGCAAATCAAATGTAGTTGAGAACAACATTTCAGAATGCTTTAATGCATGGATTGTGAAAGCAAGGTGGATGAATTGCATTGATATGTTAGAAGAGATAAGATGTCAGATTATGATTAGGCTCCACACTAAAAGGGATGCAATGTTGAAGTCAGATGAAAGTATATGTCCTAGGATTAGAAAAAAAAACTTGATCAATCTATTGATAATTCTGCTCACTGTGATCCAATATGGGGTTGAGGGAATGAGTTTCAGGTTAAAATGAAAGGAGATACATATGTGGTTAACATTGATATGAAGACATATACATGCAGAAAGTGGGATTTGATAGGCATTCCATCTGCTCATGCCATTTCTGCTATCTATTTTAGGGAGGCGAATCCTGAAACTTACCTTGCTCATTGGTATAAGAAGGAAACATATTTAAAAGCATACACACACATGGTAGAGGTTTTGAGCAATTTTTGGGGTGAAACAACTTATCAGAAGATATTGCCTCTACCAATATGCAAGAAATTTAAGGGTAGACCTCAAAGAGTGAGAAGAAAATAAGGATGGGAAAATCCTAACAATCCTACAAAGATTACAAGGAAGGGAAGAAAATTGCATTGTTCGAAGTGTAGACAGGCAAGGCACAATAAGAGTAATTGTCCTTTAAATGCCAATACAGAAACACAATCAACACAAGTCCAAATAGAGCAACCTCAGTCAAACAATGTAAGTATGATAATTTTTATAATTTGAGAGTGTGTGTAGTTGATTTTTATATTAGTATGTAACAACTTTGTGTTTCTTTATTTTAGCCAAGTAGGCAGAGGAAAAGGAAGTTGGCTGCATCAGGTGGTCCAAAAAAGAAACAAAACAATGAGGTATATAGCATGAATGATTTACAACTAACTTAGATTCTTGACACCTAAATGATAAATGATTTACAATATACAGGAGCATCAAATGAGTAATAAAATACCAAAGCTACCATTTAAGAAGAGAACAAATCCATATAAAGTACTACAAGGATTTGGTGTTTATATCAGTCCTGAAGGAGCATTAATAGACAATATAATGGAAACAAATCTAATTTTGTTTTTGTGAGTTGACCCCTTTTTTGAATGACTTATTACTTAACTTATTTTGCATGTTCATGTGTAACCCTAGCTTTCAACTTGTAATATGCAGATGCCTAGTCAAGGAGAATCCACCAACAACACACCTCCTGCTACAAGAAGCTATAGCACAACTTCAAGCAGCAGTCAACCAATTTCAAGCACAACTCAAGCTACCCACAACTCAACTAGATTAGGGAACAGGAAAGGCCATCTTGGAAGGCAGTAGAGAAAAGACATGTCTATGACTTTTGTGTAATATTTTTATGCAATAAAGATGGTTGGACAGTTTGTTATATAGTCCTAATGGTTGTAGATTCTATATCTTTTATGTAATTCAGATGGTTGGACAGTTTGTTATTTAGTCCTAATGGTTGTAATATATTAGGAAACAAGAGAGGCTAACTTGGAATCCAATAGGAAAAAGACATGTCTATGGCTTTTGTGTAATATCTTTTCTATAATTCAGATGATTGGACCATTTTCTTTTTATGAAATATTATTGCCTTCTTATGCATTGTCCTGGATTATCATTTTTTTATAGTTATATTGCCTTGATGGATGGCAGTGGCATAGTTAGCTTATTAGCTGAAGCAGGCAAGCAAACAATGATTGTTGATATTTTTTCCAATGTATTTTCATTGTCAATCAAATAGGAAACACAACATTTCACAATCAAATAACAAAATGCAAACAATGACTACTGCCAGGAATTCCAATATATTATTATTGCCAATTAAATATCAAATACAACATTTCACAATCAAATAGTAAAATGCAAACAATGATTGCTGGGTTAAAATTTCATTCATTCATTTAGTTGAACATACACAACCTCATTTCATTCATTCATTCATATCCATGACAAAAATATAAGCTTAAAACACACATCCATAAGCAAATTAAAAGAAACCAGTAAATTTTTTCCCTTCCTACAAGTTTGGCATTCATCTTTTTCAACTTTTTAACCTCCTTCTCCAAGGTCTTCACTGAACTTTCAGCCATCTAAATTGGTAACCAAATTTTTGGCTTCTCACTTTTTTCATTCTTCAGTGTATCTACCATCTCTTTACTGACCTTCAGTTTTAATCTCAAGTCTTCAATAACATCTCTAGCTCTATCAGGAAATGGTGGATCATACCATTTAAAGAAACCGCAGAAAGCTCTCTTGTCCTATTACACACCAAAACCATTAACATAAGTAAGCATATGGAAACAAATTAAAAACAAAAAATTAAATGCATACCGAAAATTAATACACCCAAGGAATCACCTTCCTGGATGTTTTGTACCATCTTTCCTTGCCTCCCACATTCACACCATTGCTCCACAGTAGCAGCGACTTGAAAACTCAAGTTGAATCCACTGAGTTATGTTGCATGAACTAGTTTCTTCCTCTTCAATTTCATTCATCATTCCACTCCAAGACGAACTCATCCTTTCAATTTTGCACTTAACTACTTTTAATATATGTATGCGAACCACTAATCGATCAACAAACTGAGAATGCACACTTGTAATTTTACTCAAGGCTGAAGAAGCGAAAAAGAAAGAAGAAGAAAGTAGAAGAAGTTTGCAACCCTAGTTTTTTTTCCCCCAAATTAAGAATACGGACCTTTACATAGAGAACGACACATCACTTACTTGACTTGTCCAGTCATCACCTTGTCAGCTTTTTCCGTCTGACGTATCAATTTATCAAACAAAACCTGGATAGAACCCTAAAATTTAATAGATTGTAAGTTTTTTCCAGTACAAGTACCAGTTTATAACTTTTTTTAGTTTGGGTACCAACTTGTAAGTTGGGTCCCAATATAGGTACCAAAGTTGAATTTTCTCGTGACTTAAGTGATAAGGCAGCGAACCTAAGCTTATTGGACTCAGGTGTCCAACACACTAAGCCTAACGGGTTGTAATAATAAGACCCAATATAGTCAATTAATTTGTGCTAGTAAATATGTAGTCCAACGTTTCCTTCTATTTAATGTTTCTAGAGAAAATACCAATAGCTAACTTATGAGATTTAAAAAAATATATCTTTTAATTTCACATATACATATAACAATATTATATAAAGATATCTATTACTCCTCGTCTCAAACTAAAAGTTTCTTTTTGATTTTTTTGGTCAAATTTATCATTTTTAAAATTAATAATTAAACATATATAAATATATTTTTAAAATTAATTATAAAAATTAGAGTTAGTAGCAAATTGTATCTAATTTCTTATAATTATAATCTCTTAACCTAAACTTTATCAGCAATGGTACAAAAATTAATTTTAAAAATAATCAATTTAATTCAAAAAAGTTAAAGCAAGGCTTTAAATTTTAGACGGAGAGAGTACTTTTCTTTTCTCATAATTTTAATAGGTATAATTCTTTCCGTTGTACCTGAAAGTATAGGTATTAATTTTCATGTTTAGTTCTTTAAATAAGTAATTTATTTGCATATTTTTTCCCTTTAATTGTAGTTGTTTTTCATGTTAGTCAGCAAACTATAGCTGATCGATTTACACATTTACTGTTCAAATTATAACTATTTTTCAGGTTTAATCCCAAAAGTAAAGTTGTTGTACAAGCTAAGCCCCCAATTGCTCTAACTTTCTGTATGTGTACACTTCAAAAGGGGTTGAATAGGTGTATGTAAATCAATAAACCATGACCAATAAAAATTTATGTTCAAGCTCAATACTTCATATTTTATCAGTCTGCTTTATAGGTAAACTTAATTATTGATATAGTGATGCTTTTGGGGGTTTTCTAATGCATATGACAAATGACAAACATCTATAAATAAATTGAATAAGCAAAGCAATATAAATGTAAAAATTCAAGCGCAAATGCACACCACAATTTATACTTGGTTCACTCCCTTAAACATTTACTCTAGGTTTATATCCAATATCAGGTATCAATTGATATTCATTAGTTTAATTTCCATTACTTAATCTTTAATTAATTACACTTAGGGGGTGTTTGATAAAAATTGAATGAGCTGAATCTGAATCTGAATCTGAATCTGAATGAGCTGAATCTGAATCTGAATGAAAAAAGTTGTTTGATAATTAACATATCTGAATGATCTGAATGACATAGTTTTAATATTTTACCCCTCTGAAAAAATTCAAAGTTGTTGTAAATTTATTTAATATTACATAATATAATTTTTTTTTATTTTTTTTTATTTTTTTTTATTTTTTTCTATTTTTTTTCTCCATTCAGCCACCATTCAGCCCATTCAGTCACAAATTCTGACCTTAACCATTCAGCCGCGCCATCTGACCGATTCAGCCATTCAGACGAATTTTTTTCCAAACAAACGCACTTAACCATTCAGCCATTTACCAATTCAGATTCAGAGCCCATTCAGACTCAAACAAACAGCCCCTAATGTAAGACCCCGAATTTTATGAAATATAAAATTTAATTTTTCTTCATATATTTTTTTTTTCTGAAACAGTAAGTGGTTAAATTAACAAAATTGAAAGTTAAGGATGTTATGTGCAAATTTTATTTTGTCGGACAATATTCGCTTTGTCGGGGAATATTCGTTTGGTCGTGGAATATTCGTGCCGTACGACGGCGCCGAAATGATAAATTATTGGTGGACCCCACAACGGAATATTTGTCGGATATAGAAAACGACAGAAGTAACCTTTTTAAATAAAAATAGTCAACGGAACTGTTAAAATACCGGTGATAAAAGAATAGTAGCATACGGTAGTTATTGGTATTTTCTGTAGCACTCGGTACTCTACAGTAACACACGGTATTGCATAGTGTCTCATATTATTGGTCTGATAATTGACACCGTAACTGTTACGCATCATTTCATCGATAATTGTCACTGCATAATATTTTATATTATCAATTCAATAATTGTTGTTACACAGTATTTTGCATTATTGATTTAATAATTGTCATTACACTATATTTTATATCATTGAGTCAATAATTGTTGCTGCACTGTTTTTAAAATTATTGAACCTAATAATTGTCACAGTAACATATGCACAGTAATTCACGTTATTGAATCAATAATTGTCATGACACAGTAACGTATTTTTCTTTTACATACTTTCTGTATTATTGTTATCTCTATTACGGTATTATTTAAACAGTTGTATTTCATTAATTAATTGACTTGATATCTAAGAGCTAACTATACTGTATTTATAACAATTAGTCATAATAATTGAATTGATAAAGTTATTTGTTTATAATATAAAGTTAGGTGATTATTAGGTGATATGAAAGGAATGGTGTAGATTAAAGTGTGAATTATTGTTGAATAATTGAATTGATTTGTTTATAATATAAAGTTAGGTGATTATTAGGTGATATGAAATGAATGGTGTAGATTAAAGTGTGAATTATTGTTGAATAATTGAATTGATTTGTTTATAATATAAAGTTAGGTGATTATTAGGTGATATGAAATGAATGGTGTAGATTAAAGATAATATAATATTTGAAATGGATGGTGTGGATTAAAAGATGATCTTTAAATGAATGGTTTAGATTAAATGAATGATAAGATTTTTGGCTATAAATAGAAGCCTTAACTTAAGGATTTTTCATAAACTTCCTTACTTGTTCTTTCTTTCTCTCTCTAAATACTTTTTGTGTAAGTTCTCTCTAAGTGTTCTTAAGTCATTCCTAGTTTTGAAATCTTTTGCATTCTTCTTTGAATTCCCGAGTAGAATTTTCTTATGTACAGCAACTCTTTCGAAAAATCGTAGTAAATTCATTATTTGTCAGAATTTAATGAATTAAAAGCCTGTCTCTTCAGTTTTTCGTCCTCTACAACTTTGAAGAAGGAAGAAAAGTCATCTGAAATCATCTTCATGTCTTAAAATACTAAAAACCGTAACCTATTCTGATTTTCGTCACTATTTTCAGTCTTAGTTTTGAAAATTCATAACTCATTCATATTAACTCCGAATTGAGTGATTCTTGAGTCTATGCCGTCTATCTTTCCGAGAGTAACATTATTTTAAAAGCATAAAGAGATTTTAAAAACTCTAGAAGACTCAAAAGTCAGATTCCTTACTGCTACAAACAAGGAAGGATTTGTTCGGCTATAAACTTGTTTCACAATATCAAGGTAAGGAATATCATTCTTTTCACACTCTTAAATTTATTACGGTAAGGAATATCATTTTTTTTTCACACTTTTAAACTTACTACGGTAAGGAATGTCATATTCTTTCATCTTCTATTATCAAAACTTACTACGGTAAGGGATGTCATTTTCTTTCATACTCTTAAATTTACTACTCGTAAGGAATATCATTCTTTTCACACTCTTAAATTTATTACGGTAAGGAATGTCATTTTCTTCTCTTACTTGTAAGAAATATCATTTTCTTTCATACTCTTAACCTTATTATGGTAAGGAATGTCATCTTCTTTCATCTTCTATTATTAAAACTTACTACGGTAAGGGATACCATCTTTTTCATCTTCCATTATTCAAACGTACTATGGTAAGGGATTATCATTATTTGATTCTCGAAAATAATATTGTTTCTTTCTTACTCATAAGATGTGCCATTTATTTCCATGTATTAAATTGTGGGAATAACCTTACGGAGCGGATTGCCGCCTGTTGGTGAATAACCTTTCGTATTCATTCATTATTAATCTCTGAGAATAACCTTACGGAGCGGATTGCCGCCTGTTTGGTGAATAACTCTTTGTACTCAAATTCTATTAAATTGTGGGAATAACCTTACGGAGCGGATTGCCGCCTGTTGGTGAATAACCCTTTGTATTAATTTCCTTCACCTTTTGTTAATCAAACCTGCTACGGTAAGGGATATTATTTTCTTTCATACTCCTAAATCGAAATTTATTATGGAACTATTGCTTCTATAATTCCTGAAAATATTATATGTTCCATAATAGTTGAACTTCATTATTTCAACTGAACCTTCCTATTTTCTGAACCTTTCTATTGAACTGTAACCGTTATTCTGAACTGTGGATCTTGAATATCATTTTTAAATTTTACTCCACATCATGTTGACAATTTGGATATTATTTGAATCTGCACAAAGTAAACTTTCGATATTTATTGTTCATCCTATTTCTTCTGTTCATCAATTGTCTCACTATCATTTGAACTAATCTTCAAGAATCAAGCTGTTGTGAACATCTGTGGCCGGGGGCACAGATGTGATATATTTGTTGAACAGATGATAGGTTAAAGGCGATATAATAGGTTAAAGGCGATACATCTGTTCGGTGTCTTTTATGGCACGTGGTGAATGTTCTCTTTGGCCTGTAGTGCAAAGCTGAACTGTTGATTGGTATGATTATGACCAAAGGCTGAATATGGTATAATCATGACCGTTGGTACTATATTGAATATCTTTGGCCCGTAGTGCAAAGATGAACTGTTGATGTGCATGATTATGATCAGGAACTGTGAATTTATATTATCATGACTAATGGTATTTCAGATGATAAAAGTTGATGATATTTTTACGAAAAAGAGAAGCGAGTGGACATTATAGTCTGCATTATTCTTCTAATAGATTGCTCATTCCGCTGCTATTATTGATCTGAACATTGTTTAAGAATTTAACTGCAGTTTTTGATATAAACCTTGTATTCTATTGTATTCTATCAAGAACTCAACTGTTGAAGGCTAATGATAATTTATTCGTCATTATCTTAGTCATGATATTTCTTACTGGGCTATTTGAGCTCACCCTTTCTTTTGTTCCATTGTTTTTCAACAGGAGATGAAAACATAACAGGGTCTAGCCGGGGAATGGAGTGAGGGTCCGAGGAATAGTTATCATAGTCTTCACGTTTTGTAAAATAGTGTGGCAATAATAGTGAAGACTTAGTTGTGTATTATTATACACTGTATTGTAGTACGTTGTGCTTTGTTGTAATAATTTTGTTGTAGTCTTTTGACGACTCAAGTTTGGGCTGTGTGGGCCCAAATTTGGGGGCGTCACAGTTGGTATCAGAGCCATATAACGAAGAGCCCCGAGCCTCTCGCTGGTGACTTCCTAGGGAAAGGGGATGCACCGAAGCCAGACTCTCCGTAGGGGACGCCTATAGTACAAGTGGCAAACTGATAGGTACCATTGTGAGGTGTTGTCCCTATGGTGGGATGAGAGTCACAGTTGGCATCAGAGCTTAGGGATATGGTCTTTAATGGAGATCTGGGGTTAGAACTAAGAGGGGAGAGACGAATAGAATCAATCACTAGTGTGTCCTACCTAAATTAGATTTTTTATCTAATGAGTTGATTTGAATGTAGGAACAGGAAGTGATGAGTCAGTTTGTTTGAACTAACAATTATTTTGTGACCACAGTTTAGTATAACATCTGAAAATCAGGAGAATAACTATGAAATGTCTGGTACGTCAATTTCGGGGACGAAATTTCATAAGGAGGGGAGGTTGTAAGACCCCGAATTTTATGAAATATAAAATTTAATTTTTCTTCATATATTTTTTTTTTCTGAAACAGTAAGTGGTTAAATTAACAAAATTGAAAGTTAAGGATGTTATGTGCAAATTTTATTTTGTCGGACAATATTCGCTTTGTCGGGGAATATTCGTTTGGTCGGGGAATATTCGTGCCGTACGACGGCGCCGAAATGATAAATTATTGGTGGACCCCACAACGGAATATTTGTCGGATATAGAAAACGACAGAAGTAACCTTTTTAAATAAAAATAGTCAACGGAACTGTTAAAATACCGGTGATAAAAGAATAGTAGCATACGGTAGTTATTGGTATTTTCTGTAGCACTCGGTACTCTACAGTAACACACGGTATTGCATAGTGTCTCATATTATTGGTCTGATAATTGACACCGTAACTGTTACGCATCATTTCATCGATAATTGTCACTGCATAATATTTTATATTATCAATTCAATAATTGTTGTTACACAGTATTTTGCATTATTGATTTAATAATTGTCATTACACTATATTTTATATCATTGAGTCAATAATTGTTGCTGCACTGTTTTTAAAATTATTGAACCTAATAATTGTCACAGTAACATATGCACAGTAATTCACGTTATTGAATCAATAATTGTCATGACACAGTAACGTATTTTTCTTTTACATACTTTCTGTATTATTGTTATCTCTATTACGGTATTATTTAAACAGTTGTATTTCATTAATTAATTGACTTGATATCTAAGAGCTAACTATACTGTATTTATAACAATTAGTCATAATAATTGAATTGATAAAGTTATTTGTTTATAATATAAAGTTAGGTGATTATTAGGTGATATGAAAGGAATGGTGTAGATTAAAGTGTGAATTATTGTTGAATAATTGAATTGATTTGTTTATAATATAAAGTTAGGTGATTATTAGGTGATATGAAATGAATGGTGTAGATTAAAGTGTGAATTATTGTTGAATAATTGAATTGATTTGTTTATAATATAAAGTTAGGTGATTATTAGGTGATATGAAATGAATGGTGTAGATTAAAGATAATATAATATTTGAAATGGATGGTGTGGATTAAAAGATGATCTTTAAATGAATGGTTTAGATTAAATGAATGATAAGATTTTTGGCTATAAATAGAAGCCTTAACTTAAGGATTTTTCATAAACTTCCTTACTTGTTCTTTCTTTCTCTCTCTAAATACTTTTTGTGTAAGTTCTCTCTAAGTGTTCTTAAGTCATTCCTAGTTTTGAAATCTTTTGCATTCTTCTTTGAATTCCCGAGTAGAATTTTCTTATGTACAGCAACTCTTTCGAAAAATCGTAGTAAATTCATTATTTGTCAGAATTTAATGAATTAAAAGCCTGTCTCTTCAGTTTTTCGTCCTCTACAACTTTGAAGAAGGAAGAAAAGTCATCTGAAATCATCTTCATGTCTTAAAATACTAAAAACCGTAACCTATTCTGATTTTCGTCACTATTTTCAGTCTTAGTTTTGAAAATTCATAACTCATTCATATTAACTCCGAATTGAGTGATTCTTGAGTCTATGCCGTCTATCTTTCCGAGAGTAACATTATTTTAAAAGCATAAAGAGATTTTAAAAACTCTAGAAGACTCAAAAGTCAGATTCCTTACTGCTACAAACAAGGAAGGATTTGTTCGGCTATAAACTTGTTTCACAATATCAAGGTAAGGAATATCATTCTTTTCACACTCTTAAATTTATTACGGTAAGGAATATCATTTTTTTTTCACACTTTTAAACTTACTACGGTAAGGAATGTCATATTCTTTCATCTTCTATTATCAAAACTTACTACGGTAAGGGATGTCATTTTCTTTCATACTCTTAAATTTACTACTCGTAAGGAATATCATTCTTTTCACACTCTTAAATTTATTACGGTAAGGAATGTCATTTTCTTCTCTTACTTGTAAGAAATATCATTTTCTTTCATACTCTTAACCTTATTATGGTAAGGAATGTCATCTTCTTTCATCTTCTATTATTAAAACTTACTACGGTAAGGGATACCATCTTTTTCATCTTCCATTATTCAAACGTACTATGGTAAGGGATTATCATTATTTGATTCTCGAAAATAATATTGTTTCTTTCTTACTCATAAGATGTGCCATTTATTTCCATGTATTAAATTGTGGGAATAACCTTACGGAGCGGATTGCCGCCTGTTGGTGAATAACCTTTCGTATTCATTCATTATTAATCTCTGAGAATAACCTTACGGAGCGGATTGCCGCCTGTTTGGTGAATAACTCTTTGTACTCAAATTCTATTAAATTGTGGGAATAACCTTACGGAGCGGATTGCCGCCTGTTGGTGAATAACCCTTTGTATTAATTTCCTTCACCTTTTGTTAATCAAACCTGCTACGGTAAGGGATATTATTTTCTTTCATACTCCTAAATCGAAATTTATTATGGAACTATTGCTTCTATAATTCCTGAAAATATTATATGTTCCATAATAGTTGAACTTCATTATTTCAACTGAACCTTCCTATTTTCTGAACCTTTCTATTGAACTGTAACCGTTATTCTGAACTGTGGATCTTGAATATCATTTTTAAATTTTACTCCACATCATGTTGACAATTTGGATATTATTTGAATCTGCACAAAGTAAACTTTCGATATTTATTGTTCATCCTATTTCTTCTGTTCATCAATTGTCTCACTATCATTTGAACTAATCTTCAAGAATCAAGCTGTTGTGAACATCTGTGGCCGGGGGCACAGATGTGATATATTTGTTGAACAGATGATAGGTTAAAGGCGATATACTAGGTTAAAGGCGATACATCTGTTCGGTGTCTTTTATGGCACGTGGTGAATGTTCTCTTTGGCCTGTAATGCAAAGATGAACTGTTGATTGATATGATTATGACCAAAGGCTGAATCTGGTATAATCATGACCGTTGGTACTATATTGAATATCTTTGGCCCGTAGTGCAAAGATGAACTGTTGATGTGCATGATTATGATCAGGAACTGTGAATTTATATTATCATGACTAATGGTATTTCAGATGATAAAAGTTGATGATATTTTTACGAAAAAGAGAAGCGAGTGGACATTATAGTCTGCATTATTCTTCTAATAGATTGCTCATTCCGCTGCTATTATTGATCTGAACATTGTTTAAGAATTTAACTGCAGTTTTTGATATAAACCTTGTATTCTATTGTATTCTATCAAGAACTCAACTGTTGAAGGCTAATGATAATTTATTCGTCATTATCTTAGTCATGATATTTCTTACTGGGCTATTTGAGCTCACCCTTTCTTTTGTTCCATTGTTTTTCAACAGGAGATGAAAACATAACAGGGTCTAGCCGGGGAATGGAGTGAGGGTCCGAGGAATAGTTATCATAGTCTTCACGTTTTGTAAAATAGTGTGGCAATAATAGTGAAGACTTAGTTGTGTATTATTATACACTGTATTGTAGTACGTTGTGCTTTGTTGTAATAATTTTGTTGTAGTCTTTTGACGACTCAAGTTTGGACTGTGTGGGCCCAGATTTGGGGCGTCACACCTAACTCTTGTACAAATCAACTCTGAACTTTCTTTAGACACCTCAACCCCTTTTGGACCGCTACAACCTTGAGATATCTTTGAACTAACCTATCCACTATTGGATCAAGACAAGCTCACGAAGCTTGTTTACAATTTTCAATGAATGAATATTAATTACAAATGAGTTTTAAAGATTTGTAGCAAGAACAAGGCACTTTTAGTTGTTAGAAAGTTTTGTGAGTATATCAGCTGTGATGAAACAGTTATATTTTCAGCAGTATGAGACTTCTTTGTCTCCATTAAGACTTAAACTCCATGCCTTACACTTATTCCAGCAACTATTACGTTGATCGAGAGAAAAACGGATAAAATCAAATTATTGAATTGAATCGTAATTTTTTTTTAATTGAATTATTTTGGATATTAGGTTTTGTTCAGTTATAACCACTTAAAATTTTGGTATTCGGCTTTGGTTTTAAAAAATACATTATGTGGGTGCCCAAATAACCGAATTAGAAATTAAAAAGTATAATATTTTAATTTTTAAGTCATACGACTCAGCTAGCTGAAAATATTTAGATCTTTAACGTCGATTTGATAATTTATATAGTCTTGGTATATGTACTAGTATTGCAAGAAGAGACAAGACAAACCTTTGAATATTGGGTCTCAAGCTCATTAACTATTGTAGAAGAATGATGTTTTCAAGGCTAAAGCTAAAGAAGAACCTCCGAAAGAGGGAGGGGGAAAAGTTATTTGGGAAATTCCCTTTTTCTTTGATCAACGAAAATTTTCATTTGGGTCAAGCATTTTCTCTCCCCAAAATTTAGTTGCTGCTGCCTATCACCATCGTTAGAAATTGTTTAATGGGTTCTTATCTGATAATTTGATTTTAGGTAATTCGGTTATTTCATAGTTCGAATATTAATTCAGAAATTAACAACATGGAACTTTCGATATTCATTTATAACCAAATACGCAATTTCAGTGAATGAAATGTAAATTGGTCCTTCATGTGAATTTTTTTAACAAAGATGATTGGGATAAATGATTGGTAAAGAGAAATGCAAACTCAATATTGTGTTAAAAAACAGAATAAAAACACCTTAAAACTATGTTAAAAACCTATTTTTTTTTCACTTCAACAACAAATCAAAAGAACTCTTAAAACTATGGGGGGGAAAAGTGTCAAAAATACTTAAAAGCTCTGGAAACCTATGTTTTCCACTTTAACAACAGAGAGAGAGAGAGAGAGAGAGAGCTCTTAATAACAGTTATTAACAGGGCAAAAACACAGTTAAAAACTTGGGTTTTTTCACTGCAACAACAGAGCCAGAAAAAGGAAAGAAACTCTTAGAATAATAGTAATGCAAATAATTAAAAACAGAGCTTTGCAAACTGTATAAAACGAGAAACAAACTGGGAAGAAACAGAGCAGTGACATATTAATGCAAAATGCTGAAAAACAAACAAAACTTTAAACCATGACAAATAAATACAAACCAAAACAGATACACACCCATGACAAATAACAATTCCATTCCATTGCACAAAAAAACCCAAAGTCAGTTCATCTGAGTATGTATTTGACACAATCTGTTAACCCCAAATAATCATCCCAGCAAAAGATACACATGCCCAAATTCTAATAGCCTCACAAAAACATAGGAAGTAATTATTGCAATATGCCAATATAACTCCCAAAAGTTTAAATAGTATGACACGTTTACATCAAGTCTTCATTTCTTCTTCTTCTTCTTCTTATTGTTGCACATCACCACTTGAGCTGCTCCCCTGGAGAATTGACTTCACATTGTTCAGTGTGACAAAAAATTTATACCCTTGATTAGAATTGGTGTCCCTTTAAAAGTGCCTGTGTCAATGGTACTCTAGCCAACAACCGGTACTTGTCGGGTATGTTTAACACCTATTGGAGGCCATCTAAAGTTCATACCAACACCTCTTGGTCCAGGTTGGGTGAATGCCTCAATGGTGTCACTGCAGATGCTCTTGCTACTTGATGCTAACAAAATTTTCAATTAGTTAGTTAACTCGGCATTACCGAAAACAAAATAAATAAAATTAGTCTTATGTCAAACAAATAAAAAAAATATCGCAACATTTACTCACTTCATATGGGACATGAAATGGAGCTTTGGCATGGTGGATGTCACATCTTCTCTTAAACATTGTTAAGTGCAAGCTTCATAGTTTTCAATTGTTTCAAAATCTTCTCTTAGTATGGACCTTTCCTCCTGGTTCCTCTAGCCATTCTCAGGGGTGCAGATATTCTTTTTTATTTGTTCTTGTTATTATAGCAACCACATCATTGGGTCTGTTCATTAATGTATATGATATAATCTGTTCTGGAGTATGGTCCTTGCCACTGTAATTGTTCTTTCTTTTAATATACATCAAAATTAGCAACAAAAACAAAACAAAAAAAGCAAGGGCCTTCATCATGTATATTTTGACAATGATTAATTTTCATGTATTTATTATTAAAAATATTGTTAAACAAGAGGTCTTCCTGCCCTTTTGGTTGTTTTACAAACTCAAAAAAGTATTAATCCCCGCAAGGATTTAAATTCCCCGTAGGAGTTTATATTATCCGTGGGGATGGGCATGGTTTTTAATTCCCGTGGGGAATGGGGCAGGTAAAGGGCATTTTATGAGACCAGGGATGGGGGTGGGATGTGTAATCCCCGCCCCATTGCCATTCCTAATCAAATCAAATAATCAAACGAGAGAGAGCTTAGAGGGAGAGGGGTGTGACTTACTGGCCTCAGAATTCAAATCAGGTAGCCAACTTCTGAATCAAAGAGAGTATTATCTTCTAAACTTGGATATACATATTCAACAAGCTTCAGTTGTCTAGTTAACTGAGTCAGACATTCAAATATATGATTTGCTTGAGGGTGTGATTTGTCTCTAACAATAAACTCGTAAACATTTCCACCCACCTCGATTGAGCTGCAACCCGGAATCTTATCCAGTTGTCTCTCCCTCATCATCTTCCTGACCTCTCCAGCCTTCTCCCACATCTTTGCTTCACCATACATATTAGTGAGTAGAACATATATTCCACTGTCAAGTGGATCCAACTCAAGAAGTTTCAAAGCAGCCCTTTCTCCCATTTCAACATTTCCATGAACTCGACAAGCAAAGAACAAAGCTCCCCACACCACAGCATCAGCCTCTATTGGCATGTTCATTATAACCTGCTCTGCCTCTTCCAGTAAACCAGCCCTACCAAGGAGATCCACCATGCAAGAATAGTGCTTAAGTTTGGGCGGAAGGTTAAATGTAGAGTTCATTTGGTTAAAAATTTTGCGACCTTCTTCAACCAAACCTCCATGACAACAAGCTGAAAGGACCCCTAGAAAGGTAACCTCATCTGGCACCAAACCATGATCAATCATCTGTAAAAAATGGGATATGGCATTATGTGCATTACCATGAGTCGCTAAACCACCAATTATGGAGGTCCAAGTTAAAGAGTTTCTCCCAGGCATCTCATTGAAAACCTGAAGTGCCTTTGCCATATTACCACACTTGGCATACATGTCAACTAGAGCTGTTCCTAAGCTAACATTTACAGACAACTTGTGCTTTTCAATGTAACGATGAACCCAAATTCCAACATCAAGAGCTCCAAGTTGTGAGCATGCAGATAAACAGTTAACCATAGTCACCTCATCCGGCTTAACATTCATGGCTTGCATTTTATGAAACAAAGCTAATGCCTCTTTGCCACGATTGGCTTGAACATAACCGCCAATCATGGCATTCCACGGAACAACATCTTTCTCCGGCATTTCATCAAAGAGTCTCTTAGCAATATCTAGAAACCCAAATTTAGCATAGCCCACAACCATGGTAGTCCAAGAGACCACAGTTCTCTTTTCCATCTTATCAAATAAACCCTCTGCTGCCTCAAGATTACCACATTTTACATACATGTCCATAAGCGAATTAGCAAGTGGGATTGTCAAATTCAATCCCTTCTCTTCAATACATCGATGAAATTCTCTTCCAAGATTCAAATCCTCTAATTGAGCACAGAATGAAATCACACCAATCATTGTAACCTCGTCAGGCTCAATCCTCTCCATCTCCATTACTCGATAAATTCTTAATGCTTCATGTGCTTTCCCACTCCGAACATAACCATTAATCAAAGAATTCCAAGAAACCAAATCTCTCACACAACTTTCAGCAAACACCTTATGTGCCACATCCAATTCTCCACAGGACACCAACATATGAATCATTGCATTATGCACGAAAATATCTGAATCAAAACCCAATTGATAAACATGCCCAAGAATCTCATGCCCCATCCAAATCCACAACAAGCGAGCACAAGACTTGAGCAACAACGGATACGTATAATTATCGGGTCGAAATCGCAACCCATTACTACACAACATTTGCTTATACAACAAAAACACTTCTTTCGGATTTTCACTATCTAAACAACCTCTAATTGCTACATTCCATGAAAACACTTTAGAATTTGGAGTACTTCTCAAAATTTCTTTACAATAATCAAGATCGCCTGATTCTGAGATTGCACAAAAGGCAACCAAGCGGCTTGCAGCTAGCCCATCTGAGATTAAGCCTGTTATAATCATTTGGGATTGGATTTGCTTCAACTGGGTCATGGAATTGCATTTTTCTAAGAGGGAAAGTAAAGGGTTTGAGATAACAAAGGAGTGGGTTGTGTTCCAGTGGCTGGGTTTTTCTTTGTGAGGTAAAAGAGAGCGAGTGTGGAGTAAAGAGAGAGAGTAATAAAGGTTTGGGGGAGGCTTAGGGGTCCAATGAAGAGATCTGAAACTGATGATAACGAGGCTGATCATATGGTTTCTGAGTTTGTTGGGGATGGAAGTTGGAGACTGAAAAAGAGGTGGTTCAAGTCTTCAGCCTAGTATATTCCCATCCGTGTGCTGAGCACTGCGATTTTTGTTAGGATTTTCCTTTTTTTCCCTTGGCGAAAGAATTTTGAAAAACTGCTGAGTTTATTTTTGTATTATATTTTATTAGAGATTCATGCGTTATTGGAATTGGAGAAATGTCTGTTTTTTTAAAGCCTCACTTGATTGGGGGGGGGGGGGGGGGGGGGGGGGGGGGAAGTTACAAACAAATCTCATATAGAAAAAAAATCGACTTAAATGAGAGTACCTCAATTTTAATCATTAAACTAAAATATCGTCAACCGAAAAATATCGTCTTAATTAAGTTCGTTTATCAATAGAAATGATTCCTTATTCTTGTCTCGGGGTTTTGCTAAAGACAAGAAAAAAGTTTGTTAGCATGTGTGAAACGTAGAACTTATTAGTATTATTTCATTATAAAATTAGAAAATTGATATTTTTATACATAGAAATGATAGTTTTATCAGCTTCTTACCGCATGAATCATAGATGAAACTCGTACTCATGTGACAGAGATTCTGTGAAAATATCAAATTTTGTTCGTGAAAATATCAATATTTTAAAATTATTATATTGATGACACTTTTATTATAAAGATATTTAATTAAACAGATTAATTAGTTTTTAGTTTTAAATATAGTATTTGAAAATTTTGGTTAGTAATTATATTATATTTGGACTTATATATTAATCATAGTATTAACTGATTAATAGTGAGTAAGACATCTTTCTAAAATTAGATTACTTGCCACATAATTTTTTATATATAATGAATTATTAAATATAAAAAATTAACTAAATTCAAAAATTCTACAATAATAGCTCATTAAATTATGAAATTGTTGCAAAGTCTATGTTATTTAATAAGAAAATAATATATCTTACAACTTTATAGCTTGACTTTTTTTATTATGAGTTATGTGGATAATTATATTTTAATATTTTCATTATATATATGATATAGTGACCCAACCTTATAATTCTACTTAATCTCGCATATATATGTCTCAATCGTAATATAATTTGAAATAAAATTTTCTCAATACATAACGAGACTCATTTAATAATACTTCCTCTGTTCTAAAATATCGTATCATATTGACTTTTTAAGACATTTTTAAATTTTGATTAAGATATTTTTAAATTCAAAATTAATATAAATATATTTATTTTAATCACTGATTAATATTTCAAATTATCTACAAACATTGTATAAGATATATTTTTTCCTAATTTTTAATGAATCAAATTAATTTTAAACTTAAAAATATCTTAAATTAACTTTAAAAAATTAATAATAATCTTATATTACAAAACCAACGGAGTTTTATTATATAATAATTGGAAAGTAATTTTTTTATAAAAAAAAAATGATTTATATTTAGGAGTTGAAAATTGCCATTAGAAATAATGAAATATATCCTCTCTGTAATGCCCCCAAAATCCGTATCCTTAAACATCGGATATGGTGCTCAGGATACTACACAACCATCACATCTATCTCTTTACCTTACTTAACGACATAAAAATAAATACAATATCTTACAATACATGTCTTACGTATCCCTCAGATTTCTAACCTTTACACATACAAAATACAAATATCACAAAAGATTACATCATTAATATTATTAAATCTATTACATTAATAATTCCACTCCTTTGCCTTTATCTTTCTTAGAACCCTCGGATATCTCTGGCTTAGCTGAAAATATATACAACATAGCAAGGGTGAACAATTATTTTTCTCAACAAGTTTAAGACATTCGATAAACAATAAATCAGGAATAGAAGCGTAGCATTTTGGAATCTTATATAATTATTCAATAATTATGAAGTAATATAAAGAATTAGGAAATAAATCAATTTCTTTAAATGAGAATCTTTACTTTCATATTGAGTGGTCATAAAGGACCGTGAACTCTTTACAAGGTTTAACTGTGACACCCCCAAATCAGGTCCACACCACCCAATTTGAGTCATCAAAAGACTACAATAAAATTATTACAATACACTGTTCAATAATACACAACTAAGTCTTCACAATTATTACTTATTCTACAATACAGTGAAAACTAATATAGCAACTATCTCGGATCGCTACTCCATTCCCCTTTCCTTCCCGCTAATCTCGGTTACGCTCTCATTTCCTGAACAATTGAACAAAAAAGAAAGGATGAGATCAAATAGCCCAGTAATGAATATCATGACTAAGATAATGAAAAATAAATTATTCTTAGCCTTTAACAGTTGAGTTCTTAATTGAATATAATAGACAACAAGTTTTAAATCAACAGCTGCAGTTGAGTTATAAACAGCAAAATTAACAACAGCAGTTAAGTTCTTAAATAAAGTTTCATTGCAGCAAAATAACCACCACTAAGAGAATCAAGTAAATCATGATGTCTACTAGCCTCTCTTTTAAAGAAAATCATCATAAATTTTTATCATCTGAAACACCACTGGTCATGATCATACTAAACAACAGTTTTTCTTTGCCTCCGACCAAAGAGAATATTCATCACATGTCATTGTCATCCGACCAAAGACACTAAACAATTATATCGCCTTTAACCTATATCGCCTTTAAAATATCATCTGTGTCCCAGGCCACAGATATTCAGAACAACCTGATACTTGATGATTAAAATAACAACAGATATATAAATAATGAACAGAAGAAAAAGATAAACAATAACATGAGGAGTTAACAATTTTGACTTTGTCCAGATTCAACTAATGTCTAAATTGTCAACATAATGTATAGAAAAAAATGTTCGAGTCCAAGAGTAATGTCCAAGATCTACAGGAAAGAAGTTCAACGGTAAGGTTTACGGTATAAGGAATTATTCCAAAATATTCACAGTTCAAATAAATGTCCACAGTTCAAAAGTTCAAGGTCCATAAGTTCACAGTCCAAACAAATGTCCACAGTTCAAAAGTTCATAGTCCATAAGTTCACAGTTCAAATATGATGATGGAAATTTAACAGGAATGTTCTTATCAAAGGGTATTAGATGAAGTGCAAACTATTAAGGGAATATTAATGAATTATTAATTCAAGAATTTTCATACCATTTAATAATATTAGAGAAACAAATGAGATACTTTCTTACCGTAGTAAGTTTAAGTGATAGAAGATGAAAAAGATGGTATTCCTTACAAGTAAGAAAGAAAATGATATCCTTTTATGATGATAAAAAGAATAATATCCCTTACCATAATAAATTTAAGAGTTTGAAAGAAAATGATATCTCTTACCTTATCTCGTAACTAAATACAGCTTTTATAAGGTTGATCAACCTATATGTATATTCATAATTTAATTAGTAAGTAACACATACTAATTTTATGTATATAAAATCATCCAAGTGAATACACTTCAAAATAATTTTTAAAGAAAATAATTTTCCAAAGTAAAATCTTTCAAATGAAGTTTTTCAAAATAAATCTTCTAATAGAAGAGTCTTCTAAAGGAAGAGTTGTAAACTGATGTGTGTGTGAGTATTTATATAACTTTTAAAAGAAAAACTTACTTGAACAATACTTGTACCCTTCCAGATCTTCAACGCTTAAGATAATTTTAATATACTTAGAGAGACACTTCTACTAAGCAATATCTAGAGATTGGAAAGAAGATTGAGTGAGGAATGTATGAAACTCCTTATGCTAAGCCCCATATTTATAGGCAGAGCCTAACCAACTTTTTCACATACACGTTACACATTTTAATCTCATATTTTAATTTGAACCATTCATCAACCAACACACGTTTCACACTTTAATCTGCACCGCTCAATGACTATCACACATTTCACGCCTACACGTGTTACACATTTACACACGTTACACATTTACGTGTGTTACACACTTACACGTGTTACACATTTACATGTGTTGCACACGTACACGCGTTATACATTTTCATATTATTTTATTGATTTAATATCTTAATTATTAAAGATACCGTGTTTTTCAAATCATAAATCTGTCTAATTGTTTAATACCCGTGACTACTACTATAATAATTATTGGCCCAATAATGCAAGATGTTGTGCATTATGACAATTATTGATTCAATAATATGGAATATTGTGCAATTAATAATGTAAAATATTGTGTAATGACAATTATTGATTCAATAATGTAAAATACTGTATAATGACAATTATTGATTCAATAATGTAAAATGCTGTGTAATGACAATTATTGATGAAATACTATGCAATAGCCACTTTATTAGTTCAATAATTTAAATATTGTGTAATATCGTGTGCTACTATGCAATACCATGATCTACAGTAAAATACCGTGTGCTACAGTAAAATATCATATGTTATCATACTTTTATCATTGGGTATTTTAACAGTTAAAAGTGATAATACCGTTGACCATTTTTATTTAGAAAGGCTACTGTTGTCGTTTTCTTCATCCAACAATATTTTGTTGTGGGGTCCATCCATAACTGAATATTTCAACGCCGTCGTACAAATATTCCCCGATAGAACGAATATTTCTCGACAGAACAAATATTTCCCGACAGAATGAATATTCCCCGACCAATCAAATATTGTCCGACATAAAAATTTTGCGTATAACATGCTTAACTTTAATTTTTATTAATTTAACAACTTATTGTTAAACATAAAATTATGAAAAAAAAAATTGAAATCTATTTATAAAAATTCGGGGTATTACATTAACAGTCATTCAACTAAGAACTTTTGTAGTATTTAACAATCACAAAAACTTAAAACACTCTCTGCAAGTACTTAAGGGGATCAGTCTATTGTACCATATATTATGCATAGCATTCAATTCTTACGTGCACAAAGTCGATTACCCGACATAAAATACCCCTTTATCAAGGTTGTTCAACTCAGTCTTATAATAAGAGTCTGCACCAAAATAATTTGGATTGGATTAAGCTTTAATCAATTTTAAAGAATTTATTTTTATTCAAAACTTATCATTTCATAACAGAGTGTCTAGCTGAAATAAATGATATCGACACATATCATTAGACAGTTCATACTAAAACAATAAATTTCAAGGGCACCGAAGTGCGAAAACTTTCGCATATTTAAACTTGAACAGTTAAATAACTAGCATTGTTAGGGAACTTGCCTGAAGTTGGTGAAATATTTTCAAATACACCATTACCGTCCTCCAACAGAGTTCCTACAACATTCGTGAGGATTTATTTAAGTAACTTAATTATTAATTGTTACTGCATAACGCCGGTAATTAACCATAACTTATGTTGATAATTAATTCTTTACCCTTAAGTCAACTTAGTCACTATATTACCTCGTTATTATAATATAATCATAAGAATGCCCATATTACCCTTACTTAATCTCATTCATCCATTTTTATCCTTAGCTTAATTACTTAAGAAAATTTTGGGCTTGTTTGGCTAGTACTTCATTTACTTTGCTCCTTTCATTTCCTTATTGGGCTTTGATTTATTTGCTTCATTGTTTAGCCCACTAATTAAATAAATTTTTTTTGGTTATTATATTCCAAGTATTCAATTTAATTTCTTCTTGGCTTTTTTTTTGTCCCTTTATTTATTTCAAGCTAATTTAATTAATTAGCCATGTTTGGCTATCAATTTCAATGATTACATAATTCATATATATAATTATTTATGTACCTTCATTTCACAATATCATACGTGAATAAAAAAAATTAATTTCATAAATGAGTTTCTTACATAATTCTCATTACATTATATTCTAGAAATTCTTGGTTATTACATCATTCCCCCCTTATAAAGATTTCGTCCCCGAAATCACTATTACAAAATTAATCAAAAAGATGGGGATAATTTTTTTTCATCTTTTCTTCGAGCTCCCACGTATAACTTCTTCAGCATTGTGGTTCCTCCATACTACCTTTACAGAAGGTATAACCTTATTCCTTAAAACTTGTTCATTCCTGTTAATTTTTTGAACGGAGTTTTTCTCGTATGCTAAATCTTTTTCGACTTGTATAAGTTCATAAGCTATCGCATGCTTATAATTTGGTTATGCTCCAGTTCAGAAGGTAAAACTACCTCATACATCACTTTCCCTATTCTTTTCAACACTTCAAAAGGTCCTATGAACTAAGGGCTTAACTTTCCCTTTTTCCCGAATCTTTTTTTTTTCCAGGGAGATACCTTCAAAAACACATAACTTACGACTTCAAAGTCCCTCTACTGTCAATATTGATCCACATACTTTTTATGTCGGTCTTGTGTCGCTATTATTCTAGCTCCTATTACTCAGACAACTTCTACAATCTGCTGAACTAATTCTGGCCCCAGTAGTTGACGTCCCCCTACCTTGTCCCAGCACAACGGCGTTATGCACTTTCTCTCATATAAGGATTCATAAGACGACATGCTTATACTCACATAATAACTATTCTTATATGCAAATTTCACTAAAGTTAAGTGATCGTCCTAATTTTCTTTAAAATCCATAACACAGGCTCGCAATATGTCTTCTAATGTCTGAATTATTCTCTTACTCTGTCCATCTATCTGAGGATGATATGCAGTGCTCAATCTCAATTGGGTCCCCATTCTCTCTTGAAGACTTCTCCAAAAATTCGACGTGAAGTACGAATCCCAATCTAACACAATTAATACCGGCACCCCATGTCTTGAAATAATTTCCTTAATATACAACTTGGTCAACTGATCTAAATTGAATATGATCTTAATCGAAAAGAAATGCTTTGATTTCCTCAGTCGATCTACTATAACCCATATTGTGTCGTAGCCTTTTTGAGTAGTTGGAAGCCCCACCACAAAATTCATCGTAATATACTCTCATTTTCATTTTAGGATTTCCAAGGATTGTAATATACCACTCGGTCTCTGATACTCCGCCTTAACTTTCTGACAAGCTAGGAACCTATGAACCTACTTTGCAACTTCTCTTTTCATGGTCGGCCACCAAAAATATTGACAAAAATCTTGATACATCTTCGTACTACCAAGATGAATCGAATAACTCGAGTTATAGGCCTCTTGTAAAATTTCTTCCCTCAATTCTGGTACCGCAAGTACCCACACTTGCTCTTCAAATCTTAATAATGTTAGCGTTTCGACACAGTGAAAGCAACAGAATTTAAAAAAAATTCTGAAACCCTAAAACAGGATCCATGCGAAAACAGATTAATCAGAGGTTCAGAATTTGTTTTACCGATTATGTAAGCTTGAATGGAGACGCTGGTGAATTCTGAAGCAGCCTCGAATCCTCAACGCAATCCAACGACTGTGTCTCTACGGTATCCATACGAACGCTCCGCGAATCGTCCCGCGATCTGCAGCAAAAGGAACCGCGGTACTAGCCACCAAAATCTGAATTTTTGAATTATTTTTCTCTTTAGCCTCTTTCTGAAAGCGGCCAGGATTTTAGTTTTTGTTCCTTACGTAATTAAGACTACTGATATATCATATATATATTGTAGTTAATAAGAATTAACCAAAACCTAATTTAATTAGAAAAATAAAATCCGAATTTATATATATTATATCTTAATTAAGTCTAACTTAATTAATATATATACATATCTATAAATTATCCTATTAATTTAAATTCATAATTTTAAATACTATCTATCATATTGACATATTTAAATACTTATAATTTAAATTAATTCCTTTTTTAAATACGTTCTAAGTGTGTGACCCTATAAGTTATTATTATGTTGGCAATAATTTTAAAATCATATTATAAAATTATAAATAGTGAGCGGCATCTAGTAATGCATCACTGCTACCCAAATAATAATAAGATCGGTGATTTAATGCAACCTTTTTGTGACCAATGTTTCAATGCAATTTAATCCTTTTAACCTTGATATCCTAGATTAAACTCGAGGCATGGAAAGTGTCATACTCTTCATAATTTAATCTGAGTTTTCTTGATCAATGAGTAGACTATATGAAACAAATCAATATTTGAGCATGGTCATGCATTTCATAGTCCTACTCAATCAAGAGGCTTATGGATATCACCCCTAATATATAGGAGGGTTAAATTCTATCTAGATCACTCGTATTTCTCACACGATTCATGATGTACCCAATAATCACTTTTATTGTCCACTCTATTAAAGGTGACATTTGATGATATCAAAGTACATAAATTCTCGTGTAATAATATAGTGATATCAGGTTGGAAGATCATTACATCATTGTCACTATGAGAATTTCTTATGACACTTTGCATAATGCTCCACGTAGAATTCTCATGGTGGGTCAGTCCAGTACATTGTTCTCTAACATGTACCTACGCATTGACTCAAATATCTCATATATTTATGACCAATGAGATTTGGCCATCAGTCAATCCACATACTAGTCTCAATGCATAATGGTGTCCCATTAACAATGATACTCGACTAGGGACATTTAAGAGCAATGATACTAATTGTAATTATATAATTTCATGTTCAAGTCACATATTTGAAGCTATATAATTCGTATCACTATTCTAAGGGCTTTTTACTATGCTAGCATTTATATAACGCAGTAAATGAAATCATAATAAAATAATCCATTTATTCAATCAAATATAATATCAAAAATGTTAAGCAATAACATCAAATAATTAGCCTCTAGGGCATCAACTCTAACAAATAACCCTTCTTTATCCATCTTGAATTTGGCTTCCTCATTTTCTGCTATCCACTTTCTTATTTTCTCACATTCATCATCCTTATCTTGCCACTCCTTAACCTTGTCCAATAAGGTTGGACGAATCTCCTTCACAAATAACTTCTCCTCTGACTCATTCAGACACTTCACTTCTATATCCATCCTCGCCATTTCCTTTATTAACTCTTTTTGGGTTGTTAGCATCAATAATTTCTCTCTACCTTTTCTACTCAAAGCATCAGTAACCACATTAGCCTCCCCAAATGATACAAAATCTCGCAGTTATAGTCTTTTATCAACTTTAACTACCCACTCTGCCGCATATTCAACTTCTTCTGTGTGAAAATATATTTTAGACTTTTATGATCGATATATATTTCACACTTCTCACCTTAAAGATAATGTCTCTAAATCTTAAGGGCAAAAACTAACGCTACCAACTCTAAGTCATGGGTAGGATACTCTTTCTCATAATCTTTTAACTAACGTGATGTATGCTATGATGTAAGACCCCGACTTTTATGAAATACAAATTAAATTTTTCTTTATATATTTTCTTCTGAAAACGGTAAATGAATAAATTGACAAAAGTAAAAATTAAGAAATGTTTGTGCAAATTTTATCTTGTCGGAGAATATTCGTTTTGTCGGGGAATATTCGATTCGTACGACGGCACCGAAATAACCAAATATTGGTGGACTCCCATAACGAATTATTGTCGGATATAGAAAGCGACATACGTAACATTTCTATATAAATATAGTCAATGGTACTATCACTTTTAACTGTTAAAATAACCAGTGGTAAAAGAATAGTAACATACGGTATTGCACAGTAGCACACGGTATTACACAGTATTTCATATTATTGAATTGATAAAGTGACTATTGTACTATATTGACTTTATTGAACCAATAATTGTCACATGCATAATAATTTATATTATTGAGCTGATAATTGTCACAGTAGCATATGCACAGTAATTCACATTACTGAATCAATAATTGTCATTACACAATAACGTGGTTATTTATTTTCAGCATTATTGTTATCTCTTTTATGATATTGATTAAACTATTGTATTCTATTATTAGTTAATTTCTCTACTTATCTAACTCAAAAAGCCAACTACACTGCATTTATAACAATTAGTCATAATAATGAATAATTGTGAATTATTGTTGAATAATTGAATTGATAAATTATTTATTTTTATTATAATAAATTATATAACGTTATTTATTTTTATATATAAAGTTAATTGATTTATATAAAGTTAGTTGTTTTATGTATAAAGTAAATTGAATGGTATAGATTAAAGATGATCTTTAAATGAATGGTTTAGATTAAGAAAATCTTAAAAGATGAAATGAGTGGTATAGATTAAAGATGATCTTTAAATAAATGGTTTAGATTAAAGAAATCTTAAAAGATGAAATGAGTGGTATAGATTAAAGATGATCTTTAAATGAATGGTTTAGATTAAGAAAATGTTAAAAGATGAAATGAGTGGTATAGATTAAACATTATCTTGAAATATACGATTTGAATTAAATTAGGAAATCTTGGATTATTATAAGATTTTTGGTTATAAATAGAGGTCTTAACTTAAGAATTTTTCATAAAAACTTCCTTACTTATTCTTTTTTTCACTCTTCAAATATTTCTTTTATAAGTTCTCTTTGAGTGTGCTAAAGTCATCTTGAATATTTGTGAAAATCTGTAAGTGTACGAGTACTGACCAAGTAAGTCTTTTTATAAAATTTATATAAGTAACCACACATCACACAGTGTTTATAAATCTTCCTTTAGAATACTCTTCCTTTAGAAGACTCTTCTTTTAGAAGATTCATTTAGAAAAGCTTCATTTGAAAGATTTATTTTGAAATATTATCTTCTTCAAAAACTATATTGAAGTTATTCTACTTTATTCTATTAAATCACTTTTGATGATTTCATACGAATTGATATACACCATGAAATTATATATGGTAGTTACTAATTAAATTATAAAAAAATAGGTTGATCAACTTCATATCCAGTCACGTGTTAAGGTAAGGGATGCCATCTTTTTCATCTTCCACTATTCAAACTTACTACGGTAAGGGATTATTATTCTTTGATTCTCGAAAATAATATCGTTTCTTCCTTACTCGTAAGATGTGTCATTTATTTCCATGTATTAATTTATAGGAATAACATGACTACGCGGACTACCGCATATTTGGTGAATAACTTTTCTTATTCATTCCTTATTAATTTGTGGGAATAACCTGACTACGCGGACTACCGCATGTTTTGTGAATAATCTTTCATATTCATTCCTTATTAATAACTTGACTACGCAGACTACCGTATGTTTGGTGAATAACCTTTCATATTCATTCTTTATTAATTTCTGAGAATAACCTAACTACGCGGACTACCGCATGTTTGGTGAATTACTCTTCGTATTTGTCTCTTATTGATAAAGTTCATGAAATGATTATATATTATTTAATAGTTTGCCCTTCATCTAATATAATTTTAATTGAGCCTTCCTATTTTTTTAAATCTTTCTATTGAACCTTAACCGTTATTCTGAACTGTGGATCTTGAATATCATTCTTGAATTTGAGTCCACATCATGTTGACAATTTGAACATTATTTGTGTAACGACCCGAAAATCCACATGGTGGCCACGCCGGATCCCGCTCGTTAGACGTACACCCTTGTACTTAAATCCACAATATATCTCAATAATATAATTGATAAAAACTCATTAAATTTAAACTTTTACAAATAATTCTTTAGTCATTTGTCTCAGAATCGCAATTTTTACATAAATCTTTGAACAACTTAGATCATATATATAATATATATCATGACCTAATTTAATACAAAAGATATGCAGATTAATTGCCCTTAACTTTACAATTATCTATTAAGTCTATTTATCATTCAAAACTTATTTCAACCATTCACTCTTACACATAACTACACAACACCTCGCTTTGGTACACAACAGATTTAAATGTTAAACTAACATTTCATTACAGTTTATACCTTTTGGTAACACTGTTTACCCCCAAAGGGTTTATCAAAAGTATCTATATCTCCTGGGATAGTGCATACATTTTCTGTCCTTGATCTTTACTGGAACCTCATATGTCTCGCACGTAGCTGAAAATATTTATTTAAGCAAGAATGAGCAACTACGTTGCTCAACAAGTTTAACAGTTACACATACCACATAATTCATGCATCATATTTGTTTATCAATATATCCATGTATGACATTTTATACATGTAGATTCATGATCTGTATTAACATGCTTGTCACTTTACAATTTATACAGTTCACAAATAACAGCTAAATCAACTTATCAGTTGAACAACAACAGTTTAATCACATTATGGCATGAAAGCACATTAACTCATGTTTGCATATAAAAACATGTCACACATAATAACAGCTATCACATAAGAACAAGTTCTAAAAAACTTGCCTGGACTGCATAACCATTTTACGCCATCCTTTTTTTTTTCGTTTCTTGCGTGACCTACACAGTATGTAAGATCAACATTACACAATATTAGTCAAAGTTTGACTCAATACCTAAATCTTATTTTTAAGATATCTACTCCTTTTATCGTCTCATTCATTCAATATGGTTGATTTATTATTCTAGTATTTCGTGGACTCGTTACAATATTTTGATTTAACTCCGTAAACCTTTTGTACTTAACTTCATACTCCCGACATTCATTAATGTCACAACAGTAACACTTGAACCTTATATTTGTATAGGTCGATCCACTACTTAGTTGCTACTGAACCATAATCTCGGTTAAACTTAATCACATGATTAACTCAATTTCATTTGATTACTATTTAGTATAGTAATCAACTAATTACCTTTAGTTATTATTTAATAATAACTAACTATAGTTACTCATTATTTAATATTTACATATGTTATTTATCTAGCAATTAAATGATCACATAACAAATAATTTGACATACTATCATTAACCCCGTAAAACAATTATTTGATTTTAAGTTAATGACTTAATTAATTTATAGAAATTTTCTGAAGTGAAAAACACTTATTAAACTATTAAACAATTTATTATAATTATTTAATTAGTGAGTTAATGACATTACATTTATTTCATTAAATCAAACTTCCTTTAATCACTATTTAATATTAATTAAATAGTAAGTAATTAAATATCTTTGGTTATTATTTAATAATAAATAATAACTAAATAGGTTTATTTATCAAATAATAAATAAGTAAATTAGTAAGAAATTAAATATCTTTAGTTATTATTTAATCAAAAATAATAACTAATTAGGTTTATTTATTATTTAAAGTAAATCAAATAATAAATAATTAAATTAGTAAGAATTTAAATATCTTTAGTTATTATTCAATCAAAAATAATAACTAATTAGGTTTATTTATTATTTAAAATTAATTAAATGATAAGTAATTAAATAATCAATCTATTTGCCTTTAATTCTTATTTAATAGTAATTAAATAATAACTAATTAATTTATCATCCTTGTTTATTATTTAATATTAATTAAATAATAAATAATTAATTTAATCATAAATTTGAAAAATATAATATTAAACTAACTAGATTAATACCTAAAACATTTAAATATTAATCCTAAATATTTATTATATTCTCCAAACACTATCAACATTTATCTTATATTAATATAAGATTTTCCACCAATTTTCATAATTTTCAAACATTCTTAGAATTTTCTATGAATTTCCACTATTTTTAAATAACTATCAAAATACAATAAATATCCAAGCTCTCCAATAATTCACCAAAAATTTTCAGTAATTCAGAAATAATATCATAACACTACTGTAAAATAATTATCAGAAAACAAATAATTTTTCTGTAATTAAATTATAATTTTAAATGTGCTGGAACTTCCGAAAATCATAATAATTAGCCCGTTTATCTGAAAATTACAAATCTTATGTCCATTCCACACGAAATTTAATTATCTACAACTTTGTAGAAGGATTTATTTCCATATTATGCCTCTAACATAGAGAAACGGGCTTACCGGAAAGTTGGCCGGAAAATATTTTCCGGTCATCTTCTCCAGCGGAATGACAGGTTTTCCGGCGAGTTTTTCGGGATTTTCTTGCCCAGATCTGCTCTCTTATATCTCACGGTGTCATACGTATGATTAAAACTTATAATGGAACCCATCGTTATCATGTTCTTAAAGCACATAAGCACATACATAAACCACATAATCATATAATCTCCTTCATGATTTCTAGTCTTATTCCTCTGGACCCTTCATGGTATTCACAGCAACAAATCAACATACACACACATACACTCAACGCCTGTAATAGCAATTCATGGCTACTGTGAAACATTTCCTCGAGCAGGTGGTGTGCATAAGGCAACACACGATTCGATACAGTCCTGATTACATAAACACATACCACCCAAATGGGTTTTATTACTTACAAAACCTGCCAACATAACCCCAGACGCAGCAACTACAATAATTAATACACAATCGATCAAAATGACCCAATCACTGAAAGAAAGCACAAAATAAAAACGCAGCAACCAGTTCACATGGTTTAACAAAACAAGCATGAAAGTATTACCCTTGGCTGCGTCGTTAAACCGAACTGTGACTGGGCTTGAATCCGTGCCTCTCTTTCTCTATCAATGATCTCCTTAATTGCTATGCTGCTGCTTCCTCTCCCTCTCTGTTTCTCTGAGTTGGTTGGTAGAGGTAATTAAAGGCTCATTAATACCGGTGGGGGCTTGATATATACAGATTTTCTCCTTCGTTTTTCCCGACAGTTGTTGCCTACTGGTCGCAGTCTAGACCCCCTAAAGTTCTGTTGATGGGAGGCCTGAACAGCCCTCGAGCCGCACCCCCTCCCTTGCTGTGCACCGTCCTTACACCCTGGTTTGTCACGCCGCTATTTTAGCCTGCCCAGACGCCTTAACATGTCCCAAATCGTGTGGCATGTTACCAGCTGGATCGGCGTTGCCCAAGGGTTATTACTTGGTCACATGGTTAATGAAAAAGGGGCGTGGGCTGCTGGGTCAACTTAGTAGGGACTAGGCAGCTGTTTTTAATAGGGTAATTGGCTGTTAAATCCTTCAATTTTTTTTTCAACCGTGGCCTACTTGGTTAATTAACTAATAATGGGATGTCTTGTCCATTAATAATTAAGCCAACAATTGGGTTTAATATCACTTATCCCAATTCTATTTAAGTTAGAATTAACTTAAATTTAATTATTATATTACGTAATTAAATTGGCGAATTTAACTATGATTAATTAAATTTTCACCTGCGTTGACTTATTCTTTTCATTTTAATTAAGGTAATTCCTTAATTAATTATAACATTTAACCTAGCTTTAAAAGGTTATAAAATAACCTATCTTTAAATCATACTCCACTATTTAATTTGAGCCTTAAATATATTAAATTTATTTAATATATTTACGCACTAAATTAGTTAACTCAACTAATTAATTTAATAGTTAAAATAACTATTACGTCTCATTATTCCAATATATATATATATATATATATATATATATATATATATATATATATATATATTTCACTCCTATATATATATACATATCTAATTCACCTCAATTTGATATAATATTAAATATTATACCCTTATTTATGTTACATTTTTAATTAGTGTAACATAATCCTCAACATTAACTAAATAAAAGAAAATAACTTTCTTTATTCGATTAATTAAAGTTAACATATTCATCCACTAATAAGGATTAATAAATTACTTTCCTCATTTCATATTTAATTTATTTATGTTTGGCATAATATAATATATATTCATTAATTCACTATTTTATTTAAGTGAATTAATTACACTTTTATGAAATTTAATTCATAAAGACTCCATTGCTATTCAAGGCTTACAAATTATATTAATTTATAGTATAATCTTAACTCAATACCAATTAATTAATATTGATTTAATTAATTTTTCTTGACTTGGCTTTCATACATCATTTCCTTGGTTAAATCAAATCAATGAATTCAATAGTTTATTTAACTATAAATTCTCATTTTTTTCAAAATATAGGTGTATATATAATACACATAACCATATTTTCCATAACATAATACAATTTCATAACTAATTCCAATTAATTAATCAATAGTTTTAATTAACTATTAGCTTTCCTTTTAAAATAATTGTATATATTTCACATTTAAATATATACATATTTTATCCACCACAGATATCACATATTCCAAAATAAATATATTTTATTCATCTGACCCATTTCGTCTTATAATAAGAATTTTATATGTATTAAATTCTTATAAAATATATTCAAAATTTCGGGTTGTCACATTCTTCTCTCCTTATAAAGATTCTGTCATCGGAATCACAATTACAAAACACACCTATACACGGTTTATATATAACCTCATAAATACACGGGTTGTCACAATTTGAATCTGCACAAAGAAAGATCATAAACTTTCGATATTTATTAAACATACTATTTCTTCTGATTCATCATCTATATCACTGTTGTTATTCTAATCATCAAGAATCATGTTGTTGTGAATATCTGTAGCCTGGGGCACAGATGATAGGATAAAGGCGATATAATTGTTATAACTTTTAGGGCACGTAGTGAATGTTCTCTTTGGCCGGAGGCAAAGAAGAACTATTGTTTGGTATGATTGTGACCAAAGGCTGAATACTGGTATAATCATGACTGTTTGTGATATATTGAATATCTTTGGCCCGTAGTGCAAAGATGAACTGTTGACTTGCATGATTATGACCAGGAACTATAAATTTGTATCATCATGACCAGTGGTGTTTCAGATGATAAAAGTTGATGATATTTTTCTTAAAAAGAGAAGCGAGTGGACATCATAGTCTACATTATTTTTCTAATGGATTGCTCATTCCGCTACTATCATTGATCTGAACTTTATTCAAGAATTTAACTGCAGATCTTGATATAAAGCTTATTGTCAATTATATTCAATTAAGAATTCAACTTTTGAAGGCTAATGATAACTTATTTGTCATTATCTTAGTTATGGTATTTTCTTACTGGGCTATTTGAGCTCACCCTTTTTTTTGTTCCATTGTTTTTCAGAAAATGAGAGAATAGCTGGGTCTAGCAGGGGAATAGAGTGACGGTCCGAGAGATAGCTATTGTAGTCTTCACATGTTGTATATAGTGTGGCAATAATAGTGAAGACTTAGTTATGTATTATTGAGTTATGTATTTCTGTTCTATGCACTGTTTGTAATAAAAATCGTGTATTTTATGGCATCTCAAATTGGGCTATGTATGCCTAGATTTAGGGGCGTCACATATGACCTTACCATTCCTCATTAGCACACATCATAGTCCCTTATGCGATGCATCATTGTATACCAAAAATCCACCTGTATTATCTGACAAAGATAACATGGGTGCCTCACTCAACTTTTTCTTCAACTCTTGAAAACTCTCTTCACACTTCTCCGTCCATATGAACTTTACCATTTTCCTCGTCAAGTTAGTTAACGAGGTCTCTATCTTGAAAAAGTCTTGAATAAACCTTCAATAGTAACCCGTTAACCCTAAGAAACTCCTCACCTTCATTGGTGTCTTCGATTGTGCCCAATTGATCATTGCTTCCACCTTCACATGATCCACTAATATTCCATCTTTATCAATCACATGTCCCAAAAATTGGATTCTGTCTAACCAAAACCCACACTGTAAAATTTTTGCGTATAGGTTCTCTTACCTTAATGTTTTCAACACCACCCTCAGACGCTCGGCATGCTCTTCTTGTGTTTTGGAGTAAACCAAAAAATGTCATCTATAAACACCACCACAAATTTATCCAAATACTATTTGAACACCATGTTCATCATATTCATAAATGTTGTTGGTGCATTTGTTAATCCAAACGACATCACCAGAAACTCATAGTTCCCGTAACGAGTTTTAAATGATGTCTTTGGCACGTCCTCCTTCCTTACCTTTAGCTGATGATACATGGTTCTTAAGTCTATTTTTGAAAAATATCGCGCTCCCTTCAATTGATCAAAAAGATCATCGATCCTAGGCAATGGGTAGTTGTTCTTGATTGTTACTTTGTTCGACTTTCGCTAGTCAATACAAAGTCTTAACGATCCGTTCTTCTTTTCAACAAATAAAATTGGTGCTCCCATAGAGACACACTAGGTTGGATATACTTTTTATCCAATAACTCCTAGAGTTGAACCATCAACTCCTTTATCTCTATTGGAGCCATCCTGTATGGGACTTTTGAGATAGGCATCGTCCCGAGTACTATATCTATTACAAACTTAATCTCCCTATCTGGCGGAAGACCTGATAATTCCTCTGGAAATACATCCGTAAATATATTGAATACAGGTATCCGTTCCATCTCTACTTCCACTTTCTGTGTATCAACAATGTGGGCCAGATAACCTACACATCCCTTCCTCAACAACCTCTTAGCTTGCATCATCGTCAGGTAACAAGACTACCTAGGCGATTGATTACTATAAGACACTACGTTAGACTTATTCGGAGTCTGAAAGTTCACACTCTTCCTCTGGTAATCTATTATTTCCCCATGGTTATACAATCAATCCATACCCAAAATCACATCAAACTCTTTTAGTCGAATCAGAATTAAATCCACTAACAATTTATGTCCCCTTATATCAATGCAATAATTTCTATGTTCAGAGAATATTCTAGTTTCTCTTAGGGTAAGTTTAATCTTAGATCAAATTCGTCAGACGCAAAAGAGCAGGTAGCACCCGAATCAAATAACACATAAGTATTTATATCATTAATTGGGATAATACCTTATACCACATCTCTGAATGCCACTGCATCTTGGACTATCATGTTGAATGTCCTGGCTATTGGTAAATTAAACTGAGCTAGTCTAGTTATAATTAACGTGTTATGGTTGTTGCTCGTGCCTCCGCTTCCTTCGTCTATGCCCTTTTTCGGACAATTTCGAGTCTGATGATCCAAGACACCACACTCAAAATATCCCCGACTCTTCTTCAGATTAGGGCAATTGGAAGAAATGTGCCCTCTTTCACGCAATTATAACAAATGTTCTTTCCATTCAAACATGTTCCCAAATGATTCTTTCCGCAATTGTTACATTCTTCCACCCTCTTTTTCAACTCCCCTTGCTTACTCCTAGAATTAATGTTGTTGTTATTCCACTTTCTCTTGTTAGAATTGCTTCCTCCACTGCTTTTCCCCCCTTTATTTCCTCCCTCATTCCTTTTCTTCTTTTACTCTTAATTATATTTTATATTTTAAACTTTACTGCATACTGGGGCACTGACATGTCCCCCTGCTTCAGTTCCGAATATTTCATTTCCATTCTACATACTTCGAAGAAAATAATTTTCAAAAAAAAACTCCTTGAATCTTTCCCATGGCATTGTTCCTACTCCAGCCCTATTTTGAGTTGCCTCCCACCAAAAATTGCTTCACCCTTCATAATGTAAGTAGCAAATATCTTTTTTGTTCCTCTCCAACCCTAGCGATTACAAATGCTTTTTCCATTTCTATTATCCATGCTTGAACATTTAAAGGCTTCGCAGTTCCCTTAAATTTTGGGGGTCGTACCACCTTAAAGTCCTTAAATGCGGTAACTGGCACTACGAGTGGGTTCATATTTGCATTCCCTGCTTGTAACGCTCCTACTAGTAAATTTATGAATTACTGCATGGGGTTTTGATATTGTTCTCTATCTTCGTTAACTGATTCTTCAGGTGATCTTTGCATCCTTGGTTTTCCCATTGGCGGCATTTTTTTCCATTTAATAAAATTTATATTTATTATCTCATTATTTATTTTAAAGCATTTATAGTTAGTGCGAAAATTTAATCAACAAAAGGCACCCTCAATGAACATACCTATATTTATATGTAACTTGCTAGTACATAGTACTTGACGTCTTATAGCATCATGCCATTTACATCACATATCCCTATGTCACTACAAATGTTGCGACTTACAAAAACATATCCCATTTTCTACAAAAGTTGGGATTCAAAAACATATTCCCCTATCATAAGCAAAAATTAGGATTTACATTGCTTTCATACTTACTATACTTTTTTATAACATAATTATATATACATACACATCATATAAAACATCATTCTCGTAAACATCTCCTACGAACATCTAAGTACTCCTCATTAACTATATCCAACATCAAATCCCGATTCTTGGTGTGTTGGGTCTGATCCTCCTCCGCTGGGTGATGATATACCCTATGATGCAGTCATCCAAAGGCTGTCCTGAAGGCGTAGCTCATCCTATCGATTCTCACCTTCTTCGCCCTTACCTCCTCTTCTAACTCATTCACCTACTCTATAGTATCATCTAACTGTCCTTCCACCCTCAACCTATCAGTAATCTCATCCTACCAGCCTCTATTTCCTGCTTCTCAGATCGTAACTCTTCTACTTTAGCTTCCGACTCTCGAAGTTTGTTCACCAATTCTACATTCCTATCTAGTAGGAGATATACCAATACCCCTAGCTGGGTCAACACCTCCTGTATTGTCAGGTTGATCTGACTATCTCCCGACTCCCCCTTGGATGGTACAGTGTCAGATATTGCCTCCTCGGGACCCTCCACAGCTTGCTCCTCCTCCTCAACCTTAAGATCCTCCTCGGAATCCGTCTTTGGCTCTTACTTCCCCCTCCTCCGGTGCTACTACTATAATAGGCTCCTCAAACCACATGTATGTCTTTTGGTTCCTCCTTTCCCGACATCCTACAATTAAAATTTAATAACTTAATTAGTATCTCACAATAAAATATATCTATTAATATTAAGTAATAATATATTTTATGTCACTATTATTTCTTTCTATGAATATCCTCAATTTATCTCTTAGAACTCTATATGAGTCTATCTCTCTTACTTTCTCTAAGGTTATATCCTAAGGTACCTAACCTAAGATTTATAACCTACAGCTTTGATATCAACATGTGACGCCCCTAAAATGTGTATCCTTTAACATCGGATATGATACACACGATATTATACAACCATCATATCTATCTATTTACCTTACTTAACGACATAAAAATAAATACAATATCTTACACTACAAGTTTTACTAATCTCCTAGGTTTCTAACCTTTACACATACAAAATATAAATATCCCAAAAGATTACATCATTAACATTATTAAATCTAATATATTAATAATTCTACTCCTTTGCCTTTATCTTTTTTAGAACCCTTGGATATCTCCGACTTAACTAAAAACATATACTATAACGCCCCAAAATCTGAATACTCAATATTTCAGACTTGGTGCGCGATTCACCTCGCAACACATAATTAACTATATTATTAAATTAATATACAATATTAATATTACATTACGTATGTAATTTAATAATACAAACCTTGGATTTACTTACAATACCTTTACTAACACTATCTCAAAAGATTACCATATTAAACATTGAAACAGTCAACATAATATTATCACTACTATTTTTAATTCTCTTCTTCGGCTTTTCCCTTCCCTTTATCCTTAGTATCCAACTTTTCTGATCCTTCAACTTTAACTGCAAATATAATTTGCAAGAGCGAACAACCAATTTACTCAGCAAGTATAAGAGAATTATAAAATATCACAATCAGAATGATTAATTATTTAGTAACTTTAGTAATTGGATCATTAGAATTTATTGCACAACAACAAAACAAGAACAAATAATTTCTTTAGTCTTAAAAAGAACATTGAGCGGTCGTAAGGACCATGAACTAATACCAAGTTCAACAGTTAATACTTGTGAACAATCTTAATATCAGTCAATGGTACTCTATGTGATCAGCTTATCGTATCTCATGATATGCATAACAATCCCTTAACGTCAAAACTTTCAGTCATGTTCCCGACATCCAAATCTCCTTCATCCAAGTTGTTTATACTCAGTCTCAGCCATATAATCTGCACTAAAATAATTTGGATTAGATATAATCGCTACTAAAATTGACAACAACCACTAAACTCACATACTAAATATATCTAGCCAAAAAAATTAGCATAGACTCATTTACAGACGATCTAAGAAACATCACGGAATTAATTTACAATTTATTATAGAGCCAATAAAATATAAAGATTTATATAAACTGGAGGAACTTGCAATGAACAACTTGTATAAGTTATGGAACTTATATGCAATAATAAATAAGTTTAGTTGAAGTAAAGGAACTTGCTCACAACAAAAATAGTTTTATTCAGAATGAGCAATTATATAATTTTACGGATCTTGAACAGAATAAGAGATTCCACAAGTTAGGGAACTTGCGCAGAATAATAAATTGAAACAAGTTAGAGAACTTGCATGTTCATCCTTAGCTTCTTATTTTGCAAAATTAACTTTTGTCAAACAGTTACCTACCATATAAATAAAGATTTATTTAATTAATAATCATCATCAGTAACTTAAATCCAATAATTATTCCTTTCCAATAATTCTACCTTAAACACCCACTTACGTTATTTTATATTATTTTCATAAAAATACATAATTAACTTTATCTTGATTTCATATGTCCCTTTTATTACCTATTACTTGATAAAATTTTATTGTATAATTTTTGTCTTATATTTTTAATTAATTTTTTTAATTTTCCTGTCTCAACTTATTTATTAAAATTACTTAACTATCTTACTATTTTTCTTCCTTCTAGCCCTACTTAGTTAATTTCATTTCACGCATAAATTATTTTTTTTTAATTTCTAACTTCATTTACTATTTTTAAATAAGTCATCTCTGCTGAAAACTGCAACATTTTTCATAAATTGAGATTTGCACCAAAAATTCTGAAATTTATCCAGGACGTTCTGAAATTCACCCCTGTAAATTTTTTATAATTTTATAAGTTGTCTAGTTTTCATTTTGGCAGTTTTATTATTTACGCACTTCAACTTTTGTTTTAGCATAACTCATTTATACGAAGTCCGTTTTAGCTCATTTTTGGACAGGTGGTAGTTGTTACGTCATACTTTCAGATCCTGATAGGCCTTGATTTTCTAGGCTTTCTAAGTTGTCCAAACAATGGCCCGAAAATCAAGGCAGCAACTTCCGTTTTGCATTATTTTTAGCTTTTTCATGTCCAAGCGGCCAGTTTTGAAAAATCATAATAATTAATTTACATGATATTTTTAAGTGCTTATTTTTCCTATGCGTAGATGGTCCTATAACCTATTTTTAGATGTATAGAACATATCTTAACTCCATATACACAAGAAAATATAACTCTCGGAAAAATAGCGTTTATAATAGTTTTTTTACAGTTTTCTAATCTTTTTGCCTTATTCACCGCCATATAACTTCTTTCTTTTAAATCCGTTTTATGAGATTCTTTTCCCTATGTGTAGTTCATATACAAGACTTCATTTCTAACCCATCCAAGCTTAAAATTTCATATTATACGAAGAGACATGTTATTCCAAAATTTAGTCCGTAACTAGAATTTCAGCTTCCGTTTTATGGTTTTCTTGTTTTCGTCTTACAATTTGTATTACTCTAACATACATAGTTTATCATGAAACACCATTACACCTATATTCCACATTATTTCTTCAGGATCCTCCATGATTCACCATAGTCACAACAAACATTAAACATAATCTAAAATTAGAGTTTTTCATTCATGGTTTCGTCAAAACTTTACATTTTTAAACATAATATTTGGTACTGTAGCACATCACATACCATTTTAACTAAGTTATGATCCATCACCAGAAACAACCTCCCACAAGCACATTTCTCCCTGCCGAATTGCTCCTCCTAGTCTCAAGTATTTTGCCTTTTTCTCCCTCTTCTATTTTGCAAGTAACTTATATATATAATAAGTCTTCCAACTTAACCGTCTTCTAATAATAAAATAAAGAAAATATCACTTGATTCTTATCTCAAGGTGCCGAATTTGGTCATGAGAAGATTCATTTTTTTTATTTGTAAGACTTATCCCATGTGACAATTTGAGAGAATTCTAGAATTGGGCTTGCATATTTGGCTTAGGCTTGGGCTCTACTAATCCAACATATATATATACAATAATCAAATTATGGACTTAGGCTTTACAAATCCAATATATATATATAGATAGATGTGTCCATTTAATTTATGTACTTAAGCTTTATTTAATTATTCAATAAATCATATTTGGGATTACTTATTTCTTATAATTCATTTCTTTTCTATAATTTTATTAAAATTTAATTCTTCAAGTTTTATTGATAAAATAATTTTCAAAATTTTAATTGTATGAGTTTAATTTATAACTATTATTAATATTCTGTAATTTATTTCTTGTTAAAAAAATTATCAACCTCATTTTCATTTAATTATTATTTATGTTTATTATTACTTTTGTACGAAAAAATCTCAGTTATTACATACACAACATAGCAAGGGTGAAAAATTATTTTGCTCAGTAAACTTAAGACATTCAATAAACAATAAATCAGGAATATAAGCATAACATTTTGGAATCTTCGACAATTGTTCAATAATTGTGAAGTAATATGAAGAATTAGGAAATATATTAATTTCTTTAAATGAGAATCTTTACTTTTAGAATGAGTGGTCGTAAAGGACCGTGAACTCTTTATAAGGTTTAACAGTTATTTAACTGAGAGCCTTCAGAGTGTTTAACAATTACAAATACTAAAAACATTCTCTGCAAGTACTCAAGGGAATTAGTCTATTGTACCATATGTTATGCATAACATTTAATTCTTACGCGCACAAAGTCGATTACCCGACATAAAATACCCCTTTATCTAGGTTGTTCAACTCAGTCTTAGAATAAGAGTTCGCACCAAAATAATTTGGATTGGATTAAGCTTTAATCAATTTCAAAGAATTTATCAATTAAAAACTTGTCATTTTATAACAAAATGTCTAGCTGAAAAAAATGGCATTGACTCCTATCATTAGACAATTCATACTAGAACAATAAATTTCAAGGGCAACGAAGTGCGAAAACTTTCGCATATTTAAATTTGAACAGTTAAATAACTAACATAGCGAGAAAACTTACCTGGAGTTAGTGAAACGTTCTTAAATATGCTATTACTGTCCTCCAATAGATTTTTTACAACATCTGTAAGGATTTATTTAAGTAACTTAATTATTAACTATTACTGCATAACCTTGGTAATTAACCATAACTTATGCCGGTAATTAATTATTTACCCTTAATTCAACTTAATCACTATATTACCTCGTTATTATAATATAATCATAAAAATGTCCATATTACCCTTACTTAGTCTCATTCATCAATTTTTATCGCAAATTAGTCGAAAAAATTATGTTACATAACTTTTCGATTTATCTTTAATTTCTTTTCTTAATTTTTTTAACTCAAATTTTTTTATTAAAATTACTTAAATACTTTATTATTTTTCTTTCTTCTAGATATGCTTAGTAAATTTTATTTCACTAGTAAAATATTTTTTCCTTAATTTGTTTAGCATTATTTACTATTTTTAAAAAGGTCATTTATGTTCAAAATTTCAATATTTTTCAAAATTTGAAATTTAATCCCAAAATCATGTAATTACATAGAAACTTCCTAATACTTGATACTAACTCTAGTTAAAATTTCATCCAATTCTGAGTTACATAACTCCATATTTTTCACTTTTAATTTTTAAAACCTAAAATTTAAATTGGCCATAACTCTCTCATCTGAAGTCGGATCGAGCTCATTTTCGAACTTGAACTTCATATACTTTCATAATACAAAAGGGTTGAATTTTCCTCACATGTTAGCTAACCAAAATAGTGATTGGAGTTTTTGGATAGTTTAGGGTTTCCAATTTTTGGTAGTTTTCCTGTTTTGGTAGACAAATCACTATAAATAGGCATTAACATATTTTTCATTCGTTCTACTTGGGTTAATTAGAAAACTCATAGATCTCTCACTCACAACTTACAGATCTCAAAAATAATTAAATCATAAAGAGTTATAAGTGTTTGAAAATCAGTTTGAATTAGGGTTTTTTTTAATGTTTCACGCTTATGATACATTTTCATTTCATCTTAAGTTTTCATGCAACTAAACACATAATACACACATATATCTCCATCATAACTACCATTATACCTTCGGATCCACCATGATCCATCACCAGAAACAACCTCCCACAACCAAACATGTGTGTTTGCTTGCTCTCTTGCAAGCTTTTCTCCTTGCTCTTGGCCTAACCGAATCTTCCTCCTTTCTTCTCCCACCTGAAACCTCTTCTCTCTCTCTGTCTCTGTCTCTGTCTCTCTGTCTGTGTGTGTGTGTGTGTGTGTGTGTGTGTGTGTGTGTGTGTGTGTGTGTGTTTCTTTCTTTTTGCTTTCTAGCTCTCTAGATTTTACTTGGTGAAATGAAGAAATTCTTGTACAAATACTAGGTGTGGGGTATTTATAGGAAAACTTTGAAATAATTAAAAGTTGGTTCCTTATTCTTGGCTCTCTTGGTTTCACCCCATTTCTTTAATTTATTCCAATTAGGCTCCACAAGATTAATCCTAATCTCCACTTAATTAAGCTAAACTAGGTTTTAGGCTAATTAAACTAGGATTACTTTTTGCTAGATGTGAATATATATTTATATATAGCATCATGCATGATGTCATGGCTAGCATCATCATCTAGGGTTTGGAATTGGATTGGGCTTGCATATTGGGCCTCTTGCTTGACTTTTAATTCATGTTTTGGGCTACTAGTTTAGGCTAATTTAATTTTCCATACAAGTCTTGTAAGTATTAAGTATTTCATGAATTGGGCTTTTCTTTAATTTCCAAACCTTGCAAGTCTCGTAAGTAATTAAGTATTTTATGAATTGGGCTTTCCTTTAATTTCTAAACCTTGCAAGTCTTAGTATTTCATGAATTGGGCTTTCCTTGAATTTTCAAACACATGGTTTGCTTACTAGTTTGACTTCTTACTTGATTTGGGCTTCACTTGATTAGTTTATCTCATTGGGCCACTCTTAAGCCATCTTTAGCTTGAATTTTCACTTATGTTGGACCTTAGCTTAATTACTTAGGAAATTTTTGGGCTTGTTTGGCTAGTACTTTATTTACTTTACACCTTGCATTTTTGTATTGGGCTTTGATTTATTTGATTCATTGTTTAGCCCAGTAATTAAATAAATTCTTATTCGGTTATTATATTTCAAGTATTCAATTTAATTTTTTCTAGGCTTTTCTTTATGTCCCTTTATTTATTTCAAACTAATTTAATTAATTAGCCATGTTTGACTATTATTTTCAATAATTACATAATTCATATAAATAATTACTTATCTATCTTCATTGCACAATATCATACGTGAATAAAAAAATTAATTTCATAAATGAGTTTCTTACATAATTTCCATTGCATTATACTCGAGAAATTCTTGTTATTACACATTACACTCTCCATGTAATCAAAAGTCAAACGCGAAAATTTTATGACAAATCAGAAGTATGAACTGAAATCAGAAAGGAAGTTTGATATACTTCAACTGCCATAAAACAGATTTGCAATACCACCTGTCGAGAAAGCCAACCCCAAAAATCATCTCACGGAAGTATATGAAGAATGCATAATCCTTAAAACTACAATATACCAGAAAACATAACAAGTGGTATGCAATAAGCATTGTAAAGACTCCAAAAACCAATAATGAAATAAAAGTACAAGATTGTAACAACTCCTAATTCAAAAGCATAACCTCTGCAATTACCAAAAAAGCTTATAGGAACAAAAATAAACCCCAGAACGGGAATTATAACGTTTGGGAGTATATTTAGTTATTCAAATGACTAAAAATTGCTCTCTTTGCGTTCTCAAATTAAACTCCAGAAAGGAAAAGATTTTCATCACCATCAAATGGCTCAAAGAAAGGAAAAGATTCTCATCACCATCAAATGGCTCAAAGAAGGGCTTCACTTTCTCAATTAGGCCCCACCTGAACCATACTTCTTCCCGAATACAATCATCTGAAGCTTGTCGTAACCGGCAAGCACACCAGCACCAGCAACTGCACGGAGGATGTTAGCACCGGCACCCTTGAACAGAGATTTGGCACCCTCGTTCTTCAGGATCTGAGAGAAGGCATCTAGGGAACTCCTGTACTTAACAGCTTCACCAGATGTCATCATCATTCTTCTACGGACAGTGTCAATGGGGTAGGAGGCAAGGCCAGCACCATTTGTGATAACCCAACCAAGGGCAAAGCTAGCAAAGAAACTATCCTGAAACCACATAAATGCACAAGTACATGTTAATACGACACCAGAAAAACTGGTGAGAGCAAGGTTGTCAGCTTATAGTAAATGAATTAAAATGAAATAACATATTCGGTAAGGTTTAGCTTGTAGATATAAAAGAGTCTGAAAACTTGAATCATAAAACTAAAAAAATAAACGCACGCACAAGAATATGCAAGTACTAAACTACTAATATCAGATCAATCTCAGTCAGGCCATTGTTGCACCATGTAAACAAAAACAATCCTACAAGGACCAATGAAAATGAACTGACGTGCATAGATAAAATTCAAACAAAACAATCCGAGAAATTTTAATAAAATTTACAAACCTGCAACTTTCCCGTGAGGAGAACAGGCTTCAGAGAGTCGTACATTCCAAAGTACAAACCACGGTACACAATGATGCCAACACATGAAATGTTGAATCCACGGTAGAGCCCAGCAATACCATCTGATGCGAGAGTTTTCTTGTAAACATCAATCAACCCATTGAACTGCCTCTCTCCACCCTTCTTTGCCGCCTTAGCATCATTTGCAAGACGGGTTCGAGCATAATCCAAGGAATAGACAAAGAGTAGGGAGGAAGCACCAGCAGCACCACCTGATCCGAGATTTCCAGCAAACCATTTCCAGTAGCCATCACGATCTTTCTTGAAATTGAACAGGCTCTTAAAGTAATCCTTGAATGCAAAGTTCAGTGCCTGAAGAAGGAACACTCACTAAGCTACTATGAGCGCAATGTGTTTAATAAACAAAAAGCCTGTGCATCAACAAGTGAAACGTGTAAGCATTTGCACGTTTAAATAAAGATGAAATAATAGACCTGAGTGGGGAAGTAGCGGATGACATTTGCTGTGTTCCCTCTCCATAAAGAACCAAATCCTTCTTCCTTGATTGTTCTACTGAAACACTCTCCAATACCTTTGTAAGGTTCAGAAAGACGGCCAGTCTTAAGCATTTCATCTTGGTTTTGGATCAATAGCTTTACACGCTCAATTGGAGCAGCAGCAGTTTTAGACACAGCAGCAGAGACTCCCCCCATAAGAAAATCAATGGCAAAGCCTGCAAGACCTTTCTCTGAAGGAGCTTGAACAAAAATAGGTGAAGCATTTGCAGATAACAACGACAGATCCTGGGTTGCTCGGCATGTCTGTGTCATGGGATACTGCAATCCTGCATTAGTATAATTTCCATAGGCAAAACGACTCCCCTGTGCAGGAAAACCACCATAGCGACTCCGAACATCTTGGGAAAGGCTAGAACTAACATGGAACTGGTTAGCTAGTTTATGAGCGACAGTTGGGAGCTGGTGCTGATCAGCCATTACTTAATAGCCAATGAAAATCCTACATAGACAAAAAATTGCTGTAATTAGTATGACATTCAACTAAATACATTCTGAAAGCATAAACCAAACCTTTGGAATACGATGTCAGATAAATTAAACTACCCACTGCAAGATTAATATTAAAAAATATCATACTGAATTTAGAATACATGAGATGATTTACCACACCACTTGATGAACAATTTAGGACATATAATACAACTAGTTACAGGAATGCATCACATCTGCTATTATCGATGTAAAGCACACATATGTACACGATCAACTGTAATAATATATCAGCCATGCTCACAAAAAAATAGTATTGTAATATCTGCTCAAAAACTAGAACTATCAATTTGACTTGCAACTTAAGATCTAATACAACTTATTGCATATACCTATTCTTTTATCCTGCTGTCTACTTTTACAATGAGCAAGTAATGAATTACATACAATGACCTAAACAGAATATACTCCCTCCGTTCCAAAATTAGTTGATACAATTATTATAATTGTATAGTATATGACAAAAACTATTAATCAAAAAATTTATTTTATTCTAAACTTTTATAACCATGCCAATTTTTAAGTTTAATATGCCGTGGTTTGATCTCAAAAATCAAATTATATCTCTAATTTTAGAATAGAGAGAGCATTTTAACCAAATGTCTATGGACCCTAGGAAAGAATGAGTATTACGACAAAGCAGTAATGTTAAAGTAGAAATTTAAAGCACTGAAAGCAGAAACATACAAAACAACCAATACACAAGTAACACTAGTGTCATGGAATTATATCTGCACATAAAAGTTACAAGCAGTCGCCTTCTAGGAAAATAAAACACAATTCCACCATTAAGTTCTATAGTCAATGACAAAACCAAATGTTTATAATCATAATGATTAATATTCAATTGGAAAATTTTGACAAAAATGAATTCATTGGACTTATTCAGAAAATTAATTTTGATATGAAAAGTCAAAATATGATTTTTATTAAAAACAATCTTTTTCAGTTAAGAAACTAAAAATAAATATCATATCAAAAACAAATTTATCATCTACAAATTTTTACAAGTAAAAGACAGATTATCAAAACAGAAAACAACAAACATATAAGGAAATGGAAACTCAATTCTACACAGGTGAAAACAAATGATTTTTAAACTGTATATATATATAGCTAGCACCAGATTTTTAAACTGTTTTATCATAAATCAGATATAAAAAGCTAAAATTTCAGTGAGATGCCAAACTGATCTACTAAAAATTCTACCACGTAGTCTACTTCTGAATATTAGATGAGACATCCAAGTACAAAGTACATATATAAAAAATGATAAATCAGATGTGTAAATAGCAACCAGCACATGAGCATATGAACATACCATTACATAAATCGATAAAATCTTTCAAAACCACATATCAATCAACAAAAACCACAGATCTCTGCAGAACAGGCTGATATAGAAATGTAAGTTATAATCTACACAGATCTACAAAAAGACATAAAAACAAGTAACAAAAAATGATCTAGATGCTTAAGTGATTAGATTTATGCTACTGTACAGATCAAAAATGAAGCAAGACTTCAGACAAAAACACATTGACCGATCGATCGACTACAAATTCCTAAATTTAGAGAGAAAAATTGACTGTTTCAGAGAGAAATTGAAGCGACATTAGATTACCTACGTTCGACTCGCCTCTAAAGACGCTCGGCGGAAGGAGGAGACAAGAACGAGCAGATAGCCGAAACGAATAGAGAAAGTGAAAAAGGGGTTTTAACGGCCAATTGTGCACTCCTGTATAACGACTGAGCTGCCGAGCCTATAGAGGTGTTTTATAGTCGAGGAATGATGCTGCTACGCGCACTATTGGTTAGATAGGGTTTACTTTTCTCCCCACCGTTGTACACCAATACTAAATATAAATTTAAACATTAACTTTTATTTTATTATTAAAAAATAAAATTTTAGTACGAATTTTTATATCATGTTTCAATTTTTAATGATAAAATAAAAATTAGTGTTTAATTTTATATTTTAAAATTGTGTTTGTAGACTTATTTGATATGATATAAGGTGGGTATTTAAAATGTGAGGAAATTTGGAATAAAGAGACTTCAAAATAATTGATTTTTCAATTATATAGGCCTACAAATTTTGTTTTTTGAAAAAAGTTTTAACATGGGTATCATTTACTTGGTTATTAATTTACAATTAATCTACAACTAGTGAAATAATATTAAAAAGCATAAAAGATAATTATGTTTTCTGTTATTATACTTTGTAGAGGATTTATTGAGAATTTTGAATATTCATCTTAATTATTTTTTTCAACAAATGAAAATCTAGATCAAGAATTTTTTTTATGATTTCATTTCAAACGGGATTTTTTGAAATTCTTAATACTAAAATAAATTGTTTGGGCTGAAAAATATTATAATTCTAATAAGACGAGTTACAAGTGTTTTTAGGATTCTAGAATTTAAACTGCTTAAATAAGATTCCTCTCCGGACTGGGGTCATCATTTTAAATTTGTCTTGCAATTTGTATATAAAACATTAGAAGCAACAAAAAATGATTCGGAAAAAAAAGTCAAACATATAGACTTTGCAATCTAGAGGGTTTTAAATCAATAGTTTTTGAACTCCGACACACCTTCAACTCATTTTAGAATTCTAATTTTCTCAACCTAAACAAGATATTTGACTTAGCTGGTTCGGACGGTTAATCTTATGTTGAATGTAATTTTTGATTCGTTTAGAATTACAGAACTCATAATATATCAAATTAAAATTAACGATGAGATCTATAATATACATCGTTTTTGCCCATGACATTTATAGCTTCGAGGCGAAAACACATAAAAAAAATGATGATTTGGGTCTTCTGAAATTCTTCTATTTTTTATGAACTTAGGGGTTTTTATGTAATTTCAATACTTATTGTCCTAGTAAGGTTTCTGGCTTATTTATGTCCTATTTAAACATAGTTAGGACTTTGTTTTCGATTAACTTTGATCAGTATTTTCTTAATACATTTTGACTATTCAACAGCCTTTTGTTATATCATTGTTGTTGATTGGAGTGATCATTTCATTTAAAAAGAATGTTGATATAGCACAAATAAAAAAAATTGATAGTTACACACTTTAATATAAAACGTGTTTAATTTATTATTAGGACCCTAATTCACTTACTTATTGTTTGCCAATATAATCTATTAGCCTCTTACATATCGGGTCCAGTCTTCTATACTTTTTATGAAGTTAGTATATTTTCTTTCAAATTTCTCCCCGACTTTAGACGGAGAAAGAAAGTATTTAAGAAAAAACGCCCTTGAAGCCTACGCCTTCCCGCTCTAACATTATGTTTGTGAGTTTAGAAAGAAAAGAAAAGAAAAAATTTTAAAATTTATAAAAAAAAAGAGAGTGGGAGAAATTGTATTCGTGAGTTTTGGAAAAAAAATAATAATTGAATCATATATGCAAATGGTTGTTTTTTAAATAATTTAGCATTAGTTTACGAATGTCAACTAATAAAAAGAATAATACAATAATATTTTAGTAAACTCATCTAAATCAAGTTTTATTTTTTAAAATTAATTTAAAATATTTTCATCTAAAATTAATGTGATTTATTTATCTTCTAAAAATAATAATTCTTTTAATTAGTTGTACCAGTTATATAATTTATGATTTTTATAATTATATTATCTAAAATTAAATTAATTCATATTAAGTTTGAATATAAAAATATTTTAGATTGTCAATTTCATATTTTTGAAGCGGATAAAGTACTTCACTTTCCCTCCTTTTGGGGGGGAGGAAATTATGTACAAGGAAAAGGAAAAGGTAGAAAATGTAATGGTAGTGAGAAGTTATTCAGTGTACTTGAATATTTTTATGTGGTATCCCATATCAATTACAAGTTATTATTTCAACTGTTGTAGGAGACTTAAATCACTGCAACAGCTGAAATGTTAATATGTAATTAGTGTAAGGCATTACGTGACAAATGGCCTAAAAACACTGAATAATTTTTTGGTGGTTATGGTCTTTAGATGGAACCTTATGTATCTGTCTGGATACATTTTCAGTTTTTGCTTAGTTAGATTCTTTTGATTATTAATACTCCTATAATTTAATTACTGAAATTGTTGAAGTATGTCTAAAAAATATTTATATTGATTCATTAAAAATTATTTGAAAAGGACAAATAAATTGAAAAATGATGAACTCTCTTATTTGGAAAAAAAAAAAATTCTATTTCAATAAACTGAACAAAATAATTTTAATTTTGAAAATCTTTAAAAGTAACTATCCCAACATATTTTTAATAAAATTTGTCTAATTATTTAACTCAAATAAACTAAAAATGATAACCTAATGATTAAACTTCTGTTTTCCTAATCCTCCCCCTTATTTTCCGTAGTATGCTTTAGAATTGAAATGTTATAGTACAAGTTCTAAAATAAAAAAAAAAAAAACATTTGGGCCTAACAAATGAATTCAAAGGTTTTTAGACTTCATTTTGAATACAAACATGATAACCTAGTGATAAAGACATGTTCAAATTTACTCATCAGATTCCTAAGTTGCCCTTAGCTTTTTAAGTTGAAATATATCCGTAGAATGAAATTATAATAGAATCTATAACAATATATAACAAATTAATTGAAGATTTTATCCAAATTAATTTAATTGGTCATTTTCAAGAGTAATGGTCATTAGTTTAAATTTTTTAAATACAAAGAATATAATTATAATTTAATATCTATATATACATGCATGAATTTTACAATAAAACAAAAGAAAAGTCATAAAAAGTATTAACGTAGTATCATGTTCTTCTTGAATATCCTTGAAAATATTTTGTAGTAATTTATTTTTTAACCTATAGAACTATTGACTGTCAATTTTTGAAGTGCAGTAGGTATATATATATATATATATATATATATATATATATATATTTCTTTTGCACAAGATTTTTAGGATAAAAAATAACTCAAATTAAGAAGCTAATTATTTACCACCAAAAATGAATAAAACTATACATTGAAGTAATTAAGAACAACTCTAAATTAACATTATGAAATTTATTGGTCAATAAAAAAATTGCATACCATAAATTAAAATAAGGATTCAAAAATTTCACACAATTCATTTATTTATATTAATTTCCATATAATATATAAATTTAAAAAATACAAATTTTATAATAAAAAAAAACCGTGTGCAAATTCATTCAAGCTCCGTTTGTTTCAGTGAATATATTTTTTGGAAAATCATTTTATGAAAATAAAATAAAATAAATTATTCACATTTTTGGTTCACAAAGTGAAAATTTGGTGAAAATACCTTCATGTGTAATTGAAATTTCGTATGAGTGCAAATCATAACTTAGAAGTTTCCAAGCTAGGTACTGATAACCTGGACAACCATTAAAGTTTAACCTAACATCAAAATAATGTTATTCATTTTGACCTGCAAACTTTCCAGCGGCAGCCACTGATGCCTATGGTTGAAGTCCAAGCCCGGCAAACTTTGACCATTTCCTTTCCACCACATGGAATGTGATTTTTCATGCTCCCCAAAAAAATAAATAAATTAAATTAAATTAAAAACCCCTTTTCATATCCATAATCCTACCAAACCCAAGGTTTTGGTCCACAACTAGAAAAAAATGCAAGAAAAATCAACAATGAAATCCAACAACCACCAAAGGAGAAAGATCCACAAGGGCACATCAAGATACTCTCCGCGTCTTCCGGAAAGAATTTCATTTGTAAAATTTGTAAATTTCAAAAATATATTTGTGTTCTATGTTTACGTCTAAATTATTGCTTAGGTTCGCACTAATAACATGATAATGAAATTGTGATAATAAACTTCTATACATAATGCCATTTTATACTAACATCAATCAAAAGACGTACATACAACTTCTTTGGGGAAAAAATTTTTACAAATGAGAATTTTTTTTTGTAGAACAGAGTAATATTTAAGAAAGTGAAGAAATGCCATTAAAAGGTATAATTGCTATGAAAAGTTAAAAAGCATAAAGGTCCATAACCCCATAGCAAGATTTAACATAGATTATACACAGGATAAACAAAGATATAAAAGGCATAAAATAGCATCACAGCATTATAGAGTACACATACACAGCAAAAAGTGAAAAACCTAATCTAAACATGGACTCCTTATAGATATAAGACACAAGATGAGAATAAAAGGCACACAAAACAAATAGAAAAACTCAAATTTGATTAAACCAATATGAAGACAATCAAGAAATCACCCACATAAATGAACAAAACTTTTTAGCAGAAGAAATGAAAAGAGACAGAGAGCAATGAAACTGAACATTTAGGCAGAAGAAATGATTGGGAGAATACTTGTATGCATGTAAGATGGAAAAGGAGAGATGCAGGAGAAATGAGCACTCAGTCATTCAAAATCATTACTGTCTAAGGGCATACCTTTTCAAGGGCCTGATTAACCACATGTAGATGCCATCATTCACTGTAAATTACAGCGTTTTCCAGTTGAGTTGATTTCTTCGACAAGAGGTCAAGTCGTAAATTAAACTGAATAAATAGACTTCTGTGAAACACCATAAGAATAGAAAACTGATATTTCCACATGAGATTTTGATATTTTCACCCACATGTAAAGCCTATAACGACAGTTTAAAACAATCTTAATGTGAACAAATAAAAAGAATAGCACATCTTTAAGTTATTCAAACTCAGGCTAGTCATAAATCCAAGAAACATCAACAAGTGCAATCCTACAACCAGCAAATCAACTATTTTAGTCTCCAAGCTCTTTCACTAATATTGCTATGTAGGCAAGATATAACTTCACCCTCGCCTGCTCGTCCCCATAAGCCCTTTATTTCCAATTTCTTTTCCACAAGATTACCCTAACATGAAGAAAAAAAGTGGCATAATCGAGATCATCATAGTATGAAAAGCTCAATCTCATAGATATTCTAAAAATACAGCTTTAAATCTAAGTCATTGAACCACATGAATGTAAAAGAACATCCAAATTGATAATGAATGCAATGCCATGTTTATTAATGAAAATAATGATACATTTAAACGATTTGTTAAAGAGAAGCTTACTCAAACTATCCTTCAAAGGTATCACTTGACAAGAACTCACAAAGAGAACAAGAGGCAATAATATTAATTGATGAAAAACGTTCATGTTAATAAACTCTAATAATATATTTATAGTATTAAACTATTTTTATATTATTAATTGGAAAAGAAAAATAATTGAATCCTAAACTAAATAAAATTATTAAAACTAAAGCCCAAAACATAAACGGACTAAATTTAAATTTAAATTACTGAATTTTTCTAAATAATAAATAAAAATAGATCAAATAAACTAAAACTCTATGAAAAATGAAATATATAGAAATTTGAATTTTTCTCGTTATTTTTCATTGCATCAGACTCCTCTTCTTAGAAAAAAAAAATCATCCTCAAAATTTAAAACAAACGAGTATCAAGCACTAAGAACAAATTTTTAATTTTCAAGGAATCAAAACTCCATGAATTTTCTTCTCAAAAGATATTCCTAAAAATAAATGAAAGAATAATACCTTCCAATTTACCTACATGAAAAATAATTTTTCAGGAATAATAAAATCAATAATTTCAATGTTTTCGAACACTGAAATAACCTGAGGACCAATTTTGTCCATTGTAATATCCCTAAGCGTAGTATCTTCATCCTCAAATTTTGGGCATCTTCTATGCTTTCTTCAATAATGGGCAACTCATTAGGAACTTGAGATTCTTTAACTACATTATCGTTAACTTCAGGTTGACTTTTCTCCAAAACAATACCCTTGCGAGCTTCTAAACATGGCAATTCTTCAATCTGTGATGTACCAACAGGCTTTTGAAACTCGCAATATGTAACCAAGTACTCTACATATTCACGCCCATCAATCTTACACTCATCTAATTCAAATTTTAACTTTGAAGACCTCTTGAAATTATGTTTGTTTGATTGGTGAGGAAGCAAACAAATTCTATTCTTTCCACAATAAAAGGTATAGACATTTTCAGAATCTAAATATTCTCCATGAAAATCATTCAATCATAATCAACCTAGCAAGATATAACCAACATCCATAAGCAAAACATGACAAACCACCTCAATTATATACCTTTTTAATTTAATTGGAACAACACACCAATGCGATACTGTGATTGAGCTATTATTAAGTTAAGGAATCTCAAAAGGATAAGAAATTAGTTCGATTGGAGATTTAATTATTTCACAAGTTTGGGTGAAACTAAATCACTTTATTTATCAAGAATAAGTTTTACACACATTTGACTTGAAATGAATGTGTGGAAAGTAGATTCGGGACGTGAATCATTCTGTCGAAACACTTTAAGAATAAAAACATTTTCCACCATGGTAAGAGTATTAAATTTCACTGAATAATACAATTTTGGGGTGTATTTTCAATATATATAAAAAAATATTGGAGTTTTGTATGCAAGTATTTAGAATTTGAGGGTTGAAGAAGTAATCTTAAAGAAACTAAGAGGTATCAAATTGAACTTTCCCAAATTAAATCAACACCAACCACACCTTACCTCTTTCTAATTGTTCTGTAAAAGACGATAGAGCACGACTTTCTGACTGTTCCATAAAAGACGATGGAGCACAACGAGAGACTGCTGGTCTATGCAACTTGTCTTTTTTTTTTTTAAATACTAATTAACGTAGCGAAATATGGTTAAATTATAACATTCTAATACAAACGTAATTTGTAAGTTTAAACATACCAACAAGAACATAAGATAAACACTTGAATCTACAAAGAAAATAAAAACTCACAAAGTGAAGAACAGATAATATTAATTGATGAAAAACATTCATGTTAATAAGCTTTAATAACATATTCATAGTACTAAACTACTTTTCTTTAATTAATTGAAAAAGAAAATTAATTAAATTCTAAACTAAATAAAATTATTAAAACTAAAGTCCAAAACATAAACGGGCTAAATATAAATTTAAACTACTAAATTTTTTTAAATAATAAATAAAAATACATCAAATAAACTAAAACTCTCATTCGAATCTCGTTATTGTAGGACAGGGGACATTTAGAAAAAGCATTAAGATCCACTACTCCGATAAAAAAAAAATAGTTAATACACAAGATAAACAAAGTATCAACGTATCATGCATATTGGCAAAATCTCCATCATGTTTCAGTTAATATCAAATGTGAAAGATCACACTATTTCAAAATTCTTAGATACCACTAGCACATGGGTTTAAGTGGCAGGCATAGTTGTCACGGCACCACGACTAGATGCAACAGTAGTTGACTACCAAAACACTTAGGGGGGGTGTATTCAATTAAGACTTTTAAAAACTTTTAAAGACTCTTTTTAAGTGACAGATTTTTATAGAGTTCGTTGACTTTTAATAACTTTAAAGATTTTTAAAATGACTTTTAAAGACTCCATGAAATAAGTGACATACTTTTATAGACTTTTTACTAAAGACTTTGATAGACTTTTATATACTTTTAATATATCTTGTAGCTTACATCATTAAGCATTTTGTTGAAGATGCTGAACAATATGCTTTGGAAAAAACTATAGAAATGATGAACTGGATAGATTGATTTGGTTTGGAAGCATCCACATCTTTACACCTTTGACATAATAGAGTATCACATAACCCAATGATCACAAATGGATACAAAATTAAGGGGATAACTGATTTTAGAGAAAATTACACACTGCCCTATAATGGAAAAAGTTTATAAACCACATAGAATTTTAAAATTTTCTATTATTTTTTTACTGCTAGTACCTAAATATTGTAATTACATTTTTAACTCAACAACATAAAATAACATTCGCAACCAAATGAAAGGAGGGGTTATTCATGAAAATTCTCCATAGAAATAGTTGCTAAACTGCGAACAATTCTATTAGACAGTTTACTTAGTATATCATTATTTATCAAAAGTTTTATAGGAGGCATTTTCAAATCACCAGTATAAATGACACCCAAAATATATTAAATCAACACTAACATGTAAGCTTACACAGTTGATGAGAATGAACTATGCTATATTTTTATTCCCTAAATGCTAAGTTTTTGTAATTATTTTGTACTTAAATGTATTAATATTTATTTTAATTTGGTTTTGATATATTTTGTGAGTTTTCAATTAATTTATATTATTTATATTATTTTATATTATTTTATACTATTTTTATTTGTTAGTTTTTAAGTATTTTTATTATTTTAGGAAAATTATTTATTATTATGTGTTTTTATTAATTTTATTTGTATTTATTTTATATTATTTTCATCTTCTCCCTTTCTCAAATATTTGAAAGATTTTGGCAAATATTTGAAAGTCTTTGGACATGAGGCCAGACTTTGGAAGACTTTGAATTTGAATAAATCTTGTTTTAAAATCTATCAAACTCCACCATTTGATAAAATTCTTTAAAATCTATGACTTTTTGAATACCGAAATACTTTTATAGACTTTGTAAAAATCTTAATTCAATACCACATAACTTTTAAAGACATTAGAAAAGTTATAATTGAATACCACTAAATTTTTATAAACTCTTTAAATGTCTTGATTGAATATAACTAAAATTTTAAAGTCTTTATAAGTCCTTACAAATCCTAATTAAATACACTCCCTTTAGACAATAAGTCGCCTGCTATAACATTTGTATGACGACAAGTCGTTAACAATATTTAATTTATATATTATTCATTTTATTTTAAAAATATATTAGACAATAAAATTTTATACGCATTAAAACTCAAAATATAATAACTAACATGATGGAATACAATTAAAAACACAATTATGATGAATACTTAACAATCAAAATTCAAAAATAAAACACTTGACATTGAAAACTAATAGAACAAGTCAAAAAACGATACGTAGAAAATAAAAAATTAACCAAATTAACACTCATCATACATTACAAGTCTAATAAGTAATAAAATTATACCATGCAACTGGTCCATGAGTTATGATGAGTCATGAGTACAAAATGATTTAATCACTTAACTTGGACCAACTACCCTTAAACTAGCTACCCTTAGCGGCTCGGCATCCAAGACGTCTCCTTGTTCTTCTCTAACGCCAGAATGCCTAGTCATTGCCTAGGCGACGTCATGACAACTATAGTGGCAGGTTGAAGGATTTTATCCCGTTTTATTGGCTTCTGCCACTCACCCCTCCCTATTGAGAAGAGGGAAGCAAATATATAGTGAAGAACAAATAACTGAAGCTCTTGTCATGTCACAAAATGAAGAGAAAAAGTGTTGTTGTTCAATGGAACGATAATGATAATGACATGTATATGTTGATAGCCAGTAACAGCAACGTAGAAAGAAAAACGCTACTGAATTATAAGATCTTTAACATCAAGACAAGGACACAGCAGCCTCAAATGACCCTTTAAACATAGATAATGAAGAGAATTATCCAATGATAAATTTACTACTTTCGGAAAAATAATTAAGATGTAAGATGTCTGGTTTCATAGACAGAAAAATAATATTATAAAAACAGTTATGTACAAATGTAAACTCTAATTCTCATTTAATTTAGTTCCAAATGTGAAAGTTTCCCACAAAAAACAAAAGCTCAAATCTGAAACTTAAAGTTCCTCGAGAATGAGAATGCCAACATCAGTATAATGTATACAAAGATTCGCTCCTATACGCATATAATTCAATGTACATGCAGCAGAAGATTATTGGTATAAAAAACTTTGGAAAGGACAGAATGTATTAAAGATGCATCGTGCATCATTCATAGTCAATGGTAATACCAAGTTTACTTTTTTCAACATGTCTTAAACTCAGACTATACAGATTTCAGAAAAAGGATTTGTTAGATATGGAAAAGTAATTAAAATTAAAAACAAAAAATTGATGATGCTTCCTCAATTTTACAGGAGAAAGCTCAACAACAGAGGATGATAGCAGACATTCCAAGTGAAATCTAGAACACCATATATAGATGACTCTGAATAAAGGTTTACATCTTAAGCTGCAAGGCTCCATAATGTTTTTCACTAGAAATAGTAGGACGCAGCGCACAGATGATACCAGAAGTGAATCCAAGATCTTTCTTGTGCAGGAGCTACTGATGTCTGCCCAAATCAATCTGATCTCTTCCTTGTGGTCTGTTGATGCCGAGAGTAGTGGGATTAAAAGAAGCTCCTTGATTCTCAGAATCCATCTCCAGTTCTTTATGTTTCAGTTGTAATTCCATCCGCTCATTATCCAATATTAACCTCTCATTCTCTAATCTTGACACCTCCAGCTCCCTGTTTTTTTTTCCACAGAACCTTTGCCACTTAAAGCATCGTTTCTCCAGCTCGAAAGCTTCAGCTTGGATGCCCAATCGCTGGTCTTGTAGTTCCAGCATCCGTTTTTTAATCCACTCTCTTTGTTCCCATTTTGATTTTGTAGGATCTCGAAAAAATTGAGCCACCTCAGCTTGAAAACCTTCTTGCACACCCAACTGCGTATGGAAATTTTCACCCTCTTCATGTGCATTTGCTCTCTCAGTGGAGTCCCCAACCATTTCAACATCTCGACCAGCATGACTGTCGTCTTCACTAACTAAGTCATCATCTTCACTTTCTTCATTTTCTTCAGCTTCTTCTGCCTCGGAAGCAGTATTCTCCTTTGAGCACTGCACCAGAGGTAAAGAATGACCTTGCAAATCAAGATCAATGCAGTTGGGTATCTGTTGCCCATTATGGTAAGCACACATTTCCTTGTAAAACAAATGCTTTGAGCTTAATATTTTCTTCACATCCTCCATCTTAGTGGAGAGTTGGGGCATAGAGTCCATAAGAGCAGGGTTTTCTACCACTCTACAAGAAGTGCCCCTTCCGAGAATATCATTCAATCTCTTATATCTCTTGTTCAAATCGTTAAACTTATCTTCGCACTGCTGAGGTGAAACAGAACACCCTTTAGCTACCATTACCTTTGAGACTGTTCTCCATTTACCCTTCTTTTGTAGTATACCAGATCTCCTCCTCGTCCCCTCAAATCCCTCCAGAGTACCATCATCCCCGACAGAAGCAACCACTTGTATCAAAAGCCTCACAATATTATCCGTCCATTTCATTCGCTGCCAAGGTGACCCTTGTTTCCCCTTTACCTCATTCAAATTCTCACCATTGCCATCCTCCGTAAAACTCGGCTCATCCTCCTCACTCTTATGACTCACAGCATTGACACCTCCACATGCTTTCCCCTTCCCAAAATTCATTGAAAAGCTCTTGGAATTCAAACCTTTCACTTCCATAATCCCAATGGATCGTTCATCATCGCGTCCTGTCATCATATTCATCGAGGGCTGCATGTGATGGTGATGGGGATGAGATGAATGACCCAACTAGGCCTGTTGATGCCTTTGAACTGGCGACTCTAGGTCTATAAACCCACCACTTGACCCAACAAAAACCCGCTTCCCACTGCGGAACTATCCATCACACAACACTAAGATTCCACTCCTTAATCCAAAATTAATTACTTTTCCTTTTTTATCCCATTCAATCAATGCTTTGATTTCCAAAATCGAGAATTTTTCCAAATAATCTAATTTCCTATTCTCTAATTTCAAAGTAATCACCACTCTTGTCTCAATCATTAAATTCCACTTCAATACTTAATCACACCTACTCAAAATTACCCAAAACTTATAATCACACATAAAAGGCAATAAACCCTAAAACTAACGGTGAATCACTATCAAAAAACCTAAAATCAACCTGATACAAAAAAAAAAAAACTAAAAAAGCCCAATCTTTCTTTCTTCAAAGTCAGATATCAGAGCCAGCTTATAGAAATTTACATTTAATTGATCGAAATGAACAAAAAATTAGAAAATATTTCAAGAATAAAGATTCAAATTAACAATATGGGCTCTATATATACAGAAAAATGCCAGTATTGAACTTACCTTATCTAATTTGCCAATTTTTGGTCCTGAGAATTTGGGAGTTATTGGTCCTGAGAATTTGGGAGTTTTGCGAGTGTGAGAGTGGAGAAGGGGAGAGATGGTTATTCGGTTCTGGTGATTGCAGAAGCATAATTATATGTTTTTCTTTTACGTCTCCATCCGTCCCAGGTGTCATAGTTCCATACCATTTAACTTTATATACATATAAATAAATTAATTATTTTCATAAATAAAATTTAATATTGCTACAAAATATTATTAGTATAGTGCCATAGTTCCATACCATTTAACTTTTTATAAAAAAAAATATTTTCATAAATAAAATTTAATATTACTAAAAAATATTATTAGTATAAGTATGAATTTACATTTATGCAAAAATGTTAACATTGCTCGCAAAAATATTAATTCTTGATTTTTATTATTAATTTTTTATTCTTAAAAGTTAAAAAGAAAGATACAGAATATCTTTTTCTTAAAATTGAATACTTAACGATATGTATAATTGTTGTCGTTAGTTATAATTATTGTACCTACTTATATATATATATATATATATATATATATAATTATAAATTATTGTGTCTGCTCATATATATAAAAATTCATACTAATTTTGAATTTAAAAAGTTTTTTATATCGTGAAAGTCCCAGAAGAAAGGACTGTAAGTGACCGTTACTCTAGATCAGATCTAAAAATAAAAAAAAATAAAAAATTATGAAAGTTTGATTAATAAAGAATTCCTGCTTTTTAAAGCGGCAAACCCCATTATGGAATGAAAATAAAGGGACAAAAAAAGAAGAAGAAAGAAGAAACAAAATACACAAACTTAACCTGAAAATTTTATGTAGCAACTTATAAACACTTACCTTGGGGGCTCTAGGTGATGAACAACAGGCCGGCCTGCCAGGTTTTGACCGTTGACAAGGTCAGGTCGGACTTTAAATTTTAACAAACCAGATCGGGCAAAGCCAAATTTAATAGATACGGCCTAATCAGGCCTGCAGGCCAGGCCATACCATACCAGGCCTCACCATTTGAAAAAATGTTGGACTTAACTAAATTAAAGTAAAAGCCCAAACTTAACCACTATGGCTCTTTAAGCAAGCCACCCAAAGTAGCAATGAATATTAGTTACTGGCTATGCCTTATTTATAGCCCATTAGTATTATGAATTCTCATCTTCTTTTCGATGTGGGACTAAGTGATATTACGCTGGTACAGTAGCTCTTTTTTCTTGTGCAGCTTTAGACCGTCTATGAAATTAACTAAATTTAGAAAGGAGAGAAATAAGAAGGCATTGACACATCACGTGGGGAGTAGGTGAGGCATTGAATGTTAGAAAGGAGAGAAATTAGATGTATCACGTGGAGAGTAGTTATCAGGGTCATCCAAAACTGGTAACTCTTTGTTCTTTTCTTTTTTCTTAATAATATAATGTTGGTCATGTGCCTTGTTGGATTCACTGAAACAATCACAATTTGTTACTGGAAAGTTAATTGCTGCTTTACTAATTTAATCTAACTGTTAAAATGAGATTTGAGCTTAGTTTTTAATTTTTATCTTTGCAGACAATAGGAAAGAAAAATCCCTGGGGCTGCTGACACAGAATTTTGTCAAGCTTTTCCTTTGCTCTAATGTATGCAAAACCTATGTTTCTGGATCTCTTATTGAAAAACCTGTCTTTTAATCTCTTACTGATTATTTTATAACTCTCTTTTTAGGTAGAGATGATCTCCCTTGATGAAGCTGCAAAGATTTTGCTTGAAGATGCTCATGATCCATCAATGATGAGAAGTAATAATTTTTCTCTTTGCTTTTCTCTAAGTAGAATACTCTATTCAGCAAGAACTCTTTAACTAAAGCTCTCTTATTAAGATAACTCTGCAGCTAAAGTTAGGCGGCTGTATGATATTGCAAATGTGTTGTCTTCCATGAATTTCATTGAGAAGGTAAACCATCATTTTTTTTAAAGTTTACTGTAAGAGCTTCTAGAAGTAATCTTCTATGCATCTCAATTTAAATGATAATAAGCTTTTTTCTAAATAATCATTTAAAAACTTTCTTATAATGTATGCAGACCCATCACCTAGAAACAAGAAAGCCTGCCTTCAGGTGGCTGGGAATGAGAGGAAAATCTCAAAGTGCATCCATCAATGATCTAATTCTCGAGACTAAGAAAAGGACATTTGGGACTGAGCTTACAAATACCAGTTGTAAAAGGTGCAAGGTGGTTCCATCTATTAATGCAAATACTGACCAGGCTATGAAAGCACAACTACAAACACAAGTATTGAAACGTATTAACATCATTCATCTTCCAGATTTCACTCCTGTTATGCAGCCTTTTAAGGACATTTATCATCTTCTGTTTTCTTTTCTACTTGGAAGTTATTTGGTGAAATGATAACAAGCCATGAAGATCTGAGCCACAGCCTACAAGAAAAAGTCTGATTTGAAGTTCAAATAATTAGTCCAACATCGAAAGGTTACAAAAATAAAATCAAGTGTATAATAAACAGAGAGACAATAACAAACTAAGAGATAATAGTAGGGATTATTAATGAAGGGTTACGTCTTGGATGGGCTTTTCTGTTTGCGCTTTTTGAATAGCAGTGAGCCTTCAAGAAAAAAGTCTAAATTGAAGTTCAATTTATTGTCCCACATCGAAATGTTGAGAAAATGAAACTAAGTATATAATAATCAGATAAGATAAGCGAGTACCAATTATGAAGTCATCTGGCATGGTCAAGTAAATGGTTATGGGATGTCTTTGAAGGATCATGTTTTGATCAGTTAGGATACCCAGGCCTGGCCGGGCCAGGCTCAATGCCGGGCAGGACATTAACGCATGCCAGGCCAGACCGGATCAGAGGTGAAAAAATAGGGGGCCTGTTTACCTGAAGGCATCAATTTTAATCTTTTTTCTGTAACTAATTTTTTTGTTCTTTTTAAGGTTGAGATACATTTTTATTTGAAACTATAAAATAACATGATAATTGTAATTTGTTATTTCTTTCGTTTTGAATAAATCATGGTTCATTTTTTTGCGTTTATTAATAAAAAAATATAAAATAATAAAATTATCTATATTTAAACTAAATTTATCGTAATATTTGTTGGGGGCAAACGAAAGCACAAGGACCAGTAACAGGATATCAAGAAAATTGATTGACCTAGATTTTCATTAGAAAGAAGGTGACTACAATAGGCTTTGCAGAGCTGCTACTCCTGCAGAATAGTTTTTTCTGACTGCTAGACTTCTTTTCCTCATGCTTCATAGGTTACAACAATCTCCTATTTAATCCAGGACTGGAGTTCTCTAGAATAAGACTCAAAGACTTTCTGAGAATACAAAAGACACTTGTAGAATACAGCAAGCTCAACAACTATATTTACTACTGTTTCTCGGAAAATGAGATTACATAATTACCTTCTAACACCCCCTCTTAACTTGTAATCTTCAATTCGTTCTTGAACTTCTCAAATTTCTCCCTTGTGACTGGTTCGGTTAGAGCATCAGCAGGCTGGTCGTTAGTGCTAACAAACTCCATGCAAATTTCTCCTTTGCTCACTAAGTCTCTAATGAAGTGATAACGAAGCTCTATATGTTTAGAGAGAGCATGAAAAATTTGATTTTTTGCCATTACCATTGCTATTGCTGACATGTTGTCACAATAGATTCTTGTAGATACATTATTCTCTAGCTGCAAATCATTCAAAATTCTTCTTAACCAAACTGTTTCACATGCACAATCAGTCGCTGCAATGTATTCCGCTTCCGCAAACAATAATACCACTGATTTTTGCTTTTTTGAACTCCATGTTATCATATTGAACCTAGGCGAAAACAACAACATGAGGTGTTATTTCGATCATCAAGGGAACCTGCCCAATCATTATCAGTATATCCAACAAGCATGAAATCTTTCTCTTTCACATACTTGATCCCATGTTTTTTTGTGTCCTGCAGATACCTTAAGATTCTTTTTGCTGCCGCATAATGGGATTTTGTTGGCTCATTCATGTATCTAGAAATCACACTCACTGCTGAATGCATTATATCAGGTCTTGTGTTGCTGAGATAAATCAGAGAACCAACCAAACTTCTATAAAGCTTAGCATTAATTCTTGGCTCTCCATAATTTTGCTGCAACTTTTCATTTAAGTCCATAGGCATAGGCACTACTTTCCATTTTGCCATATGAAATTTCTTAAGCAAATTGTAATGAACTAAGTTTGTTATTCCCACATTGGTTGCTAATGTATCTTTTGTCCCATATCACCTAATTGGAAACCTTTATCATTTTCTAAATCTATAAATAAAAAGGCTTAGCCCTTTGTTTCATTCACTAACAATAAGGACCTTGTTGTGTGAGTGCTTTTTATTAAAAGACCTTTTTAGTTAAATTTTTGTCATTGAAGACGTAGGCAATCTGCAGATGTGACAACCCCAAAATTCGTCTCCAATAACCACGGATCTGGCCCGTCAAAAGTAACATCAATCATGAGTTTAAGTCGTTACACGAACAACCTTCTCCTTATTATACACAACATTACATAAAAGCATGTTGTTAAAAACTCGGTAAATTTAAATTTTATAATATTTACCTAAACTTTGCCTCAGAATCGCAATCTTTACATAAATTTTACAACTCAGATCATTTATATTTTCATGACCTAGAGTATTACTCCCATTGTGAGCAAATAACACCCGCAATCTAACCATCAGTCGTTATGACTATTTACTAACTGCTTTTAATTACACGAGTTTACAAAACATGAACACTCGTCTCGAATACAACCGTCTTTCACTATTATTACAAGGCTTTAAAATCTGGAATAATACCTAACGGTAATTATTCCCAACAAATACAACTTAAACTTTAAGCAGTTCTAGTGCCAACCTTTATTAATAAAAATAAACTCCGCACATCTTCTTTGCGATTACCAGGATCTTCAAACTCTTCGCCCCTCGCTGAAAATGTTTATAATAGCAAGAATGAGCACGACGGCTCAGCAAGTCTAATAGCTAACACGTAACACATAGGTAACATTTAATTCATGTTTTATGCTCCACGCTTTGCATTTATATAGGCATCATGCTTATCATGCTTTGCATTTAAATCATGCTTACCATGCATGTCAATATTTCCAGGTTATACATCTTATATAACACATTCCAACTCATAACATCAATTATATATCAACTATTAACAACATATGGCTGTTCACAGACACATTTAACAATCAGGTAGCATATAAAATAAGTGCACACAAAATACTTTATGCAATTAACACATAGCACTGAAAAACTTACAGGGATAACACATATTACTGAAAGTAACACGTAACACTGCTAAACTTGTCTGATATGCGCATTGACTTACGCTACCAGTCTGAAGTCTGCATTCCATTACTAACGCTCAACAAATCCAATAACTGCCTCCGGAAGACCAAATACACTTGTCTGCCAATTAGTAAGGCGCATAAGAACTTAGCTGATATTTACAAAAGAATTGACTCTACCATACAACAGTTTCTATTTATTAACTCATAATTTATGAGACAATATTATCCTCCTTAGATAATATTTTAATTGCCGATCAGTATTATTATACATTAATAATACGTCGCTAAATTACCAACGATACTCAAGTACCGAACAACACCTTAATTGATTACTAATATTATTAAGCCCTTAATAATATTCACCCAATTATCAATATTATTAATCCATTAATAATATTTAACTACATACCATCAATTATCAATCCTTTAATGATAAATTACATCCTTGATAATAATTATAGACTCCATCAATTACACGTAAATTGTTTACTCACTTTATTAACCTTAATTCATTCTCATTATTTATTTAATATTAAATAAATAAATAATTTACTTACTTAACTTTACCTGTTTATTTAACTTCATATAAACAATTATTTCTTTAATTCCTTAACATTATTTATTAAATAAATAATTAACTCAATTGCTTCTAAATTGTTATTTAACATTACATAACAATTATCTTATTCATTCACATTATTTATTTAATATTAAATAAATAATTAATTAACTCAATTAACTCTACTTGTTATTTAACATTACATAACAATTATTTCATTAACCTTAATTCACTTTAATTATTATTTAATATCATTTAAATAATAATTAATTAATTAATTAACTATCCTCAATTCCTTTAATGATTATTGAATACAATTTCATAATCATTTCTTAATTAATTACCCCCACTTATTATTTAATATCCATTAAATAACAAATGATAATCTCCTTTACCTCACTTTAATTATTATTTAATACCCCTTAAATAATAATTAAATAATTAATCACCCTTATTTATTTAAAATAAATAATTACCCTTAACTTTCTTTTATTCATTATTTAATAACAATTAAATAATAAATAATTAATCATTGAAAATTATTATTTTATTTAAACATTAATTAATTTTCTTAAATATTTTTCATTCACCTTATGTATCATTTAAGGTTTATTCTAACTCCCTTTAATTACGATTAAATCTTCATTTAACTATAATTAATTAGTGGGCAATCCCTATCCAAACATACATAGGTTACCTATGAATATTATCTTCATTGGATAATATTTTAACTAACCAATGATATTATTATCCTCGTAATAATATCTAACTATGATACAGATGTTATTAATCAATAACATTTTAATTGTACATTTATATTATTAATCTTCTATTAATAATGGACCATGCACGGTTATTATTTAATCACGTAATAACTTACCATTTCTTTTATAATAGTTTAACAAATCACCATTATTATAACTCTTTAGATCATAATTTAATTATCTATCATTATTATTAATCATTTAATAATAATTTAATTCTAAAATAATAATTTTCATAATAAAGTATTATTTAACTCTCAAACATTCACTTCCCGACCCAACACATCAGCAGGTCAGCACACCAGCACCTAGGCGCTGGATTTCCCCAAGGACTCGGTGCTTCGGCTCCCGAACTGCTTGGGCCTTCGGCGCCCGAACATCTTCGGCCTTCGGCGCCTAAACCGCTTCGGCCTTCGGCACCCGAACCGCTTCGGCCTTCGGCACCCGAACAGCTTCGGCGCCCGAACAGCTTGGGCCTTCGGCGCCCGAACATCTTCGACCTTCTTTGCCCGAACAGCTTCGGCGCCCAAACAAATTCGGCCTTCGGCGTCCGAACAACCGACTGCCAGGGAGTGTTCTCCGACAGCGGGGTAATTGTTAGAAAAACATAACTTCTTCGTTACAAGTCCGTTTTTGATCAACTTTATATCAAATTAAATCTTATGAAGTCTACTTTAAATCTTATTCAGATCTTAACTTCATCCCATGTACCAATCAACACAGATCTAACGTTTTACACAACCTGTCCAGAGAATGAAATCACCAGGACAGTCACACAACATTAATTCATTCAAAAATGCTCTACAGCATAAAATCGTTAAATATTTTGGGTACTTTTAGATAACTTCCATGTCTACAACCTTGTAGTTTATACCAACTTCAAATTCCAAACACATGATTTTATATGATTTTTATAATGAACAAAAATCGCTATAGTTTCTGGGCAACAGTATTTTGGTCCGACCCAAACTGATTCAAACAGTCACTACAAACAAACCAAACAGAATTTCTGAGATCTAAAAAATTTCTACGTGTAGCTTACTTCCGTAGCTTTAATTTGATATCTTACCCACTCTCTAACTCCACATATTCAATTTTATAAAAATCATCAACCGACAGCCACAAAAATCCATTTTCTGCTAATTCGTTTTTCAACTTCCTTTCTTTTAATTTAATCCGTGAATCATCTAATAGATTCATGAAAATTCTTGGTTAGACCATTATCCACAAAATTAATCATGATCTAAAACCATTAATTTCATTAACACCAACATTTACCCAAGAGAATCAAAGATTAACTAGGGTTTAGAATATTACCTTCCATAGCTTTCCTTTTTCTTTCATTTCTTCCTTCTTTTCCTCATCTTCTTCTTATCCGTGAGTCTCTCTCTCTCACTCTTAACTTGCTGATTTCTCTCCTCACATGAAATGGGTGTAGTCATATATTACATGATATAATCTAAGCTAGGATAAGAGATAAAGTGAGTTTTGATTGGTTGAGAGAGATTACAATAGGATAAGATAAGAGTTGATTGACTCAAATAAGTCCACCTCATTTAATCTCAGCAATTCCAGCTGGCCTTCACTAAAATCTGTAAGTTTAATTATCTTTTGGGTCCCACTTTTAATGATTTGACCCGCTCTTTGACTGTCTGACCCGAAAAACTAAATTTTCAATATTACAGTCAATTCCTACTAATTTGGACATTCCCGACGTCATGGTAACATCCGTTTCTTAAAATTCACTTCCAAACTTCAAGTTTGACCTTTTACCCTAAAAAGTCAAACAGTCAACTTTTACCAAAAAGTCAACTGGAACACATATCGTGTTTACCGTCCGTACTTACTAATTTCGACGTTCCCGTCGCAACGATGAAGTCCGTTTCCCAAAATTCTTCTCCAAACTCAATCTTTGACTTTTCAACTTTACAAGTCAAACGGTTGATTTTGACCAAAAGTCAACTCCCAACACCAAATTGTGTTTACTATATCTCCTTGTTAAATTCGACGTTCTGAACTCAACGGTGCAATCTGCGTTTCCAAATTCTCTTCACACTACTATTCCACGTAACCACAACCACGCAGGGTTCATTCTTGACCTTAGACTACCACCTTACTAACTTGGCCACACATACAAGTCTTACCATTATTAAATGCTTAGGCTTGTTCACTATATTCATATGACTTGCCATATATATCAATTTGACTCGCCATAATCTTAATCAATTTTGGACTATATTAAATTTCCAACACTTGGTCACTAGGTTAGGTTTAAACTTAATTGTCACGATAATACCCAACTTGTCTCTTCCCAATTTACTAACTTGTGCCAACTTAAATTTACCATTCAAGTTTAACTTTCAGACGCTTGCTTAATTAATATATTAAGCTTTTCATTATTATCGATGATTAATTCCGTTAATTATTTACCACGCTCGGCTAAAATATAATTAGCGCACCTTCAAGTATATACGTATCTATACATATACACATTCACGTTAATTTAAAAATATCTCGCAAATTGAAATTTATCTCTTTGATAAATTTTCACATACATCATATTAAAACTTCTTACATAATCTCTTTCAGTCAAATAAATTCATCGACCTTTAAAGGTATTATATTACCTTGTTATTTACATACCTCCAAGTATACATAATAATCAATTTTAGGTTTTAAAGTATAAAAACCTATATTCACTCCCATTTCAATCCTAACACCAAGATTAGGGTCAAATGTTTACTCCTTTCTACACCTTTTTTTTTTCCTCCTCCAAATCTAGGTTTTAAACTCCAACCTTTATTTCCAACCTCAAGATCTTATTTAAAAATCTTGTGAAACAATCGGGATATTACAGCAGAACTCGTAATTTTCGGGTACGTTTCTTATTTAATTTTTTTGTATTGTCATTTTTATTTTAAATATTGTATTTAGCTTGTTAGTTGATATTTTAGTATATTTTGTTAGTAATTAGTATTTTTGCATTGTTATTATTTTTGTAGTTTTAATTATTGTTTTGTATTTAGATTTTTAGTAAATTGTTTTAAATTAGTATTATTGGCTTTAATTATTATTTTGTATTTAGATTATTAGTTAATAGTTTTAGATTAACATTATTAGTTTTAATTATTATTGCAATTTAGATTATTGCTTTGACATAATACTAATATTTGTTTGAAAATGGATTAAATATTGAAAGAATATTTTTGTAAATATACTTATAGTTATTTTGAAAATAAAATAAAATAAGAAAGCTGTTAAATAATAGAATTGTCCTAATGACATTTATTTGTTCTAAATTTACATTTAGGAATCGTTCGACTATTAATTTTGTGTTCAGCAATATTGAGGCAAGTGACTTTCTGAGCTATTTAATATTTTAAAATTATCGTTTATAATTATGTATGCTTTATTAATTATTCGGATGCCTAAATGTATCGTTTCAAAAAAATTGTTATTCTTTATTTAAGGCTTCCATTTGAATGAAAATGTTACAATTGTATTTTGTTAAAAATTCGAATCAAGTATCAAAATAGAATTTTGATTTAGAAAATGAGATTATGTGATTTTGAACTGTGAAATAAGTATTGTTTTGAATATTGAAAATATTAAGAAATTATTTTTAGAAATCTCAGTCCAACTATGTATAGAAACCGTTAGTGTTTACGCTAGTTCCGGAACAATTTAGGACCTACCAAGGCGCACACCTTCAGATACCCTTCGAGGGGCACTCTTCGGGGCGCGTGCATGATAAGATACCTTAGTAGGGGGCACATCATTGACATTATCGAACATAAGGGCCGTGTTACAGGGCTGCTGTAACCTTAGTCGCAAGGGCTGTAGATTAAAAGATGCATCGAATATATTGAACATATAGAAATCGTTTATTGAACATATTGAAATCGTTTTCGAATTGTGTTTTATAATTATTGATTTTGATTTTGAATTTATATATCGACTATTATTATCGAACAAGAAAAGATTATTTTCAACAAGTATATTTACTATTGTTATTGAACAAAAAGTTAATTCGAAAAAGTTTTGCAAACTGTACTTGATCCACCTAAATAGTAAAGATTGTCACCCTTACATTAATTTTTACAGGAAACATTGTTTAGAGCCGAGCATTGTTGATACTTTTGTGGATGACCAAAAGATATTTAGTTTAAGAAGTTTATGAATATTTTAGAATTATGATAAGACTTTTGTTTAATGGAGTTGTGTCTCCAAAATTATGTTTTCAGTATTTAATTATTGAACCTTAGTGTAATTTTGATAATGAAATATTGTTTGATTTCAAGAGAGTTTTATTATTATGTTTTCGTTTGGGTTGCGCTATTGATATTGTTGCCTTGCAAGCCTTCAGGCTTGCAGCGTGTGACACTTCGAACATGTAGCTGGTTTGGGGTGTTACACAAATCTTCTACGTAATTCTCTTGGGAGAGAAAAATTTTCCATTTGCTTTGTTTCAATTAGATCCCAAGAAAATATCTCGTAAGACCCAAGTTAGTCATTTTAAACTCATTCATCATATTCTTATTAAAATCTTCGAGTATTTTCATATTTGAACCAAAGTAGATCAAATCATCAACATATAAGCAAACAAGAAGGAAGTCTGTACCTTCTGTCTTCACATAAAGTGAAGGTTCACTTGGGCTCATCTTGAATCCAATTTGCTGGAAATAACCATCAATCATGTTGTTCATAGCTTGGGGGGCTTGCTTTAGGCCATACAAAGCCTTTCAAAGACTATACACTTTGTCTTCTTTCCTTTCTGCTTGGAAACCTTAAGGTTGCTCAACATAGACCTCTTTCTTTAGCTCACCATTTACAAACAACAAATTTTACATCAAATTGGAACACTTTCAACTCTAATTGAGCTGCGAAAGCAAGAACAATTCTTATTGTTTTCATCCAAGCTACCGGTGCAAACGTCTTAGTGAAATATATGACAGGATATTGTGAATAGCCTTTTGCGACCAATCTGGCTTTGTGCTTTTGAATTGAGCCATATTCATTGTACTTTGTCTTATAAACCCATTTTAAGCCAATGACATCCTTCCCCTTTGGCAGATCCATAAGCTCCCAAGTTTTATTCTTTTCAATCATAGTGATTTCTTCTTTTATGGCTTTAATCCATACATCATCACTGTTGCTTCTTCAAAAGTGACATGATTCATAGACATCTTGCAATGATTCCGAATCGGAATGATCATGACTTGATGATGGAATTATAATGGGACTTCTTGTTACTTCCTGCTGTGGGTTGCTTTCTTGATCTGCATCTTCTTGAAAAGATAATGATTCTGCAAATTCGTATGACTTTTAAGCTTGAGAAGAACCGTCCTTCCACTCCCAAGTTGCCTTCTCATAAAAAAATGACATCTCTAGATACCACAAGTTAATTTGTCTTAGGATTGAGCAATGTATATCCCTTAGACTCATCACTATAGCCAATAAACATGCACTTTTAACCTTTCTTGTCAAACTTGTCCCTATTTTGTGATGTGTTCATGCCATAAGCAATGCATCCAAAAACTTTGAAATGGTCAACAAGTGGCTTCCTGTTATTCCATACCTCAAATGGAGTTTTGTTTCGAACCGCCTTCATTGGGGATCGATTAAGAATGTAGATGGAAGTGTGAACAACTTCAGCCCGTAGATTGTTTTGAAGCCTTTTTTCTTGCAACATACTACAAGCCATTTCTACGATAATGCGATTCTTTTTTTCTGCCACACTATATTACTGTGGACTTCTACTAACAATGAGCTGCCTTTGAATTCCATTCTCCTTGTAGTAATTCATGAACGGTTATATAAATTCACCACCACGATCTATTCGTAAAGTCTTCATTTGACAGTCACTTTGCTTTTCTGCTAGAGCTTTGAATTGAAGAAAGGTTGAGAAATCTTCTGATTTTTCATTTAAGAAGTACAAACACATCATTCTTGTATAGTCATCAACAAAGAGAATGAAATATCTCTTATTGGTGAGAGATGGAGTCCTTATAGGACCATATATATCATAATGTACCAATTTTGAAAGGGCTTTAGTTCTCCATGAGGTTTTTGGAAATAGAAGTCTATGCATTTTTCCATAGACGCAGACTTCACAAACTCTTCCATTATCCTCTATAGCAGGCAATCCAACCACCATGTTCTTTTCCTTCAATAATTTCACACCCATGTAATTTAAATGCCCATATCTCAAGTGCCACAAGTAGGATATATCTTGTAACACCCCCTTCCCGACTAGTGGAAAGGGAGGTTACGCACAAAAGAACTCTAAGCAGAATGTCAAAACAAAAAGAAACTCTCTTCACACTTGCCCTTGAATTCCCTTGAAAACTCTGCCGGAAGAAAAACACAGCATGAGCCAAATTCCCGGTACGAATAAAGAGTGCAAAAATAAGAACTGAAATTGAATAACATAATCAACTGAACTAAACTGAGATTATCAAAATCAACTGAACTGAATTACATAATCTTATTGAATTGAACTGAATAACATAATCTACTAAACTGAACTAATCTACTGAACTGAAACTGATCCACTGAACTGAACTGATTTACTGAAAAACATAAAAGACTGAATTGAATGGTTGTGTTTATTTCATACTGAACTCAGAACAAAACAGAAATATACATTGTCACAAAAACACTGCCACACAGGCAGACACACATCTTGACTGAAACCTTAAAAGTTATCTCTTTAAAATTGTGATATACCTTTCATATGATTCTATTTATTTAAACTTGCTGAGCAAAGTAGTTGTTCACCCTTGTTATAACACGTTACTTTTCAGTCAAGCCAGAAAGCTCGAAGAAGAACAAGGGCAAGAATAAAGTTCAAGAATAGTTTAGCTATGCATGCTGTTTACTTTGTGTTTTGTAATTTTGTTATGTAAACTCTTTTTGAACAATCAAGGTCTATGTTGGTATTATGTAAAGGTTAATAGACCTTGGGACTAGAAGTATCTTTTTAATGAACAATGTATGTTTATTTATTCCGCTTTAGATTATAGAATGTGTTTGATGACGTTGTTTCGTGAGCACCAAATGCGAGGTTATGGAACCCGAATTTGGGAGTGTCACAATCATGAACTGCCTTTCAATTGTTAAAATTCCTGAAATTATTAAACCTTGAGCATGCCTATTTATTTTGTTTGATTTATACTTGCTGAGCAAACTTGTTGCTCATTCTTGTTTTACCGTAAATGATACAGTTAAGACTGAGCAATGTAGTGCTTCAGGAAAAGATAAAGGAAAAGGCAAGGTTGTAAAATAGTTTTGTTTTGTTATGTTTTAAGATTATGATATTAAATATTTGTATTAAGACTTATGAAAATTACGAATTAGGTTGTGTTGTGTATTAATAATGGTTGCGAGACTTAGGACGAGAATATTTATGTTATATCAATATAGATATTTCTATTATTCCGTAATGAGTTGTTATTAGTATGATGTATGAGTTGGATCGTGAAGCACCATATTTGAGGTACATGTACCTGAATTTGAGGGCGTCACATTGGTTTTAGTGCAAGTGAGAGATTGAAAGTAGTATGCCCTAAAGCCAATCACATTTGATGTAATAACATTTACTTTATAATTTTATTCTATTTATTAATAAAAGAATTTATTTAAATGCATTTCATTATTCATGATCAATTGGTTGAATTGATTAAATGAATAAACCTATAATTTTGGAGAAATGATTTTAGATTCATAATGTTAATTATGCTAATGAGATCTAAATTCTAGATAGATCAAAAATTAAAATGTTCATAATCGTGAGATCACTAAAATGAGGATTAGTGAATCCAGATAAATTAGTACATACTATGCTTGCTCTTTTGAAGAAGATAGTTGATCTCATAGTCATTTGTGTGGAGACAATAAAGTAAGTATGTAGGTGCTTATTGGAGAATAAGTTCACCGAATGTGACTCGCTTAAAGAACACCTAATAGAATTTTACTTGCCTGTCAATATGAGTTCCAAATGTGATAGTAGTACAAGTGATCATTGAACTTGAGATCATCATAGTACCTAGTGTATGATGAGTTATAATTTGTCATATTCCTTAAAACTATATGGGTATAACAAAGGATATGTTCGGATATAATAAGTTGTACATAGAGGTAGGTAAATGATCAAGAAATGGATCTACCACTTCCAGTAAATGGAGAAAGTGTCCTATGTAATTTAGTAAATGACAACTCAAAAATATTGGCCAATGTGGAATGAAAATTAGAAAAAAGTTTCTAATTTATATTAGAGTTGTGCATTTGAGAATTGAAATGTATTGTTAGGGTTTCGACACAGTGAACGCAGCGGAATTTAAAATTTTTCCGAAACTCTAAGACAGGATCCAAGCGAAAACAGATTAAGTCAGAGGTTTAGATTATTTTACCGATTATCCGAGATGGACAGGAGATGATGGAATTCTGGAACGGCTTCGAATCTTCAACGCAATCCAGCGACTGCGTCTCTACGGTATCCACACGAACGCTCCGCGAACCGTCACACGATCTGCAACGAAAGGGATCTGCGGTACTAGCCACCAAGATCAGAATTTTTGAACTATTTTTCTTTCTAGCCTCTTTCTGAAAGCGGCTAGGGTTTTTAGTTTTTTCTTACGTGATTTTTAGACTACTGATATATCATATATATAGTAGTTAATAGGAATTAACCAAAACCTAATTTAATTAGAAAAATAAAATTCAAATTTATATATATTATATTTTAATTAAGTCTCACTTAATTAATATACATATATACAAATTATCCTATTAATTTAAATTCGTAATTTTATATACTATCAATCATATTGACATATTGAAAATACTTACAATTTAAATTAATTCCCTTTTAAATACGTTCTAAGTGTGTGACCCAATAGGTTATTATTATATTGACAATAATTTTAAAATCATATTATAAAATTATAAACAGCGAGCGGCATCTAGTAATGCATCACTGCTACTCAAATAATAATAAGATCGATGATTCGATATAACTTTTTCGTGACCAATGTTTCAATGTAATTTAATCCTTTTAACCTTATATCCTAGATTAAACTCGAGACATGGAAAGTGTCATACTCTTCATAATTTAATCTGAGTTTTCTTGATCAATGAGTAGACTATATGAAACAAATCAATATTTGAGCATGGTCATGCATTTCATAGTCCTACTCAATCAAAAGGCCTATGGATATCACTCCCTAATTTATAGGAGGGTTAAATTCCATCTAGATCACTCATATTCCTCACATGATTCATGATGTACCCAATAATCACATTTATTATCCACCCTATTAAAGGTGACATTTGATGATATCAAAGTACACAAATTCTCGTGTAATAATATAGTGACTTCAATTCGGAGGATCATTACATCATTGTCACTATAAGAATTTCTTATGACACTTTGCATAATGCTCCATGTAGAATTCTCATGGTGGGTCTGTCCAGTACATTGTTCTCTAACATGTACATATACATTGACTCAAATATCTCATATATTTATAACCAATGAGATTTGACTATCAGTCAATCCACATACTAGTCTCAATACATCATTGTTGTCCTATTAACAATGATACTCGACTAGGGACATTTAAGAGCAATGATACTAATTATAATTATATAATCTCATGTTCAAGTCACATACTTGAAGCTATATAATTCGTATCACTATTCTAAGGACTTTTATTATGCTAACATTTATATAACGCAGTAAATAAAATCATAATAAAATAATCTATTTATTCAATCAAATATAATATCAAAAATGTTAAGCAATTACATCAAATTATTAGCCTCTAGGGCATCAACTCTAACATGTATATGATCAAATAAAGTATGACTTGACAGTAATTATATATCTTATATTTTATTGATACATTGTGTGGTAAAAGAAGAAAATTGTACGTTAACTATTCGTGGAATAGGTTCTTTGTGATCAAATGTTAAAATTCATATTATCTGAAAAGTCGTGAATTGCTAAGAGGGCTTACCTTTATTGTAAAATAAATATATTTATTTATTCTGAATTAACGAAGTTTAGAATAATTCTAATTTATTTATTATACATTCGGTTTAATATGAAGAACTTAAATGGTCAAACCATAAAATAAAATATTTATTTTTGAAGTGGATGGTATGCATAATGGTAATAATAAATTAAGTATATTTAATTTATATTATGGTGATAGAATAAATTAAATTGCTTAATATTTATAATTAAGTATTTTAGAAATACTGATTATAAATTAATAAGAGGAGTCTTATTATTATTATTATTATTATTATTATTATTATTATTATTATTATTATTATTATTATTTATTTCTTAGATAGTTTATGAATTAATTAATAAGTAATAGTATTATTATAAATAATTAAGTTCCTAAATACTTTAGAAATTATAATTATTATAATAAATTAATTTAATTTCTATTTAGATTATGAGTTAAATTAAAACCATACTCTTAAAGAGTTTTGGAGGGTTGAGAAAGTCTATAAATAAGAGGGGTCTTACTATAAATTGGGGTTACTTTTTATTTGTTGGAGTATTGAAGAATACTTCATATTTTCTCTATAATCTAAAGAACTTGAAGAGAGATAAAATTAGGCCTAACCACCCAAAATTTGGAGAAACATAAATCTATTTCTTCAATTTATATTATCTCTTGGTGGTATACCTTTAGAGGCTGCATGCTTGGATAACTAACGTTGATTTTTAGATTCTAATCGGTGGATTTGAAGAAGAATGCGAAGGATAAAGGGAGGTAAACTCGTAGCTATTGTAATATCCCGGATATTTCAGAAGATTTTTAAATAAGATCTTAGATGATGAAATAAAGGTTAAAGTTAAAACCTAAATTTAGATAAGTAAAAGGTGTAGAAAGTGAGTAAACATTTGACCCTAATCTTTGAGTTAGGATTTAAATGTGAGTGAATGTAGGTTTTTAAATTTTAAAACCTAGAATTTGATTATTATGTGTATACTTAGAGGTATGCTAATAATAAAGTAATATAATACCTTTAAAGCTCTATGAATTTATTTGACTGAGAGAGATTATGAAAGAAGTTTTTAATATGATGTATGTGAAAATTTATTGAGGAAATAAATTTCAATTATTGAGTTATTTTTAAGTTAACGTGAAAGTGTATACGTATAGATACGTATATACTTGGTGATGTGCTAATTATATTTTTAGTCGAGCGTGATAAATGATTAACTAAATTAATCATCAAGAATAATGTAAAGCTTAATCTATGAAGTAAACAAGCTTATGAAAGTTAAACCTTGAGTGGCAAATAACCCACATTAGTAAATTGGGAAGAGGCAAGCTAGATATTATGGTGGCAATTAAAATAAAACCCAACATAATAGCCAGGTGTTGGATATTAAAGAATAGTCCAAGACAGATTAAGTTTATGGCGAGTCAAATTGATATATAAGGCAAGCCATATGAATATAGTAAACAAGCCTACACAGTTGATAATTACACGACTTGTATGTGTAACTACGTTATTAGGGTGGTAGTCTAAGGTTAATGATGAACCCTGTGTGGTGGTGATTACGTGAAACAGTGAAGTAAAATGAATAAGGTAGTGGATATCTGATAAAACGAGAATACCAATACGTGTGAAGACAAGTTAATAAATTGAAATATCAAGAAATGACCAAAGTGGTCAAATAGTCAAAGTTTGACTAAAGGAAATGAATGAGAGTCAAGAAAACTCAAAGTTTGAAGTTTGGAAGAGAATTTAGAGACGCGGACTGCACCGTTGAGCTCAGAACGTCGAATTTGACAAGGAGAGATAGTAAACACAATTTGGTGTCGGTGTTGACTTTTTGGTCAAAGTCAACCATTTGACTTTGAAAGGTGAAAAGTCAAAGTTTGAGTTTGGAGAAGAATTTTGAGAAATGGAATTCATCGTTGCGACGGGAACGTCGAATTTAGTAAGTATGTGCATTTTAGTTAGCTTTTTGGTCAAGGTTGACCATTTTACTTTTTTAGGTAGAAAGTCAAACTTGAAGTTTGGAAGTGAATTTGAAAAAACGGATGTTGCCATGACGTCGAGAACGTCTAAATTAGTAGGAATTGACTGTAATATTGAAATTTTGGTTTTTCGGGTCAGACAGTCAAAGAACGGGTCAGATAATTAAAAGTAGGACCCGAAAGATAAAATAAATTCACAGTTTTTTTAAGTGGGCCAGCTGGGAATCTCAGATTTTTATGAGATGGATTAATGAGAGCCAATCATTTTGTTATCTTATCCTATGAAATCTACTATCAACCAATCATATTATTTCTTCTATTATCTCTTATCTTGATACATCAATTATTTGAGATCAAGCTCACTTAACTAGAGAAGAAATCAGCAACATTGAAAGAAGAAGAGAGAGTGTTCATGGGTAAAAGGAAAAGAGAAGAGGAAGAAGAGAAAACCAAGAAATAGGAAAGCTATGAAAGTAACTTGCTTAAATCTTGCATAATCTTTAAATTTCTTTGGGTAGATGTTGGGTTTGGTTGAAATTAATGGTATTAAATCATGATTTAACATTGTGAGTAATGGTCTAACCATGGATTGATATGAATTTAGAAGGCGATTCAAGAAAATGAAGTAAAATAAATTGAATCACGAAATTCGCAGAAAAATTGGCGTGATGTTGCTATTGGTTTGAACATTTTTAAAAATCGAGTTTTTAAAATTAGAGAGTGGGTAATATATCGAATTAAAGCTACGGAAGTAAGCTACACGTAAAAAAATTTAGATCTCATAAATTCTTTGTGATTTGTTTGCAGTGACTATTTGAATCAGTCTGGGTCAGACCGAAAAAAGTCGTCTGCCCAAAATCTGCTGCGATTTTTGTGTTTGTAAAAATTGTAGAAAATCATGTGTTTATAATTCAAAGTTGGTGTAAAGTACAAAGTTGTAGATATGTAAGTTACCTAGAAGTGCCCAAGAGATATAACCATTTTATGGGCTATAGCATTTTTGAAAGAATTAAATTTGTGTGATTGTTCAGTGACTTGAACTTCCTGGACAAGTTGTGGAAATTCTTAGATCTGTGTTATTCGGTACAGAATATGAAAATTTTTCCTTCTAAAAAGTTGTAGAAAATTAAATTTCGGAAGATTTGTAATTTTCGGATAAACGTTCTAATTACTGTGAATTTCGGAAGATTCAGCGCAGTAAAACCGGATCTGTCCAGATCCTGTCCATTTTGGTGTAGAATCTAAAAATTTTTCCTTTTACAAAGTTGTAGGAAATTAAATTTCGTGTGGAATGAATTTAAGATTCGTAATTTTCTGATAAACGAGTTAATTTCTATGAATTTCGAAAGCTTCAGCGCATTAAAATTAAAATTTATTAAAAATATTTTTGTGCTGAAATCATTTCTGGACAAAAATATTGTAATATTATTTCTAATTTTTCTAAAAACTTTGGTGAATTATTGTGGAGCATGGGTATTTATTGTATTTTATGAATATATAAAGTTAATATAAAAATAAGTGAAAATTCATGAAAAATTCTATGAATGTTGAAAAATTACAAAACTTGGTGAAATTTTTTATAATAATATAAGATAATTATTAATGGTGTTTGGGGGGATACAAAAGTATGTTGAGTAATTATTTATATTTTAAAAGCTATTAAATAATAGTTTTATATATATATATAAATAATTACAGAAATTTGTCGGAGAATCCATAAATTTTGAAAATTGGTCGAAAAATCTTGAATGATATTCTAGAGACTTTAAGATGATGATTGGACTAGTGTGATGTTGGGTTAATATTTAACTCTTTTAAATATTAATCCGTTAATGTAAGAATTGAGATAGTTTACCAGAAAATAAGTGCGGACAAACGGACATGCCAGGTTATGTTCGACATGTTAAGTGACATATACGGTTATGTTATTAAACTAAACTAACGTGTTGGATTTATAATTGACTATATTTAATTAATATATTAAATATAAGTTGTACGATGACGGTTTTGGTCGAGTTATACTAATCGGTGAACTACGGACCGAAGTAAGTTATTCAGTACTTGTTGTTACTTGCTTATTTGTTGATGTATGATTAAATTGATCAAATGCATATGAAATTACGTGTTATGTGATTACTTGATAATTTGATTAATGTGTGCACTTGATGCAGTTATGTGAGTACCTCTGAAGATGTTCAATATTTGATCTGAATAGCCGTTAAATCATAATGAATACGGTATATATATATATATATATATATAAGATGATTTGTAGAAATAGATACACAACACGTTAAGCGCGACACACACATAGCATATTAATTGTTATATGCTACATGAAACATGGAATGTATAAACTGTTGAACTTGCTGAGCCGTTGTGCTCATCCTTGGCCAATATTAACATTTTGCAGGTGAAAATGAGAATCCTAGAGTATCGGGATATAATAGAGTTATGTTACATCATCGACTAAGGTTATAATGTAATTATTTTAGATTTATGATATAATGATTCGTTGTGGTTGAAATTATTAAGGCTTATGGTAATTATTAATATGTCAACGGTGTTATGAGTCCTGATCGAACTGTTAAAGGGTTACTTAAGCATTTTGATTGTACAAGTGTATAATTATGGTATTGATTGAATTATGCCAAAAATTCTAAGTAGATAACAACTGAAGTCCGAAGTAATATTAAATTATAAATTTTGAACTATCATACATTTACAATTGGGGTGATGAGTCAAACCAGATAATAAATGAGATTGACAGTAAAAGTAAAAAGTAAAGGTTGCGATCCAAGAACTAGGATCAAACTAGGATCGTGATGTAAATATTTTAAATGCCAAAATATTTTAATAGAAGGATAAAAAAAAATTATACCGAAATTTTGATTATTGATGATGTAAAGTCAATTAATGGATTAAATAGGGTAATTAATGGTTTATTAACGAACCAAAAGTAAGGTTAAGTTTATGTAAATTTCGGGGTCGTTACAACTGTTCAAGATTTGAATCTACAAAAGGTATAATATTTTATCCCTCCTCAATTAATAAGTATCGTATATGAAAGATACTGAATTTTAGTTTGTTGAAAAAATTTAAATATGATTTAAGCCTGCTTCCATTGCGTTATACAATTTAATTGTAGGTACTATTTTTGCAAACTAGCAACATCTTTATTCTACCACATTGCTCGTCTCTACCATGTGCTTCCTTTACTTTGTCCAATAAAGTTGGATGAACCTCCATCGTGAATAATTTCACTTCTGTCTCATTCGTGCCTCTCACCTCTATTTCCATTCACTACAATTCTCTGATCAGCTCCTTATGTGCCATATAATTACTATGTCAGAATACGAAATTTTGTTAAAAATAAAAGCGTTTTCTTTATGTATAGTATTTTCACGTTATTTTCATACTTTGACTTTTATTTGTCCCGTACAATCTCTCGTATCATTCTCATATTCTGTAATGTATTATACTCGTATTATAATACGTATAATACTCTTATAATACTCATATTCTACTCAATTTTTTCTCGTATTTGTACGACATACAAATACCTAGTACGTCGTACAAATACCTAGATCAATGTATACACCAACGTATAGCCTATAAATTATTTCTAAGTTTTTAAACAAATATTTAATTACAATACTTGTGCAAACACATTATACATAATTAACACATATGTTAGGTTATTAATTAAACCTTTAATCACATAACACACACTTAAGGTTATAAGTTTAATCTATAATCATCTACGATCACATTTTTGAATCGTATTACACAATTAAAGTATACCGGAGAAATTGTTCTTAGGTATTAACACAATCAAAGATCATATTTACTGGCCTTATAAATATCCGAAATATTACATTTGGTGCCACCTAGAATTCGTTTCCCTCCAAATATTGTAGATAACTGCTGCGAATCCAAGCTTATAGCTAAGGGAGCCCCAATTAACCATTAGACTCAACTTGAGAATTAAGCTATTAAAGAACCAATTGTGACTTGAGCCCAATAATAAAAAAGTTAAAGAATACCTTTAACATATATACTAATAAAAGAGAAAAATAATTACTTTTGATCATAGTTAATTTGCAGAATTATAAAATTTTAATTGTGATGTGAATTTATTTTATTTCTTTTAATAACAAATTCGTACTTAATAATATATATATATATATATATATATATATATATATATATATATATATATAGTTTATAATTTTAATGAATTAATTAAAATTAAATAAATTTGAATCAATTTTAATTTTAAAATTTTATAAATTGATTAACAAGAAGTTATAGTTCAGTATCAATACTGACAAAACAACTCCCAACGAGACAGAAATCGCAGGAAAGTATCAAACATAGAACCAAATCAACCAATTGTCACGGCTGAAATTATATTACTCCTATTTTGTTTTTGTTATTATATTAAATTTTTTTATTTAATTTTTAAAATTTTATAAAAAAAATATTTTATTCTCATATAATTTACGCATGAACCACGGGTGCTAGTGGTTAATTGAGACTCTAGTTTAATTTGTGTTTGTAAAATTTTAGCAAAGCCAACAACTGAATCAAATCCGAGACGGGTCGTATTTTAATTTATGGAGCCCAAACATATTTAAAAATTAAATGAGACAATTCATGAATATAATAACTTACTGTCAAAATATAGATTCAGGGACAAAGCCACGTAAATTTGTGGGGTCAATTGACTCCGTAGATTTTAATTTGCCTCCTCTATATACATATATTCATATAATTTTTTAAAATTAATTAATAATATTTTTTATATTATTTTTTAAAAAAATTAATTATTTATAAATAATTTGTCTTTAAAAAAGTCTATTAGTGTATATATATATATATATATATATATATATATATAAACAATTATTATATTATCATTATAATCAAATATATATTTTATACATACAATCTGAAAGTATAAAATTATTAAAAAAATTAGCTCGGAAAAGTTGCCCCCGAACCCCCACTACAAATTCTTTATAATCTTATAATAATTTTGACCTCATTGAATATAAATTCTGGTTTTGTCACTGTATAAAGATACATATAGTTTTTGTTCTACTTCTACTGTCAACATAAAAATAATTATTTTATAGTAAAAAAAATAACAAATGACAATTGACTTATATGTTTTTATAATCGTATTACTGAACTGATTTTTTTCTCTATCTATTTATAAAAATTAGTTCAATAATATATATATAAATTGGGGTTCAGTTTAATGGGAAAAAAATAATTTAACCCAACATTAGACTATTGTATAAAAGATTAAATTTATTTTTTAAAGAAAGCTTAAATAAAACTTATTTTATGTACTATTATTATAACACATGCTATAATAATAAAAAACAAATAGTTGCACAAAGTTCCGCAGTAGTAATTGGCAATTCAAACTGTAGACTATGAATCCGGGTTCAAATCCCGGCTGCGGAAGAATATTTTTTGTTGTCTATTATTTATAAGATGAGATACAATTTTAATAATACACTCCTTCAGTTATTTTTTAATTTTACATTTTAAGATTATATATATAGATTAAAAAATATTATAATTAATATTTTATTTAATTGACTAGATTGAATATAAATTTTTAATATTAATCTTTTAAAATTTATTTGAAAAACTAAGTATTTAATATTCTTTCAAAATTTACAAACGACAATTATAAAGTAAAAAAAATCTCTTTAAATGAGACAAGTCATGAATATAATAACTTACTGTCAACATATAGATTCAGGGACAAAGCCACGTAGGGTTGTGGGGTTAATTGACTCCATAGTTGTGGGGTTAATTGACTCCATAGATTTTTATTTGCCTCCTCTGTATACATATGTTCATATAATTTTTTTAAATTAATTAATAATATATTTTATATTATTTAAAAAAAAATTTAATTATTTGTAAATAATTTGCCTTTAGAAAAGTATATTAGGGTATATATATATATATATATATATATATATATATAGTTAATAATTATTATATTATCATTATAATCAAATATATGTTTTATATATGTAATCTGAAAGTATAACATTATTCAAAAAAATTAGTTCGGAAAAGTTGCCCCCAAACCCTCACTACAAATTCTTTATAATCTTATAATAATTTTGACCTCATTAAATATAAATTCTGGTTTTGTCACTGTATATAGATACATATAGTTTTTGTTCTACTTTTACTATCAACATAAAAATAATTATTTTATAGTAAAAAAAATAACAAATAACAAATGACTTATTTGTTTTTACAATCGTATTATTGAACTGATTTTTTTCTCCATCTATTTATGAAAATTAGTTCAATAATATATATATAAATTGGGATTCAGTTTAATGGAGAAAAATGATTTAACCCAACATTAGACTATTGTAGAAAAGATTAAATTTATTTTTTAAAGAAAGCTTAAATAAAACTTATTTTATGTACTATTATTATAACACATGGTATAATAATAAAAAGCAAATAGTTGCACAAAGTTCCGCAGTAGCAATTGGCAATTCAAACTATAGAGTATGAATCCGGGTTCAAATCCCGGCTGCGGAAAAATATTTTTTGTTGTCTATTATTTATAAGATGAGATACAATTTTATAATACATTCCTTCAGTTATTTTTTAATTTTACATTTTAAGGTTATGTATATAGATTAAAATATTTATAATTAATATTTTATTTAATTGACTAGATTGAATATAAAATTTTAATATTAATCTTTTAAAATTTATTTGGAAAACTAAGTATTTAATATTCTTTTGAAATTCACAAACGACAATTATAAACTAAAAAAAATCTCTCTAAAAGGACAAATAAAAAAAAAGAATGAAGTAATTAATATTAAAAGGACAAATAAAAAAAAATATTCTCTTTGTTCTTTTTTTTAAAATTTTATTTTTACAATATTTAATTTAAATTATGGAGTTTAAAAACGACCCACAACTTTGATACTTAAACTTTTTAAATAATACTCTTGTTTGGAGTTTAAAAACGACCCACAACTTTGATACTTAAACTTTTTAAATAATACTCTTGTTTGGTTCCAAACTTAAGATATATTTTCTCTATTTTATTTGTTTTAAAATTAAAAATATATTTTTATTTTGAGATGTACAAGGGTTGCTGGTACATCTCTGCATGGGCAGGCAGAAAATTTGGATGGTGTTCTGAAAATATTGGTAAACAATATTGTAATTATTAAATATATATTTTACATATATAATTTGAAAATATAAAATTATTTAAAAAATTTAACTCGAGAAAGTTGCTCCCGAACCCTCATTATATAATTGTTTATAATTTTATAATAATTTTGACTTCATTGAATATAGTTTTTGTTCTACTTCTACTGTCAACAAAAAAATAATTATTTTATAGTAAAAAAAATAACAAATGACTATTTTTTTTGTAAAATTGAGAATTAGATAATTTAATTTCAAGTTTGCTTTGCCTCTCTATTGAACATTTTTAATGCGGAAAGACTCAGTTGAGTCGGTTCCGAAATAGTACAACACTCTAATAATCCGTATTTGCTTTTATTGTTAAACTGATCAATATGAAATTTAATAATTAAATATATTTATTTAATTTTTCAAAATCACAAAGTATGAGATAAGTGGTATTAATTAATTTAATGTTTTCTGTTCCTCACATTTTCCTAGTGAATAAGAACAAAAGAAAACTGTAACCAAATTAGAAAACTGGAAACACAGTAAGTAAATAAATAAATACAACTCTTATATCAAAATCCATACATAATATAATCTCCATACAATAATAAATACATAAAACCCTAACCCCAAATTAGGGCCAAAAGAATAACAAATAGAGCATCTCCAATATATATATATATATATATATATAGATTTCTGAATGCCTCTTTTACTGCCAAAGCAGGGCAACGAACGACAAGAACAGCGAAATGAAAGCCAATGCACCAGACATCGCCCGGTAACCGTCGGCTTCCATCGTGGGCGACGGGGCCGGAGCCAGACCGATTTCTTGAGCCACCGCCACGGAGGTGGTGTACGCCGCCACTACCACCACCAGGATGAAGAAGAATAGAGAACCGGAGATTCCCTTCAACGCCATTAGAAAGCGTATGGAGAGAGAATTAACAGGAGAGAAAAAGCGTATACCGATAGAATCAACAGACTAGAAAGGGAAAGTAGATGGGAGACTGAGCTGAATTTTGATGCAAGTGACCTAGCAGAGAGGCTCTAAATTTATAGGCGTTTTTTTGTTTGTTTTTCTTCTCATTATTGAGAATTTATTTTATTTTATTAAATTATTGAGTTTTGTAACGTTCAATTCCGAACGTTAATGGACGGTCCCACTGGAGTCTCTGGAACGTTCGGGTGGAAATTATGGACAGCTGACCCCTGGAAGACAGTGACAGAGCATATACTGGGAGAGAGGAGGACGTTTGGGTTTAACAGGTGGAAACTAGCCGTTACTGCTGATTTGCCGGGGGAAGATGGTCTTTTTAAGAGTAGGGACTCAAAATTTTGGTATTAAATGAGCGTTAAATGATATTGTATTGAATATTTTAATAATAATAATTTATAATATAATTAATTATATAAAATTTATTTAATTAATATTATGGTAATATATTATTTGATATATTTTTTTAGATTAAAAATTTGAAACTCTTGTTATTATTTTTATATATATATCTAAATTCTGGATTAAAATACCTCCGTTAACTATATTTCAATTTCTGTGAATATATATTTATAATATTTTTTTATATTTGGTGACATAATAAAATTAAAAAAATAATATATCTTAATACTTTAAATATCAATTTCTTTATTGTCAATCACACAAATAATTATTAATGATTTTTTTTAATCATGCATTATGGTAGACTAATTTTATAGGGTAGAATAAATATAAACATACAACAACTATATTATTAAAAAGTTGAACATAATATAAAAATTTATATTATATTTTATTTTTTAATAAAATAAATAAATATAATATTTAATTATGGTTTGTGCAGAGTTGTTCTATAGAATAATACTATGTAATTGAGCTTCATGCAGTTAAAATATGTAACTGCAACTGTCAAATCATACATGTTCTTGGTGATGGAGAAATCAGCAGGAGCAAAACTTGACCCATTTTTCTCACTCCGGAATTTGTGAGAATTTTTTTATTAAAGTATAATGTGATAATAAAATTTTATATCAAAATATAAAAAAATAAATAAAGAACGTATATGATCCGGTAAATTTAATAGATTAATTTTTTTAGTCTAAGATATAATTTTAAATAAACATATATGTCCCTGGTCTTCATTTGACAGCCACTTTGTTTTTCTGTTAGAACTTTGAATTGAAGAAAGGTTGAGAAAGCTTTTGATTTTTCATTTAATTGAGAAGTACAACCACATCATTCTTTTATAGTCATCAACAAAGAAGATTGAAATCTCTTATTGTTGAGAGATGGAGTCCTCATAGGACCACATGTATCAAAATGCACCAATTCTAAAGAGGCTTTAGCTCTCCGTGAGGTTTTCGGAAATGGAAGTCCATGCATTTTTCCGTAGACTTTCCTCTATAGCAGGCAATCCAACCACCATGTTCTTTTCCTACAACAATTTGACACCCATGTAATTTAAATAACCATATCTTAAGTGCCTCAAGTAGGATGTATCTAGACTTTCACTTCTTCAAGCAAGATTTTCCTCTATAGGTATGACAAAAGGAAACACCTTATTCTTAGACATTCCAACTTTTACCACTGTAAAGTTATTTTTCTTGTCAACAATTTCGCATTTGCAATCGTCAAAGATAACCGAATAGCCTTTCTTCAACAATTGACCAACACTCCAGAGATTTTCAGATAAATTTGGCACATAGAGAACATCAGAAATTAATCACTTGTTACCTCCTTTGGTGTGGACAGCAACACCACCTTTTCCGAGAGCTTTCTATAACTTTCCGTCTCCAAGCTTTACTTGAGAAGTGAAGCTGTGATCAAGTTCTACGAAGAAGTCTTTATTTCCCATCATATGGCTACTGCAACCGCTGTCCAAATACCATAAATTCTTTTTTTTTTCTTGCTAAAAAAATACCATAAATTCTGCGACTCACTTCCAGCAAGCAAGCAAGAGTACAGATGTTCATCATCATTTTCCTTTGTGAACCTAGCTTCATTTTGCTCCTTCTTGTTTTGAAACTAGCAGTTCCTTCGAGAATGATTAGGCACTCGACATCTTGTACATTCAAATCTGCAATCCCGGGATTCATCCATGGTTAGATCTTTTGCAAATGATACACTGAGAATTTGCATTATTGAAACCTTGTTGTGAGCTTCCACTTCTTTATTTCTTTGAGTTGTGATTGTAAGTTTTCTCTCTTGTTCCTCTTCCTAGCTGCTGATTCATTCTTGAAAAAGAATTTTGATTTTTTTCATGATCTGGTCTGTTGGCCTTCTTTTCTGAAATTCTCAGTTTGGACTGAAAAGCTTTCTCCACGGGTTGATTTGAGGGCTTATTAATCATCTGTTCATCAGCTTGGAGTGAACCTGTTAACTCGTGTATGTACATGTTGGACAGATCTTTGGATTCTTTTATGGCTGCGACAACATGATCAAATTTGGGAGGAAAACTCCTCAGAACTTTCTCAATCACCTTCTTGTCTTCAATGGTTTCACCACAACCCTTGATTTGATTTGCTATTTCAGCAACTCTTGAAGAGAATTCTTGAATGCTTTCACTTTTTTTTCACTACAAGAAAAAGGTGATACGGCGATGAGATATGGCGACTAAAGTTAAAATACGTCGCCATAGGACCCCTAAGCCGACGGGTATTGATACCCCATCGGTATAGATTAGGCGGGAAGTCTACTGCCAAATATCTACCACAAGGCGATCGGAGACCCGTCGCTATAAGAGAGATAAGCCGACGGGTATGCATACCCGTCACTATAGATTAATCGGAAAACCTCCCAAAATATCTACTATTTAGAAAACATAAGGCGACGGTATTCCCGTCACTATAGTGATGATAAGCCGACAGTTATGTATACCCGTCGGTATAGATTAGTCGGAAAAACTGCCACCCAAATAAAAAACATATGGCGACCATAGGCCTGTTGCTATAGGTCCAATAAGCTGACGCGTTTTTATACTACGTCGGTATAGAGTAGGTGGGAAACTAACTGCCTTAATTGCTATTTAAAAAAAAGGCGACCGTAGTACCGCCGCTATAGGGTCTAAAAAGGATCAAATTAATTCAACCCAAATTAAACATATAGAAATTTAAAAACAATAATATAATAGCACTTATTCCCATAAAAAAATAAAAAAGTAAAATAAGCCAAGGGTTTTTCCCTTTTTTTCCACTCCCCGTTCTTTCACACTCTCGCATGCATATCCAACCCAAGCCTAATCTCTCTACCCTTTTAACTCAGCGGTAGAGTAACGCCATGGTAAGGCGTAAGTCATCGATTCAAATCCAATAAGGGGCTTTGGTTTTTTTCATAAAACTACAGTCGTAGTATTCATATTTGAAGCGAGAATAGAGTTATTTAATTTTTAATAGAACAAAGTAACCACCTGTATAATAATACGTTATAATCCTACTGAGTTATAGTATAGTAGTTTAGTGAATAGTTCTAAAGTTGAACATTTGTTCAGTAAATTAAATTAGAATATAAATAGGCAACACGTGTTGTATTACTACTTGTTGGTTGTATTATTGTTTTCTGATTTATATATATATTGACAATTAAGCACAAGTATACGCGATCAGCAAGTAATATAGAGTGTCGAACCCACAAAGATTTATACCTAATAAATTTCAACTACTAATTTTATATCAATTCGAGTCTATTTAAACAATCACAAATGTTGAGTATGATTATAATTAAATTAGAACTAAAATTAAAATTTATTACAAAGATTGAATATTAGATATTAAAAATTTAAGACTACAATATCCCCAATTACATCATAGGAACCTAGTCTATATATTTCCAATTTTTAAACCCAATAAAGTTGTTGGCCAGGAATTCATGATTATTTAAAAGATCTTTTCCAATGATCACATAAAAATATTCACCTCAATTACTTTGCAAAATAATTAAGAAAAACAAACCCATTAAAATCCAATTCCCAAACAGGTCACATGCAACATATAGATATATTTATATTCTATATACAACCCTAGTTATTCAATTCACTTAATAACTAAGAATACATGCTATCACATTTAGATCTAACCCTATATTTCCACTAATTGTTGGCCAAATAATTAACAATTACGCACAAAACATGATAGACAACTTTAAATGAATCAATAATTGGAAATTAATAGATATTTAATTCATGTTACTAAAAGGTTCAATTATAGCCTTAATAGATAAATTAGTTCATCATGGAATCAAAAATTAGGAACATCAAATAAATCATCATCTTAGATTACAAAACTGAGAAAAGAAATAGAGAAGAAAAACTCTAAACGGAATTTCTTGTCTTTCCAATCCTCCGTCTTGATCTCCTTGAGTGGCTCCGTGATTCTCCAAGTCTTCAATTGTGATCTTCAATCTACGTTAAAAGCCCACCTCTAAAGCCTCATAGTCTTCTACTTATAGTTGCCGATCCAAAATTAGGTTTATTTGTGACCAAACCCTACTAAAAGTCATTAAAGTTCGTCCAACTGTAAAACTGGGCTGATGCCCATTCTGCTTTGAATGGCCGGACGCTCACTTGGGCGCTCCGACTATCAACTTCATCTTATTTACCAAAATGCCACTGTTTTCTCAAAAATTTCAGATATATCCCTCCTTTGTACTTTCTTACAAAATAACATAAAAAACAAATAATATGGACTGAAAATACTTAGAAATAACAAAATACCAAGTCCAAAAGTGTCCGATTCGTAGGTATAATTCTCACTCATCAAATACCCCAAACTTAAGAATTTGCTTATCCTAAGCAAAACAAAAGAAATAAACAAAAATGCATGCAAACTAGACACATGATAACCTATACAACTCGACCACGAATCAATATAATCAATAAAAGCTAGCCTCAAAGATTCTTAATAATAACCCCAAATAAGCTTCAAATTCATGCATCCTTCAAGACTTAACATATCACCAATCTCATTTAATTTTTAACCCTTATTGTGTGTGTGTGTATTCAATATATTAACTCAATCAAAACTTAACCAAATTCATGAATTTTAATGTTCAATGAAAGATATTACTCAAGATATGAGAATTACAATGTCCCTCTATAACGTACTTTTCACATGGTTTACTTTATTCATGAATTTCAATGTTCAATAAAAGGTATACCTCATGGAGTAAAAGATTGAAAAATCAAGACTGAGGACTAACCTGATTAGGTCAATTGTCATCATCGATCTCCTCATCACTGTTGACTTCATCTTCAGTGTCTTCCTCTTTAGTGTCGGAGTTGGAAGGCGGATATGTTGACAAGACTTGCGGCGTAGGGATTTCAAATGAATCTGTAGATGGGTACAACTTAGCAAACATTTCTACCATCGCTATGTTGAAACTGATGTTATACTTATGCATCTCAGATTGGCATTTAGCAAGGCGATGGTTTTGACAATCCATATCATCCATTTGTCAATTTATCTTGCGCTGTAACTTCAGAACCCGTTTATTCACTTTATTCAATAATGAACCCTCAGTAGGGTCAGCCATCGGCTCCTCCACAGCTTGCGATTCGATTCGATGCATGGTAAATCCCAGCCCTCTTGGATCAGACTCACCTCCCTCCTATACCTTATATCAGACAATCATTGAATGGTCTAGCGGCGGCATCATATGTAATATTGGTTCATCCCTTTCCCACTTAACACCTGCCTGCTGAAATAATCCACAAATTAAGGATGTGTGTGGTAGTCCTCCTCGGGTTCCCTTTTCAATAGCTCTGAGGATCGACCGCTTAATCACCTCGCCCACATTAATATCCTTGCCTTTCGCGAGACAATATGGTAAAATCGCTCTTTGTTTTGTAACGTCGCTTACATGTGTTGACGGCATCAATTTAGCACAGATGAAAGCATACCATGCCTTTCCATAACGACTCAATGTAGACAGCGGGAACTGCATGGCTTCCTTCTCCTTCACCTTCCATCGCGTACCCAGTTGGCATAGCTCTTGAATGATTTGATCATAATCCGGGCCACCCTTCACATATTCAGCATACTCGTCCTTTTCTAATGCCGACAGATTGTAGTATTGATTGATAGCCTCGTTGTTGAAAGACACTATCTTGTCTCGTACATGCACATTACAATATCGGTGCTCCTTTGCATTAGCATTGAACTCTTTAACTATCGGGATCACTGTAGGGTCCGACTGTTCTATAAAAGTAAACCAATCTCTCTTGGCAATCATCACAGCAACATCACCATTTTGAGTTTCATCCGGTCGCAGTCCATGTTCATGAATGATCGTTTTATTGGCTAACTTGATAAAACAGTCATAAGCTTCTACACTTGTAAACTTCTTCTTGTCATAGTGCTTAGAGTGTTTAGACGATGACCCTTCACCTCGTTGACGTTTAGGCGATGACCCTTCACCTTGTTCACGTTTAGACGACATATGCGTTCCTGTAACCAAGTACACCGCCAACACATGATAACTTCAATCAAGCAACTTATGGTAAATAATTTGCATGATGAAAGCTTGAACAACTAATATTAACACAATAATTCATTCCCCCAAACTTGTTTCACAGCTAGTAACAATGTCAATTAATCCATATTGGAACCAAAAACACATGTGTAATGCCTTTATGCAAAATATTAAAGCAAATATCATATGTTCATTCTCACAAATTTTTCATCAAACACTTGGTGGACATTGCTTATAACATAACATTGGCATAGTTATTATTCAAGTAATCTAACCCATCATGAACCACAAAACGTTCTAAATAAGATTACACATGTTTTGGTAAAACTATTGAAAGAGAAAAAGAGATATAATACATATGTTTTGGTAAAACTATATCCTATGGTTGATAAAGTTCGGTGCTTGTGATTATTCATGCTTCATGTTTATGCAGGCCTGCTGGGGTCTTGGCTATGTTGTTGCGACCCTTTTCTTTGCGGTTGTAGAGATGTCAATCGATATCATCATCATTTCGTTCTGCCAGGATTCTGAAGAGCACTAAGGAACATCACAATATGCTACTCCCCTTTTAATGGAAACCTTGGGTGACCAAAATGGTATGCAAAGACTTACACAATGATGTTTTTAGAATAGCCTGAATGTAATTTTTACATGATCAAATTAGCTTAATGAAATTCATATATTGTGATATGATGTAGTATATTTTCATTTATCATTTTTTAGCATGTTGCTTGCTGCTGTCCCCCAAACTTGCTTCACAGCTAATAGCAATGTCAATTAATCCATGTTGGAACCAAAAACATGTGTAATGCCGCAATGTAAAATATTATAGCAAATAACATATGTTCATTCTCAATGATTTTTTATCAAACACTTGGTGGGCATTGCTTATAACATAACATTGGCATAGTTATTATTCAAGTAATCTAACCCATCATGAACCACAAAATGTCCCAAACAAGATTAATAGGGTAAAACCATCAAAACACATCAATAATTTAACTCACATATCTCGTGCATTAAGAATTCTATCAAAATTTGCCTTACCTTAGCTAGAGAGAGAAATTGGTCTGAACCAGCGATTGATGAAACATTTGTTAAATTTGGAACCCCAGAATCCGTTTGAAGATTGGTTTGTGGGAGGACTAGAGGTTTGGAAGATGGAGGCTAGGGTTTAGCTGCAGATAGAGAGAGAAAGATAGATACCGTTCAAATTAGAGAAGGAATGAGGGTGGGCATCGGGGCTTTCAAACCAGTAGGTGGTTTGAGTTGTGGATGTCGGGGCTTTAATCCCAGGCTTGTTTGGACGTCGGGGCTTTCAAGGCACTTTTGCAATCTGCTTTGGACGCCGGGGCATTCAATCCAGACATATTTTGGACGCCAGGGCTTTCAAGGCATTTTTGCAATCTGGTTTAGATGCCGGGGCTTTCAAGGGCAGTGTTGCAATCCCACTTTCGCTCATTTCCCACTCCCGCGCTCTTTTTTTCACTTCCCGTGCCCAGCTATGTACTTATTTATTTCATTACCGAACAGAACCGTGCTTCTCTCCCAAACCAAGAATAATCTCTCTTCTGAAATAGTCGTACATGCAGAGCTACCGAGCTTGAGAACAGCGGTTTTGAAGGTTAGACGAGTTTGTTTTTAGATTCACTTCTAATTTGGGTATATCGATTGTTTTTTCCAGTTCTTTACGTTGTTCAACTTATCAAAATGTGATGTTGGATTGTTAAGATTTTTAATGGGAATTAAGCAAAATTTCTTTTGTGATTTTATTCTGATGTTGGGATTCTTTTATTCCCCCACCTCAACTACTGTAATTATGGAGATGAAATATTGGATTTTGGATTCTCGAGGGCTTAGTGGGTTTTGTGCCAAAGCTTGTTGGTATAAGAGCATTATTTTTATAAGCAATTAGGATTATTATTTCATTCTTATACTATATTGGACAAGTGTTAGTTTATTAAATAGGAATTGATTATGTGAGTACGATGTTGGATTCTTTTAGAAAACCCCTTCTCTGTAATGTGTTAGTTTATTAAATAGGTTTCAAGTTTAACATTAAGGAGATTGCACTTGAAACTTTGCCATAATTATTTTAATCTCTAATTAGGTGTCTTAGTGTAAATGATAGAATAATCTCGGTATGATCCTTTTATTTGATCATACCCATGATTATATAAATAGTTTTTTTTCTCAGTAGGTACTAAAAGTTACTGATTATTATATTTTAAGAATTAATAGTTGATCTATTTGATTGCCTTATTCTTTAAACTATTTTATTTTTATTAAGGATAATATTATGGACAAACAATCGATAAAACTACAAAGCCCTTGCAAGAGATATGTGGGTGGAGTAGAATATTTTCTCAATTATGCATTTAGAAAAGTTGAGTCTACAACATCAGAGATATTGTGTCCATGTAAAAGTTGCTACAATTTACTGCATCAAGATCGTGATACTGTACAATGGCATTGCATTGAGTATGGGTTTACTCCAGATTACACAACTTGGGTGTTTCATGGGGAAACACCATCATCAAATTTAGCTTTCAACAATGGTCAAAGTAATAGAGTCGAAGATGATAATGCTAATCAAGAAGATCAAATGATTGAGATGATAAATGATCTTTTTATAAATGATGGGGATATCTTTGGTGATTATGAAAAATATTTTGACAAGTACATGAATTCGGCGAGCTCCCCATTATATCCTAGATACAAAATAGAGACCACTCTTTCTTTCATAGTGTGGTTATTTAACTTGAAATGCAATGGAAGACGGTCTGATTGGTCTTTTGACTTGTTATTAAGTAAGTTGAAAGAAGTATTCCCAGAATGTACGGATTTGCCGACTAATTTTTATGAAACAAAAAAAATGGTTGGTAACTTGGGTTTTGAATACGAAAAGATTGATGCATGTCCCAATGACTGCATGTTGTACTGGAAGGAGGAAATAGAGTTGAAATCATGTAAAGTTTGCGATAAACCAAGGTGGAAGACAATTCGTGTTGAAAAAAAAGACGTTGACAACGCGTCTATAAAGGATAATAAAGTAGCTATTAAGCAGCTGCGTTATCTCCCCTTAATTCCTAGGTTGCAACGCCTTTTTAGGTCTTCGAAAATAGCTACAGATATGAAGTGGCATCACTTAAGGCGTTGAAAAGATGGAGTCTATCGTCATCTTTCCGATTCTATTGCTTGGAAACATTTTGATACAATGTATCCTACATTTGCCAAAGAGTGTCATAATGTTAGGCTTGGATTGTCTACAGATGGCATGAATCATTTCAACAATGGACATTATAGCATATGGCCTGTCCAAGTTGTTATATATAATCTCTCTCATTGGATGTGCCTTAAACAAGAACATTTCATCATGCCTTTGTTAATACCTGGACCTTGCAGCCCTTCAAATGATATCGATGTGTACCTAAGGCCTCTAATTGAAGAGTTAAAGACATTGTGGATGGACGAGATTGATACTTATGATGCCTCGACCAAATCCATCTTCAAAATGCGTGCTGCACTTTTATGGACAATTAGCGACTTTCCAATGTTAGCAAATTTATCAAGTTGGAGTACGAAAGGTAAGCTTGCTTGTCCAATTTGCCAAGGTAACACTAGGTCTCTTAGTTTGCATAGTAAGTAGTGTTACGTCGGGCACCGTTGTTTTTTTCCTCCTGATCATAAATATAGGTCTGATAAAAGAAGATTCAATGGAGATATAGATTATACAGAAACGCCACCAATTCCATCTGGGTATGCTATGCTTGAACAGGTTAGAGACATTAAAGTCACATTTGGGAAAACTCAAAAGAAAACAGTTCACCATGAAAAACATAATTGGAGGAAAAAAGCATTTTCTTTGAATTACCATATTGGAGGACACTTCTAATACGCCATATGCTGGATTTGATGCACATTGAAAAAAATGTTTGTGATAACTTGATTGGGAAACTATTGGGTATGAAGGGAAAATCAAAAGATACCCTCAAAGCTCGTTTAGACTTAGAAGATATGCATATACAAAAAGACTTGCACGCAAAGCCAGTCAGTCCATCAAGTTCAGTTTATCAATTGCCAGCGACGTGCTACATATTGTCTAAGAAAGAAAAGCAAAGTTTTCTTGAAGTTTTAAAAGGAATCAAGGTTCCGGATGGATATTCATCCAACATATCACGATGTGTCAATGTAAAAGAATGAAAGATTGTGGGTTTGAAAAGTCACAATTATCATATCCTAATGCAACAACTACTTCCAATTGTGATGAGACGTACGCCTCTGCCAGAACATGTCAAGAGAGCTATTATTAACCTTTGTCATTACTTTCGAGAATTGTGTTCGAGTGGTTATCGCGAGGAAGACTATGAACGAATGAAGCAAAAAATACCTTTGATACTATGCAATCTCGAGATGGTATTCCCTCATGCCTTTTTTGATATAATGGTACATCTGCCCATACATTTGGCTGAATAACAAATGATTGGTGGAAACGTGAAATTTTTAAATATGTATCCATTTGAAAGGTAATAATATCATCTTATTAAATTTATTTTTTCTTGGATTAATATATTGGTTTTTAAGTTTTTATTCACTATGTGAAATATGCTTACAATTAGGTCCATGAGAAAGACAAAAGGGTATATTTGTAACCGAAGTCGCCTGTCAATCATAGAAGGAGTAGTTGCTGAGGAATGTTTGGCATTTTGTTCGAGGAACTTGAAAGACGTTGATGCAACATGTAATCGAGATGGAAGAAATGAAGATGGGGTGCGATGAGCATGGATCGAGTAGTCCTATATTTTGACGTATAGGTCAATTTTTAGGGACTCCAAAAATCTCTTATATAGATGAAAAAGATGTTGACATGGCACATTTATATGTGTTATTCAATTGCGAGGAAGTCATGGGCTATTTTAGGTCATGATATACTATTTATGAATATCAATATATATTAATATTGTTTATTTATCTCTCTCAAAATAAATATATGTGTTGATTGTGTCTTGTAGTATTTTGGAAAAGTCCTACATGATGCAACAAGGGCGTAGGCAAAAAGTATCAGCGAGAGACCTTGATAATGTTAAGAAAAAAGAATTTCCACGATGGTTTAGAGATTATGTAAGTATGATATCCATGATTGGTGCACATAAATATTGTCTCTAAGGTAAGTTATAGTCAATTGAGTGACAATTGGTACAAAGGTCTGGTGATTCTGTTTTTTTTTTTTTTGTTGTTGTTTAAAAAGGGTAAAGAGATGGAGCTTTCAGAAGAAATTAAAGCACTTTCACGTGGTCCAATCAGAGTAGCCAACAAGGGTACTGGTTATTTGATAAATGGGTTCCGCTTTCACACCGAAATGCGAGCGAAGAATAGTCAAATGCAAAATAGCGGAGTATATATCGCAGCAACTACCCGCGGATATTCCTCAGTTAAAGACTCGAATCCTAGGGAAGAGATTGTGGAGTATTTTTGTATTTTGGAGGATATAATTGAGTTAGATTATGAAGGTGATGAAAAAGTAGTGTTATTCAAATGTAGATGGTATAATAGCATAGCACGTGATAAAGGGGTGAAAACTGATCAGTATGGATATACTCTTGTGCATGCAAATAAATTTGGATAAAAAAAGGAGCCTTTTGTCTTACCATCTCAAGTTGAACAAGTATTCAATGTTAATGATCATAGGGACAAGGATTGACGTGTAGTTATACGAACAAAACCAAGGGATATGTGTGATAGTGCTGAAGCAGAATCTGATGATGAGGACATAACACTACAAATCAATTACTCAACAACTACAATTACAGAGAATGAAGAGGAAGACTATACTTAGTTTAGAGATAATGTTGATCCTGAGGTAGTTGTTAAAAGTAATCAGGGATCTCGAACTAAGAAACGAAAGCACAAGGTAACTAAAAGACGTAAAGGTAACTTAATTATTGTTGATGAAGATGAAGATGAAGATGAAGATGAAGATGATGAGGTCATCTCCGAGGATGAAGAAGAGTGGACAGATGCAGAGAATGGGGACGAAGCAGATGAAGTAGAAGAGGATGATGATGAAGACGAGGAAGAGGATGAGGAATAATTTTGTAAATTTTGAAAGTCATTTATGACAGTTATTATAAGAATTCCTTTTACGCTTTATATCATTTCTATAGAGGCTTCTTTTGTAAACAGTTATTGCATGTCAATGCCTTCGTTATTAAAAGATTATGTTTGTAACCATGAACTAATAACAAATCCTTGTGTTTACTGGTACTTTATTGCTTTGAAGTTATATATTTCCAGCTTCATGTTTGATTCATATTAGTTCAATCATATTATGCTGCTGGTTCGTATTTTGAAACAGATATATTGCCCTCAATTGTGGAGTCAATAAAATAAATAGATTTCTCATTTTTTCTTGGTTAATTGATAGCCAATAGGATGTGTGTTTGGTAAATGCCTATCAGTATTGATAAATTGATTTACTTTAGTTTTTACATTCATCATTACATTGCATGAACTAACACTCTGTTTTTTTATTCTTAATTTTCATGTGTAGACATTCATGGCCCACGATAATGGCAATACACCTAATGATTTTGAAATGATTGCATATGTTGAGAGATTGCAACAAGAACAAGAAACACATGATGATACGCATGCGGGAACAGGTTACTTTACGTTTACACAATAAGATTTGGGTTACTTGTATTTACTGCTAATAAGCTTCTTGTGGTTCATTGCTGCATTTAGGTGATGTATTTTGAAATTGTTATATTTCATTTTTGAGATATGCTTTTCATAGCCTTAGGTACCAGCATAACATCTGATATGTACAAAATTTCTAGATTTGATTTGTTACAATTTAATGAGCCAGAGAGTATTACACCACTACGTGATATAGTATTGACAAAGTAATTAAAATGGACATTTCTTTTATATTTTTGTAGGCTCCACTAGCAAAAAGAAACGAGGTCCTACTTTGGGTTTGCCTATATGGAGAAGGATGACACAAGTGAATGTAGTTTATGACCACATAAGTAATCCGATTGCTCCTAAAAATGTGGTGAAATAGTTGATAACTTTCATAGGTTGTTTGGCTCGTATGTCTGAGTATTGCCCAATTGATTTCGAGTCTTGGACGAAAGTGCCAAGTGATGGTAAGGAACATTCATGGAAACAAATTGAGAAGAGGTGTTCCACCAACCAATTTGATGTTGGGGTCAAAACAAATCTTTTAGCATTGATAGGCAGAGCATGGAAACAATTTAGGTTTGACTTGAAAAATAAATACTATGTTCGGGATAATCGTCAAGCTTCAATTAATAACATGACAGATAAGAGGGTGAAGAAAGAACAATGGGCAGTTCTAGTGGATGTTTGGGGTGGCTCAGAAGATCAGGTTTTAAATATATTTATATATTTACATCTCAAATACAATTATAAATAATTAGAGAGTTTATCTTTTAAATTTATTTATTATTTATAGAAAGAAGCAGAAAGAAACAAAGAGAATCACACTAAATTGAAGAGACAACATACTTTAGGACGAACGTCACTTGTGAGGAAGAGGCAGGAAATGGTAAGTGTGTGTGTGTGTGTGTGTGTGTGTGTAACAACTAATATGCTAGATTAGATTAAGGTATTTTATTCCTTTTCTTTTTTCATAACTTGGCAGGTGGAGAAAGATAAAGATGGGAACAGTCTAACTCGAGCTGAATTGTTTATCTCATCTTATACTAGAAAGGACGGTACAGTCCACAAGTCTGCAACAATAAGAAGTAAATGATTATTTCATGTTTGCAGGACTTATAAATGTTGATACTATATATATATATATATATATATATATATATTTAATAACCACAGCTGAAGAATGCCTTTGTATTTTTATTTTTTTGTTGTTGATGGTTTAACATTTCCATCTCGTAATAGATTTGATAGTTTATTTAATGATTTTTGTCTTTTCAGTTCCCTGTAAACCTAAAGTCCGTTCTTTTTTTGCTGAAGTTGAGTTTTCAGGATGGGTAAATAGTAAAAAAAGAAGTAATGCTGCAAGGAAAAGTTAGTTTCAGTGCAATATTAGAGTTACATGTTTATGAATAATCTACTAATTTAAAGTTTAAGGCTTGGGTCGATGTTATACTTGCAAAGTAATTGCTTCTTAACTCGTTTATTGTTAGTTCATAGGCATTTCTATTTCAATTTTATGCATTTTTGTGTATTTGTTTCATGTTTACAGAAAAAGAAGCTTGTAAGGGCATTTTGGTAATTTGAGGACAAGGGTGACGCAGCTACATCACGAAGTGACGCACCTACGTCACAAGCAGCATTAATTCCAGTAAGGCCAGATGCAGCTGCGTGAGTTATGAAGCAGCTACGTCAGGAGAATTCAATGCAGCTGCGTGAGAAGTGACGCAGCTGCATCACCAGCAGCTACCAATTTCAGGAAGGTCAGACGCAGCTACATGAGATGTGAAGCAGCCGCGCTAGAAAATTCAATGCAGCTGCGTGAGATGTGAAGTAGCCGCGTCAAAGGGCGAGCGAGTGGTTCTCCCACGTTGTTGAGCAGTTTCTAAGTCAGTTTTGATGGTCAGTTGAGTTGCTCAAGTGCTGGTAATAAAAAGAACCAGGAAAGGAACGAAAAAAGAGAGGAGAGAGATCGGAAGAAGGGAAGGAAACAGGTTCAGATCCTTGTACTTTACATATTGTCACTTGCTATGGCTAGAACTTATTCATTTGTATTTATTCTAAATTTGAGTATGAACTAATTACTTTTGTTTAGGGTTTGCAATGAAATTATTTGTTTGACCTGAATAGAGTTATTACTTGTTAGTGTTGGATTCATGTGAAGGTTGACTATCATACTAGTTTCAATTGTTTTAATTACCTGGCCAGTGATTAATTTGGTTTTTCAGATGAAATCGAGAGAGGAGTATGAAAATAGACCGATGTATGAGAGCATGTGATTATAGTTGTTAACATAATTTTGTGATTGAGAGATAGAAATATACTTAATTGCCATGTGTAATTGGTAGAGAACCTGAGCTTATGATCTTTTTAAATTCAGTATTCATAGAAATGTAGATTGTTGGTTTAATTGGGATGTTCTTCTTCAGTCTAGTCCATGATAGGTAGGATTGGGGAAGATTTGCTGTATAATAATTGAGAGATATTAATTCAGCTGATGAAGAGTTCTTAATTAGCAACTCATTGCTTGTATTTTAACTTAACAGTAATAATTAGGTTCAGTTGATGACATATAGTTGAATTGTAAACCCTAAACGTTGTTTAACATAGAGATCTTAGTTTGGAGTAATTTAATCTTTGATATTAATTTCGGAACTTAACAATATTTTTAAGTCAAAATATTTAAATGATATTATTTCAATTATTAACTAGTAATTCCACACTTTATTTGCAAATCCTCGTGGGAACGATACCTTGCTAGCCTTGTATTACGATTAGACCACGTACACTTGCATGAAGTATTTTCTGAAATGAAAAAAGGCGAACATAAGAAAGACAATATTAAGCTTCAATAGTAGATATAAGTCTAGCCCCTATACAAAGCATAAGTGAGAAACAAGACTAAAGTTTGTCTATCTATATAATTTGGAGAAGGTTTTAGTGTGTTCAGTTAGTTAAGTTGTATGTGTTACTATCACCCATTTATTTAAGTTCTGAATAGGTAAGCCTCATGAAATAAATGCCGATTTATTGTAATAATATCTTACACGAAGAAGTAAAGAAGGTTAATGATGTATTGGCTGTATTTGAGGGTGAGGAACACCAAATTGAAAAGTCTAGCCCGAATGACATTGTCTCCTAAGCTTTGGGAAAAGGTGGACATGGGAGAATCATCTCTGTAGGATTTCGAGCCAAATCAACAAACACTTGTAAATCGACTGAGCGAAGTGGCACACCTGTGGTACTTGATAATGCAGCACAACAGAAGATAGATACTTTGAAGGCACAACTTGCTGCTTACCAAATACTTCACGAAGAGTTAGTAGCAAAGGTAACTAGGTTGACAGAACTAGTTGAGAATCAACAGGTACAAAAAAGGCAAGTTATTCCTGTTGAAGTTTATGTTTTTATTTCAATTATGTTAATTAAAGTATCAACATGCTACTGTTTTATTTAGCTACTAAGCATTAAATGCTCTGTCTATTATACATTGCGATTGTGATTGAGATAAAAATTATGGCTATCTTGTATGATATACATTAAACAATATATCAACTAACACTGAAAAAAAAATTAAGAAGAAGAGTATAGGGACAATTATCATTTGTGTGACAATTTTGTGCTTTTATTTTGCTACTATATAGATACTGGTGATGATATAGTTCGATAATTCGTTGTAAAAATCATCTAAATTAGATAACTATTAAACCCTTTATGCACAAGCAATATGTATCGAGTATTAAACGTTAAATTTGAATGAATTCCTTAGAGTTATGGAGAGTTGAAGCCAACGAGATGGAGTAGATTCATTATTTGCAAAACATGGCTTAAGAGATGAAAAAAAGTTATAGTACTAAGTAGTAACCTCGTGTAGTTGATCAACTACCAACTCAAATGAAGCCTCCTTGGATATTTTAAGTCAATGCTCTTAAGTGGTGAGATCAATTGTTAGCTTTGCTTAAATGTGCAAAATATTATACATCCTTGAAGCTTCTCGTGCGTTGAGTTCTTCTAAATTATGGGTTTAGGCCTTCAAATAATTTCATGGGAGTTATGAATGTTTAGAGCCAATTCTAGGCCACCCATAAACTGTCTTCAACATTTGATTGTCACTTGTTAGCTCAGTGAAGCAGTGTCCTCTATTAGCTGCTAAAACAACCGATTCAAGCTGGTCTTACTTTTGAGTGTTTTCCTTTTCTTTTTCCACCTTTATGAATTGAATTTACTCGGATATAATTATTCAGAAGTCTCACAATTGTCTTTGTACTACAGTTTCTTTTTTATGATCATTTATACTGTATATTAAAGCATAATATTCTCTGCCCATTCCCTAATTACATGAGTCTTAAATGAGAGTATATATGTTGTCTATTTGTTGTCTGTCTTCATCATAATATTCTAATTATTTGTATATCTTGTGTTTTGTTGTAGGCGCTGCCCAGAGCTACAAACTTGGGTGATGATTAATGATGGGTATGCTGTCTTTTGTTCAAGTATATATCTTAATTAGAATTAAAGTTATATGAAGATATAAGTGAAACGGAGTAGAACTATTAATGCGCCTTTTGTTCAAGTATCTTATAGATTCGTACACACTGTAAGTGAATCTGAGAAGGATAATTCATGTTCATGGCACCTTTTGTCAAATATTTGCCAATCGTATGTAAATTTAACGTTCATGGCACTTTTGTTAAATATTTGTCCATCGTATGTAAATTTAATGTTCATGACACCTTTTGTCAAGTATTTGCCAATTGTATGCACAGTGAATTTATATAATTAATATTCAAAATTGGTTAACTTTTAAGTTTAATGTATGTGGTTTTAAATAAGCAGGTCTTTATTATAGTTACCTGCTAAATAAAAATAAATAAATAGAAAGATCTACGCTGACGGTATTGTAGTCGTCATAGTATTATAAACTTCATGTCTACACCGATAGTAGTACCGTCGCTATAGTGTACACACTGAGTTTTAGTCTCTCTACACCGACGGCACAACCGTCGCTATAGTCTCATAAACCTGGGTGTAATTCTATCTACCCCGACGGTACTACCGTCACAATTTTACTTTTTTTCGACGGTGAATATCCGTCGGTGTTGATAAAGAGACCATCGCCATTTAGACTCTAAAGTTTGGTGGAAAAAACGGTATAGCGATGGTCTGACCGTCAGTATAGGGGCATCTATGCTGACAATTTATATCCGTCGGTGTTGCTAACGGTATTGTCGCCATTTTGACTCTAAAGTATGGTGGCAAAAATGGTATGGCGACGATCTAACTGTCGGTATATGGACATCTATGCCGACGGTTTATATCCGTCGGTGTTGCTAACGGTATCGCCACCATTTTTACTCTAAAGTTTGGTGGCAACAATGGTATGACGACGGTTTAACTGTCGGTATAGGGACATCTATGCCGACAGTTTATATCCGTCGGTGTTGATAACTGTATCGTCGCCATTTTGACTCTAAAGTTTGGTTGCAAAAATGGTATGGCGACGGTATTGCCGTCGGTATAGGTGGATCATAGCGTTGGCATAGGTATATGGCCGCGGAACTATCGGCCACGGTGTGGTACCGTCGGGATATCCTATGGCGACGGATTTCGGTATTATGCCGACAGTTTCATACCATCGTCATAATAATTAATATTTTTTTATCGTTTCGTACAAGTAATTTGAATTTTATATTTATTGAAAGAGAATTCATGCTCAAATATAGTTGTTCAAGTTTACATCTATACAGATTGATCTTATATCTAATGACTAAATTTGAAAGTCCGAGTTATTCATACTCAAATAACTTTATTAGATTATTTGAACCTTATCATGTGTACATTAAAAGTTTTAATTGACTTGTGATGATTGTCTATGCCATTTAATTCGATTAGACCAATAATGACATAAAGTCAATCATTGTTTTTTTTTCTTAAAAAGAGATTCAAACCAATTGTCTTGGTATGAACTCTTGTTTATTGAGATGAACAACCCTCATAGGAGGAAAAATTACTTTTATGTCGAGAGACCGTCTTTACGCAAATGTTGAATGTGAATGTTATGCATAACATATGGTACTTTAGGTTGATCACCTACTGTACTTATTCATGTTGAGGATTTTTAGTAAAATATTGTCAATCCTAGTATGTGTTTATGGTTCATAGCGACCACTCAGTAGCGAAAACATTCAAACTCTTAAATATTTAAAACTACTTGTCCTCATTTCACTCAACTTATATCATGAACTGCCTTTCAATTGTTAAAATTTTTAAAATTATTAAACCTTGAGCATACGTCTTTATTTTGTTTGCTTTATACTTGATGAGCAAACTTGTTGCTTGTAACGCCTTCAAAAAATCCCCGCATTCGCTACGATGGACCATGTGCGTTAAACTCCATTTACTAATTTAACCAATGATCTCATAATCATATTGGTTGATTTAGTCTATTTTAGACTATACTTTAAAATTTTCTATTACTTAGTCCATGTATCTTAACTTGATCTCGATGTCATTATTTATACAAGTATCAACTTTTAGTTCATCCGTATAAATGGATAACACCATATATAACGATCCAATTTTAACCTTAAAATTTAAATATTCTATAACTTTATATATCTAAGATTCACGACATTAAATCATTATGACGGTTCTTGGGAACAAAGAATTCTCGCGATGAATGTTTGTATCTTCATACGTGATAAATGTTTGCATCTTTATTCGTGACAAATATTTTTATCTTTGTATGGTGCAAAATTTTATTTCCGTACAGAACATACCCAACTAGTTAAAACCCTCACTTGAAACACATTTGGTTATAGTGATATCTCTTCATATCAATATTCTTACTTATCTAATCTCATAATCATATTGATTTATTTAGTCTATTTTAGACTATACTTTAAAATTTTCTATTACTTAGTCCCTGTATCTTAACTTGATCTCGATGTCATTATTTATACAAGTATCAACTTTTAGTTCATCCGTATAAATGGATAACACCATATATAACGATCCAATTTTAACCTTAAAATTTAAATATTATATAACTTTATATATCTAAGATTCATGACATTAAATCATCAGGACAGTTCTTGGGAACAGAGAATTCTCGTGATGAAAGTTTGTATCTTCATACGTGATAAATGTTTGCGTCTTTATTCGTGACAAATATTTTTATCTTTGTACGGTGCAAAATTTTATTTCCGTACAGAACATACCCAACTAGTTAAAACCCTCACTTGAAACACATTTGGTTATAGTGATATCTCTTCATATCAATATTCTTACTTATCTGGCATTCAGAATAGTAATAACAAACTTGTACTTGGGTCCAAGGAACCTAACGATGAATTTGACCATTTTATGTCAATTAGTCCTGTCTCGAATGCTTACAACACTCATAAATATTATTTATCATCCTCATTATGATAAGTAGTTCATTGTCAATACTATATTAACATTTTACTATCTATATAAAGTTTAGAGTATTAGCATAACATGATCAACCAATACCCTCATCCAGATTTTTAACAATTCTAAGTTATATCAAAGTAAAGATATAATAACATTCTTATGATAATAAATAATATCATTCATGTAATATTTAGTTACATGATTTGCTTGTTCGTATTACAATAGTCATTATGACTTTATACAAATACAAATAATATAACATAAAACCTAGTCTACGCTTCTTCTTTACGTTCATTACCTTTTTATCATTCTTCATAATCTGCAAATAAGTTTTATTTACAAGAATGAGCACATCGGCTCAACAAGTCTAACATATTATCACATACACAGTTTATGCTTTCATATAAACTTTAAAATGCTTTTACTGAATGCTTAACAATAAACATATTTTATGTATACTCATATGCATCATCAAATATGAATTAACATTTAAAAGTAAATCAAGAACTAATACTTAATTATTTAATCACGTAAGACCTTCAGTCATGTACTTTCACATATCAATTATTACATAATAACATGGACAATCTTAGAATATACTAATAACACATAAAGGTTTAGAACTTTCTAATAACACATAAAGGTTTAGAACTTGTCTCGAATCGAAACGAGGGTTTCCCGGCGGAACGTTAAAACCCTACAAAACGGGTTATGTGTACCCGAATGTTAGTTTATCGAATTTTATTTCTTGATAAGAGTTTTTATAAAAAAAAAAAAAAAAACTACACTATTTTTATTAATGGAATATTTAGGATAAGTGACTAACTCAAAACCTCATTTTTAAGCATAAAAATCCGAGAGCACCTTTAAATTTTCAGTTTCGACCTCTTTTTAGGTAACAGTCATAACTTTGTCATACGAAAATATTTTGGAATGATTCTTGATTCTAAATTCATTAGAATTTCATGATATATACAGCTTTACTTTAGGTTGCTAAGGCATATTCCAAACTTAAAAATTTTAAAATCAACAAATAAAGTCAGATTGTGTACTAGACTTATCTTTCTTTGATCCGATTAGTAAAACTTGATACCTCAAGTATTAATTTGCTAAGATAACATGTTCTAACATTCAATAAATTTCATAACATAAAAATAACAAAATTATAAACCTACTTATGTACGATTTATGACTTTTAGTCAAGAACACGAAGAATGAAGTTTCATCGTTCTTTTACTACAACTTGATATCGTTAGTGTATCAAGCTAGGACGTCATGTTTTAGGAATCCATAACATTAAATTACAAAACATAATTTGTATTACCTCTTGAAGTGCAAGCTTTAATAATCTTGATCCTTCAAGCTTTAATAATCTTGATCTTTTAAGCTTTCAACTAACACTTTCTATATGATTATACTAGCTTTTCAACTTCTAGATTACACGGTGAATTGGTTGGTAAGGATTATGAAGAGTGAAGACTCTTATTTATAGGATTTTCTAAGTTATGGTAAAATGATAAAAATAACAACAACAACAACAACAACAACAACAACAACAACAACAACAACAACAACAACAACAACAATAATAATAATAATAATAATAATAATAATAATAATAAAATCACATGGATGTTTCAGATTCATTCTAATTGCTTTGTAAGTTATTTTAGGCTGCAAATAGTCTTTAGGTAATAGAATATTTTTAGAATTTTAATCTACGCCGTGCCTTCAGGCACGGATAATTATGTGTCATCTTTTTGGTGTTTTTGCGGGCTATATCGAGAACAACTATTATAGTAGGCTTTGACTAATGGTATGAAAATCTTGTCCAATTTCAAGAAAAAATATAGAGGAAAAAATATTATAGTGATGCGATTTAGTTGGTGTTATGACAATACTTTTTTGTTTGGACTTAGATGACTCATTTTATACGCAAAAGCCTTTCTTTTGAATTTTTATATCTTTTTTTTCTCATTGGATCCCACCAAATGGCTTGCAGTACTAACCTTTTTTCACAGGAGATACTATTCATAAATCATATTGATCGATGGTTAGAGATACTAGAGACAAATAAATGCTGCCAAACTTCTTATTCCGTTTTGTCAATAAAAAAAATGTGTGTGAGATATCCGAAAATACTATATTACACAAATTTAAGCTCGTTATCGTCAATCAATTAATTGCTCAAACATGCCAAAAACTAATTTTAAATTGGGAATGAGTAGCACACTAATGTTTGTCTCAAAAAGAAACTATGACTCGATTGAGTATCAATTTTTTTTGTCTTAATGGTTAGACTCTCAGTTCTATTATAGAAGTGAGAGTCCACAACAATTTTAGATTTTTCAATCTATAAATATTAGATATAATACTTAACTGTTATATTAGTTGCATCATGCTTTCAGACACGGGTTATCCTTAGTAAATAAATATATGTTGTCTATTACAATGACTTTCTAGTCCCAAAGTCTACAACCTTTACCAAAATATACATCACAAACTACAAAAGAATATCAGTGTTTACGTTACAATCTTATAAGTCTTAAACAAAATATAAATAGACTAACAACGGTCTATATAATTAAGATTTCGCTTTTTCTTTGCCTTTATTTGTACCCGACCCCTCAGGTTTAGCTGCAATAATTCCATGACATAGCAATTGTGAGTAACTAGTTTGCCCAACAAGTTTAAAATGAATACAAAATATGTCATGGATAAGAATAATGACAGAAAGATTCAATAATATGAATTTGATATAATCAATGCACAATTTAATGAGTGAAAAATTATTATTTAAATGTCGAGTGGTGGAAAAATCGCGAACGTATGCTTTGAGGAATCAATCATTGTACTTAAGGGGATCAGCCTCGCGTACCACATGTATATGCATAACATTTATTCTGTGTATATTGTTTGTCCGATACTTGGTTCTTCCCCATTATGGGTTGTTCTTCTCAGTCTAAAAATCTGTGCCACTATAGTTTGGATAACTTTCAAAATAAACTTCATATAGGTCTAGCTAAACAAGTGACTTAGACTTGTTCTTTAATCAATTCATAACTCAAGAATGGAATATGAATTCATATAATATATGAGATTTATAATAATATTATTGTGGAATAACTTGTAATATAATATAAGTTTAAGATTTAAGAAGTAACACAATAATATTGAGTAGAGTTAGAAAACTTATTCAATATAAATTTGAGTAAGATTAAAGAACTTGTCTGTTTGTCGATTTACAGCTAATTTGCTTAATTTAAACTTCTCTTGAAGACCTAACATTTATAACGTTGGTCTATTAATTAGTATAATCATTCACTTAAACATTTAAGTTTATTAGTTACATAGCATATAATCACATATGACTATCACATAGCACATTGTGAAGAATTTTCATATCATTTACCCTAGGTAATACCCTTAAATGTATTTAGGTAAATGATTTAACCATCAAATATTACTTCTCTTTAAGTAATATTAATTTAATAAACTTACAACATTACTTATAAAATTATTTAAATTCATAAACAATTTATTATAATTGTTTCATTACCTCATTTATTATTAATTATTATAAATGATAACTATCCTTAGTTATCGTTGCATAACTAATTATTCATGTGCTTATTAATCCTTCTTATTTATTATTAATCATTAATTAAATGATAAATAATTAGTTTATTAATTTTCATCCTCTTTAATAAATAATAATTAATTAGTTTATTAGCATTACTTATTATTTAATCTTAATTAAATAATAAATAATTTTATTAACTTTTATCATCTTTAATTATTATTTAATGTTAATTAATTAATTTAATAAATTAAATATCCTTAATTATTATTTAATGTTAATTAAATAATAATTAATTAATAAATTATCCTTACTTGTTATTTAATCTTAATTAAATAATAAATAATTAATTTATTAACTTTAATCATCTTTAATTATTATTTAATGTTAATTAAATAATAATTAATTAATTATACTGACTTATTATTTAATCTTAATTAAATAATAAATATTTAGTTTATTAACTTTAATTATCTTTAATTATTATTTAATGTTAATTAAATAATAATTAATTATACTTACTTACTTAATTATTATTTAATCTTAATTAAATAATAAATAATTAGTTTATTAACTTTAATTATTATTTAATGTTAATTAATTAATTAATTATCCTTACTTATTATTTAATCTTAAATAATTAGTTAACAACTTAATTACACCTTAGTTATTATTTAATGTTACTTAAATAATAATTTAATCTATTAATTATCCTTACCTATTATTTAATATTAATTAAATAATAAATAAATAGTTTAATTATTATTTAGTAGTAAAATAATAAATAATTATCTACTATTTTTATTATTTAGTAAAGTATTAATCAATCATTAATTTTAATAAATACCTAATGACATTATAATTATCCAAACTAAGTTTTATAATATTCTTTATTAAATTATAAATATTTTCTCTTTTGGAACCATCATAAGAATCGGCCTAGAAAGACCCGAACCGGACCCTATAAGGTAAAAAAAAATCGGACCGGCCAATTTTTTCTAAAGGAAAGAACAAAATGCTTATAAAATTTTCTGATTTTGCCTCCTTGACTAAAACTTGAAGAAAATGAAATCTACAAGTCCGATTGACCTCAAATTTGTATCGATGGATTCGTATCTTCTCGAAATACAAGATTCCATCATCAAAATACAAATTTAGACGCAGTTTGTTTATTGAAAATGGCCATAAAGTGGACTATTGTGCACAAATTTGCAACAGTGAAGTGTTTTTAGTAAAAATTTCATATTTTGCTCATTTTAAATCATTTTTACATTATTCCAAAGAAATTTTGTTCTTTACTTACATTATTATCACTCCAAGAAAAAATAAATCACCAAGATCATTTGTAGGTTTCAAAATAAAAAGTTTCAAACATACTTTTGACTTAAGTTTACCGGTAAAAACTAATTTCAAGCTTTTTACTAATCGATTCATATTAAAAACATATAAACACTCATTATAAATCCATGGAACCCTTAATATACTAAAATATCATGAATCTAAATATTTAAAGTTTGTAAATAACTTTTCTACTATAAAAAAATTAAATAGAACATAATAACTTCAAACTAGGATTTTAGGGTATATATTTTATTTTTTGCTTTTGATGACTTATTTTCTTTGGTTTCTAAAGTAGGTTATAAGTTGTGATGACACCAAGAACACCCCCAACTTGAACAAAATGACTTGACTCACTTGACTCGGTTGTGACTCACTAGACAACTCACTAACTCACTTCCTTTTTTCTTAACTCACCTAGTTAACTCACTAAAACTTACTAGCACACTATGTAGAGAATACTTGGAATATTTTGTAAACTCTCAACCAAATGAGCTAGCTTTTATTTATAGTAGTAGAAGTATATACATATAACCTATATAAGTATACATTGGACATCAAGTTTTTCCCAAAATTGCTAGCAATAAGGTTGAGTAATCCATACACTATCTCAAGCAAATTATTTGATAAATTTTGAAGTCCAAAAGGTACTCCCTGAATACCCATTGGTCATGTCCCTCATTATGCTCCCATTTTTGATTTATTTTATTATGCAATTTTGATAAATTAAAGTCTTTTAGAAGCTTTACCAATTGGATCAAGAATTGGGTTTGCAATTTATTTCATTTAGGCCATTAGAGTACATAATAATCCACCAGCATTGGGCTACTAAATTAATTTACTAGTTTTCTTAAATAAAATATTGGGCTAGTTTAAATAAATACCCAATCTCATAGCAATTCTCACAAGTTCATCATTTAATTAATTGATTTGGCTTATTTAAGTAATTAATGAATAATTTAATACTCTAATTAAATTTAATTATATAATCCATTTAGACTTTCCATATTCAATATTAATTGAATATTTAATTAAGGTTCCACAACATATCAATTCCGTGATATAAAAAAAATATAACTTTAGGTTAGTCCGATAATTAATAGTCATTCATCGAACTTTTTTTAATTAAATTAATTCAATAGTCAAATATTATCAAATAAAATTAAACCACATCGTTAAGGTTTAAATTAATTCACACAACAATGCAATTAATTAGAAATTAAATTTTTAATTTTATTTATAATGTAATTCAAAATTCTTGGTCATTACAACAACTAAGCTTTGGCTCCAAGTTTGGCTTGGCTCCAAGCTTTACATTTTCACTACTACAAAAAAGTAAAAAGATAACACTTAAAAAACGTTGTAATTTTCTCCCAGAAACGTCGAGGTTAAGGGTGTCATCTATTTGACCCATTTTATACAACGTTTTTAAAACGTTGTAGTTGGCTAATAATACAACGTTTTTTACTTAAAAACGTTGTAGATTGTCCTTAAATAAATGCTAAGATGCATGAAAACGTTGTAGATGGTATCATTCCACAACATTTAGACTAATTTATACAACGTTTATAAGATGTCATCTATTGTAGTACATTTAGACAACGTTTTTAAAATGTTGTAGTGTAACATAAAAATGTTGTAATATATCTTTGTTAATACATTACACAACGTTTAGGCTCATTTATATAACGTTTTAAAGGTGTCATCTATTTAGCACATTTCTGGTTTAAAATGTTGTAGTTTGTTACATCATACAACATTTAAACAAATTTATACAAGTTTTATAAAGTGTCATCTATTTGGTAACATTTAAACAACGTTTTCAGACAGTTGTAGTTTAACTGAAAAACAGTTGTAGTTCACCCATATCTGAAAATACATACACAGTTTCTCATTAATGCAATGATATATAGCTAAAAAAAACTCTAAATTCTCATTTAAAACCAAAATGTATCAACCATTTTCAGTTTCAAAATACATCCAATAATACCACACGTTTACAGTTTCAAATTACTACATCCACAAAATATACCAACTATCCACAAAATATACCAAACTAACTGTACACTTTGTTGAGCACTTTGTTACCCTTTCTTTATTCTAGGAGGACTCCTTGCTCTTCTTTATTGCACTCTTCTGTACATTTGTTTTCCTATAGACAATTTCAAAACACTTAATAAAGTTAAATATTTTCAATTATTTTCTTTGAAATTAGTGGAAGAAAATTGAAGACATCTAATTTGGGACGGAAGACATCTAATTGAAGACATCTAATAAGCAAGAGGATAATACCTGTCGTGAATAATGCTTAGAGTCTCTTTTCATGGAAGCCATTTCGACTCTCATCTTTTGAACTTCAGCCTGCAATCAGGTATATAATAGAAATAGATTCTTACATAACCTTGAGAAATCAATTTACAACATTAGAACATATACGTAACTTCTAACCACAAAAAATCATGTCCTGGTTTCCTAATAAAATGTCTAATAAGCAGCACAATCTGCATTATTCTACTTTTATAGTTAATGATATAGACAAAAAACACATGCAAACATATAACTGTGCCTTTAGTTAAATTACTTGCATTTTATTTCTCCAACCTTGGGCTTTTAGAGACTGACTAGTTTAAAATATCTGTACTAGTGAACGCGACATCATATCTTAATCATGAATGATCTGTAGCCAGAATGATAGACATTAGAAAAATACAATGCATTCATAATGGAACTATGGCAAAAAACAGAAATAAATGAATTGTACAATGCACTGTAGTTTAGAAGTTATGTTTAGAGATAGAAAAAAAATGTGGGTTCTTTGTGATGGAACTTCATTATTTGAATCATTTCCGTCTATCAATCATCTCAAGCTTTTATATGCAAAGAAGCCAAACTTCATTATCAAGAGCCTTAATTAGTTGAATAAATCAAGAGGAAAACTACTTACTGCAAGAGCCTTAATTAGTTGAATCTCTTTCTGTCAAAATCAAGGTGCATTTATGAGATTGGCCTCCTCCAGCATCATTAGCATCTTCTAGCTTAGGAATCCCAGTGATCTTATTTTTCTTTGATCCATCAGTTTTCTTAAGGTCTTTACTCTGCTTGAAATCTGCCCATGAGAGTAGACTTTCCACCACTCCAGACTTAGTAACTACAGTTAAGTTAATAAACAATCAATAAGAATAATGCCAAACCGAGGCGAATAGTTAATGCTTCCTTAGTTTGAGAATCAAAAGCAGGGTTATCGATAAGAGAATTAACAAAAACCCATAGAGGTTTCTTGACAGTATGAGCTTGGAGGTTGGCATTCTTCTTCTTCTTATTTACAACGCTCATAATATGAGTTGTGATCTGGTTAGTAATTTAATCGACATGAGTCCCACCCTTGATTGTCGCAATCGCATTCACAAAACTGATTTGTTAAATCTACAAAATAGTTAATACGTGTACAAGTAAAAACCAACAAAATGTCTAAGAATTATGAGATACTATTAGAACTTGTTCAATTAATTATTGAAGAGAATATCATGACGTTACACGGATGACATAGATGTGATCAAGTGCATGCATGTAGCATCTTATAAAGATACATGTGGGATGTATTTTTTATGACGTAACAAATGATAGAAGAATGTGTATAACACACACAAAAAAGGAACAAAAAAAAGGACAAGAATGTCAATTGAAGATAACATATGCATAGGTAAAATTTTGATCATGGTAAGTTGATAAAATTTACAGTGCCTAGTCCTCTCTTCCCACCAAGTGGAAGACTGCAACATGGATAACATTTTTAGAGCCACATATTTCTGTAGGCTGATTAGAAAAAGTAACTTGTTTCGCTTCATAATTAAGAAACATATACTTTGGCTCTTTAGGTAATAATTTTATAAAAAAAAAAACTGTGATTGTGGATTCCGACTACAAGTAAAACCCAAAAACAAGGTATAGAAACTACAAATGACTGATATAGAGAGATAAAGAGAAACGCCAAACAAAAGAGAGCAATATCCTCTTTAAGGAACTACTCCAGTGAGGGCATACCTTGTAGCCTCTTCGCAGGAACTCAAGTGAGCTTCCTTGTTCCTCCTGCAGTCCCAGCAACCTCAACAGTTCTTCCTTGGTCTGGACATACCAACTAGTGTTAAATTTACAGTACTATTTGTCAAACCTAATAAGTGAAGCAACAATCATTAGGGATTGAGATGGAAAAATAGAAGACGCAATGAAGAGTTAGATAATATATGTTACCTTAATAGCTTCTAATATCTTGTTGAATTCCAACTTATCTTCATTCTTCACTGTGGTCAAACACAAAACAACTGCAGTTTTCTATCTGGCAATAATTCACAATATATTATTCTCTTACAGTTCCCAATCGTGCTTTTCCCTTCACAATGCAATATGGAATTTCCATCTTCCTGCATAATGGAGGAAGCCAAACTACCAATTCAATAGGGTCCACATCATGAGCAATAACCACCAACTGTGCTTTATTCTGCAAGGGAGTATTACAACTTCTTAGAAGGAAAATAAAGAAGATATCCAATAGATATATCCATGAACAGAACAGAACAGAACTGTACAGAACAGTGTGGGAGGAAACCTGTTCAATAAGGTAGGATGAAATAAGGTAGGTGACATGGTTCAGACCATACTTCACAACAATAGGCTTCTTGGTTCTTTCCTCTCTTAATTTGTTAACTGATGAATTAATCCTCTTACTAAAGTTTACATCTAAGATTATATCACAGAGTATGACATAATTAAAAATCAGTTTCGACATTAAAAACTGCAAATTTATCAAACAGTTCATTAACATAACCAATGATTATGCAACTAAAATCAGTTAGATACATTCATAGAGCAGAAGATATAACTACTATACAGAAACATAAAATGAGATACATGGACACCAATGCACTAGTTTAATTTGCTGAACTTGTAGACAAAACACTAGTTTAGGTTGTGACTGCCGCCTTTTACACAATTGGCAGCAGTTACCTATGGTGTTAACTGCTGGCATGCTGCTGCAGAAGCAATTAACAGACCGAGTATCAAGTATCTGCAAAGTATTTTTCTGAAATAAACACAAATAGTTTCTGCAGAAGTACTAGATAAATTGGAAAAATTATCTCACGGTAAAAAGTCATATCCGCTGAAATTAGCCCAGTCATAACTCCTACATCCTTCCCACCAAAAACACTGGAAGTCATTACTTTAAATAGCCTTCATCTCTCATTACAAAGCCCATTAACTTTTCCTGGTGTAGATCGAATCTCAATTACTGGAGCCAGTATCCAACTCTCGTTTCTAGTATAGATGACCTGCTGCTAGAACCAATATTCCAGGAAAAATGAATCCAATTAGATAGTCTCTATGAAGATCAGTAGATTTTCACATGAATATGAATATGAATATATAAAGTCCTGGATGACAATAAGAACTATTTATCTTTATAAATGGTTGACAAACGTGCTAATTAATTATAAAAATGAGAGATCTATTTATAAAAATATTAAATTAATGTGTTAATATTAATTTTAAAAAAAAAAATATTAATCTAGAAAATCAAAGATGCACCATCTTTAGAATCAGGCATTAATTATTAAATTCTTTTTGCTTACCGTCGTTAAGGTTTTGATCCAGTCACAGTTAGTTGCACCTGGAGACTTGGAAGAGAAGAGTGGTTAATCAGGTTACGCGTAGACACGTAGCCATCAGATTCAGTCTTCTGGCCGACGTTGGATCAAAAGTAAAGTCACGAGTGTACCTCAATTATTATTCTAAACTTTTTGAGTTGGGTGACAAATTTTAAGACGGAAAAGTAGTAACTTTTTAAGAGTTTTCAATTATTTTTACTTAATAGATAATTAAATACATGAAATATATATATATAGTAACTAAAATAAAAGGGACATACAAACTCACACAACTCATAAAAATCGAATCTGGAACTGGTCTTAATGCCTTGGTTTGTAACCATCAGATTCGGACCTCGTTCACAATATAACAAACTAAATTAATATAATTAAAAACTAAATACATAATATATATATATATATATATATATATATATATATATATATATATATATATATCAGGGCACATTAAAGGTCCATTTTCAAGGCACTAAGAACCATCAACTGCAATAGCAGGTGCTGGTTTTTGCAGGTTTACAGCATTCCAGCTCAACCATATCTGAAGTTCCTTGAGAAATACACTGCTACGCCATAACATGAAGCCCTTCGTGGAAAAGCTTCATAGGATATAACAAAGGTTGAAACCCTCTTCAAACACACAAATTTTAAAATGAAAAGATAAAGTAAACCAAAATAATTTGAGCAGCTCCATTGCAACCAAAAGAACATAAGATTTAAGAAACTTGAAATGCACTGTAGTTCATAGAAAAAGGCAAAAAGCATACAAAGCAGATAACAACTTTAACAAGGGCAAAAACACTCTGCTGTGAGTTGACAAAGCCACTGCCTATCCCCTTGTAGTTTTAAAATACTGTCTTAATGCTATTCTTGATGATAATTAAAGTTTTTGTCTAGTAAAGATACTTGACTAAATATAAACCTGGATGGTCTGGATGGTCAAACTCTGCAAATTCCTACTAGCTCAAAAAGTTATATAAAATATACACTAGTTCATAGGATTCACCTTAGTTGACTACCATTGCGTCTATTACTTCACTTTTTTGTTTTAGAAACCGACTTCACCTGGTTACCAGCTCCACCATCAGTGCTGCTACTACCACGACCAAACTCATCGTTCTCGCTGATGCCTAGTTCATTCTTTGTGTAAACATAAATTGTAGAAAACCGCTGGAACTTATTTCCTCCGGTACCGGCGACTAAAAAAATAAGAGCTAAAAGAACACAAGAGAGAGATTGAAATGTACATATAACCTTAGATTTGGAATTGGGGGAAGATAGGGCAGTGCAGTTCTATATTTATATATACATATAAGGAGAGAACAAGATAAAAACTCACTAATTTCTATAAAGCGATCGGTGATTCTTCTATTCAATCCCTCCAAAGATGAAACCCTAGAAAAATGAATGAGACCACCCAAAGCTGGAACAGAAACCTGAATAGTCAATAGATAAACAAATATTTGAAAGAGAAAAAAAATTGGATCTGCAGCTGTGCTAATGATGATAAGGATACGAGGAAAAAGTCAGATTACTTACTGAAGACTGGTGAACGAAGCTAGCTTTCAGATCTGATGAGTAAGATTGAGAGAGAACCAGAGATTATGAGTGAGGACGTGTTTTCGACTTGGGGTGATGTGATGGGTTTTGAGGTTTGAATCGGAGAATATTTCTTTGTAATGAAATTTTTTCATTTCATTATTAAGTGTTATGCTCTTCCGTATTTTCAAGTTTTCATCTCCGCGCGGTTTTTTAAAGCTCCGTGTTTTTTAAATAGATAACGTTTTCCTTAAAAAAACGTTATAAATTTCAAACAAAATATTGCCCCTTATAAATACATAACGTTTTTGCATATGTATTTATAACGTTTTTTGAAAAAAACGTTGTAAAAAAAAACACCACAACGTTTTTTACAAAAACGTTGTTCTTTAAGTGTTATCTTTTTACTATTTTGTAGTAGTGTTTGGCTCCAAGCCTTAAATATCTAAGACCTTAATGCCTTTCATCTAGATTGCTAAATGACCTTTCATGTCCTTCTAATATCAAATCTCATACGTTGACTTCTTACTATTCACAGTTGACTTTTCGTATTTATATCGTATTATTATCGTATTATTTTCTTATTCTATCTGTATAATTTTCGTATTATCGTATTTGTTAATAGTGATTAGGATTAAATTATAACCCTTAGCGTTTATAAGTTTTAGGGTTTAAGTTATAATCTTTTTTAAGTTTTTCAAACCCTAAATTTAGGTTTTCTCCAAAATAACTTCTTAATTTTAACAAGTGTTAAAGTTGGATATGTGAACCAAAACATAAAATTCTACATATAAATAAATCACATATTAGATTTGAAGCTCAATACAAGCTTTACTACTCACATAACACATAGTTTAGGTTAAAAGTTTAACCTTTAATTATATGATGTCGTAGTTTTGATTCGTATTTAATATTTTAGATAGCTCAATGTATAGTTGAGCAATTGTTCTTAGGTTTTTAAATTGACAACCTTTATCAGATCTTGTTAAATCATATTTAAAATATTTGGGATATTACGTTCAACTCAACTTATAAGATTTTCATCCTCGAAATTATTTCACAATTAACTTTAGTCATTTAATATCATTTTTATAAGTTCTATAAATATTCTGAATATTACATTCTCTCATTCTTATAAGAATTTTCTCCTCGAAATTACCGTATAATCATCCATATTTTACTCTTCAATATGATTTTTCTAAATACCTTTTACTCACAGTAAACTCCTAATACTTTGATTAGGTTAACAATGTTCACTTATCTCTACACATTTTTTTTCCATAACTCTAGGTTTTAAACCCTTTACCAAACTCGACTTTCCGTCACATTCTTTTTTTATTTAGGATTCTTCTAACTTATACTATGGTCAATCAAGACCTTGAACTTCTTTTAATACTATGGATGCCATATAACCCACAATTATTTAACCGTTATCAGGACTGAAAAAACACCCTTCAGTGTAACAATTAATTCAGACTGAAAACATTCATTATAGTACTTCAGGTGATCAGCCTGTTGTACCATATTATTATTTTAAAGACGCGGCATGTTACATTTATCGGATTCATACGTCTGTTACTTTATCATAACTAAAGGTGTCTAGCCGAAACAATTGGCATTGACTCATATTTAAACCATTCAAACTTTTGAAAAGCAATCTTGTGACAGTATACCGCACCTTACAAAGTGCGTTGATGACTCATCATGTATCATCTTCACACCAGGTTAAATAGGGTGTTGATGAATAAATCATTTTCTTATTCTTCATATTAAATCCGTCTAGCCAAAGCAATTAGCATATACATACAAATAACATAGCTAAAAAATTTCCATTTTAAAAACTAATTTTATGACTTATTATACCCACATGAAGTAACGGTGCATGACTTACGATCATAACCCCACCATTTGATTATGTGTTCATGATAAAATTCATTAAATTTAACTTTGTCTAGCTTGAAAAATTTAACATAGACATAGCTAACAAATTTTTTCAGTTCAACTAGTGAAAAATTCTTTTCAAAGGCACCCAAGTGCAAATATACGTATGAAGATCCAGTATAGTTAGAAATTTTTTGGAATACCCTTAATCCTCTATCGTTTTTACTATTCTCTAACCATAACACAAGTCTTGCAAATATATAGTAATATAGTAAACTGGTTGGTTGTTTTAAACCAATAAGAACAAATATATCAGTTCCTCTTCTTATCAACACGGGATTAAAAATGTCGCAGTGCATATCAGTCTTTACCAATATCACACTGAAATGACAATTTCATAGCCGCATCTTATAGTCGGTTCGTTTGACATATCATAGTTCCCGCGCATACAAGAATTTGTTCACTTAGTAACTAACATATAAATATCTTTTAAAATCATTAGTTTTGACATAACAACTACTAACTATTCAATATACATATGAGAAAAGAATTAATTTCTCATAATATATATAAAGAAGAGTTTAACACAAAATTTCGATTTACTTATCAACATAGCAAACTGTGTTTTCTCCACCTAAGAACTAATGAATCAGTTCTCTGTCTCATCCACACTATCTTCAAATGATCTCATTCAATGTGTAACCTGTTTTAAAAACACTGACCATGAATCATTTATACCAACAGTGTAGTTAGATCGGTTCTCTGAAGCATATTAAACTTTTTCCCATACAAGATAATTGTTTAACTCAATTTTGCTACCATGAGTTTTCAATTGAAATCCATACTCCTCTAACTATTCATTCATTTATCATTTACATTTCTCAATGAGTTTACTTATCTCTTTCTCTAGTTTTTATGTACTCATAATATAATTATACATAATACCAAACATACCATTTTATTTTGATGAAACAGTTTCACACAAAATATTTAAGATTATTTTATCTTATTACTTGTTTGAGAACTTATATGTGTCCATTTATCTCTAAATATTCTCGCAAAAAGTTTATCTTTATTCAGTATATTTCTTTCACATAATATTTTTTAGTATTTAAGATTTAATAATATTTATGCATATCTTTTAATTTTCTATAGACTTTTCATAAGTCTATTTCTTTTTAATCCATCAGATTTTATCCTAAGGTACTCGTTTCTTTAGAGTTATAATCCACTGCTCTGATACCAACTATAACCATCATTCAATAGCACCTCACACTGGTACCTATCAGTTTGCCATCGTACTCATATGGCATTCCCTATGGAGAGTCTGGCTTTGGTGCCTCCCATAACGGGTAGTCACCAGTGAGAAACTTGGGGCTCTTTAATAGCTCTGATACTAATTGTAACGCCCCCAAAAATTCCCGCACTACAACAGACCATGTGCGTTAAACTCTATACATTTACCAACTTAACCAATGATCCCATAATCATATTCGTTGAATTAGTCTATTTTAAACTATACATTAAAATTTTCTCTTACTTAGTTCCTAGATCTTAACTTGATCTCGATCTCATTATTTATATAAGTATCAACTTATAGTTCATCCGTATAAATGGATAATACCATATATAACGGTCTAATTTTAACCTTAAGATTTAAATATTATATAACTTTATATATCCAAAATTCACGACATTAAATCATTAGGACGGTTCTTAGGAACAGAGAATTCTCATAATGAATGTTTGTATCTTCATATGTGATAAATGTTTGGGTCTTTATCCATGACAAATGTTTGTATCTTTGTCTGGTGTAAAGTTCTCTTTCCATACAGAACATACCCAACTAGTTAAAATCCTCACTAGAAACACAATTATGTTATAGTGATATCTCTTCATATCAATATTATTACTTATCTGGCATTCAGAATATTAATAACATGCTTGTACTTGGGTCTGAGGAACCTAACAATGAATTTGACCATTTCACATCGATTAGTCCGTCTCAGATGATTACAGTACTCACAAATATTATTTACCATCCTCATTCTGATAAGTAGTTCCTTATGAATAGTGTATTAACATTTTACTATCTATCTGAAGTTTCAGAGTAATGGCAAAATATGACCAATCCTTATTACTAATACCCTCATTCAGATTAATAGGTTTTTAACAATTCTAAGTTATATCAAAGTAAAGACATAACAACATTCTTATGATAATACATAATATCATTCATATAATATTCGGTTACATGATTTGCTTGTTCATATCACAACAGTCATTATGACTTTATATAAATACAAATACTATAACATGAAGCCTAGTATACGCTTCTTCTTTACGTTCATGACTTTCTTATCATTCTTCTTAATCTGCAAATAAGTTTTATTCGCAAGAATGAGCACGACGGCTCAACAAGTCTAACATATTATCACATACATAGTTTATGCTTTCATATAAACTTTAACATGCTTAGACTGAATATGCATCTCAGTTAATAATCACATTAATTTATGCTTAACAATAAACATATTTTATTCATACTCATATGCATCATCAAATATCAATTAACATTTAAAAGTTAATCAAGAACTAACACTTAATCATTTAATTACATAAGACATTCATTCATGTACTTTCACATATCAATTATTACATAATAACATGAACAATCTTAGAACATACTAATAACACATAAAGATTTATAACTTTCTAATAACACAGAAAGGATTATAACTTATCTCGAATCGAAACTAGGGTTTTCCGGCGGAGTATTAAAACCCTACAAAATGGGTTACGTGTACCCGAATGTTAGTTTATCGAATTTTATTTCTTGATAAGTGTTTTTATAACTGAACTAGAATATTTAGGATAAGTGGCTAACTCAAAATCTCATTTTTAAGCATAGAAATCTGAGAGCCCCTTTAAATTTTCAGCTTCAACCTCTTTTTCGGTAACAGCCATAAATTTATCATAAAAAAATATTTTGGGGTGATTCTTGATTCTACATTCATTATAATTTCATTATCTACAACTTTCATTTAGGTTTCTAAGGAAGATTCCAAACTTAAAAATTCGAAAATCAGCAAATAAAGTCAGATTGTATACTAGACTTATCTTTCTTTGATTCGATTAGTAAAACATGATACCTCAAGTATTGATTTGCTAAAATAACATGTTCTAACACTCAATAACACTTTATAACATAAAAATAAGAAAATTATAAACATACTTATGTACGATTTATAACTTTTACTCAACAACATGAAGAACGAATAACTAAGTTTCATCGTTCCTTTACTACAACTTGATATTTTTAGCGTATCAAGCTAGGACATCATATTTTAGGACTCCATAACACTAAATTACAAAAACATAATTTTGATTATCTCTTGAAGTGCAAAATTTATTACTCTTGATCCTTCAAACTCTCAACTAACACTTTTTATATAATTATACTAGCTTTTTAAACTCTAGATTACTTAGTGAATTGGTAAGGATTATGAAGAGTGAAAGGTCCTATTTATAGGATTTTTTAAGTTATGGTAAAATGGTAAAAATGACAACCAAGCTTTGGCTCCAAGTTTGACTTTACTTTAACTTTGGCTCCAAATTTGGCTTGGCTCCAAGGTTTACATTTTGGCTCCAAGCCTTAAATATCTAAGACCTTAATGCCCTTCATCTAGCTTGCTTAATGACTTTTCATGCCCTTCTAATATCAAATCTCATACATTGACTTTTTATTATTCACAGTTGACTTTTAGTATTTATACCGTATTATTTTTGTATTATATCTGTATTATACCCGTATTTGTGAATAATGATTAGGGTTAGGTTATAATCCTTAGGGTTTCTAAGTTTTAGAGTTTTGGTTATAACATTTTTTAGGTTTTTTAAACCCTAAATTTAGGTTTTCTCTAAAATAACTTCTTGATTTTACCAAGTATTAAAGTTGGATACTTGAACCAAAATACAAAATCCTACACATAGATAAATCACATAACACATTTCAAACTCAATACAAGCTTTACTAATAACATAATACATAGTTTAGGTTAAAATTTTAACATCTAATTGTATACGATCGTAGTTTCGAATCGTATTTAATCTTTAAGATAGCTCAATATATAGTCGAGCAATCGTTCTTAGGTTTTTAAATTGATAACCTTTACCAGATTTTGTCAAATCATATTTGAAATATTTGGGACGTTGCTCATTCTTTCTTTACCTGAAATGATATAGTTAAGATCGAGCAAGACAGTGCTTCAAGAAAAGATAAAAAAAAGACAAGGTTGTGGAGTAGCTTTGTTTTGTTATGTTTTAAGATTATGATATTAGATATTTATATTAAGACTTATGACAATTACGAATTAGGTTGTGTTGTGTATTAGTAATGGTTGCGAGATTTGAGACGTGAATAGTTATGTTATATCAATTTAAATATTTTTATTATTCCCCAATGAGTTATTATTAGTATGATGTACGAGTTGGATCGTGAAGTACCATATTCGAGGTATAGGTATCTGAATTTGGAGGTGTCACATTGGCTTTGGTGCAACTGAGAGATTGAAAGTAGTATGCCTTCAAGCCAATTACATTTGATGTGATAACATTACTTTATAATTTTATTCTATTTATTAATAAAAGAATTTATTTAAAGGTATTTCATTATTCATGATTAATTGGTTGAATTAATTAAATGCATAAACTTATAGTTTTGGAGCAATACTTTTAGAATCATAATGTTGATTAAGTTAATGAAATCTAAATTCTAGATAATTCAAAAACTTAAATATTCCTAATCGTGAGATCACTAAAATGGAGATTAGTGAATCCGACTACATTAATACACATTATGCTTGCTCTTTTGATGATTAATCTCATAATTATTTGTGTAGAGATACTAAAGCAAGTATGTAGGTGCTTATTAGAGAATAAGTTCACTGAACGTGACTCGTTTAAGTAACACTTAATGGAGTTCTACTTGCATTTCAATAGGAGTTCTTAACGTGATAGTAATACAAGTAGGGATGTAAACGAATTCAAATACAGTAGTATCCGTATCTGAAAAATCAATTCGCTATTCGTATTCGTACCCGGTATTTGACGAATTTTAAAAATGCTATTTATATCCGGTATTCGAAATAATATCCGAATATGGATAATATCCATTTTCCATTTTTGCTCATTTTATTCGAATAAACAGATTATTCGAATATTCGGGTATTCAGATTGTTTATCAGCCACCTATTATAAAATTCATTCAAATTATTTACAAAAAATAAAAAAAATTTGAATAATTACTCATAACCAATCACAATTTAAAGTTTAAACCATATATATTAATGAATGAATGTTAAGTTATTTATTTTTAATAAATACAATAATCAATACTCTAAATTACAATTCAAAATGAATGTTTTACTTATTAATGTTTAGATGTCTATTAAAAAGAAGATATCCATTTTATGTGTTAATTTGGAGTAATATTGTAGTGTGTATGAATATTTATAATCTATAATTATAACATTTAAATGATATTTATAATACTTGTTAAATGATGCATTTTAGATATATTGTAACACTATATATAACTAGAATAAGAAAAAAAATAATAAGATTTAAAGTATAGTTCATTAATTAATAAATGTTAATTTATTTATTTTTAATAAATACAATAATTAATGTTCTAAATTACAATTCAAATAAGCTTTTATTAATTTTAAAATCCTAAATTTCAAAATGAATGCTCTACTTATTAAAGTTTAGATGTCCATTAATAAGTTGATATCCATTTTATGTGTTAATTTGGAGTAATATTGTAGTTTGTATGAATATTTATAATCTATAATTCTAACATTTAAATTATATTTATAACACTTGTTAAATGATGCATTTTAGATATATTATAACACTATATAAAACTAGAATAAGGAGAAAAAATAATGAGTTTTAAAGTATAGTTCATTAATGAATGAATGCTAATTTATTTATTTTTAATAAATATAATAATCAATGATTTAAATTATAATTCAAATAAGTTTTCATTATTTTTGAAATCCTAAATTTCAAAATGAATACTCTACTTATTAAAGTTTATATGTCCATTAATAAGTTGATGTGCATTTTATGTGTTTTGGAGTAATATTGTAGTGTGCATGAATATTTATAATCTACAATTATAACATTTAACTAATATTTATAACATTTATAACACTTGTTAAATGATCCAAAAGTTATATTGTAACACTTGTTAAATGATATTTATAACACTTGTTAAATGATACATTTAAGATATTTTTACTTTATAATAGTAAAAATTCATTAACTATACTTAAATCATTTTATTTCAGTTTATTAATATTATAATAAAAGTGTTATTTCTTACTTTTTAGAAGTGAAATGATATATTTTAAAAGTAATTTTCGTCTGATAGTGAAAACTAATTATTATATAAGGAATATCACTTAAAAAAAATTATTTTGCTTATTATATATATATATATAGAAGTTATTCGGATACGGATCATAATTCGGATATCGAATTCCGGATATCCGCTATTCGCCGGATATATTTATGGTAAGAAGTTATACGAATACGCTTATATCTGTATTTGTATCCTTTTATTTGTAGATACCTTTAAACCGAATATGGATATATCCATTTTTTTTAATGCGAATAATATTCGATTTTTTCAAATATGGATGCAGATGAATACGAATTTTTTGGTTACCATTTATAGCCCTAAGTATAAGTGATCCTTAGACTTGATATCATCATAGTACCTTTTTTATGATAAGTTATACTTTGTAATATTCCTTAAGACTACATGGGTATACCAAAAGATATGTTCAGGTATAATAAGTTATATATGGAGGTAGGTGAATGATCAACAAATAATCTACCACTTACAGTAAAGGGAGATAATGTCCTATGTAATTTGATAAATGACAACTCAGAAATCCTTGACCAAGGTGGAATGAAAATTAGAAATGACTTTCTAATTTATATTAGAGTTGTGCATTTAAGAATTGAAATGCATATGATCAAATAAAATAAGACTTGACAGTAATTCTATGTCTTATATTTGATTGAGACATTGTGTGATAGAATGATTGAATTGTACGGTAACTATTCGCGAAAGAGGTTATTTGTGATCAAATGTTGAAATTCATATCATATAAAAAGTCGTGAATTGTTAAGGGAATTTTCCCTTATTATAGAATAAATATATTTATTTATTCTGAATTAATTCATAATAAATAAATTATAATTGTTCTAATTTATTTATTATACAACCGATTTAATATGAATTACTTAAAGTGTCACACCATAAAAGAGAAATATTTTATTTTTGAAGTGGATGCCATAACGATAATAATAAATTAAGTATATTTAATTTATACTATGGTGATATAATAAATTAAATAGTTTAGTATTTATAATTAAGTATTTTAAAAATACTAATTATAAATTAATAAGACGAGACTTATTATTTATTTATTTATTTCCTAATTGGTTTAAGAATTAATTAATAAGTAGTAGTATTATTATAAATAATTAAGTTCTTAAATGGTTTAAGAATTGTAATTATTATAATAAATTAATTTTGTTCATTATTAAATTAAGAGTTAAATTAAAACTAACTCCTAAAGAGTTTAAGAGGATTGGGCAAATCTATAAATAAGAGAGATCTTATTAAATTTATGTGTTATAAGATATATATAGATACTCACTTCTCGTCGAGCTTCTTCAGCTCATCGTCGATCTTAGCACGCATCGAATCGAGAAACTTTTGATCCAATTTTAGCACGAAACTCGAGGCTAGGGTTTCGTACAATAGGGTCATATCTGCAACCAAAACAAAAACCGAGATGTGCTTCCTGTTTGCCATTTTCTCCGTCCATGAATACTTTCTCTCTATTCTTTTCTCTCTTTCTCTAACTTGAAAGTAGTTTCAAGTTTGGGTCTGGATTTGTTAGGTTGTAAAAGGGGAAACAGAGCTAAAATTGTGTACAATATAAAACATAATACTTTGTTTTCAAGTGTTTTTTTTTTTTTTTTATCTTTTTTTTTTTTTGTTTTTCACTTTTAGTTATAAGAGAAAATTGAGAATTTTCAGATAAAATTATTTATTTTTTGTTATTAGAAAATAAAAAATCCATCTTTAAGAAAATTTATATACCTCTGTTTCCAAATTACAAGATTAATATTAACTTTTAAAAAAATATTTTTAAACTCAAAATTGACATGAATTTATTTAATTTACGTCAATACAATTATGAATATTATAAACTACCTAAAAAATAGTACTAATTATAATTATAAGATTAATTATTTTTAAAACTTAAATAAATTATATCAATTTTAAATTTAAAATATCATAAATTAATTTTAAAAAATTTAATAATAAACTTATAATTTAAAACGAAAGAAGTATATTAAAAATGAAGACTTTGTTGTTGATTTTTTATTCTCTAAATGTTAAACTTTTCAATGAACACAAATCAATGTAATTGTTTTAATAAATTTTGATTTATTAAAAATTATGTATAAATAGATACTATTAAAATTAGTACTATTAATTAGACTTGTGAGAAAACTTTAGACGGGTTAAATCACTTTTTTTTCTCATTGAATTGAATCTCAATTTACATATACATCACTGAATTGATTTTTTTTTTTACAATCGCATCACTGAATTGATTTTTTATTTATTTATATAAAAAAATCAATTCAGTGATGCATATGTAAATTGAGGTTCAGTTTAGTGGGGAAAAAAATAATTTAACCCAACATTAGACTATTATAGAAAAGATTAAACTTATTTTTAAAGAAAGTTTAAATAAAACTCATTTGATGTACTATTATTACAACACGTGCTATAATAATAAAAAAGTTACAACTAGTTGCACAAAGTTCCGCAGTAGCAATTGGCAATTCAAACTATAGACTATGAATCCGGGTTCAAATCCCGGCTGCGGAATAAATTTTTTTGTTGTCTATTATTTATAAATTATTGAGCTGAGATGAGACACACAATTTTATAATACATCCTTCAGTAATTTTTTTATTTGACATTTTAAGGTTATGCATATAGGTTAAAAAATATAATTACTATTTTATTTAATTGACTAAATTGAATATAAAATTTTAATATTAACCTTTTAAAATTTATTTGGGAAACTAAGTATTTAATACTTTTTTGAAATTCACAAACGACAATTATAAAGTAAAAAAAAATCTCTTTCTAAAAAGACAAATAAAAAAAACGAATGCAGTAATTCTCTTCGATCTTTTTTTAATTTTTTTTTTTTACTTTTACAACATTTAATTTAAATTATGGAGTTTAAAAAGAACCCACAACTTTGTTACTTAAACTTTCTAAATAATACTCTTGTTCTAAATTTAGATATATATATATATATATATATATATATATATATATATATATATATATATATATATATATTTATTTGTTCTAAAATTTAAAAAATATTTTTATTTTGAGATATAAAATATCATAATATAATCAATTTACCGTTTTTTATAAAAGAGTTGAAACAAGGGTAAAGCTGGTACATCATTGCTTTGCATGGGCAGGCAAAAAATTTGGATGGTGTTCTGAAAATATTGGTTACCATAATACAGCGGCGTGTCTCTATTATTAATTGCGAAAGAGCAACAAATCAGATCGGTGATAGAGAATCCTTACAATATGATCGGTGATAGAGACATAATTTGATACACTAATACACAATATGATTCCTTTGTATTACAAATTGAGTTAACATTTGTACCATAATTTAGTACAAAGAAAATGATGCCATAATTATGGTACGTTTACGTAATATAATTTTCTTTTAAAGGTGAAATTAGAAGTAAAAAATTATCTATAAAAAATATTATTATTAAAATTATCTCTAATTTTGAAACAAATTAGATATTACTAATGATAAAATTTATTATTATTTTTAATAGTTAAATGACAAGGTTTTAAAATATCTCAAATTTTAACTTTGAAAAGTCAATATTGACCTTATACTCTAGAACGAATGTAGTATAAAGTATTTCATTCGCTCAAATTCTCTGATCAGCTCCTCTTGTGCCATATAATTACTATGTTGGAATACGAAATGTCGTTAAAACAAAAAATATTTTTTCATGAATAGTATTTTCGCGTTATTTTTGTACTTTGACTTTTATTTGTTCTGTACAATCTCTCGTATCATTCTCGTATTCTGCTATGTATTATACTCATATTATAATACGTATAATACCCTTATAATACTCGTATTCTACTCGTATTTTTCTCTTATTTATACGTTGTACAAATACCTAGGTCAATGTATACACCAACGTATACTCTATAAATTATTTCTAAGTTTTTAAACAAGTATTTAATTACAATACTTATGCAAACACATTACACATAATTAACATATGTTAGTTTATTAATTTAACCTGTACTCACATAACACACATTTAAGGTTATAAGTTTAACCTTTAATCGTCTACGATCGTGTTTTCGAGTCGTATTATATTATCAAAGTATACCCAAAAAATTGTTCTTAGGTATTCTACTCACCAAAATTAGGTTTTAAACCCTTAACCTTTATTATAATTTTGTAAGATCATATTTACTGCACTCATAAATATCCGAGATATTACATTTTTGCCACCCAGAATTCTTTTCCCTCCAAATATAGTAGATAACTGCTGCGAATCCAAGCTTGCTAAGGGAGCCCGAGCATGAATGAATGGAGTCCCGAGTTTCTGGAAAAAAGTTCAACTAGATGATTCCAGTCTCTGGTGAAACCATGCCGTCCACAAAATCTGAGTGTTGGTGCCATTGGAATACCACATATGCAGCACAAAACAGTGCCTATAGTTTGCTTAATCGCAAACATCCCTGCTTCAGCCATAGCTGTAAACCAAATAGAGCAAGCAAGCAATAAGTACAAGATATACACAATACACAATACCTACATACAATACAGAGCCCCAATTAACCATTAGACTAAACTTGAGAATTAAGTTATAAAAGAACCAATTGTGACTTGAGCCTAAACAACTTCCCAAATTATAGCCAAAGAAGGCAACTTGATTGTCTCCTCCCCCCCCCCCCCCCCAACTCTCCACTCAACAATTCAATTGGCTATATACATAAATCACAACTTCAAACAGTAATAAACAAGTTAAAGCATACCTTTAACATATATACTAATAAAAGAGGAAAATAATTACTTTTGATCATAGTTAATTTGTAGAATTATAAAATTTTTATTGTGATGTGAATTTATTTTATTTTTTGTAATAAGAAACTCGTACATAATATATATATATATATATATATATATATATATATATATTTATATATTTATTTATCTAGTTTACAATTTTAATGAATTAATTAAAATTATATAAATTTGAATCAATTTTAATTTTAAAATTTTATAAATTGATTAACAAGAAGTTATAGTTCAGTATCAATACTGACAAAACAACTTCCAACGGGACAGAAATTGCAGGAAAGTATCAAACATAGAACCAAATCAACCAATTGTCATGGCTGAAATTATATTACTCCTATTTTGTTTATTTTTTTATATTGTTTATTTATTTTTATTTTTTTTAATTTTTTAATTTTTTAATTTTTATAAACAAATTATTTTATTCTCATACGGTTTACACATGAACCACGGGTGCTAGTCTTATTAATTTTCGACTCTAGTTTAATTTGTGTTTGTAAAATTTTAGCAAAGCTAACAACTGAATCAAATCTGAGTCGGGTCGTATTTTAATTTATAGAGCCCAAACATATTAAAAAATTAAATGAGACAAGTCATGAATATAATAACTTACTGTCAACATATAGATTCAAGGACGAAGAGTGGGGTCAATTGACTCTATTTTTTTTTTTTTTTAATTTTATAACATATGACAACATTTAAATTTTTTAAATATATGTATAAATTGTTTTCACTAAAATTTTATAAAATTTTTAATATAGGGGTTATTAAATTGAAAACTTAACCTTTTCATTAAGTACTCTCAAACTCATATGATTCATACCTCATCTGTATACGTATATTTATATGATCTTCTTATACTAATTAATAATTTATTTTATATATATATTTTTTTAAATTAATTATTTATAAACAATTTGTCTTTAGAAAAATTTATTAAGGTATATACACATGCATATATATATATATATATATATATAGTTAAGAATGTATACATGCATATATTAGGGTATATACATGTATACATGCATATATATATATAGTTAATAATTATTATATTATCATTATATTCAAATATATATTTTACATATATGCAATCTGAAAGTAAAATTATTTAAATAATTTAGCTCGGGAAGTTGCCCCCCAAACCCCCACTTATAAATTGTTTAATAATTTTGACCATTGAATATAAATTCTGGCTTTGTCACTGTATGTCGATATAGTTTTTGTTCTACATCTACTGTCAACATAAAAATAATTATTTTATAGTAAAAAAATAACAAATGACAATATTTTTTTTTTGTAAAATTGAGAATCCGTATTTGCCTTTATTTTTAAACTGATCAATTTGAAAATTAATAATTAAATATACTTATTTAATTTTTCAAAATAAAAAAGTATGAGATTAGTGGTATTAATTAATTTAATGTTTTCTGTTCCTCACATTTTTCTAGTGAATAAGAACTAAAGAAAACTGTAATCAAATTAGAGTATGAGCCAAAATTAAGCTCAGGAACAGCTAACAAACAGGAAACACGGTAAATAAATAAATACAACTCTTATATCAAAATCCATACATAATATAATCTCCATACAATAATAAATAAATATAACCCTAACACCAAATTAGGGCCAAAAGAATAACAAATAGAGCATCTCCAATATATATATATATATATATATATATATATATATATATATATAGATTTCTGAATGCCTCTTTTATTGCCAAAGCAGGGCAATGAACGACAAGAACAGCGAAAAGAAAGCAAATGCCCCAGACATCGCCCGGTAACCGTCGGCTTCCATTGTCGGCGCCGGGGCCGGAGCCCGATCTATTTCTTGGGCCACCGCCAAGGAGGTGGTGTACGCCGCCGCTACCACCACCAGTATGAAGACCAATAGAGCACCGGAGATTCCCTTCAACGCCATTATAGATTTCTAGATAGAGAAAGCGTATACAGAGAGAGAATCAACAGGCTAGAAAGGGGAAAGTAGATGGGAGACAAATTTTGGTGAGCTGAATTTTGATGCAAGTGACCTAGCAGTGAGGCTCAGAATTTATAGGCGTTTTTTTTTTGTTTTCCTTCTCATTATTGAGAATTTATTTTATTTTATTTAATTATTGAGTTTTGTAACGTTCAATTCCGAACGTTAATGGACGGTCCCACTGGAGTCTCTGGAACGTTAGGTTGGAAATTATGGAGTGGACAGCCGAGAAGAGGACGTTTGGGTTTAAAAGGTGTAAACTAGCCGTTATTGCTGATTTGCAGCCTGCAGGGGGAAATATGTTTTTTTAGAGCAGGGACTCGAAATTTTGGTATTGAAATATGTCTTAAATGATATTGTATTGAATATTTTAATAATAATAATAATTTATAATATGATTAATTATATAAGATTTATTTAATTAATATTATAGTGACATATTATTTGATATATTTTTTTAGATTAAAATTTTGAGACTCCTGTCATTATTATTTTTATATATATCTAAATTCTGGATTAAAATACCTTCATTAACTGTATTTCAATTTCTGTGAATTTATATTTATAGACAAATTTTAAATTTAGTGACATAATAAAATTAAAAAAATATATATATCTTAATAATTTAATATCAATTTCTTTATTGTCAATCACACGAATAATTATTAATGATACTTTTTTTAATCATGCAATATGGTGGACTAATTTTATAGGATAGAATAAGTATAACATACAACAATTATATTATTAAAAAATTGGACATAATATTAAAAATTATGTTATATCTTATTTTTTAATAATATAAATAAATATAATATTTAATATATTATTTAGTTATTATGAGCGTAGAGTTATCATAATACTATGTAATTGAGCTTTATGCAGTTAAAGTATGTAATTGCAACTGTCAAATCATACATGTTCTTGGTGATGGAGAAACCAGTAAGTACAAAACTTGACCGGTTTTTCTCATTTCGGAATTTGTGGGAATTTTTTGTTAAAAGTATAACGTGATAATAAAATTTTATTTTAAAATATAAGAAAAAAAAAATAGAGGACGTATATGACTCTGTAAATCTAGTAGCTTAATTTTTTTTAGTCATCATTCTTTTATAGTCATCAACAAAGAAGAATGAAATCTCTTATTGTTGAGAGATGGAGTCCTCATAGGACCACATGTATCAAAATGCACCAATTCTAAAGAGGCTTTAGCTCTCCGTGAGGCTTTCGGAAATGGAAGTCCATGCATTTTTCCGTAGACTTTCCTCTATAGCAGGCAATCCAACCACCATGTTCTTTTCCTACAACAATTTGACACCCATGTAATTTAAATAACCATATCTTAAGTGCCTCAAGTAGGATGTATCTAGACTTTCACTTCTTCAAGCAAGATTTTCCTCTATAGGTATGACAAAAGGAAACACCTTATTCTTAGACATTCCAACTTTTACCACTGTAAAGTTATTTTTCTTGTCAACAATTTCGCATTTGCAATCGTCAAAGATAACTGAATAGCCTTTCTTCAACAATTGACCAACACTCCAGAGATTTTCAGATAAATTTGGCAAATAGAGAACATCAGAAATTAATCACTTGTTACCTCCTTTGGTGTGGACAGCAACACCAAATTTTCCGAGAGCTTTCTATAACTTTCTGTCTCCAAGCTTTACTTGAGAAGTGAAGCTGTGATCAAGTTCTACGAAGAAGTCTTTATTTCCCATCATATGGCTACTGCAACCGCTGTCCAAATACCATAAATTCTTCTTCTTTTTTTCTTGCTAAAAAAATATCATAAATTCTGCGACTCACTTCCAGCAAGCAAGCAAGAGTACAGATGTTCATCATCATTTTCCTTTGTGAACTTAGCTTCATTTTGCTCCTTCTTGTTTTGAAACTAGCAGTCCCTTCGAGAATGATTAGGCACTCGACATCTTGTACATTTACATCTGCAATCCCGGGATTCATGCATGGTTAGATCTTTTGCAAATGATACACTGAGAATTTGCATTATTGAAACCTTGTTGTGAACTTCCACTTCTTTATTTCTTTGAGTTGTGATTGTAAGTTTTCTCTCTTGTTCCTCTTCCTAGCTGCTGATTCATTCTTGAAAAAGAATTTTGATTTTTTTCATGATCTGGTCTGTTGGCCTTCTTTTCTGAAATTCTCAGTTTGGACTGAAAAGCTTGCTCCACGGGTTGATTTGAGGCCTTATTAATCATCTGTTTATGAGCTTGGAGTGAACCTGTTAACTCGTGTATGTACATGTTGGACAGATCTTTGGATTCTTTTATGGCTGCGACAACATGATCAAATTTGGGAGGAAAACTCCTCAGAACTTTCTCAATCACCTTCTTGTCTTCAATGGTTTCACCACAACCCTTGATTTGATTTACTATTTCAGCAACTCTTGAAGAGAATTCTTGAATGCTTTCACTTTCTTTTATTGATAGATTATCAAAATCTCTCCATAATGTCCAAAGTTTTAAAGTGACGGCCTTGGCAAAACCTTGAAATTCTTTTTGCAAAATCTCTCTTAGTGCATATTTATGTTTGAACTTGTTTTGATTTAATAATGACTGCTGTAAAGATAATTCTGACGAGCTTAAAGTATAATCTGTAATCAGAGTTGAAAACTAAGTAATCTTATAAAGTCCTTAAAGGAACAATCATTGTACAAGGACTAAGGGATCAAATAATGTTAGGTTGATCCAAACTTCAAAGTTAAATTTTGTATAGTCCTTATGATCAAAAGTGTTGTTATCCACTGTAAAAGGACTTAGAGATCAAATAATGTTATGCTGATCCATTTGATAGAAGTTGTAACAAACTAGGGAGTCCAAGTTCGCATTTCAAAGACATTCGACATATCAGACAAAAGTTCAGACAAAGAACAAAGAAGAGTTCAAGCAAAATAGCAAAACAAAGAAGAGTTCAGGCATAAGAACAAAGAAGACTACAGACAGAATAACAAAGAAGAGTTCAGACAGAATAGCAAAGAAGAATTTAGATAGAAGAACAAAGAAGAGAACAGACAACAGAACAAAGAAGAGTTTATACAGAACAACAAAGAAGAGTTTAGTCAAAAGAGCATAAAAGAGCTCATATAGAAGTTCGGACATATATCAGATAAAGTGATAAGATCAAGACATCATATTAAAGATCAATCAAAGGTTCGGATAAGGATCTGAAGGGATTAGTATTAGTTACTCTGAGATCACAGAGTAAACTAAGCACATGGCTAAGTCGTTGAGCATAAAGTAAAAGACTGAGAGCTCACAGAGTGAACAAAAGGACAAAATCGTAGAATGAACCTAGATAGCCAAAAACGTAGAGATGGTTAAAATCTTCAAGTAAAATATCTAAAGCTTGACTCTACAATTCCTGACCCTCAAAATTGTAGATTGCGACCTAAGAAGTTACTGTTGGACTCAAAGCTTCCTTAACACACTTTCATCTTGAAGATCTTTTGAAAGTGTGTTGTCAAAAAAAGAAAGGTGTAATCAAGTCCCAACTCCAACAAACAGTTTGCCACAACACTTAGAGAAGCCTGACATAGTTGACATTCAGAATAGCTACAACAGACTGACACGTGACTTTGGAGGCATTGCTATAGAACCTATAATGGACAGATTTTTGAAAAGAATCTATAAATAATTTTTTTATCCAGACCTCAAGACAATTGATTGACGGAGAGAGAACATTAAAGGATGAAATAGCTAATAAACTCTCCAAGCATCCCGCGAGAATCCAAAGGCCACTTTATGGTTTCAAGAAAACCATTCAATTCCTTGGTTGAAATTGATCACACTACTAAGTCATTCAGAAGATGAGCAAACATGTCACTTAGAAGCAACCCAAACTCAACAACAAACACGTTGAAAAGTCGAGATAGAGATATCACCTGATCCTTAGTGGGTCAGCTCTGGTGGGAGATTGTAAATGGTTCAGTAGAACCTTATCCAATAATGAATATCCTACTCAGTGGAGGGGAAGATATGACTAGGAGTAGTTTAGGCTCCGAACCTCTTTAAAATCTCTGTGTCATTTATTGCTTTCCATATACTGTGATAAACTATCATATCTGCAATACTAACTAAAAGATAAATTGAGATTTACTTCCACACTATACACTAAACTCAGAGCTGTAAGCTCAACAATCTGTAAAGGGGTTTCATAAACAAACTAATATTCCGTTGTGCACAACAAATAAATTATATACTTGAATTATCTAGTAAATAATTTAAAAGTCAAAGTTTACAAAAGAAACTATTTAACCTCCCTTCTAGATCTTTTATTGTGTCATCTGGGAATAACAATCTCCCATGTAGTTTTAGCTTTCTTGACTCCAAAGATTTTAGGAAAAATTGATTTACTTACCCCCTGCTGTATAAATCGAAGCGTTGTGGCATCTTTCCTTTTGTTCTCCTTGTACAGCTTTTGTTGTGCTTGTGATCAATCTCCAGTTTCAGGTGGTTCTTCATAGCCAGTCTGAATAATCTCCCAAAGGTCTTGAGATATGAAGAAAGTCTCCATTTGGCTGCTCTAGTACTCATAGTGTTCTCCTTCAAATATAGGGACTTAGCTTGGAGAATATGCAAATAAGGTAGGGACTGAAGTTGAACTCATGACAGCTGGATGTGATTCTAAAAAAGGACTGAGAAAACAAGCTCTAATACAAAATTTGTTAGGGCAAAACGAAAGCACAATGAACAGTAACAGGAATTTATCAAGGAAATTGATTGAACTAGATTGCCAAGTACTTTACTAGTTATCTTGAAAAAAATTATACTACTTTTCATTATAATCAATTCCATTAATACATTTCAATGTCTAATACTCTCACCGTTCCGAATTATAAAATTAATATTGACTTTTAAAAAGTCAATTTGAGATATTTTTAAATATAAAAATTTATAGTACTTTTTAAGTAGTTTATGATATTCATAATTTTATTAACAAAACTATATGAATTTATGTTAATTTTGAACTTAAAAATATTTAAAAATAATTTTTAAAAATTTAATATTAATTTTATAATTTAAAACCAAAATAGTACTATTTCAAACTCCAAGTACATGAATTCTGCCAAGAAATCTGGCGCAAAAATTCCCACCGACTAGTGATATTGTATGTAGAAAATTTTCATTTCCCTTTCTTCATTTCATTTCTTTTCAGTTGTATACAAGTTATGGCCATAGAAAGAGGGACTTTCTAACTTCTTATTTAGTTGTATAATTTTATGGGGATGACCAATATTGTTTCATAAATATGGATAGAGAATGAAAATATAAAATATTAATACTAAAGGTATTATAAAAAAAAAAATTACAAAAAAATAAATTATCTAAGATAACTTGATATTTAACTTAGAACTATCCAAAATAATAATAAGAACTTTTATGTAGCAAGTATTATTTTATCTAATATCATAATACCAATACCAAAATCTTATCTAATATCAAGGATAATGTAAGAACAAAGTTTTTTTTTTTTAAAAGCCGTTATTTAATATATGTATCTGTAGTTTTAAAATAAAGGCGAAGTAACTTAAAAAGTGTGGTTTTCATCTTAAGTTTTGAAGTAGAGTAAGTAACTTAAAAGACATTGTTTTTAACAAATCATGATTTTATGCAATTTAAAATGAGCAGTTTATCCAAACAAAAAAAAATTATAATAGAAAAGAAAAAGTAGAAAACGTGTAAGTTTTTTTTTTTTTTTTCATATTGTTACTAATTAAGTTTATTAAAATTTTCGTTCTTTGTCTTCGAGTGTTGGTTCAGTTTGTTCGATTTTTTTTCTAATAATTCTATTTCTTTCTCATATTGAAGAAGGCATTAAACTTTTTATCATTATGACGTCGAGCTATTTTTTTCACAGTACATCCTCTACAATATCATTCATTGCACTAAAGTTTAACCACCAAACTTGATATGTGTTGGGTCTCCGCCTCTAGGAATTAATTTTGATGATAACAAATAGGTCATTAGAAAATGAAAATAGAAAAACTTAGTATCTTTCCATAGGATTTTCTTTTATATTTTATACATGTTTAAATTACTTATTTTCTTGCTTTGACCAAACTATTGAATTTTATTTTCCAATTGACCTTGATAATTTTAATATCAAGTATTAGAAAAATAAATTCATATAGCAACATTTCATAAGGTAAGAAAAGAGTTCAAAATGATTTTCCAAAAATACTCCCAAGTTTTTCAATCTATATACATTAAATATTGTATTTTTTGAAAAACATGCAAAGGTGGCCATGCATAGCTCCATTTTCGGTCATGCTAGCAAGGGAACCAATTTGTCCAATTCATTTCCCTCCCACACGACAGCATATATGAATTTAAAAATTACCGAGAGGAAGTCTGTGGTTTTAGTAGGCATGCAAACTATGAACTAGTTAAATTCATAACATGCTTACTAGTTTGCAAGTTGCACATTAGTTACTTTTTAAAATTCAATCTTGACTCTTCATTTCAGAATAAATTATTTTTTGGACCATCTTACTTTCGCTTGGATTTTCCTGTAAATAGCTTACTACTTCTTTCATTTTAAAAAAGCAATGAACCAATTCATTTGTAAATTTTTCAAGAGCTCAATTGATCTTTTTTGCCCACATTTTCTAAGCTTACTAATTAAAGCTCTCTTTCTCTCTTCCAAATTCGAAATTCTAAGTTGCCAGTGAAGAGAAATTGGTCATAGTTTTTTAGATAAGTTTTAATTGATTACATTTATTATTATCTCCTAATTGTTTATTTTGAAATATTGTCCTGCTTAATTATGTATTATCATATTTCATCTATTCTCTAATTATACAAATACTCAATACAAGGTAGGTACTTGAGTTTTAAGGCTACAGAGAGTTAGTTCTCTTATACATAAGAGTAACATAACCTTTATCTTTAGGCCGATAATCCGGTTAAAAGTATTTTTATAAATATAAGAAAACAATACTTTTACACTTGAGTCATTTCAGACACGAGAGCGTGATCAGAGATTTTCCTTACTAAGGAATAATTCTTTGTGGGATCTCAAAGTCGATGATCAATTGTGAAAGAATTGCTACCTAGATCAAATATATATTTGAGTTAAACAATTTTCAGTTGTTATATCAAGTATATATATTATTAATTGCTATATTTGTTATACTTGATATCTAACTGTAAATATTTGAACTTTAACTGATTTATCTGTTATACATGGTTTCTCATGTAAAAGTTAATTAAACTTTTATATCATAACTTATTTAATATATCTGCTTACTCAGAAGCATATTACTTGATCATAATTGATATATCTTCTTATAAAGAAGCATATCTCATATAAAAATTGATTGATATATACACTACAAGAAAAACAGCTAATATCGACAGAATTATTTTCGACGGAACTAATTCCCTCGATAATAATGTATTTTCGATGGAATATTCGGTCGATAATAATTCTGTCAAAAATATATTCACGTCAACGGAATTCAGTCAAAAATAAGCTCTACCTTTTGGCTCCAACATTCCTGTCAGCACCAAAGTTAATTTCGACAAAAAAGTAACAAAGGCCGACCGAACTTCAGTCGAAATTAAATAATTCTTGACGAAAGTAATGTCGACGGAATTCCATCGAAAATACTTAAGTTATATCCTAAAACATTTCCTTTTCCTTCCCCCGCCACACTATGGTTCTCTCATTCTCTCATTCTCTCAACTCTCACTCTCTCTATCCCTTCTTTCCCACCTCTGATTGCCTCGCTCCGTTCCCACCACCTCCCCCCCTCCGGTGTCCCTTACCTCCGATCGTCTCCCTTCGTTCCCTCCACCTTCCCGTCTCCCAATCCACCCCATCTTCTCCTATCCCCTGCCATTGCTCCACCTCTTACCTATATCGAAAGTCTCTGGCATCAATAGCTTAGCGGCGACTGACAGAGTTTGGGCTAGCTTGGCGGCAACCGGAGTTGGAGCGGCACTTCCAGTGGCGGCTTAGAGCAACTGCAGTAAAAGGTATATAGTAATATTGCTACATTTTTTTTTCTTTTCTTAAATGCATAAATTAATTAATTATTTAATTTTAGTTTTGGTACAATTAATTTCTGAAACTGCAGTAAAGATTAATTTTTTTTTTCTGAGTCATTTTGTTAATGTATGTTTATGAAATAACCCTAATTATTTTGAATGTGATTGAGATTATGACTGCAATAGCAATATCAGAATTAGGACTGAATTTGTGATTGAGATTAATTTTTGTTTATGTTAAATGACTCATGAATTGGGACTGAATTTTTGTTTTGGGACTGATAAGGACTAATTTTAATTGATCAAAGTTATGAATGTTCCTGTGATACGGACTGCATAATAACTTGATATATTTGCTATTTCCGACAAAATTCCTGAAGGAATTTCTTTCAGAATTTTTCAATTACAAAATTTGTGGGCCTTACATATATTTAAGTATTTTCTTAGTTTTCCAATATTAAAATAAACCAAGTAGTATTTACTTAGTTTTCTACTAATAAAATAAAATGAAATGAGCTAACATAAAAAAAAAGATAAAAATAAATTACATTAATTAAAATAAAATAATTAAAGTAAAGTAAAATAATTAAATTAAATTACATGAAATAATATAATATACTATAATAAAAATTATCTAATTATTAATATAATAAAAATAAATAACATTAATTAAATATAATTACATAAAAATAAATTATATTAAAGATAACGAAATTAAATTAAGTTAAATTAAATTAAATTAAAATAAAATAAATTAAGTAAAATAAAATATAATTAAATTAAATTAAGTTAAATTAAATATAATTAAATTAAAATAAAATAAATTTAATATAATATAATTTAATTTAATTTAAATTAAATTACTTTTAATATAATTTAATTATTAAATTCACTAAATTTCTCTTTAATTATTTACTTGAACTCCTTATTAGCTATACTTTTCGTAGAACGTTACTCGTTTGACATTAACTCGTAACGAGTGAATATCGAATAGTCTCAATTTAATCAAATCACTTGTACATGCAGTTTGGGTAGGATTTTAGAAATTCAATTATCTTTCTTAATTCAATTCTTTCTAATCACTGGTGCATGTACTTTGTTTAGGAGCTTAGAAACCCGTTTGACATTCACTCACTAGGAGTGAATACCGAATAGTCGCCCATCTGGGACTGTTGCTAGATGTTATGTCTCTCATTTAGGCCCGTGCGAACAACTTGATTTGTTTTGAGGACTTTTCGGTTGATATTTCTACATGTTCTCTGAGTTCATACTTAGACTACGTTGATGTGGTCTATTTCGTGTACTTGGAGACCATGGGGAGGTGCTGTCAAAATTTTCTTGAAACAAAAGAAACGTGTTCAAGGTGCTGACACAAGTGATAAGACGCATCTAAGAACGGGATAGAAGCCTGACCCCCTATACCTAGAAGATGAAGATATGCAGGAATCATGCATACACCACATACACTAATCACCCTGGTTAATTTGATACATCCTTTTGTTCAGTTAAATATGACAGACAACCAGAGCTGGATGTACCGGTTGATGGTAGAGGATTACTGCCTGAGTACCGTGATGGGTGTCCAAAATTTTGAATTTTACAAATGAACATGCTGATAATTCGAACGAAAAGATGAGATGTCCGTGTTTCAAGTGTAAAAACCTGATTTGGAAGAAAGCTGACAATATTAAGTATGACTTGTATTCGCGTGGGTTTGTAGATGGGTATTCTGTAAGGATTCATCACAGAGAGTCAACTAAGTTCAGCGAAATGAGTGACAGTGTAGTCCAACCAATTCACGGGGATCTATATGATGAAAGTTATGATACCGTGGAGATGTTGGTTGATGCTTATGGCCCTAACAATATTAATTGGTGAGCAGTCGTAAATCACTGGTCAGTAAAAGTCAAAGGACACAACAAAAGCCTTTTACAATATGCTATTTGAATCTATTGTCCCATTTTATGATAAAAATGATAAGCACACCAGACTATCTGCAGTGACGAAGCTCTTACACTTCAAGAATGAGCATGACTATAGTGAGAAAGGTTTTAATGAGTTGCTAAAGCTTATCAGCGAGTTCTTACCAAATGGTCACACTCTGCTCTCGAATTATTATGAAGTGAAAAAGATGGTAAAGGGGTTAAATTTGGGGTATATAAAGATCGATACTTATGAGCAGGATTGCATGTTATACTATAGGGTTGATAGAGATAAAGTGCAGTGTGACATTTGCAACCTGCCTCGTTACAGGACAACTAAGCATGGGGGGAAACTAAGTATGTGCCTAAAAAGATCTTAAGGTATTTTTCTCTTGTGTCGAGACTTCAGTGTTTATTCATGTCAACCCACACTGCTGTGCATATGACTTGGCATAAAACAAGAGACGTCGTGCCTGGTCAGTTGACTCACCCAGTAGATGGAGATGAGTAGAAGAAGTTTGATGAAAATTTTCCTCAATTTATTGAGGAAGGTAGGAATGTCAGGCTTGGCATAGCTACAGATGAGTTTTGCCGATATAATGATTTTAGTCAGCCTTACTCTGTGTGGCCAGTGATCATGGTGGCTTACAATCTTTCACCGTCAATATGCACGAGGGATCCGTATCTGTTTTTGACTTTACTCATACCGGAGAATAAGAGTCCTGCAAAGCATATAAACGTGTACCTCAGGCTGTTAGTCGATGAACTTAAGATGTTGTGGGAAACGGGAGTCCAGACTTATGACATATCGATCAAGCAATTTTTTTTGATGAAGGTAGCCTTGTTGTGGACTATCACTGATTTTTCGGCACTTGGGATGATCAGTGGGTGGTCGACTCGCGGAAAGTTGCCATGTCCAGTTTGTATGGGGGATGTGCAAGGCACACATCTAAAGCATGAGCGAAAAATTAGTTTCTTTGGTACTACTCGTAGATTCTTGCCTGTTGATCATAGTTACAAAAAGATGTCTACACAGTTTAATAGAAAAACAGAGAAAAATGGGGTCGTCGATCGATTATTAGGTAGCGAGGTCTTGGGTTGGTTAAACGATCTAAAATTTTTACCTTTAGAGAAGGAGCACAGTAAATATAGAGAACTAGGTTACGACAAGGCTCATAACTGGATGCATTCGCCTATGTTCATTGAGTTGTCATAGGAGACGCTTTCAATCCGTCACTGTATATATATGATGCATATAGAGAATAATGTATTTGAGAACTTATTTTACACCTTACTAGATGCGAGTGGTAAAACAAAAGACAACGACAATGCACAAAAAGATCTAGAGGCACTTAACATATGGCTAGATTTGTGGCTCTGACCCAACAACTCAAAACCTAAAACTCCATTATGTCTAACCAAGCAACAAGTTGAAGACATTTATAAATGGATAAGTGCGTTGAAGCTCCCAAATGGATATACTTTTAATATAGGCCGTTGTAGTAAGGTTGAACAGTTGAAAATTACTCGGTTCAAAAGTCATGATTGTCATATATTCATGCAGAAGTTGATGTGAATTGTATTTCGTGAGATGTTACACAGAAAAATTGTAGACGTGCTTAACCGAACTTTTAAATTTCTTTTGGGATTTATATTCAACAGTTATAAGGTATAATGATGTGGAGTAGATGGAAAAAAATATAGTGCTAACAATGTGCAAATTCGAAATGATATTTCCTCTGGGATTTTTTTGACTCGATGGAGCATTTGCATATTCATCTGCCATATGAACTTAAGCACGGAGGACCTGTACAATATCGATGGACGTATCCCTTTGAGAGATAATATCATCGACATATCTTTTTTTGATGATATTTATCAGTCATATTCGTAATGTCTTTCATTTAATTATTGTATTTTAGGTACATGCGTTGTTTAAAGCAGAAAGTAAAAAATAAAGCTCGTGTATAGGGGCTCTTATTGAACGGTATACAGAGGAAAAGCTTGTCAACTTCAGCTCATTGTATTTTGAGGATATTGTCTCAACGAGGCACAATCATTAATGTAAGACCCCGAATTTTATGAAATATAAAATTTAATTTTTCTTCATATATATTTTTTCATGAAACAGTAAGTGGTTAAATTGATAAAATTGAAAGTTAAGGATGTTATGTGCAAATTTTATTTTGTCGGACAATATTCTTTTTGTCGGGGAATATTCGTTTTGTCGGGGAATATTCGGGCCGTACGACGGCGCCGAAATAACTAATTATTGGTGGAGCCCACAACGGAATAATTGTCGGATATAGAAAACGACAGAAGTAACCTTTTTAAATAAAAATAGTCAACGGTGTTAACTGTTAAAATACCGGTGATAAAAGAATAGTAGCATACGGTAATTTATGGTATTTTATTGTGGCACACGGTATTCTACAGTAGCACACGGTATTGCACAGTGTCTCATATTATTGACACCGTAACTGTTACGCATCATTTCATCAATAATTGTCACTGCATAATATTTTATATTATCAATTCAATTATTGTTGCTACACAGTATTTTGCATTATTGATTCAATAATTGTCATTACACTGTATTTCATATCATCGAGTCAATAATTGTTGGTGCACTGTAGTTTAAAATTATTGAACCTAATAATTGTCACAGTTGCAAATATACTGTAATTTATATTATTAAATTAATAATAATCTGTAACGTGTTTATTACATTATTGTTGTAGCATTATTTCATTTTATATGTTGGACCCACAGGAAAAATAAAAAATTTTATTTTTCAAAAGTTACTATTCACTCCCGGAATTTACTATTCATTCCCGGAAAAGTTACTATTCACTGACGGAAGTTACTGTTCATCTCGGGAAAGTTACTGTTCATCTGCCGACAAAAGTTACTGTTCATTACTGTTCACTTTTTGAAAATTTTAAAGTTACTGTGCAAAGTTACTGTGCAAGTATTGAAAATTTTTAAAAACGTTTGCGCAGCCTCTGCTGAATTTTTTTTCTGTTCACCTACCACGCATAGTGCCTTATTTTCTCCTATAAATAGCTTGTTCAGCTAAATAGAAAAATCACACCTAAAACATAAAATTTTTCTATAAGAATCTTATGAGTTTTCTCTGAGAATAGTAAGGTTATTTTGAGAGTTTGAAAGCCAAAAGGAGTGCAGGAATTTTTCAAGTAAGTCTTTTATTAAAGAGTAGTAATTTTATAAATTCCTATTTTTCACGGTATTCACAAATCTTCCTTTAGAAGACTCTTCTTTGAGAAGATTCATTTTTAAAAGCTTTCTTTGGAAGATTTATTTTGGAATATTATTTTTAAAACTATTTTAAAGTTGGTATTTTATACTACAAAAATTATGTTAAATATATATAATTTTGATAGTTCATAATATATGAGTTATCATACACTTTGAAGTTTACATGTTGTAATTACTAATTTTATTATAAATATATAGGTTGATCAATCTCATTTAAATCAATATCCAGTCACGTGTTAAGGTAAGAAATGTCATTTTTCTTTTACTCTTAAACTTACTACGGTAAGAAATGTCATTTTTTTTTTCACTCTTAAACTTACTACGGTAAGAAATGTCATTTTTTTACACTCTTGAACTTGCTACGGTAAGAGATATTATTTTCTTTCATACTCCTGAATCGAAACTTATTATGGAACTATTGCTTCTATAATTCCTGAAAATATTATATGTTCCATAATAGTTGAACTTCATTATTTCAACTGAACCTTCCTATTTTCTGAATCTTTCTATTGAACTGTAACCGTTATTCTGAATTGAGAATCTTGAATAACATTTATAAATTTCACTCCACATCATGTTGACAATTTGGACATTATTTGAATCTGCACAAAGTAAACTTCCGATACTTATTGTTTATCCTGTTTCTTCTGTTCATCAATTGTATCACTATTATTTGTACTAATCATCAAGATTCAAGCTGTTGTGAATATCTGTGGCCGGGGGCACAGATGTGATATATTTGTTGAACAGATGATAGGTTAAAGGCGATATATTAGGTTAAAGGCGATACATCTGTTCGGTGTCTTTTATGGCACGTGGTTAATGTTCTCTTTGGCCCGTAGTGCATAGATGAACTGTTGTTTGGTATGATTATGACCAAAGGCTGAATCTGGTATAATCATGACCGTTGTTGTTATATTGAAAGTTCTCTTTGGCCCGTAGTGCATAGATGAACTGTTGTTTGGTATGATTATGACCAAAGGCTGAATCTGGTATAATCATGACCGCTGGTGCTATATTGAAAGTTCTCTTTGGCCCGTAGTGCATAGATGAACTGTTGTTTGGTATGATTATGACCAAAGGCTGAATCTGGTATAATCATGATCGCTGGTGCTATATTGAATGTTCTCTTTGGCCCGTAATGCATAGATGAACTGTTGATTTGCATGATTATGACCAGGAACTGTGAATTTGTATTATCTTGACTAATGGTATTTCAGATGATAAAAGTTGATGATGTTTTTACGAAAAAGAGAAGCGCGTGGACATTATAGTCTACATTATTCTTCTAATAGATTGCTCATTCCGCCGCTATTATTGATCTGAACATTGTTCAAGAATTTAACTGCAGTTTTTGATATACACCTTGTATTCTGTTGTATTCTATCAAAAACTCAACTGTTGAAGGCTAATGATAATTTATTCGTCATTATCTTAGTCATGATATTTCTTACTGGGCTATTTGAGCTCACCCTTTTGTTCCATTATTTTTCAACAGGATATGAGAACGTAACGGGGTCTAGCCGGGGAATGGAGTGAGAGTCCGAGGGATATCTATTATAGTCTTCACGTGTTGTAAAATAGTGTGGCAATAATAGTGAAGACTTAGTTGTGTATTATTATACACGGTATTGTTGTACGTTGTGCTTTGTTGTAATAATTTTGTTGTAGTCTTTTGACGACTCAAGTTTGGGCTGTGTGGGCCTAGATTTGGGGGCGTCACAGTTGGCATCAGAGCTTAGGGATATGGTCTTTAATGGAGATCTGGGGTAGAACTAGGAGGGGAGAGACGAATAAAATCAATCACTAGTGTGTCCCACCTAAATTAGATTTTGTTATCTAACGAATCGATTTGAATGTAGGAACAGGAAGTGATGAGTCAGTTTGTTTGAACTAACAATTATTTTGTGACCACAGTTTAGTATGGCATCTGGAAATCAGGAGGATAACTTTGAAATGCCCGGTACGTCAATTTCGGGGACGAAATTTCATAAGGAGGGGAGGTTGTAAGACCCCGAATTTTATGAAATATAAAATTTAATTTTTCTTCATATATATTTTTTCATGAAACAGTAAGTGGTTAAATTGATAAAATTGAAAGTTAAGGATGTTATGTGCAAATTTTATTTTGTCGGACAATATTCTTTTTGTCGGGGAATATTCGTTTTGTCGGGGAATATTCGGGCCGTACGACGGCGCCGAAATAACTAATTATTGGTGGAGCCCACAACGGAATAATTGTCGGATATAGAAAACGACAGAAGTAACCTTTTTAAATAAAAATAGTCAACGGTGTTAACTGTTAAAATACCGGTGATAAAAGAATAGTAGCATACGGTAATTTATGGTATTTTATTGTGGCACACGGTATTCTACAGTAGCACACGGTATTGCACAGTGTCTCATATTATTGACACCGTAACTGTTACGCATCATTTCATCAATAATTGTCACTGCATAATATTTTATATTATCAATTCAATTATTGTTGCTACACAGTATTTTGCATTATTGATTCAATAATTGTCATTACACTGTATTTCATATCATCGAGTCAATAATTGTTGGTGCACTGTAGTTTAAAATTATTGAACCTAATAATTGTCACAGTTGCAAATATACTGTAATTTATATTATTAAATTAATAATAATCTGTAACGTGTTTATTACATTATTGTTGTAGCATTATTTCATTTTATATGTTGGACCCACAGGAAAAATAAAAAATTTTATTTTTCAAAAGTTACTATTCACTCCCGGAATTTACTATTCATTCCCGGAAAAGTTACTATTCACTGACGGAAGTTACTGTTCATCTCGGGAAAGTTACTGTTCATCTGCCGACAAAAGTTACTGTTCATTACTGTTCACTTTTTGAAAATTTTAAAGTTACTGTGCAAAGTTACTGTGCAAGTATTGAAAATTTTTAAAAACGTTTGCGCAGCCTCTGCTGAATTTTTTTTCTGTTCACCTACCACGCATAGTGCCTTATTTTCTCCTATAAATAGCTTGTTCAGCTAAATAGAAAAATCACACCTAAAACATAAAATTTTTCTATAAGAATCTTATGAGTTTTCTCTGAGAATAGTAAGGTTATTTTGAGAGTTTGAAAGCCAAAAGGAGTGCAGGAATTTTTCAAGTAAGTCTTTTATTAAAGAGTAGTAATTTTATAAATTCCTATTTTTCACGGTATTCACAAATCTTCCTTTAGAAGACTCTTCTTTGAGAAGATTCATTTTTAAAAGCTTTCTTTGGAAGATTTATTTTGGAATATTATTTTTAAAACTATTTTAAAGTTGGTATTTTATACTACAAAAATTCTGTTAAATATATATAATTTTGATAGTTCATAATATATGAGTTATCATACACTTTGAAGTTTACATGTTGTAATTACTAATTTTATTATAAATATATAGGTTGATCAATCTCATTTAAATCAATATCCAGTCACGTGTTAAGGTAAGAAATGTCATTTTTCTTTTACTCTTAAACTTACTACGGTAAGAAATGTCATTTTTTTTTTCACTCTTAAACTTACTACGGTAAGAAATGTCATTTTTTTACACTCTTGAACTTGCTACGGTAAGAGATATTATTTTCTTTCATACTCCTGAATCGAAACTTATTATGGAACTATTGCTTCTATAATTCCTGAAAATATTATATGTTCCATAATAGTTGAACTTCATTATTTCAACTGAACCTTCCTATTTTCTGAATCTTTCTATTGAACTGTAACCGTTATTCTGAATTGAGAATCTTGAATAACATTTATAAATTTCACTCCACATCATGTTGACAATTTGGACATTATTTGAATCTGCACAAAGTAAACTTCCGATACTTATTGTTTATCCTGTTTCTTCTGTTCATCAATTGTATCACTATTATTTGTACTAATCATCAAGAATCAAGCTGTTGTGAATATCTGTGGCCGGGGGCACAGATGTGATATATTTGTTGAACAGATGATAGGTTAAAGGCGATATATTAGGTTAAAGGCGATACATCTGTTCGGTGTCTTTTATGGCACGTGGTTAATGTTCTCTTTGGCCCGTAGTGCATAGATGAACTGTTGTTTGGTATGATTATGACCAAAGGCTGAATCTGGTATAATCATGACCGTTGTTGTTATATTGAAAGTTCTCTTTGGCCCGTAGTGCATAGATGAACTGTTGTTTGGTATGATTATGACCAAAGGCTGAATCTGGTATAATCATGACCGCTGGTGCTATATTGAAAGTTCTCTTTGGCCCGTAGTGCATAGATGAACTGTTGTTTGGTATGATTATGACCAAAGGCTGAATCTGGTATAATCATGATCGCTGGTGCTATATTGAATGTTCTCTTTGGCCCGTAATGCATAGATGAACTGTTGATTTGCATGATTATGACCAGGAACTGTGAATTTGTATTATCTTGACTAATGGTATTTCAGATGATAAAAGTTGATGATGTTTTTACGAAAAAGAGAAGCGCGTGGACATTATAGTCTACATTATTCTTCTAATAGATTGCTCATTCCGCCGCTATTATTGATCTGAACATTGTTCAAGAATTTAACTGCAGTTTTTGATATACACCTTGTATTCTGTTGTATTCTATCAAAAACTCAACTGTTGAAGGCTAATGATAATTTATTCGTCATTATCTTAGTCATGATATTTCTTACTGGGCTATTTGAGCTCACCCTTTTGTTCCATTATTTTTCAACAGGATATGAGAACGTAACGGGGTCTAGCCGGGGAATGGAGTGAGAGTCCGAGGGATATCTATTATAGTCTTCACGTGTTGTAAAATAGTGTGGCAATAATAGTGAAGACTTAGTTGTGTATTATTATACACGGTATTGTTGTACGTTGTGCTTTGTTGTAATAATTTTGTTGTAGTCTTTTGACGACTCAAGTTTGGGCTGTGTGGGCCTAGATTTGGGGGCGTCACAGTTGGCATAAGAGCTTAGGGATATGGTCTTTAATGGAGATCTGGGGTAGAACTAGGAGGGGAGAGACGAATAGAATCAATCACTAGTGTGTCCCACCTAAATTAGATTTTGTTATCTAACGAATCGATTTGAATGTAGGAACAGGAAGTGATGAGTCAGTTTGTTTGAACTAACAATTATTTTGTGACCACAGTTTAGTATGGCATCTGGAAATCAGGAGGATAACTTTGAAATGCCCGGTACGTCAATTTCGGGGACGAAATTTCATAAGGAGGGGAGGTTGTAAGACCCCGAATTTTATGAAATATAAAATTTAATTTTTCTTCATATATATTTTTTCATGAAACAGTAAGTGGTTAAATTGATAAAATTGAAAGTTAAGGATGTTATGTGCAAATTTTATTTTGTCGGACAATATTCTTTTTGTCGGGGAATATTCGTTTTGTCGGGGAATATTCGGGCCGTACGACGGCGCCGAAATAACTAATTATTGGTGGAGCCCACAACGGAATAATTGTCGGATATAGAAAACGACAGAAGTAACCTTTTTAAATAAAAATAGTCAACGGTGTTAACTGTTAAAATACCGGTGATAAAAGAATAGTAGCATACGGTAATTTATGGTATTTTATTGTGGCACACGGTATTCTACAGTAGCACACGGTATTGCACAGTGTCTCATATTATTGACACCGTAACTGTTACGCATCATTTCATCAATAATTGTCACTGCATAATATTTTATATTATCAATTCAATTATTGTTGCTACACAGTATTTTGCATTATTGATTCAATAATTGTCATTACACTGTATTTCATATCATCGAGTCAATAATTGTTGGTGCACTGTAGTTTAAAATTATTGAACCTAATAATTGTCACAGTTGCAAATATACTGTAATTTATATTATTAAATTAATAATAATCTGTAACGTGTTTATTACATTATTGTTGTAGCATTATTTCATTTTATATGTTGGACCCACAGGAAAAATAAAAAATTTTATTTTTCAAAAGTTACTATTCACTCCCGGAATTTACTATTCATTCCCGGAAAAGTTACTATTCACTGACGGAAGTTACTGTTCATCTCGGGAAAGTTACTGTTCATCTGCCGACAAAAGTTACTGTTCATTACTGTTCACTTTTTGAAAATTTTAAAGTTACTGTGCAAAGTTACTGTGCAAGTATTGAAAATTTTTAAAAACGTTTGCGCAGCCTCTGCTGAATTTTTTTTCTGTTCACCTACCACGCATAGTGCCTTATTTTCTCCTATAAATAGCTTGTTCAGCTAAATAGAAAAATCACACCTAAAACATAAAATTTTTCTATAAGAATCTTATGAGTTTTCTCTGAGAATAGTAAGGTTATTTTGAGAGTTTGAAAGCCAAAAGGAGTGCAGGAATTTTTCAAGTAAGTCTTTTATTAAAGAGTAGTAATTTTATAAATTCCTATTTTTCACGGTATTCACAAATCTTCCTTTAGAAGACTCTTCTTTGAGAAGATTCATTTTTAAAAGCTTTCTTTGGAAGATTTATTTTGGAATATTATTTTTAAAACTATTTTAAAGTTGGTATTTTATACTACAAAAATTCTGTTAAATATATATAATTTTGATAGTTCATAATATATGAGTTATCATACACTTTGAAGTTTACATGTTGTAATTACTAATTTTATTATAAATATATAGGTTGATCAATCTCATTTAAATCAATATCCAGTCACGTGTTAAGGTAAGAAATGTCATTTTTCTTTTACTCTTAAACTTACTACGGTAAGAAATGTCATTTTTTTTTTCACTCTTAAACTTACTACGGTAAGAAATGTCATTTTTTTACACTCTTGAACTTGCTACGGTAAGAGATATTATTTTCTTTCATACTCCTGAATCGAAACTTATTATGGAACTATTGCTTCTATAATTCCTGAAAATATTATATGTTCCATAATAGTTGAACTTCATTATTTCAACTGAACCTTCCTATTTTCTAAATCTTTCTATTGAACTGTAACCGTTATTCTGAATTGAGAATCTTGAATAACATTTATAAATTTCACTCCACATCATGTTGACAATTTGGACATTATTTGAATGTGCACAAAGTAAACTTCCGATACTTATTGTTTATCCTGTTTCTTCTGTTCATCAATTGTATCACTATTATTTGTACTAATCATCAAGAATCAAGCTGTTGTGAATATCTGTGGCCGGGGGCACAGATGTGATATATTTGTTGAACAGATGATAGGTTAAAGGCGATATATTAGGTTAAAGGCGATACATCTGTTCGGTGTCTTTTATGGCACGTGGTTAATGTTCTCTTTGGCCCGTAGTGCATAGATGAACTGTTGTTTGGTATGATTATGACCAAAGGCTGAATCTGGAATAATCATGACCGTTGTTGTTATATTGAAAGTTCTCTTTGGCCCGTAGTGCATAGATGAACTGTTGTTTGGTATGATTATGACCAAAGGCTGAATCTGGTATAATCATGACCGCTGATGCTATATTGAAAGTTCTCTTTGGCCCGTAGTGCATAGATGAACTGTTGTTTGGTATGATTATGACCAAAGGCTGAATCTGGTATAATCATGATCGCTGGTGCTATATTGAATGTTCTCTTTGGCCCGTAATGCATAGATGAACTGTTGATTTGCATGATTATGACCAGGAACTGTGAATTTGTATTATCTTGACTAATGGTATTTCAGATGATAAAAGTTGATGATGTTTTTACGAAAAAGAGAAGCGCGTGGACATTATAGTCTACATTATTCTTCTAATAGATTGCTCATTCCGCCGCTATTATTGATCTGAACATTGTTCAAGAATTTAACTGCAGTTTTTGATATACACCTTGTATTCTGTTGTATTCTATCAAAAACTCAACTGTTGAAGGCTAATGATAATTTATTCGTCATTATCTTAGTCATGATATTTCTTACTGGGCTATTTGAGCTCACCCTTTTGTTCCATTATTTTTCAACAGGATATGAGAACGTAACGGGGTCTAGCCGGGGAATGGAGTGAGAGTCCGAGGGATATCTATTATAGTCTTCACGTGTTGTAAAATAGTGTGGCAATAATAGTGAAGACTTAGTTGTGTATTATTATACACGGTATTGTTGTACGTTGTGCTTTGTTGTAATAATTTTGTTGTAGTCTTTTGACGACTCAAGTTTGGGCTGTGTGGGCCTAGATTTGGGGGCGTCACAATTAAAGTCAAAATGAGGTCGTTGGAGTCCAATCATGTGTTGATGAGTTAACTGTATTTTCCTATCCGACTAAACCATTTGGCCATGAAATGATGACGTACTTAAACAACAAAGATTTGAAAATGGTATCTGCATATGTGATTCTAAATATGCCCGAAGTATTATCATACATAACATATGTAGCTAGTATGTTTAAAATTTTAATATTTGGTGTGCTGTCGTAGGCATCCAAAAATAAAATCTTACTTTGGAAAAAATAAATATGTAGTAGTGCAAGTAAGAGTCGATCCCACAGAGAATGATTATTTAATTTTATGTTTTCGCAAATAAAAATTAGGGGGTTTTTAATTAAAGAAATAATTTAAATAAAATTAACTAAAATAATTATGCAATAAATAAATAAGAAGAAAAAGCCTTGGTTTAAGTTAATATCCACCATCAAGAATTTACAACTGATCACTGATGCAAGAATAACTCAATTCATATTTTAAACATTCACCGTAGAAAGAACTACTCGCAGGTGGAATAATTTTTCTCCTCTCTCCTTAATTTTAGATAAGTAGAGCCACTTGGTCTAAATACCCTTACTAATAAACAACCTCCGACACTTGCTAAAGATTTAATTTAATAACAGCATAAAGAATTAGAGAGATCGTTGAACTAAACAACACAAGCTACTTGTTTGTATTTAATTTAGATGAATATTCTTCCTAAGATAAAATAATCTTTTGATCAACAAAACAATTATTAAACTTAGTTGCTTCACAAATAGAAGTAGATTAATATGAATAATAAACTAGTAGACCTCCTAGCAATTAAACAAACCAATCATAAAATTAAGCACAGAAAAATATTCAATACTCAAAATATAAATTGAACAATTAAAATAAATTAGATATGACAATGTATAAATCTTGATGGCTTCAATCACTTAAACCAAGAAAAATAATTTAACTACTTATAATAGTAAAAAATACTACAGAATAAAATAGAGAATTTTTCTAATAGAAAAGTTGTATGTTACATTGTGTGTCAAGCCCTCTATTTATAGGCTCCATAATCCTCCTAACCCTAGTAGGAAGTACACTTTCTAAACCCTAATAGGACTTAAAATAAAAATAAAAATAAAAATAAACTAAAATAATTATTATCCTAACCCTAGTAGGAAGTAAAATCCAATTTGGAATAAAAAAGTAGCAATAAATCGCAAACAATTTCGTTTTGGCCAATTTCCGTGCAAACCAAACAAGGCTTTCGTTGCAGTGACGTCGCACAGCTGGCTGGACGCGCATTGTGCGGCTGCTTTTCTTTTCTGCTAATCAAAATGACGTCGTTCTGATCCTTCCAGCTGACTCCCCGCGCAATGCACGCTCGCCAATTTTTTTGAAAATTACATATTTGCCCCCAAGTTTATTTTTTCCTACAAAATAAGATATAAAATAAATAAAAATAATATAAAAATACTAAAAATAATAAAAATACATAATAATAAATAAAACACCTAAAACACTAAAAATAAATAAAAACACATAAATAAAAAGAAATATAAAAATACTATAAAATTACCTAAATTAACATAAATTAACTAAAATCCTATAAAACCTATTAAAACCAATATAAGCTAAATAATTAATCATTTAAGCACACAATAAATATAAAAACTAAGTATTGTGGAATAAAAATATCATATAATTTAACCATATCAAATACCCCCACACTTAGCTTTTGCTCGTCCTCGGGCAAAACAAGGACAAAGACTAAAAAAAATTAAAACCAATAACCAAACAACTTACTTGAGCAACAGATCAATATAAATTTCAACATCAGCCTCAAAGATTTTTTAAATGATAACTCAAAAAAATTTTCAAAACCATGCAAAATTTAGAACTTTAACATATTTATTAATCTTACTCTACTTAAGATCTTTTGTATGTGTGAATCCAAATGTATCAAACTAATCAAAACTCGGATAAGTTTAGGTTAGTAATTACCTTATAAAAGACATACAACAAAACTCTATATACCTATTTTTCATATCACTCTTTGCAAATATAGACAAATATAAATCAGAAGATCAAAAGATTTTTAATCAATGAAACACACTAGGATTATTAATATCAATTTTTCAAATATTTTTTTTTTCAATTTTTTTTGCTTTTAATGGGTGCATTTTTTCTCTTTTTTTTTCTTTTCTTTTTCAGTGAGTGTATTTTTATGCTCCATCTCACTTTTTCATGTGTTTATGAGTGAGTGCGTTTTACGCTCCATCTCATCCCACCACAAGATTTTTCTTTTCAATTTAACAATCCTAGAAAAGTACCTAAATCATCTCTTCCAAATTATATTTTGCCTTATATTTCACATCAAATAATGATCAAATAAGATATAGAGTTCAAAAATATCTTTCATAAGCATTTAACCATTTAAACTTTCTCTTAATTAAATCTAGCTCAAACAAATAGATATAAGTGCATAAAAATTTAAAGGATCTTAAACAAAGTAATTATCAATAATAAGTTAAAATTCAAACTAAGCAAAAATTTATTATTTTTCCAAGAGTTATTAAATAAAAATAATTTTTTTTATCATTGGCTAAAAATTAAAATTCCAATTAACTCATTGCTCAAGTGACTCATCCTAAAAATAAAATAAAAAATTACCCCATTTTCGTAGGAAACACAGTTACACTTAGCATGTGCAACAAGCCTTTAAATCCCAAGGTTACCCCAAGTGGACGAGTTTTGTCTCGTGAGGGTTTGTAGTAAATATCCCCACAAAATTTAAAATTTCAATTTTTTTTTAAAATTTCCTAAATTTTTCAAAATATGACCTAAAAATAACAAAAATCCTAAATCCCTTCCCCCACACTTAAAATTTACATTGTCCCCAATGTAAAGTAAAATGCAAAGAAAAATGCACAAATAAATATAAAAAAAAAAGAAAAAGAAATGCAAATTTGATTTCTTGGGTTGCCTCCCAAGCAGCGCCTTTATTTATTGTCATTGACTCGACAGCAGGCTAAAGTACTACGTCACTCCTACTTCATGAATTTTGAGTACCCCATCCATCACGTTATTCTTCATAGGTAGATTCAGTCTCCCTTGCATTCGACATGACTGTTCGACTCCCTTTTCAAGTAATAAATATTGGAAATGACTATAAAGATTCTTTAAAGTTAGAATGAGATCCTGCAAAACAAAAGATAAAAATTTGTTATGAGTAACAGGCAATGGAATGGAAATAATTGCATTATTATCAAAAATCATTGGCAAAGAATTTAATGGAGCTTCATCCTCCTTCAAATATTGTTGCGACTCAATTGCTTCTTCTTCCTTTAACTCCAAATTGTTGGTAATTGCAATATCTAACTTTTCCTTGTTTATTTCCTCAACAACTTTCACCACCTTAGGCATGTCTTCATAAAAAATAACATTATTGTCTACATTAACATTGTCCGCTTTATTGATGTTGTTTACTTTCTCTTGCTTCGGTGATGGAGGGACTGTCTTTTCTAGATCTTCTATATCGTTACCACTTCTTAACACTTGTACACTTGTATTCTCCGTTAGATTATCCACCGTTTGAGAAGGTAATTTTTCAGAATCTTATTCCTCCAATTGACTGATTGCGATTGCCAGTTGGCCCATTTGTTTTTCCAAATTCTGTATATTTGCCTTCGTTTCCTGTTGAAATTGCAAAGTGTTAGTGCTAAGTTGTTTAACTATATCCTCTAAAGACATATCATAATTAAATGATTGGTCCTGTTGTTGTCGGGGGTATGAATGCAGGTATTGTTGATAACTTGGGAAATTTTGATTTGTAGACGGATTCATTCGTGGATTCTCATAGCCAAAATTAGGACGATCCTTCCATCCTGAATTATACGCTTTTGAATAGGGATCATATTTCCATTGGGGTTGACCAGGGAAACCACTTGCTATATTGACTTATTGATATGACTCCTCTTGAAGAATGGGACATATACTCGTTGGATGTCCTACCACCCCACAAATTCTATAAGTTTCCATTGGTTGTGCATTACTTGCAACCATTTGATAAACAAGAGAAGTTAGATCATTAATTTGTTACTTAAGAGAAGAAATAGTTACCTCATTGACATAATCATGCATGACTTCCATCTTGAACCTGCACAACTAAATTAAATTATAAAATCTAAAAGAAAAATTACTAAATTAAATAAATATTTACAAAAGCACAAAATTAAATTAAAATCATTCCCCGGTAACGGCGCCAAAATTTGGTGTGCTGTCGTAGGCACCCAAAAAGAAAATCTTACTTTGGAAAAAATAAATATGTAGTAGTGCAAGTAAGAGTCGATCCCACAGAGAATAATTATTTAATTTTATGTTTTCGCAAATAAAAATTGGGGGTTTTTAATTAAAGAAATAATTTAAATAAATTTAACTAAAATAATTATGCAATAAATAAATAAGAAGAAAAAGCCTTGGTTTAAGTTAATATCCACCATCAAGAATTTACAACTGATCACTGATGCAAGAATAACTCAATTCATATTTTAAACATTCACCGTAGAAAGAACTACTCCCAGGTGGAATAATTTTTCTCCTATCTCCTTAATTTTAGATAAGTAGAGCCACTTGGTCTAAATATCCTTACTAATAAACAACCTCTGGCACTTGCTAAAGATTTAATTTAATAGCAGCATAAAGAATTAGAGAGATCGTTGAACTAAACAACACAAGCTACTTGTTTGCATTTAATTTAGATGATTATTCTTCCTAAGATAAAATAATCTTTTGATCAGCAAAACAATTATTAAACTTAATTGCTTCACAAATAGAAGTAGATTAATATGAATAATAAACTAGTAGACCTCCTAACAATTAAACAAACCAATCATAAAATTAAGCACATAAAAATATTCAATACTCAAAATATAAATTGAACAATTAAAATAAATTAGATTTGACAGTGTATAAATCTTGATGGCTTCAATCACTTAAACGAAGAAAAATAATTTAACTACTCATAATACTAAAAAATACTACAGAATAAAAGAGAGAATTTTTCTAATAGAAAAGTTGTATGTTACATTGTGTGTCAAACTCTCTATTTATAGGCTCCATAATCCTCCTAACCCTAGTAGAAAGTACACTTTTCAAACCCTAATAGGACTTAAAATATAAATAAAAATAAAAATAAAAATAAACTAAAATAATTATTATCCTAACCTTAGTAGGAAGTAAAATCCAATTTGGAATAAAAAAGTAGCAGTAAATCGCGAATAATTTCGTTTTGGCCAATTTCCGCGCAAACCAAACAAGGCCTTCGCTACAGTGACGCCGCACAGCTGCTTGGCCGCGCATTGCGCGACCACTTTTCTTTTCTGCTAATCAAAACGATGTCGTTCTGATCCTTGCAGCTGACTCCCCGCGCAATGCGCGCTCGCCGATTTTTTCGGAAATTACAGATTTGCCCCCAAGCTTATTTTTTCCTACAAAATAAGATATAAAATAAATAAAAATAATATAAAAATAATAAAAATAATAAAAACATATAATAATAAATAAAACACCTAAAACACTAAAAATAAATAAAAACACATAAATAAAAAGAAATATAAAAATACTATAAAATTACCTAAATTAACTAAAATCCTATAAAATCTATTAAAACCAATATAAGCTAAATAATTAATCATTTAAGCACACAATAAATATAAAAACTATGTATTGGGGAATAAAAATATCATATAATTTAACCCTATCAATAGTTAAAAGCCTTGTCTATAATTAAATCATGTAATCAATGTTTCAGTTCATTCGAAGACAAAGCGTTTGCTTTAAACCCAGGCTTAAATGCAGCACAGCTAGAATCATTCACGATTAAAAATTTTCAACAGTGGTTTAAGAGAAGGGTTGAAGAAGATAACGGTTATGAGCATTTTAAAGATGTCATCCAAGGACCTTACAAATTGATTAGTTCATTTTCTGGCTTCATCGTCAATTGGTAGAGATTTAAGGCCGATGACTTAAATGAGCTGACATCAGTCAATTCTAGCGTTGTCGTGTTGGGAAATTGTTACCAAGATTCAGAGTCAATTTTTATGGACGTTTAGAGGAAGTAATTGTGCTCAATTATCCCGGGATAAAAAGGTAGTTACATTTAAATGTCACTGGTTTGATACTGAAAAGGGTGTTAAAATTGAGCATAACTGAATCTTCACAGTAAATATAAAGTCGAAGCTACAGTCTGATGACGTATTCGTGCTAGCCAGTCAAGAGACTCAAGTGTACTACGTGTCTAATGTCGTAAATTGTAAAAGCCCCTAGTATACAGTTGTCACAACAAAGACTCGACCATTTGATGGTACTAATGTGTTTGAGACAGATGACCCATTGCAAGATGATGTTAGCAAACCCAGCCAAATAGTGCTAAATAATGACAATTTATTGGTAGATGTCACTGAAGTACTCGATAATAAGGAAGTCGAGGAAGACGTGGTTAGCAATGAATATGTCTTTATACAATACAATAAGGATGACAAAACTGATAATGAAGAAATCGTGTCAGAATTCAAGGATGACAATGAAAATGATTCTGATGGGTTTGACAACGTATTAAATCTAAACTTAAGAAGTATATTTATTTAATTAAATTAATTAACTGCATATTAATTGCCTTTTTTTTTTTTATATATATTTCAGTAGTATATTTATGGCTAGGCATAGTGGTGGCGATCGTTGCGGTGGTGGTCATACAGGATCTTCTGAGGCTAATCAGGACGGGTCATCATCGTCATCTAGTAGATTTTCTTAATTATTAATTTGTTTTACTTACTATTTACTTACTATTTATAGGTTATCTTTAATATTTCAATTCTACTTACAGATACTGCTCGCCGACATCCCCGAGGAACGAACCTCGGGTTATTTGGTCATCCATCGGCTGTTTCATAGATAGTCTGCGTAGATCTCGACTCTGTGCAGTAAGTGTAAAGTAGCGTTATCTTAAATTAAATTAATTTATTTTATAAAACAATAAACATAACTTTGCGTTTTTTGATTTATATTGTAGTGTTATGGATCCTATGGCTAAGGCCACTTTACACGCCATCTGTCTGACACACCTCCCCATTGGCTGCATGTGATTTACGCAGTACTCACAGCATGATGTCTCCTTCATGGATACCGTGTTACGTGACTTTCACGTAAGTTAGTTTAAATAATTTAAACTGTATAAGTAAATACTAGTTACACATTCAGTTTATTTTTTCTAATAAGTTAGTTCTTTTTTTTAGATTTATTTTAGATATGAGGAGGGCATCTCTCAGACAGCCGGTGATGCGAAGAACTACACTAGCTGGTTGTACGAGATGAGACATAGGGCCGCCCAGGTAGTTGTAGACCAACCCGAACTACTATTCGAAACCATCAGCCCAATATTATCTCAGATGCAGCATGGGAGGTCATGTGTACTCACTGGGATGCTCATGACTTCGAGAAGAAATCAAAACAAATGAAGAAAAATCATAGCCAGCTCTGAGTAGTACATATTACAGGTTCGCGGTCCTTTGAGGAAGTGAAGTTGGTATATATGTATTTAGTCGTTGTTTACTTTAATATTGTCATAAATATATGTACTAAATAAAGGATAAATTAAATATTTATTTGTTAGGTCATGAGTGGTGAGTTGGGACGACCTTGAACCATGGTTGAGTTCTGGGATAGAGCCCACACGCCAAAGGATTGTACTATGTCTTAGGCAACTTTAGCTATACGGGTAAGAGTTTTTATATATTTATGTAATTAATAATATCATGTACTTAATAAAATGATTCAATAAACTACCATATACATAATAAATAGCAGGACCAATTTTATAGCGTTCGGGACTAGCATGTAGCTGAGTTGTAGGCTGCTAGTGGAGATTTTGAGCCGACAGATTCCACTATCCCTCCATCTGACATTAGCTTATCTAGGGATGATGAGATGGCTCATTGGATCACGTCTCAGGATCCCCCTAGTAGCACTACGAGCAGGTATCGAGTGTTGGGGCTGCCAAGGGTACCAGCCTATACACTGACTGAAGGTATTTATTTTAGTATGTTGCTCGTTAATTCAAAATTTAGATTGATTTTTGAATTTTTTTTATGTTATATTTAATTTTGCAGGTTCTAGCCAATGTCAGTGTTCGAGAGCACCTGTTAGACCATCCCATATGGGCGATGACTTGGACGACACGTTGTTCCAGTCAGTTATGGCAGCGGTGTCGGTGACGTTTCATATGGATCCAATATTCCGTAGTCAGAGCCTACTTACCAGTTCTCGTCTTTACCAGCTTGCTCAGGACATTGCAGTAGGGTCCAGCGTCGAGAGTACGGGCATATCTTCGGAGCAGTTCGCTGCGATACGCGACAAGGTGATTCGGATGGTGAGTACCTTACTGTTGGAGGCTTTTGGCCCTATACTGAGTCAACGCCCGACTACACAGGTATTTTATTCACTTTAAGTTGTCGTATATTCTGCATGTTCTTTAATTATTATTTAGCTGTGAATTTTTGTCTCAAGTACAGACTAAGGACTGATATTTGTAATTGTATTAACAAGGTGACGATTCCGAGCAGGGTGACGATGCCGATCGCTAGTGGGGTGGGGGGGGGGGGAGGGGGTTGACGACGATGATTTTCATACACTACAACAAAACTGTCAATCTCCACCTAATGATTCTTTACAGACCGCTGGTAGTACTAGTTTCATTTAGTTTTGTAGATTATTTGCAAATAATTTAGTTGTATTTACTTTAATTTAGTTTAATTGATTGTAATTTAGTTGAGTTTTGTAAAGTATTGTACTTTCTAACAATGATTTGTAGAACTTATAATGTGTTGTAATTTATATTTATTATTGTTGCTTAGATAATTTAAATGTGTTGTTATGTTGTGTGTGAACATAAGAAATGGATTGCTGTTGTGTTGTTGGGATAAAACGGTTTACAGGTACAAAGATGTGGTTTTAAAATCGGTACTGAAAAAATAATTTTTTTATTTAAAAAAAGTACTTATTTCTGATGGAAAAAACATAGTTCCGACGGTAATTCCGTCGAAATTAAATACGTTAACTTTTAAAAATGTTTAGGAAAGTGTTTGTTCCCCGACAAAATGATATTATTTTTGACGAAAATTTTGTCGGTCTTACAGGACTATGATAGACAAAACATTTTTTCGTCGAATTTTTTTTCCGTCAAAATTACCCTTATTTTTGACGAAATTTTTGTTGCAAAATATTTCGTCAGTAATAACTATTTTCGACCAAATCCTCGATGGAAATAATGTTAACGTGATTATTTTTGATTGAATTTGCGTCAAAATATTCCATCGAGAATAGCTTAACTCCGACGAAATAAGACTATATCCAACGGAATATTCCGTCGAAAATATCTTTTTTTCTTGTAGTGATATTTGCTTTGATAGAAGCATATATATATATATATATATATATATATATATATATATATATATATATATATATATATATATATACACGTACACATATAACAATTATTTAACTTTTAAATAAGTGAGCATAAATTATATATCTACTAGCAAAAAAACATATTATATTTGAGCCTAAAATTACATATCTACTTACACAAGAAGCATATCACTCACATATAAAAGACATTGAACTTTTATGTATTTATAAACTGCTATCTGCTTACTTAAGAAACATAAAATATAAAAGTTACTTAAACTTATATATATATATATATATATATATATATATATATATATATATATATATATATATTGAATTTTATCTTCTTATTTTAGAAGTATTATTCAAAAAATGTTTTTATAAAAGGGAATTAGAGAGTTAGTTTATTTTATGTGTCTGTGAAAAAGACGGGTAATTCTTAGACCAACACTAGAGTCTTAGAGAGGTCAACGTGGAGTTGGGTCTCTAGAGTACTTATTAGGTGAAGGAGAGGCGCAGGCCTGCCTGCCCAAAAATAATCAGGCTTTGGGCTTAACATTTTTAACCCACGAAAAGTCGGGCCATTGTGGCCCAGTCCATGGGCTATTGTTTATTTCCTTTTCAAAACATAGCTCTCAATGAGGGTTGAACTCAAGGCCTCATGCCTTCTAAATGAGTGCTTTAGCTAACTAAGCTACTAGAACCTCTTATTCTAAATCTAATTCCAATTTATACATTATCTTGACCCGTGTTTCTTATGATTTTTTCTCTCTCTCTAAACTCTATTTCTCTTTCTTTCCCTTTCAAACCTTTTATTTTCTCTCTCCATGTCTTTTCCTTTCCATACTTTTGTTTTCTCTCTATTTAAACTTTGTTTCTCTTTCCCTTTTCAAACTTTGTGTGTTTTGGTGTGTCTTTATGTTTTTTCCTTTCCAAACTTTTGTTTTTCTCCCTCTTTAAACTTTGTTTCTCTTTCCCTTTCCAAACTTTTTGTTTCTCTATCCATTTCTTCTTAGTCGGTTATTTCATGTTTGGTTGTTGACTTAGTATTGGCTTGTACATATTTTCCCAACTTGTCTGGTTCTAATTCTATTGATTTTAAGGATGAATTGATGATTAAGGTTTTATTTTTATTTTTTACAATTTTTGTTTTAATTTTATGTTTTAATTTTGATTGCTCAGTTCAGAGTGCTGGATTCAGTTTTTTGTTTCATATTTGTTTCTCTGCTTGAGTCTGTTTATGTATTTCCTTCTGATGGTGGCTATATTAGGGTCTGTTCGGTGTTGGTTTGTTGACCTTCTGAATCTCTGGTTAGTTTCGGTGGTTGCTCTATTAGGGTCCTTCCGGTATTGGTTGGTTTGATGGTTTTGGTCATGACTCTGTTAAGATCTGTTCGGTGTTAGTTTTTATTTTCGATGATGGCTCTATAAAGGGATTTCTCTGGTCGACCTGTAAGGGTTCAAAAATTTCTGTAACGCTGTTTATGTATTGTACTGAGTTATAAACCCTAATTTCAATTCAAACCCTAGTTTTGGGATAATATGGATGGTAAAGTGTATTCATAGTCTAATTTTGACATAATTAATATTAGGGCTAATATTGGTATTGATTTAAATAAAAGCCTAATATAAATTAGTGTGGGAATTAAGTTGAAACCTTAATCAATAATCTAATTAAATTAATTTCCTAACAAATATAATTGGATTATGTGTTATTAATGATATATTTTATTAAGCATCAAGTAATTTAATTAGTGATCCAACCAAGCCAAATGCTTAGCCCATTGGATTAATTAATGCAAGGCCCAAACCTTTGATTTATTGGAACCCAATTGGAGTGTGACCAAGACCCAATGAAATGAATTTTATTAAAGCCCAAATGTAGATGTTGGTGATTATATATATATGTATCTATATATATATTTTACTAACACTTTTAGGCATTAAAAGAAAAGGAAAAAGGAAGTATTTCTTGGTCATTTCTGCCCCCCAATAGCCGGCAACTTTATGGAGTTTTGTGGCTGATTTATGTTTAGTTTTTAGAGGGTCAAGGTGTGGGTAGAAGCAAGGAAAAAAATGGCACAAGTCTAGTAGGCCTATGCTCCATTAGGATAAGGAGTTGATGTGTATACTTACAATAGTTGTAAGTATACACATTAACTAACACCATATACTATCTCATTTCATCATCTCTTCATGTCATTAGTCATTTTGCTTCCAAGTTGCTAAAGAGAAAAATAGAAAGAAAGAGAGAAAGATTGAGAGAATAAGAAGCTTAAAAAGGGACAAACCCTAGCTCTTCAAGGAAGGATTATCTAGTCGTCAAGATAGATCATCCAAGCTTGGTGAAGTTTCTAGCAAGAAGAAGAAAAGCTATTAGAAGGTTTAAAAGTTTTCAAACCCTTGTTTTATTTTTTACTTTTGTGTTCTAAGTGCTTGAAGTGGTTTTGATGGTCAAAAATCCATTTTGATGGTTCACAACTAATTTCAAAGCTCTAGATGTTTAAAACCATGCTAGATAGTTAATCTATGGTTTGGTGGTTTAATATATGTGTTTAAATGCTTAGATGATAAAAAAGTTTATCAAAAAGTATGAATATGATTTTTACCTACAGAACCTTAATCGAACGTGTGGTTCGGGGCTTTATATTTTGAAACCTACAAGTTGTATGAGTGATTTATTTCTTTATATGCTAGGTATGTAAGTTAAGAATAAAACCTAGTTGGAATCATATCAAAAGGTTTTAAAATGAGTGAGTTATGCTTTTTGAAACCAAAATGGTTCATTGTCAAGCCCTAATGCGCAATAGTCTACTTTGTGGCTATTTTTCATAACCAAAAATTTTTCCAAAAAATTTGATCCAATGATGGAATATTATAGTTTAAGAATATACGAATCCATCGATACCAATTTGAGGTTATTTGGACTTATATTGAAGATTTTATGAAAGTTGGAATCAAATGGACAAAATTGGAAAATCTGAAAAATTTGCCCAAAAATGTTTCTATTTTGAAAGCCGGGGCTTTCAAATCAGTGCAATTTTGGAAGTCAGGGCTTTGATGACAGATTTTTTAAAATAATATTTTATTATCCAGGTCGGGTCAAGCCTTTTGAGTCGGATCGGGTTAGTCTTGATATGACCAAAATGGGTCAAAATGTTTAAAAATTAATATAATTAATTTAGGACCCAAGTTAAATAATTATTTATTATTTTATACTAAATAATAAATAAAGTAAATAAAAGCCATTAATATGATTAATTATTATTTAATTGATATTGAATAATAATTAAAGCAAATAAAAATAATAACTAATTATTTATTATTAAATAATAAATAAAGGAGGATATAAAGTTAATAAAATAATTATTCATTATTAAATTAATAATTAAATAAGGAATAAGGGTAATTAGTTAATTAATTATTATTTAAACAATAATTAAGGGGAGATAAAGTTAATAAAATAATTATTTATTATTTAATTAATATTAAATAATAAATGGTGATAATTACTTAATTAATTATTATTTAAATAATAATTAAAGAGAAATAAAGGTTAATCAAACTTAATTATTTTTTTAATTATTATTAAATAAATAAAGCAAAGAGATTAAAGAAATAATAATGCAGTTAAACAATTTGCTTTAAAATTGTTTAAATTTTTATAAGTTATTAAGTGTTTAAAATACTATTAGATAATGGTATTAGCTAAATTATTATTAACTGATTAATAATAATAGCATACAATTAAATTATTATTAAATAATTTATAATAATGGTAAGTGATTAAATTGTTATAAAATGATTAATAATAATACTAAGTGATTAACTTATTAGTAAATAGTTAATAATAATATTAGAGGATTAAATATTATTAAAAGATTAATGATATTAATAATCAATTTGGGATGTTGTTAAATAATTAATAACATTGGTAAGTCAATTAAATATTATTAAATGTAGTATAATATTGTTTGATAATTAAGATATTATCCAAGTGTGATAATATTGTCTAGTAAGCTACGTGTTGCTAAATAGGGAATTATGTGTTTACGTGACATACTGTTTAATAGTGATATATGAAATCCTATGTGCGTTACTAATTGATAGATAAACCTATTTAATACTAGGTATTTCAAGGACTATAATTTAAGTCGTGTAAACTGTAGACTACGACTGAGGCAAGTTTTCTAACTCAAACTCGAACTATTATTTTTGAGCATGTCAAATAGTTTAATTTATCGCTAATTATTCCATGTAAATGCCAGTATTGATATTCATACATTGATGCATTTGAAAAATATGTTCTATCATTGAACAAGTAAATTATTTAAAGTTCTTTATTTCATAAACTGTTCAACAAATGGGTCTACGCCATTTGTTTCGCCTGGACATATAAAGTAAATGTTTTTAAAAGCTATTTCAAACCAGTTGATTGGTGTGGAAGTCTTGTACTGAGAGAATAAACCTTAAATGGGGAGTTATAAGTGCATAGTTCGACATGGTCAGAGTTTAATGTTATGCATATACATGTTGTACAAGAGGATGATCCCCTTAAGTACAGTATGATTTATAAAAGGATAATCAGAAGGTTGTTTCCTTGGAAATGTTCAGGGTCGGTTGGTCCACTCAGCAGTAAATAATCATCTTTCATTCCTTCGTTTGGATTTTGATTATCTTATCAGTCATTTCATTAACTTCTATAAATTGTTGAGCTTTCACTTTATTCGCAGTTATTTATGATATGCCTATATTATTTTAAATTTACTGAGCATATTAGTTGCTCACTCTTGCTATATATATCATGAACTAATTGAAGTTAGGCCTGAGCACTCCAAGAAGGACAAAGGCAAGAGCAAACTTTAAAGAATAGTTTAAACATTCCTATTTCTGTCTTGTAAATCATGGAACCCTAATTGTATTAATAAGTTTGTCATGATGTATTTTATTAAGATTGAGGCATTGGGACCGTAGTAAGCATTTTGTAATGAATAACTTATGTTTATTTATTTCGCATTTAGTAATATATGTTATTTAAGAGGTGATGTAAGTATTTGATCGTGAGCACCAAATCCGAGGTATTGGTACCTGAATTTGGGGGTGTCACAGGTTGGTATCAAAGCTGTGGATTATAAATGTTAGAATTGCGAAACCTAGGTTATAACCTTAGTATTAAACTCGTATCGAGTGTTTTAGGAGATAAATCAGGGAGATTTATCATATGTGGTATTTGATGAATTGGGGAATTCATCGAGTCAAGTAGTACCCAATGAAATATAATTTCATTTCTTCAATGATTATATTTTATGGTTGTATTAATGGTTGTTTTTCATGATGTGTTGTAGGATGGTTGTAGGCGAGTCGAGTTGAACACGAGATGAGGAGATATTCATCGATATACCGGTGGATACAGAACAGTTGGTGGGCTATGCACCAGTTGCACCGGTATCACCATTAGTAGAGTCTAATCCTGAGGAAGATCTCGAGGAGGATCATGTGGCTGATATGGAGGACCCAGTTAGGGGTGGGGTAATGAGGCCACGTGGTGAGGGTGACTCAGAGGAACAACCGAGTACCGATGAGGAGTCAGATGAGGAGGTGCAGTATTATGACAATACTTCACCTGAAGAGCCAACTAAGTATCACGATGGCATGGGCACTATGGCCAGTGACATTATAGAAGAGCTGACCACTAGGAATGACGAACTCGAGGGTAGAATCCATAATCTTGAGGAACAGAATCAGATCCATCAGGAGAGGGAAGATCAGTATAAAGAGGGAGCCTATCAGTTGTCCAGGGAGGTAGCTGAACTGAAGGAGGAGCGTGATCAAACGAAGCTAAGTCTGACAGAACTTCAGGTGGAGCATGAGGTCTTGAGGGCCAATTTTAACCCAGAGGTTGTGGAAATAATTCGTCTCGAGAGGGCATTTGATAGAGCTGACATGAGAGTGGACGAACTTGAGAGGGATGTTCAAACTCGTGCAGTCAGGTTTGATCGTCTAAACTTTGTGTTCGACACTACCTTTCAGAGGATGAGGCATAGGATCCGCAGGTACCCTCGGGAGGAGGATCTCCATAGGCGCATTATCAGTCGTCGTATAACAAACATGATAGTCAGGCAGGAGCATGAAGATGCTATCTTCAAGGGATTGTAGTTTCTATTAGCACTATGTTTGTAAATAGATGCAGTTTAGTTCCCACTTTTGTTGATAGTAGGGACAGTGATATGTTGTAAATCCCATTATTTTTGTTTAGACTTGGGATAGTATTCGACCCCGACTTTTGTTTGTCATAGGGGTAGGTTGGGTTAATCCTCTCTTTCTGTTCTTGAAGGGATAACCATGGATAGTATTAGCATTTATAGCAGTATGCCACAGGTTGTTACTTGATGTATTTAAAACAGTGGTATATGAATATAAATGCAGTTATTGATATCTGTTTGGGATTTTTGATTGAACTGTGTTTTACCAGTTAAATGCATGTATAAATGAAATGTGGCATGGAATGTAAAGAAACAAAATTATAATATAAGGTTTTGTTTTTATCAGACAATGCCGCCTAGAAGGAGAACCAGAGTTCCACATATAGAGGAATCCGTTAATAATGACGAGGGTCAATATTAACTCAAATAAACTACGTGTTTGCTGTGAATCAGTTTATTTGGTTCTTCTGGTTTTCCGTTAGGTCAATATGTTGACCAACTTAGGGTTCTATTAGAAAAAAGGTCTTTTTTTTGGGGTTTCGTGTTCTAATCTGTTTGGTTTTGTTATTTTTTGTTGAATGATGTAGAGTTCCTAACTCGAATGTCTACAAATTGAGTTAGTTATTTTATTTATTTATATTGATTTAAGTACAGGGCTCTTTGTTTTAAAATGAAAATAAGATGTATATCCGCTGTACTTTTTCCTGAAAATTGTGATAAGATTATAACTTTGCTAAGATTTCAGTAAAAATCAAATTTTATTGAGAGAATGATCTAAATTTATGTACAAGCTCTCTCTCTCTCTCTCACGCACACATACACATACACGATCAAACTCTCTCAAAAGTGAAGGGTCATATGTGTAATTTTTTTAATATCTAACTAGTTAACGACAAAAAAATCCAATCTTTGTCAAAGTTCGAAAAGATTAATCAATGCTTCATGAAGTGTTCCAGAACCAAGATGAATATAGTTTTAGTCCAAATAATCACTTGGATAGTTTTTAGTATTAGCCGGACTAGCGAAACTGTTTTTATTATTTGACTCGCTATACAATCTACCTAAACAATTAAAAGAGCCAACATCAAGCAAACAAGCAGAAATGCCTAAAATCTCGTAACTACCTTAACTAGTTATTTTAAAGCAGATATGTTGAACTAATTGCTAATTAACTCACCAACAACATCTTCAGAAGGCACTTCAGCTTCATTCAATGTGGTAACTATCTTCTTGACTTCTTCAACTGTACCATTCTACATGGATATATATTTTAAGCCATGATTTATAAGACACTTCACACAACACAAACATAAGATCACATCATATCTTTGACAATATGGGCAAGCAAACACTATTAAGCAACCACTGTGTAAATATATTTAGTATACATATATTGCTGCTTAGTTGCTCAAATTATAACACAAAATTTTTTTAGTGGAAAATTTCCAAAGAACAAAGCTATCTTCGAACTGCTGCACCCTGTTTGTATTGCTACTAAAGTTAACAATACTTAACGTGCCATTGCAAGTAGACCATACAAAATAAACCAAAACATAGGCTTTGGAAATAACAGGAAAGCTAAAGAAAGAAAAACATATAATATGCGCTCAACCCCAAACCAGTAGTAGCAATTTGACAGCAATCAACTTTTTAAAATTGTAAAATGACTAGCCTACAAATTATTACATGAGCAAAGGTTTAATCACTAACATGACTTGAAAACCAACCTAGCATATTAGTACCTACATTAGCTAGGTTACGACGACTGATATCAACATGTTTTGTATTAGATGTTCCTACTCTTTCATCCAAGTTTTCACTTTCTTCATCAATTTTCAAATCCTTCTAAAAAACTTCTTTATTCTCTTGCGCTTCTTCTTCCATTACTAACCTTATAAAACCTCATGAAAATAATTCATAGTATGTTACCTGAAAAGACCAACTTCAATGTATGTAATATAGGACGAAAAAATGACATTGGAAATTCACAAGTCCAGCAAAACATATTAGTACAACTTAACAAGTGTACTAGGAGATACTTACAGAATTTCGAGGGTTACGGCAAGAAATTGTTTTCTTCTTGTTGTTGTCCGAACTGAGGCAAGGCAGCATCCAAACCAAACACTGCAACTTTGGCTAAAAAATTCTGGCAAAACGAAGCCCTAAGCTCATATTGAAAACCCCACTAAACTAAACGATTCATATATACCAAAAAGCATGAATTTTTTCAACAATCACCTAATATTTTAATCTTAGTAAGCCTTAATTCAAAAAATATAACACGGGACATCGATAAACTGAACAACCCAGATAAAACCAGAAACCATAGAAGAAAATTAAGCAAAGCGAACTAACCAGATGGAGCAATCGTGAGAAAGAGAAATCTTTCCAGCCCGTTAATACTACTTCCATTGTGAAGAGTGCGGATGAAATTTTGTATGGGTTCGTAGTAGTGATTTAGTTGAGTCACGAAGAATGAGGTTGTGATTTGGGTAGGGAGGAAACAGACTTTGCGTGGAGAATTGGAGGGAGGGAATATCAGATTTAGGGAAAATGAAGGAGGAATGAATAAGGCCCTCACTACAGTGACTATAGTAATGAAAGTACTAGAAGGAGTTTTTAGGGGAAAATTTCAGCAAGGAGGGAGCGTAAAATTTCATTTGCTAAAATAAAAGGCTTATAGCGACGGTCAGGAGCCGACCGTCGCTATAGTGCATATTTTACTCTTTTTAGCGACGGTCTACTACTGATCGTCGCTATAGGGCCTCTTTTTCCATTATATAGCGATGGTCAGGAGTCGACTGTCATTTTAGGTAATATTTTCCTTTATATAGCGATGGTCGACTCCCGACCGTCACTATAAGACTTATTTTTCTTCTACAACAACGGTTCCGCCTTGACCATCGCTATACATTGATTTTCTAGTAGTGTTTTTATCTTCCTCCCCCGTGACGCTCCCAAACCGATCGCTATCCTTTTCTTGCTTTCTTGTTATCTTGACTTGTTATAGAATGGCTTTATACCAGGTATAGTTGGTAAGATGAAGTGGGATGAAGCATTAGTGGATATAGCAAGTGTGCTGGGGATGCGGCTCAGGCGTAGTGGGTCTGAACGCCTAGCACGAAACAGCCTTCTCTGGTAGCGGTACTATACTTTAGTCTCTCTCTAGCTTCCAGTCTATATAAATCATAGTTAGCATATGTAAGTCTGTCTAACGTTCCCTCTCGTTAAGGGCTATACTTTTGCATTGACTATCTCGTTAGGTAATTCCCCGAGGCAAAAGCAGCTCTCTCGGAAGTAAGTTTCCCTGCCATCTTAGTAGGACTAGTCTAATAAACTTTCACTTGAACTGCCAAGACTCGATTTTTGTGGTAACGCCCTTCTAGAATTACGTTTAACATCCCTTTATGACTCGACGCCTCGGGTCAGTAGCCGGGCTCCGAGACATTACTATCGCGGCTACTATCGACCCAAGCCCAAAGAAGGAAAAAAATGAACAGACTAAAGCGAGGAGTTCATTGGTCGTACATAGTTAAGGAGGATGAGAGTCAACCTCTTTCATGACCCATGGCCCCAATGTGTCACTTGGTTAGCATTTCTAGAAGAAGAAAAAAAGAAGTAGGGTTTGTTTTTCTATAGGGAAAGAGACAGGGGAGTTGGCTGTAATTGAGACACCTTTTTCGGATGGATGATATGGATTTCTTCAAGATGGTTAACCACTTTTTAAACCATGAGTGGGAGGTTATTCAGAACCCGCTGGCTCCAGAACGGGGGGCCAGCACCTATGAAAGTAGCCTACCCCGCTATCGATCAAAAAGAGCGTGCAACACTTCGAAGGGACATTCAAACTTTGATTCGTGAGCAACTTCACGAACATTGTGAGAAAGGGAAAGGGCCATACTACCAAACACCAACTTCCAGCTTCTCTGGAGCCTTCCATTTTAACTCAGGCTTTAAAGGATCCCCAATGGCGTGCTGCCATGGCTGAGGAATTCACTGCTATTATATGCAACAATACTTGGCAGCTTGTACCTGTTGTACCCAATCAGAATATTGTCGGCTGCAAGTGGGTTTTCAGGAGTAAACGACATCCTAATGGCTCCATTGACAGATACAAAACTCGCCTAGTCGCAAAGGGCTTTCACCAACGCCCCGACCTTGATTACACGGAGACTTTTAGCCCTATTGTGAAACCTACCACTATACGGGTTGTACTTAAACTTACTCTCTCTAATGGTTGGCTCATCCGTTAACTCGATGAAAATAATGCTTTTCCCCATGGTACATTGGAGGAAGAGGTTTACATGGATCAACCTCCTGGTTTTATTGATACAAACTACCCCCGGCATGTGTGCAAGCTCCGAAAAGAAATCTACGGTCTCAAACAAGCTCCCCGTGCTTCGTACAAGGAATTTCGTGCATTCCTTCTTGGTTATGGATTTACAAACACTCGCTCCGACACATCTCTTTTCATCTTTTACAATGAAGGCGAGCGTATCTATTTTCTTGTTTATGTTGATGATTTATGATAGCTGTCGTTAACACTCCAAAATTAATCCTTACTTTTAATCACAAACTCAGTATAATAGCAAGCAAGGGTCAAACCCACAGAGAATGATTAATTTATTTTCATGCAATGTAAACTAGATTTGGGGGTTTTGAATTAACTAAATAAACAAAAGTAAATAAATAAAATTAATTAATAAATTAAAGACTTCAGTTCTTCGGTTCAATCTCACCCTTACAATTAATAATTCAATCAATCAAAATATATTTTTATCCTTCCAAGAAACTAATAACCCTAGGTAACAACAAGCTCTACTATCCGAAACATCCCTTAATTTTAATCAAACAAAACAAACTCTTCATTAGATTCTAACCATTATACAACCTAGAACAAGCTCTCTAAATTTAATATAATGAAAGCATTAATCACAAGAAAATTAGATTATTCTAAGCAACAATCTCATAAGCTCGGACTGTTTAACTTACATCATGATAACCATAGAAATAAACAAAAGCTTGACCACAATCATCTATCATCATTCACTACCAACGATTAGGAACAATATCAATTACACGTAATATAATTCCTAACTCTAGCAATTGATAATAATTTGATCAACTCAATAGGCCAAAATTAAATCAATCAAACCCAATATCAAATAAATAATTAAAACGGATTATCATAAATAATTTCATATAAAGAAGAATAAAAAATATTACTGAATTAATTTAACCATTAATTATAATCGGGTTTGAAATTCGCTAGAACTGAATAATAAAAGTAGTCAAACATAATAAAAATAATGTATAAGAAAAATCTGAAAGAGAGAGCTCCTAATTATCTCTAATAATCTGCTTATTATCCTATTCTAATGTAATGTAATGTAATGTATTTATAAAAGTACAATAATAATCATAAGCTAATGTGGAATTAAAATTCAATTTGTAATCAAATTAATGCTCAAAATCCCGAATAATCCCGTTTTCAGCAAAACCGCGTAAGCCAAACACGCCCCTGAGCTACAGTTGACCGAAGTCAACTCGTCAGCCGCGCCCAGTTACGTCAGTCACCATCCGCGCAATGGCGCGGGCTTTTCTTTTCGTAGCCTTCCACCAAACGACGTCGTGTCTGTTGCTCTCGCCAGCTGTCTGCTTCTTTGCGAGCATTGCGCGGACGCTTGTTCCGGAAATTACAGTAATGCCCCCGCGTGCCACTTTTCCTTATTTACATCAGTGCTGGTTAGTTACGAAATTGCCATTGAACTTTTGCAGAATTTACAGATTTGTCCCCAAGCTTATTTTTCCTACACAATAAAATGTAAAATAATTAAAAATAAATAAAAATAATATAAAAATAATAAAAACGCATAAAATTACATAAATTATATAAAATGACCTAAAATACTAAAAATACCTAATAAATAAGAATAAAATCCTACTTATCAATTTACGTGTTACTGGGACTAGCTCCTCCTTAATTTTCTCTCTCGTCTTATAAAGGCTGTTGCAAACCAATTCTCTATCAAAGATTGTGGGGCTTCAAATTCTTTCTTAGGGGTTGAAACTATATCTAATCCACATGGATTATTCTTAACTCAGTACAAGTATATTCAAGACCTTATCGAGCGCACACATATTTAGGGTGCTAAGGAGGTTCAGACCCCTCTTGAAACCATAGGCGCTCTACGGTTATTTGATGGCTCATATCTCTGTTATATATGGGCAAGTTAACCTAGCGGAGAAAAGGTTAGATAGTTCACAAGACCTTCCTCAACTACTATGCCATGAACCGAGCAACACAACCTCTTCCCATCAGGGTCCTTTGAAAGAGATACGATTGGACTAACTCCACTATCGAAGACTTTTTCCTTGCCTAGCTATGTGTCTACTTCTTATTGCGGAGATACCAGTCCATATCGAAGACCAAGAAGATGGGTTCGAAAATGACTCCCAACAAGATGGATCCCTTTGCTTTAGATCTTGGTCTATGATGGCCTTTTAATTTAGAACAGGAAGAGGAGAAAGAAAAGAAATAGCTTATGATGACCATCTATTTGAGTCGAGAATTTCGTAGATCTAATTCAAATTCCTGTGTTTTTGTTCGCGTATGGATTCTGCTTTTCCTATTTTATCTATTTCTATTTGGCCCCACTACCACAACTATTCTAAATAGTGGGGCGAAACCCCAGCCCAAACCCCCCTTAGCCAATGATCCAGCTGCTTCTGTTGACTATACAGTCTATGCAGTTGGTTCTGTCGCTTCTACGGAAGAGTCAGCAGCATAGCCAGTTGCTGGGCTAGCTGCATAATCACATATGTTAGCAAGTTATCCAGTTGCTTATAAGTTGACAAAATAAACAATAACAAAATTTTCTATATTTTGGCGAAGTACTTGATTCATCATCCTCATAAACGTGCTAGGTGCATTTGAGAATCCTTTGGGCATCACCAGCCACTTGTACAATCCATCCCGAGTCTTGAAATACGACATTGAAATGAAAAAATGTTCCCTAAAACTTACCATCTCTTTCAATCGACCTGCTCTCGAGCTCTTGCTCTTGCCTCGATAGTTGGAGCTCGTCTTTCTCTTCTTATGATGACGAGCAAGCGGGGTTTGGTCTCGGCCAAGCCTCTACCTTTCAACTCATGCATTGGGTAGTTTACCAAAGGTCTCATGACTTTCCTTTTACCCCCATGAGGAAGACTGGAGCTGGAACTCACTGTACGAACGCCGTTGGAGGCGAGGCTTAATCAAGCACTTGAAAAGAGTACAGAACGGTAGGAGTTTTTATACTTTTTGAGTGAGAAAAGCCCTCCTTATCCCCAATCTTTTACTCTCAACTACATTGAACCTTCACTCCCCCAGGGAAAGCGTGCTTGAGTAGGGAATGCTTCTTCTACCTTAAGCTAATCTAAAGTATAGTGCCCACTTTTCTAAGAAATATCAGAGTCAGCAAGGCAAGCATAAACTTCTTCTTTTGCCTAATCCCTTTGAGAAGAGGTTGCTTAAAGCATCCTCATAATGGGGCATAGAGTATAAAGAAAGACTACCATTACAACGGAATACACTAGTTACAAGAGACACATTCAGGGTTCCTTCCAGGCATACTACACTTAAAGAAATAGATACATCTATGAAATGATTGCAGCGTTTGCCTAGGAAAGAGCTTCTTACACGCTCGGAATTAAAGATAACGAATAAAGGAGCACTCCTTAACTAATTACACTAACGGAAGGAGGTTACTTCTCAAACGGGGAAAAATCATTAATAAAAGACAAGAATGTTTCCTATGGTGCTTTGGTGCCACCGCAACCACCATATTCACATAAAAAAATAAAGCATTACACTTATCGCACTACCGCGACTAAGACTTTCTTTCTACGGGCTCCAAGAACAGAATGCTAACAAGTCGAAGTGATAAGACCTGGTTCAGGGAGGATTGATCCTAGCTAGATGGCCAGGTGTAGTACTACGAGATTTGGGGCTACGTTATACAAAATAAACCCCAATTGTTGGTATGAGAATGAAAATATAATGAGTTTTGAGGGATTAAAACCTGGGATTTGGCTTTGAAAAAGCTAGGTACGAGATTGAAGGATTTTATGAATCAAGTCAACCAGTGAAGGATGCTGGAATAATGGAATTATCGACTCGAAATGGGTTCGGCTCAATGGTTGACGTAGAAGAGAAGAGTTTCGACATTCAAATGAGTTATTCCTATTCCACGAAATTCATTTATTGGATAACTTTAACAAAAGAGTTAAGCTACGATAGACCCAATTCACCTCAGTCAAGATGAAGGGGGGATGAGATCTTTTGACGGGTTAGTGGGGTCCTTGGCTAAGATGGAATCTTCACCTTTGCTTTCAAGTTATCAAAGCCGGGAAATAGGGAACTCTAAGTGGCTCACTTATAGTGTTTGAAGTGATGAAATCCAGTGCGATAGATGTCATTTCTTGTGAACCCAGGAAAGCCAAGACTAGCTCATTCACCAGAATTTGGTTGGAGCAGCGGTAGGGAAAACCCAGGCTCAATCCCGCCTATGGTCTACTCAAAGATTGAAGAGAAAGAGAATGAACCAGAAGGCTGATATCCGACCCGACTACATCTGTCCTGTAAAGATAGAGAAGAAAGGTGAATAAAGAGTTCTGGTCCAGTCAAGTTTGAATAAAGAATCTAAATAGAAGGAACCGGGGTGAACTAAAGAGCGTAATCTGGGTTACAAGGTATAGGTATAAATAAGCTTTGTAGGAAAATCAAGGTTCAACGGCGGAGTTGATGACTACTAAGCAAGCTTTCCTCTTTCTTCTAGGGTTGTTCTCCAGATCAGGAGGCTGAACCCCGTCTCTATAGGCAGCGATGAGCCATCAAGTATAAGAAAAAGCGGAGACATATGTTGTTGTTTCAGCAAATTACAATTATGAAACAATTGTGACGCCCCCAAATCTGAGCCCACACAGCCCAAACTTGAGTCGTCAAAAGACTACAACAAAATTATTACAACAAAGCACAACATACAACAATACAGTGTATAATAATACACAACTAAGTCTTCACCATTATTTACAACACGTGAAGACTACGACAGCTATTCCTCGGACTCTCACTCCATCCCCCGGCTAGACCCTGTTACGTTTTCATCTCCTGTTGAAAAACAATGGAACAAAAGAAAGGGTGAGCTCAAATAGCCCAATAAAGAATATCATGACTAAGATAATGACGAATAAATTATTATTAGTCTTCAACAGTTGAGTTCTTGATAGAATACAATAGACTACAAGGTTTATATCAAAAACTGTAGTTAAATTCTTAAACAATGTTCTGATCAATAATAGCAGCGGAATGAGCAATCTATTAGAAGAATAATGCAGACTATAATGTCCACTCGCTTCTCTTTTTAGTAAAAATATCATTAACTTTTATCATCTGAAATACCATTAGTCAAGATAATACAACTTCACAGTTTCTGGTCATAATCATGCAGATCAACAGTTTATCTTTGCACTACGGGCCAAAGACATTCAATATAACACCAACGGTCATGATTATACCAGATTCAGCCTTTGGTCATAATCATACCAACCAACAGTTCATCTTTGCACTACGGGCCAAAGAGAACATTCACCACGTGCCATAAAAGACACCGAATAGATGTATCGCCTTTAACCTAGTATATCGCCTTTAACCTATCATCTGTTCAACAATTATATCACATCTGTGCCCCCGACCACAAATATTCACAACAACTTGATTCTTGATGATTAGTACAAATAACAGTGATACAAATTATGAACAGAAGAAACATGATAAACAATAAATATCAGAAGTTTACTTTGTGCAGATTCAAATAATGTCCAAATTGTCAACATGATGTGGAGTGAAATTCAAAAATGATATTCAAGATCCACAGTTCAGAATAACGGTTATAGGTCAATAGAAAGGTTCAGAAAATAGGAAGGTTCAGTTGAAATAATGAAGTTCAACTATTATGGAACATATAATATTTTCAGGAATTATAGAAGCAATAGTTCCATAATAAGTTTCGATTTAGGAGTATGAAAGAAAATAATATTCCTTACCGTAGCAGGTTTGATTAACAAAAGGTGAAGAAAATTAATATCCCTTACCATAGTAAGTTTGAATAATGAAAGATGAAGAAGATGGTATCCTTTATGAGTATAAAGGAAAATGATATCTCTTACGAATATTAAAGAAAATGATATTACAAACGAATATAGAATAAAAGTGTCATGTGATAATTCGTGTAGACAAATTATTTTCACACGAGATAAATAAAAAGGGTTATTCACCAACAGGCGGTAATCCACGCCGTAAGGTTATTCCCATCAATTTGAATACGAAGAGTTATTCACCAAACGGGCGGTAATCTGCGTCGTAAGGTTATTCCCATCAATTTGAATACGAAGAGTTATTCACCAAACAGGCGGTAATCCGCGCCGTAAGGTTATTCTCATCAATTTGAATACGAAGAGTTATTCACCAAACATGCGGTAATCCGCACCGTAAGGTTATTCTCAAAGATTAATAAGGAATGAATACAAAAGGTTATTCACCAACATGCGGTAATCCGCGCCGTAAGGTTATTCCCACAATTTAATACACGGAAGTAAATGGCAGATCTTATAAATAAGAAAGAAACGATATTATTTTCGAGAATCAAAGAATGATAATCCCTTCAAGTAAGAAAGAAAATAATATCCATTTATGATGATGAAAAGAGTGATACCCCTTATCGTAGTAAATTTAAGAGTGTGAAAAGAATGATATTCTTTACCTTAACACGTGACTGGATATTGATTTAAATGAGGTTGATCAACCTATATATTTTTAATAAAATTAGTAATTACCACATATAAATTTCAAGGTGTATGATAATTCATATATTATGAACTATCAAAATTATATATATTTAACATAATTTTTGTAGTATAATATAACAACTTTAAAATAGTTTTTAAAATAATATTTCAAAATAAATCTTCCAAAGAAAGCTTTTAAAAATGAATCTTCTTAAAGAAGAGTCTTCTAAAGGAAAATTTGTGAATACCGTGAAAAATAGGAATTTATGAAATTACTACTATTTAATAAAAGACTTACTTGAAAAATTCCTGCACTCCTTTTGGCTTTCAAACACTCAAAATAGTCTTACTATTCTAAGAGAAAACTCATAAAATTCTTATAGAAAATTTTTATGTTTTAGGTGTGATTTTTCTATTCAGCTGAGCAAGCTATTTATAGGAGAAAGGAGGTTACTGTGCGTGTGGTAGGTGAGGGTTGTTGGCATGCCAACGCTGAAGAATTCAGCAGCCAGCAGCCTCGTGCAAAATCCTTCTTCAATTTCTTCACCAACCATGTGGGCCCCACCAATGGATCCACATGTTTCTTACTATTCACGTCACTATTCACGTCACTATTTCAAATAGTAAAATTAATTTTTTTTTTCTCCTGTGGGTCCTGCATATAAAATAAAATAATGCTACAACAATAATTCAACAATAAATAAACACGTTACAGATTATTATTAATTTAATAATATAAATTATAGTATATTTGTTACCGTGACAATTATTAGGTTCAATAATTTAAAAAACAGTGCAGCAACAATTATTGAGTCAATGATATGAAATACAGTGTAATGACAATTATTGAATCAATAATGCAAAATACTGTGTAACAACAATTATTGAATTGATAACATAAAATATTATGCAGTGACAATTATTGATGAAATGATGCGCAACAGTTACGGTATCAATTATCAGACCAATAATATGAGGCACTGTGCAATACCGTGTGCTACTGTAGAGTACCGTGTGCTACAGAAAATACCATAATTTACCGTATGCTACTATTCTTTTATCACCGGTATTTTAACAGTTAACACCGTTGACTATTTTTATATAAAAATGTTACTTCTGTCGTTTTCTATAACCGACAAATATTCCGTTGTGGGGTCCACCAATAATTAGTTATTTCAGCGCCGTCGTACGGGCCGAATATTCCCCGACAAAGCGAATATTGTCCGACAAAATAAAAATTTGCACATAACATCCTTAACTTTTAATTTCGTCAATTTCACCACTTACTGTTTCATGAAAAAATATATATGAAGAAAAATTAAATTTTATATTTCATAAAATTCGGGGTCTTACAACAATAGCTCAGAAGGAGAGGATTTCTGCCCTTTCAAGCAAGGTAGGTAAATATGGATGATATATTATAGAATTCAGATCAGCTCAAGCTCCGAAAGAGAATATGAATATCCAGAAGTGAGAAATGGTGACCTTCCATGGCTACTCGAGAAAACTACTATTAAATGGTGAGATCATTAACGAGATCTTCAAGAAGAGTTTTGAGGGGGGTCGAAACAAGAAAACAGTAGCAGAAGGGGGCTGCGTCAAGCGAGGGTATTGAAGTTCAGTCTCAAAGGGCTTTATATCTCTGACACACAAGGAAGGACGCGGTGGGAAGGAAGCAGCCCTAGCCTCTGTCTGGCCGACCATTCCGCTGGCATCTCGCATTCACGCCCCTCTTTGACTGCTGTTCGGGGATGTAGTTGTAGATACGTTAGTCTTAGTGGGTCGTTGGCTCCACTTGTTATCTCTTTCTATGACATGTTGTTGTTGTCGTCATATTCCATATGTTGTCGACATAGAACGTTACAAATTTAAAAATTAAATGAGTTAGGTCATGAATTTTCATATATTAATCTATATATTTTTTTGTTCTACTTATATCGTCAACATAAAGATAATTATTTTATAGTAAAAAAATAACAAATGATAATATTTTTTTTGTAAAATTGAGAATTAGATAATTTAATTTCTAGTTAGATTGCTTGGCCTCAATTGAACAGTTTTCATGCGGAAAGACTCGGTTGAATTTGTTCCGAAAAACGTATTTGCCTTTATTGTCAACTGATCATTTTGAAAATTAATAATTAAATATATATTTATTTAATTTTTCAAAATCTTGTCGCCATATTCCATATGTCGTCGACATATAGAGCGTTACAAATTTAAAAATTAAATGAGTCAGGTCATAAATTTTCATATATTGATCTATATATTTTTTGTTCTACTTATATCGTCAACATAAAGATAATTATTTTATAGTAAAAAAATAACAAATGATAATATTTTTTTTTGTAAAATTGAGAATTAGATAATTTAATTTCTAGTTAGATTGCTTGGCCTCAATTGAACATTTTTCATGCAGAAAGACTCGGTTGAATCTGTTTCGAAAAATGTATTTGCCTTTATTGTCAACTGATCATTTTGAAAATTACTAATTAAATATATATTTATTTAATTTTTCAAAATCACAAAATATGAGATTAGTGGTATTAATTAATTTAACGTTTTCTTCTCTTTTCTTTGTTCCTCACATTTTTCTAGTTAATAAGAACAAAAGAAAACTATAACCAAATTAGAGTATGAACCAAAATTAAGCTAAGGAACAACTAACAAACTGGAAACACAGTATATAAATAAGGATTTTCTTGATGTGTGCCCTTAGGGCAGACACTAAGTGTGAAAAATAATGTATCATATTATTTATTTATGTAAGTGCACTAAATTCAATGTATCAAAAAATAATATACTAGTGGACCCCATGTATTGAATTCAGTGCAACTATATAAAGAAATAATTTTTAGCGGGTCCCATATCTTATTTTTCGCGCTTAGTGTATGCCCTTAGGGCACACATTAAGTGGACCGTATAAATAAATAGAACTTTCATATCAAAATCCATACATCACATAATCCATTAATCTCCATATAATAATAAATAAATAACCCTAACCCGAAATTAAAGCCAAAAGAATAACAAATAGAGCATCTCCAATCTATATATATATATATATATATATATATATATATATATATATATATATATATATATATATATATAGATTTCTGCATGCCTCTTTTACTGCTAAAGCAGGGCAATGAACGACAAGAACAACGAAATGAAAGCAAATGCACCAGACATCGCCCGGTAACCATCGGCTTCCATCGTCGGCGACGGGGCCGGAGCCAGACTGATATCTTGCGCCACCGCCACGGAGGTGGTGTACGCCGCTGCTACCACCACCAGGATGAAGAAGAATAGAGCACCGGAGATTCCCTTTGTAAGTCCATGTATAAAATTAGGGTTTACATTTGACCTAATGAATTTAATGAACTAAGGCGAATAAAACGGAAATTAATGAATAACGAACTAACGTAACTTGAGAGGTGTTATCACGAGTCCCGAGGCAGAAGGCTCGTGGGGGCAGCTCATTTTGGGAATCAATTAAGGGATTGGATTGGTGGCTAGAAGAATCGGGCAAAATGGGCATTACCCGAGTAACTAGGGGTGTTCTAGGAATTTCCCTATTACTAAGGGTATTTCTGGAATTTCCCCGAAGTCACATGACTGACACATGACCCCTTTGCCAGGAAACTATATAAATAGCTCCTCATGTCATAAGAGAGGGGACTTTTTTTCTCTTGGAGAACTTTGAAGCCACAAGGAGAATTCTCTCTGAACTTGCGAGAGTGGGAATATTCTTGGAACTTGTTGGTGATTTCTGAATTGAGTTCAAACTTCAAGATAATCTTGATCTCGTGATTACACGAGGACCTTCGAAGTTAAACTCGGATTCCCTCGAAATCTAACACTTGATAGAGGCTCTCGGACACTAGCGATTACGCCGGGACCCCGAGAGTTCTGCCTTGTGTTACTCGAGTAATTGCTCACCGGTTTCTTCTCCCCTATCCAATCTCCCGATTGATTCCGTATTCTTCGCAGATTTCTCGCCTCCACCATTATTACGAACCCTAACCCTAGCAAGGTACGAGATTTCCTTGCCTACATTCTTTTGGCGACTCCGCTGGGGAGGTGAGAATTTGTGAAGGGTATGCCCACGACTCGGAGTGGGAGAGCTACAGGAAGAGTTTCGCCGACAACAAGTATTACTTCACCTGAGTTTACGGAAAGACTGGTGGATCTTGATCAACCTATTGTTGAGGAAGCATCAGACAGTAGTTTTACTTCTCCGATGGCTGAGCAAAGACAGACTGACAACACACAAGGAGGTGGCGGAAGGCCAGGTGAGGAGGCTGCAAGAGAACAGACAGTGACAATGAATGTGCAGATGGAAATGTTAAGGGCATTGAAGGAGGCGCGAGAAGGACAGGGGATGATGATGAACATGATGTTGGACATGCAAAGGCAACAGGAGGAGATGACCAATTTTCGACAACAGATGATGCAAATTCCTTCCTTCAAAGCTATGCTTCCGGGAAGTTCACATCAACATCAGTCGGCGGAGAAAGATGATAGCAATAAAAACCACCATAATGTGACCCCTGTGACAGAAGCCCAATCAATACCGGTGATAAACCTTGAAGCACAAAACAGTGGTGAAGGATTGCAGAAAAGGGTAGAAGTAAGTGCCACACAGCAACCCATTGTACCAATCAACCCACAATCATTCACACAACTACAGATATCTACTGTTCCACCCATACCTTTTGTTCCGAACCCACAACCAGTTTTACAAGAGGCAAGTGTGCATCAACCTGTTTTCACGTCCCAAATGAATCAATATACGACCACATCCCAGAAGGCACCAGGGACGGGTCAATATGTGACAAAGGAAGATATGATGGATCTGATTAATCAGATGAAGAGGCAGGCATCTAGGCCTACGGAGTTAGATTTTACCCCACCGTATCTAGTGTACGTGAGAAAGCAGTCGTATCCTGGGGGGTATATCGAGCATCCCCCACAATTCCCCAAGTATAGTGGAGAAAAAGGAAATACAAGGGAACATATTGCACGATTCGTGGAGTCGATGTCCCCGTGGTTAGGAATTGATGAAGCAAGCAATCATAACCTATTACTGAGGGAGTTCAATAAAACGCTTACTGATGGTGCATTCAGTTGGTATTACAATTTGGAGAAGGGGTCGGTCAGAGATTGGGATGATATGAAGCTTCAGTTCTTCAAGAAGTTCTTTTATGTTCAGAAACAAGTGACAATTGTGGAACTGATGAGGATTCAGCAGAGACAGAACGAAGAGGTGTCTGATTATGTCGATAGGTTTCGGGCTCAGGCGCAGAAGTGTGTGGAGCCAATTGAAGAAAAAAACCTAGTAAGTATATGCAATAATGGTGCACTGGATAGCTTTAAGCCCCACTTGATCACCAAATCTTATGACTCATTTGCAACACTGTCTACCTTTGCACAAGACATTGGAGGAATTGTTACAGTGTCAGTGAACCATCCAACTGCTACATGGAAGGAAAGCGAACGGCAACTGTGGCTTTGGCAGATTCTCAGTCAAAGCCACAAGGGGGCAAAAAGGAGAAGACTGAGAAAAATGACAGAAGAAGGGATAAGCCATGGGATTACTCGAAGTTGCCAGTTCCAGATCCTATCAAATGCAGTGAAAAGGCTTTTAAAAATTTGTATGAACAATGGATAGAACATGGAGTTATAAATCCCCTAAGAAACAAAGTGGTAGTAACAGAAGAGATGAAGAAGAGACCAGATTTTTGTACGTTTCACCAGTACACGGGACATTCTACTATGGATTGTTACAGTCTGAGGAGGATCTATCATGAAAAGTTAGAGGCAGGTGAAATTGAGCTAGGGCCAAGAAACAGCGTACATGACACACCGTTGCACAATCATAAAGGAAAAGAAACATGTAACACCATTATCCATAGCGAAGTAGCGGGAGCAAGAGAAGTTGAGATGACAGAAAACAGAGAGGCGTCAGAGGAAGTTGAAGAGGCCTCTGAACCGGGATTGCAAGTGACGGTTTTGATGAATGGGGTCAAGTTTAAAAGTTTTTTTGATCAAATTGGGTTGTCTAAAGAGGCAAGAATCGAGGCAACTAAAGCAATAATCAAGGTTGCAGAAATACATGAGGTGTGCATGGCAACAAACAAGAGTTTTTTCAGAGTGATGGAGCAAGAGGAGAACAAAATCTCCTTTTCCAAGGCAGATACAGAAGTCAAGTACCCACATAATAGGCCATTTTATGTGACGGCGGTAATAAATGGAATGGAGGTTAGGAGGGCATTCATAGACAATGGGGCATCTGTGAACATCATGCCCTATAGTGTGTTCAAGCAGCTGGGATTGTCAGAAAAAAAGCTCATTAAGGAAAAAACAAGCATCACAGGGTTTGCCAATCAGTGCACCAGAACTCTTGGCCATGTGAGAGTGGATATGCAGGTGGGGAAGATAAGAGGACCTGTGACGTTTCATGTAGCAGAAATAGATGCGGCTTATCATGTGTTGCCAGGACGGGCGTGTCAAAATGATTATGGGGTGGTGCCATCGGTGTTTCATCAGTGCATCAAGGCTATCTGGAAAGGGAAGGAAGTTCGAGTACCCGCAACAAAAAATCCATTTGCACCAGAAGAGGCATACATTATTGAGGCGGCTTTCTTTGATGACGTCGCCGAGGAAGGAGAAAACAATATTGTTAAGCCCGACTCCTTGAAGTTAGCTAGTTGGAAAGACGTACAGACAGATAAGTTCATGCCTGAAAGGAAAGAAAAGAAGAAGACAAATACAGAACAGGGTGAGAGCTTTAAGGGAAAACAGCCAATGGTGGTAGACTTAGAGAAAGAAGGAAAAGAACAAGGGAAGCAAGAATTAGCCCCGGATGACGTCAGAAATGTGATTAATGCCAAGAGGGTGGAGTTTGAAAAGCATAAACTGATCGGAAAGAAGAGAAAAGAGGAAGAAAAAATAAGGTGGCAGAGGGTTGTTAAACCCGATGGCAAGGTGGTATTTCGATTATGACGGTGCGAGGGGGAAGAGTCTAAGGGTACACTCAAACCCGAAGACTCAGGAGTTGTCCCCCACTCCAGCAGTAGTGGAAAGGAAGATGTTGTGCAACAGAAGGTAGAACCAGCCCCAGAATATTATGAGGATCGACCTAGACCCCAGCAAAATGAGTTGGAGGAAGTAGATTTGTCAACAGAGGAGGGGGTGTCAAGGCCAATTCATATCAATAAAGAGTTGAATGCCAACCAAAAGGAAGGATTAATAAAGCTGTTGCGGGAGTACAGAGACGTGTTTGCATGGAATTATAATGAAATGCCCGGGATCGATAAGGAGTTGGTGGAGCACAAACTCAACATAAGTCCAGGGGTAAAGCCAGTGAAACAAGCACCTAGGAATTATGCACCGGAGGTTGAAACACAGATAAAAGAGGAAATCCAAAAGTTGTTGGAAGTAGGGTTCATAAAGCCAATCCAACACCCGGTCTGGCTATCCAGTATTGTACCTGTAAAGAAGTCTAATGGGCAGTTGCGGATATGTGTAGATTTCATGGATTTGAACAAGGCATGCCCAAAAGACATGTACCCATTACCCAATATAGATACACTGGTGGATGCAACAGCGAATCATGAGATGATGTCGTTCATGGATGGGTTTGTAGGATATAATCAGATAAAGATGTCTGCAGAGGATGCAGAGATGACGGGTTTTCGTACACCTTTTGGGAATTTTTATTACGTTGTGATGCCATTTGGGTTGAAGGATGCCGGGGCAACTTACCAGCGAGCGATGCATGTTATCTTCCATGATATGATACATGACATAGTGGAAGATTATGTAGACGATGTAGTGGTAAAGTCAAGAAAAAAGGCGACCCATGTGGAAGATTTGAGGAAGGTGTTTGAACGATGCCGTCAATACAAGCTGAAGATGAACCCTAAGAAGTGTGCTTTTGGAATGACTGCTGGAAAATTTTTAGGATTTCTCGTACACAACAGAGGATTGGAAATAGATCCCAGCAAGGCTAAGGCGATTACTGAAATGTCCCCTCCAAAAACGCAAAAACAGTTAAAGAGCTTTTTAGGAAGGGTTTCTTACCTGAGGAGATTCATGCCAACATTAGCAGAAGTTACAGAACCTTTTGGGAAGCTATTGAAGGGAAATACGAAATGGGATTGGGGGCAAGAATAACAGAAGGCTTTTAAAAGGGTAAAGGAGATATTGGCTTCGACGAAGACTATGGTAGTGCCACAAAGAGGGCTACCGCTGCAACTGTATATCACATCTACTTCAAAATCTATAGGAGGAGTGATCACGCAAGAAGTAGAGGGAGAAGAGAAGCCAGTGTATTACATTAGTCGAATTGTTAGAGGAACGGAGACCAGGTATTCACAGTTGGAGAGGCATTGCTTGGCATTGGTGTTTATTGCGCAAAAAATGCGACATTATTTTTTAGCGCACGAGGTGCAACTTGGAACGAAGACTGACCCGATTAGGTACTTGCTGACTAGACCTGCTTTGGTAGGAAGGCCCGCAAGGTGGATGATGATCCTCTCGGAGTATGACATTAGATGTGTGACACCGAAAGCAATTAGATGTCAAGCTTTGGTGGACCTGCTCGCTCAGTTTCCAAATGGAGAATTTGAACCACCATCAGAAGATCTTCCAGGAGGAGAAGTAGAGCTACTCGATGTGGAAAAGGAAGATATGGAATGGTGGAATCTAGCATTTGATGGATCATCTACAGGTGGAAAAGGAGGAGCATGGGTAGTATTGACTATTGGGAAAGGAAATGAGGTGGCCTTGTCTTACAAGTTAGATTTTCCTTGCACAAATAATGAAGCAGAATATGAGGCGTTTATATTGGGTTTATTAGCGGCTCGAGAATTAGGAGCAAAATGTCTCAAAGTAAGAGGAGATTCTAACTTGATAGTGCAGCAGGTACGTGGACAGTTCGCAGTTAAGGAACCTATCTTGGCGCCTTATAGAACTGTAGCTCAAAAGGTGATGGAAGCCTTCCAGAAGGTGGTAATCGAGTATGTGCCAAGAGAACAAAACAAACAGCCTGATGCATTAGCAACGGTAGCATCTAGAGTGTACGTCACTAGTGAAGACATGGATATGAAGGTGATCAAGAGGACCCTCCCGACCACGGTGTTGGAGTCATTCCCTAAAGAGCTGACAGATGATTGGAGGCATCCAATTTCTCATCAGCTACAAACAAAGGAGGGGACAATACCACTGGTAGAACTTCAAAAATACCGCATTATAAAAGGAATTCTATACCATAGAGAAGCAGATGGATTTTTGGCAAGATGTGTAGGGATGAATGAATCAAGGCGAATATTGCATCAGATACATGCCGATAACTGCGGTTTGGCAGAAATCAGTTTATATCGGCGTTTACAACGACAAGGGTATTATTGGCCCGAAATGAAGAAGGAAGCAGAGCAACTGCAGAGACAATGTCTTTCGTGCCAAGAATACCCTGGGGAGGAGGAGTGCGCCTTTATCAATGAAACAATGGATTGGCGGGTTCCATACGTAGAGTTCTTACAAAGCGGCATTCTCCCAATCGAAAAAAAAGACGCAATTGTAGTACAAAGGAAAGCCCAAAGATTTTTCATACAGGATGGAGAACTGTTCAGAAGGGGATTTAATGACAAGCCTTTACGTTGTTTAGAGTTAGGTGAAACCAACGATTTGGTCTACCAGATGCATAAAGATGAGCACCAAGGAGGAGCCAAGCTATATAAACAATTGATTGATCATGGGTATTATTGGCCAAAAATGGAAGGAGACTGCTTGGAATTTGTTAAGAAATGTCACGCTTGCCAAATGTATGGGAACCTGGTGCATGCCCCTGCTGTGGATCTACGGACTGTAGCAACACCTTGGCCCTTTCATACATGGGGAATGGATCTCATAGGGCCAATTCATCCTAATTCTAAGGGAAACATTTGGATTTTGACCGCCACAGAGCTGTACACAAAATGGGTGAAAGCAGTTCCCTTGAAGAAAGCTACAGGACCGACATTGACAAACTTTATAAAAGGGCACATCATTTGCCGTTTTGGGATTCCAAAAGTTATCTTATCTGATAATGGGACGCCCTTCATAAACAGGGATGTCAAAAAATTAATGGACATATACAAGGTGAAACATTACAAGTCATCACCATACTACCCGAAAGGTAACGGCCAAGCAGAGGCTACCAATAAAACCCTGATCAATATCCTCTCAAAAACCTTGGATGATCATTCGAAGGCATGGGCAGAACAGTTACCAATGACGTTATGGGCTTATCGAACTTCAAAAAGAAAACCTACGGGCGAAACCCCATATGCCCTAGTATATGGTGAAGAAGCTGTCTTGCCCGCAGAGATAGAGATTCCTTCTGCCAGGATGAGACTCCGAAGCCTAGTTGAGGAAGAGAACAAACTAGCTGCTCTAGAAGCCTTAGCTGAATTCCGAGACAAGGCCAAGGAAAAATTAGAACGGTACCATGGAAAATTGCAGCAACAATACAATGCTGCAGTGGTGCCCAGACGAATTTTGGTGGGGGACTTGGTGCTCAAGACAGCGAATCCAGTCATGAGGGGAACACCAACCACTAAATTTTTTCCCAAATGGGAAGGCCCGTATAGGGTACGAGAGATCTCCGAAAGCGGGTATTGCAGAATATCTCGTGTAGGATCTGATGCTATCTCAGGCCCTTTGAATCTGAAATGGGTGAAGAAATATTATACATGAGATAGTCATCGAATTTCGGTTACACTTTCCAACCGTAAAAAAGTGATGGAGGTACTTGAACCTAAGTCCTCGGATCTTTAAGTTACACTTTATCTTCAAAAGTGGCGGGGCACCTGAACCTAAGTCCTCGGATTTACAAGTTACACTTTATCTTTAAAAGTGGGGAACGTTATGCTTTACACGTCAAAAGCAGGAATAATGTGATAAGCATTATTCGAATTGTAAAAATTATGATTTATTAATAAAATTGTTCAAACTTTCACTTATACTTGGATGAATTTCTTAGTTGAAAGTATGGATTAAAGTGTTAGCTTGCAGAAACAATTTAATTTTATGGGAACATTAACTTTAATAAATTATGATGCAAGGAACAAATATATGTTGTGTCATGAGAATTCGAGTTAAGGGCAATAACATGTATTAAAAAAATATGTTTTGACAAATAAAACATGATATATAAAACTTTCTTGTGAGTTTTTCAATATAGGAAGGAAAGCTAAAGGAAGTCATGATCCAGAGGCCATGATACATCAAATTGGACAGGGGGTAAAGACAAGGACTCCAAATCAGCAATGGCACTATTATGATCTTCCATGGCAGCTAAAATTCTTTTTTTAATCTCTTGAACGGTTGACTCAAACTCTTTAACTCTGGCTTTCAATTTGTCCAAGGTGTCATGAACTTCCGACAATGTCTTTGAGAGATTCTCCTGCTCTTGGTGACGAAAAGTGATCCTCGAGTGAAGCCCAATGGCACGATGACTAATAGTAATGAGGTCTAGCCTGGAACGAAAGGGAGACATATCAAAACCAAAAAAGGAGAGGTCATCAACCTGATAGTTTAGATGATCTAGATCTTTGGCCTGTAGTGACTGGATGGAAAGCTGACGCATCTCAAGAACCAAATTGGCAAGTCGGTCCAATATCACGGTTTGGAAAACAGGACTACGAAGATCGAATCGACCCAGGATCTGTGGGTAACAGGTCAGAAGGCTCTCGAGAATTTCTCGGCTGGGGGCAGTAACATAAAAATCTCTCCAAGGGACAAACACTCCTGTTGGATTGAAGGGAGCTCTAGTAGGGGATATCTTTGAAGAAACCATAGTATCTAGAGTTACGAGGTGTGTCGTAGGAGCTGGAGTGTTGAGAAGATAATTGATGTTACCAAAAGGAAGGCTGACATCCGGATAATGTTAATCAAAAGAGGCGAGATCCCTAAAAGGTATATCTAAAGAGTCCATCGCCTTAGCCTGAAAAGAATAGAGAAAACAGAATAAGAAGGGGCAATAAATAGATAAGGGACAACAACGATAAATATGTGACAACCCTTACCAAGTGCCCGATAGAGAGGGTGTCATGAGAAGCCTTTCCCGCAACACTATCGGTTGCACCCTCCCTTTCAGATATCCTCTCAGTCAAATCTTTCAGGGGTGGAGTAGGGTCGACAGCAGGTGAAAGATTTTCCCTCGGAGGAGTAGGAGCCGAGACCATGGCATCAGCCTCATAAGAATCTCCAATGCCTTCAAGGTGGTCGGTAGATAACGCCGCAGGAGGAGAGGAAGGAGGAACTGTATTGTGCACAACTGGAGTGGAACTAACATCAGATAGGGAGTCGTCGGCACTAAGGCTAACACATTGGTTATGAGGAGAATGATTTTTGCCAGTAGTATTACCAACAGCTTCAACAGGTTGAGAAGGTCCACATATGGTAGAGCCCACAACCTCGTGGCTAACACCTCTGAATTCCTATTGGAAGGTTATCATCCTCATCCTCATCAAGGACCTAAAAATTATTGAAAATAGTAACATAAAGAGATTAGAAGACGAAGATTTAAATGTGGAAAAGAGATAATAATGCAAATTTTACCACAAGCCTTCTCCTTTGCCTAGGTGGCTCTTCGGCTGTTGGTTTGTTAGAATTTTTGTCATGTGTACGCTTAGATAACCTCAATCTAAGGGTAGTGCCAGTGGTAGTATTATGTCGGATGACCTCCCGAGCAGGTGGACCTGTGGTAGTTTGGGTAGCCCTCAAACGAGTGACTCTTATATCTTCAACAGCAGGACGTTTTGGAGAAAGGGGGTGCTTGGATGTAGCCTCATTATTGGGGTTAGGCTTACGCCTTAATGTCTGAGACTCAAGGAGTCGGGAGCTGGTGGGCCAATTTTCGGGGCGAACATTCGATTTTGGGGTACATAACAGTTTGACCCATTGTGAATGGCGAGGAGGAGAAACTGCAAGGGCAGGCAAGGTTGAGTCATCCAACCACCGTTCTAGAATAATCTGCCAATAACAACGCTCATTTGAAGAAAATCGCCCCTCTCGAGAAGCATCAGGAATGACAAATAGGAAAGGGTCTTCACGAGAAAAGGATAGTCTCGGGAATTCCCAAAGAAAAGTCCGAGCCGTAGGGATAAAGTTGTCAATAGCTCTTTCATGATCTCCGTCAAGAGCCTCACTATAAGGTCGGTGCTGATCAAAGCCAAACTGCTTCATCACTCTATGTGGAGAATATAACACGGCCCCATAGTCATCGTCCTCTACAGAATAAGGTAACTCTCCAGCCCTAAGGAACAAGAACCAGAGAAGTGTTGATCCCTCAAGATTCTTCATGGGTGCAATGGAACGAGACACCCTCTGGTAATAATGTGGGAGATGTCCATCCTCGAGAAAAAAGGTGAAAGGACGAGCAACGAAGAAGGAAAATTCATTGATATAATGTTGTAAATCTGAGGTGCCCTTATGATCAATCCATCGGGCCATGCGGGGTGCAATGTTGGGTGATACGGAAGGCGGGGACGACTTCTTTTTCTTCTTAGATATATACGACGGAACGGCGTGGCTGGGAAAGCGCTCAAAGAGAAAAATCTGGAGAAATGAGCCTGGGGCAAAACAGTTCACGTCATACCTGAGAAAATTGTCAAAAAACATTGGTAAGTATAAAAAAAAAAAAGTACGTAGTAAGAAAGGAAAAGATAGCAGTTAAGAGAGAAGTACCTTCCGACTGATTCCTTCATGGCTAAGACGGTCTCATCTAGGCGGCGATACATAGTCCCCAAGAAAAGAGGAGCTACAGGGATTGATAGGCCACAAGCTAATAAGGTGGCCAGACAGAACATGCGTGCAGAGGGTCCGTCTACCGGGGAACCAGGGAAAATGAAGCGCGATAGCCACATGACCAAATAAGCTGTTAATGGGTAAGGGCATGATTCTCCATGAAGAGAAAGCACCGACTCCCTGTAAACTAAGTTGTCCCAATTATTTGGCTTGTAATCACGAAAGAAATACCGCACCCAAGAAAGCTAGGAGGCCTTTTGACGACTGGACGTCTCAAAATCTGGTAGTAGATCATCACCTTTGAATCTGGAAGTATGGGTGGATGCCTGCTTAAAGGCATCCGTTAAGTAGAGTATACAATCAGTGTCCTTTTGCAGTAGATGTGTCGGAACACAGGAGGCCGAGCCTTTGACGGGAAGGCTATAAGAACGCGAGTGAAAATGGTCAACACAAGCATAATGTAAAAAAAGGGAAATGAATACATGAAGAAATTAAAGGGCTCTCACTGATATATGGCATAGACATCCTCTAATGTGGGGGTGAACTCCCCCCAAGCCGTAACAAAGGTACATGTGGAAGAACACCATCGGGACAAAAGTGTGCAAAGTGCATCCTGGTCCTGGTGGATACAAAGATCCCTGCACAGCTGAATGCAGCGGAAGATACCAGCACTCTTAAGTATCTGCACATTTTCTGGATTACTTAGTATTTCATCAGTCCAATGTTGCCACCCTTGGAGACGGTTGCAAGAGTCGGGCTGAAAACGAACATGGCTGAATGGGAATTCCTGTTTCTCTATGCGTATACGGGGAATACTACTAGCACTAGGAGATCGCTCCCGGTTTTCGCAAGTTGTAGCATAGAGAAACAGACCTTCTTTGTCAGGGCGTGGATAAGAATGACGGTCATAACTGCTGACACGATCCCAAAAAATGTCTGAAGGCCCGAAGAAAGGGGCTTTTCCCCACTCTTAGATGAAAGGAATTGGCCTAATAGCCTTAGGGGCCACATGATGATCATCAAAACTGGCCTGCAACGATAAAAGTTTAACATAAGGATTCCATGGGAATGAAAGCAATCGAAAATGAAGTGCTTACCATGGCAAATATGAATTTCTTCAAGGTCGCCTTAAGACAACGTCTCTTTGATGAAGCTCGGCAAGAACCAAGTCTGAGTGTTCGAACGAGTACACTTGGTCCGAGGAAAGAGAGATTTAAGGATGCCTGAAATAGAAACAATGAATATGAGAAAAGCACATGAGATGAAAGACGTAAAGGCACGAAGGGATGAGCTAAACCCCTGGGGTTCGGCCCCTTGGGGTTCGGTCGCCTAAGGGGTGGTTCAATCTTACCTCTTCCACATACTTGATGTTTCGTCGGATGTTTGACCCAAATCTTCCTTCCCCGCGGAAAGGTATGTTTTCTTTAGAAAGCCAAGATCCCGTTAGGGTGAAGTGGCTTAGAAAAGAAAAGATTAAAGACACTGGAAACAAAGAAGAAATAAAGAGAAAGAATTACTCTTGAATGAATGAACTATAAAGAATTACTCTTGAATGAATGAACTATAGAGTACTTGGATCCTCTACTTATAAAATTCCAAGTACTAGGAATATTAAAATCCAAATCCTAAAAGGATTGATAATCCTTCCCTAAATTAAAAAGAAAAATATTTGATTTCTAAAAATAATTATAAAAATAAATAAATAAAAAAATAAGTCCATCAAAATTTCTCTCTTTACCGCGACACTTAGGATTCGGAAAATTAATTGGTATCAATTACGGTGGTTCAACCAAATCAGTTAGTGGGAATCAATAAGCATAAACTATTACTATTAAGGTAATGAAATTTAAAAGTTATAAACATTTAAAGTTATAAGGAAACCTCCATGTATGGTGAACATTCCTGTGGATTCTGGACCATAAAAAATTATCAAAGCTTGCTAGGATTTGGATTGATAAGTCTGTGAAGATTCGGTAATGCTTGCCAAGATTTGGGAATTAACCATGATGGCAGGAATTAATTATGACTCATTGCCTTTAAGGTAACAAAGTTACCAAACTTATCTAAGCTGCGAACAATGTTGAATTACTTATAATATATTAAAGTAATAGTTACTTATACTTATAATATATAATATATTAGGAAAGGCTTTGCAGGAAATCTATATTCATTTAAGGTATGAAATTTGCATGGCGCTAATATATATATATATATATACTTACGGTAAAGTTTAATCTTAGTTCTTTAGTATTATTATTATAATAATAATAATAATATATATGAAATAATAATAATAATAATAATAAATATATATATATATATATATATATATATATATATATATATATATATATAAAATAATAATAATAATAATAATAATAAATAAATAAATAAATTTGAAGACTAGATTTTTCGTGCACGATCATCACTTTAAGGCGTGACTCACGTGCAGGGGGCAAATGTAAGTCCATGTATAAAATTAGGGTTTACATTTGACCTAATGAATTTAATGAACTAAGGCGAATAAAACAGAAATTAATGAATAACGAACTAACGTAACTTGAGAGGTGTTATCACGAGTCCCGAGGCAGAAGGCTCGTGGGGGCAGCTCATTTTGGGAATCAATTGAGGGATTTGATTGGTGGCTAGAAGAATCGGGCAAAATGGGCATTACCCGAGTAACTAGGGGTGTTCTAGGAATTTCCCTATTACTAAGGGTATTTCTGGAATTTTCCCGAAGTCACATGACTGACACATGACCCCTTTGCCAGGAAACTCTATAAATAGCTCCTCATCTCATAAGAGAGGGGACTTTTTTTCTCTTGGAGAACTTTGAAGCCACAAGGAGAATTCTCTCTGAACTTGCGAGAGTGGGAATATTCTTGGAACTTGTTGGTGATTTCTGAATTGAGTTCTAACTTCAAGATAATCGTGATCTCGTGATTACACGAGGACCTTCGAAGTTAAACTCGGATTCCCTCGAAATCTAACACTTGATAGAGGCTCTCGGACACTAGCGATTACGCCGGGACCCCGAGAGTTCTGCCTTGTGTTACTCGAGTAATTGCTCACCGGTTTCTTCTCCCCTCTCCAATCTCCCGATTGATTCCGTATTCTTCGCAGATTTCTCGCCTCCACCATTATTACGAACCCTAACCCTAGCAAGGTATGAGATTTCCTTGCCTACACCCTTCAACGCCATTAGAAAGCGTATGCAGAGAGAATTAACAGGATAGAGAAAGCGTAAACCGAGAGAATCAACAGACTAGAAAGGGAAAGTAGATGTGAGACTGAGCTGAATTTTGATGCAAGTGACCTAGCAGAGAGGCTCTGAATTTATAGGCGTTTTTTGTTGTTTTCCTTATCATTATTTAGAATTTATTTTATTTTATTAAATTATATAGTTTTGTAATGTTCAATTCCGAACGTTAACGAACTTTCGGGATTCGGGTGGAAATTATGGACAGCTGACCCTTGGAAGACAGTGAAAGGGCATATAGTGGGAGAGAGGAGGACGTTTGAGTTTGAAAGTGGAAACTAGCCGTCACTGCTAATTTACAATGGGAAAGATGGTTGTTTTTTTTTTTTAGAGTAAGAGTGAGGCTCAAAACTTTGGTATTAAATGAGTCTTAAATGATATTATATTAAATATTTTAATAATAATAATTTGTAATATAGTTAATTACATAAAATTTATTCAATTAATATTATGATGACACATTATTTGAATATTTTTTTAAAATAAAATTTTGAGACTTTTAATATTACTTTATATATATATATATATATATATATAGTTATATTTCAATTTTGTTGAATATATATTTAGAGACAAATTTTATATTTAATAATATAATAAAATTTAAAAAAATAATATATCTTTCGACTTTAAATATTAATTTTTTTATTATCAATTATGTAAATAATAATTATTAATAATTTTTTTAATCATGTAATATGGTAAACTAACTTTAGAATTTTTTTTCAATACTATGTAATTGAGCTTTATACAGTTAAAGTATGTAACCGCAAACTGTCAAATCATACATGTTTTTAGGGTGTGTTTGTTTAGTGCTGAATTAGGTTTGAAAATCTATGTGAATCAGTCATTAAGAGTGTTTGTTTGGATAAATATAAATTTGAATAGGGCTGAAAAATTGCCGACATTCAGGCTAATTTATTTGGCTTATTCGGTCAGTTGCTTGGTTGAATAGCTTTTTCCTTGCATGCCCCTCCCAATAAAGATAATAACTTGTAATGCCCAGATCTCCTTCCTTAGATTCCTCAGCCTCCGTCGATGGTCCTCAGAGATGGAGTATCGTAGTTAACAGAAAAACAAAAAAACAAAAAAGTACACCATCACTATAGTTAACATACCCATCTTCTAAATGTCGTACCCACTACAAGTTCAGGAAAAAATATAGATGAAACTTCAAAATTAAAAACTTAATTGCAAAGATTTGTGAAATATTGAATGTTTTATATATAACAAGTACCTAAAAATTACAACTGGTGGTTCCATTTATAGAGTATCCATTGGCTTGAAGTTCCCATCCCAGAAAAGCTTCCCCAGTTCGGGTTGAAGAAGAAAGATGAGAGAGAGAGTTTATTTTTTCCCAAAAAATAAAAGAAAATACAAATATATGTAAGAAATGTTACAACCTTTTTACATATGGGGCCAAATTTCCCCCAAAGTCTATATTTTAGTTTAGCAACTTGATTGATAATATTTTCAGTTCAGTAATTAAATTTTGAATCGACTTTGACTACAGTAATTAAAATATTAATTAATTCAGATTACATCAAACAAATTAGTTCAAATTATTTTTGAGAGTTAAAATTGTAAAATACACTCATTCAGATGTTTTAGACATATCAATTATCAAACAATTTTTTTTATTCAGTATTCAGAATTCTACATCATTAAGCTCATTCAGAACTGCATGTTAAATTTAGTTATATCAAACAGCCCTTTAGTGGCGGAGAAACCAGTAGGTGCAAAACTTGACCAGTTTTTGTCACTCTGAAATTTGTGGAGAGTTCTTGTTGAGGTATCACGTGATGACAAAGTCTCATATTGAAATATAAAAAAAATAAATATATGATCTAATAAATTTAATTAGTTAATTTTTTGAATCAAAATATAATTTTGAATTAATATATATATATATATACCGGATATTTTCAAAAATTCTTAATCTACATTCTTTTTTTGTTGTCCATAAATGCTTACCAAAACATGTTATTTTACTGCTAGAATTTTCTTGCGGCACCTTGTAATGACCGCAAATATTTCAATTTAAATAAATAAAATTATTAACAGTAATTGTAATTTCTATGCGATTAAATTAAAACATTATATGATGACTTGGTTTATTTAATTATGTGTTGAGATAATTTAATGAATTAAAGGAATGTTCAGTTAATGGGTTGATTAAATTAATGGACTAACCTAGGTTGTGTAATATCAAATGTTGATAAGATTAATGAGCTGTGTGATTATTTAATTAACTTGATAGCTAACAAGTTAAATTGGATGATGTAAATTAATTAATGTGATTAATAATTAATGATAATGTGTAAATATTAATATTATATAATTGATTTATTAAAATAAGCCCAACCCTTATGGACTTTAAAATTGGACATGTAGTTAATTTAATTAGATCTAAATTGGTAGCCACAAGATTTTATATTAAATGGAGTGTATCAGAAAATTAAATGCAGAGTCAATATGTAACCCCCCCCCCCCCCCCTCTTTTCTTTCTCGAGGCGCTGAGACGTGATGGTATAGCCATGTAGGCTTGAGATGTTATTAATTACTCGATCGGCAGAGAGAGAGAAAACTGGGAGTTCTTTAAATACTCAAACCTTTGCATCCTTCATTTCTCTTTAAGTTTCTTTTACCAAACCAGAGTAAATTAGCAGAGGTGAAATCATTATAGCGAAAGACCGGTTGGTGGAAACATTCAAGGAGGGAGTCATTTAAGCCGTGGAACATCATTTATTAGCGAGCTTTCCATCTCAAGAAGGTTAAACTGAAACCTTTCTTTCGTGTTATCTCAGTGTTTTCAATAACTGTGTTATCATATATTAGTTAATATAGAATGTTATTTGTTAAGTTTTCTTGCTAAATCCATACGGGTAAATGTTTTGGGTGTTGGAAAATAATTGTTTCATAAATGGCCGATTTATCGAAGCTTGAAAATATTTTCCGGTTGGGTCTGTGTAGCAGGGGGCCTAAGCGCCAGACCCTTGATAAATCAAGGCGCCTAAGCGCTGTGTGGCCTAAGTGTTGGCTGCCTTTGCATTTTGGGCGTCTAAGCGCCGAGAAGGCCAAGCGCCTAAGCGTCGGCCCCTTCTTTTTTTCAAGCGCCTAGGCGCTGGGGTGGTGTGCTGTTACTACTACCAAATTGGGTCGAGTCATGGGCTCGGGTCGAGTGTTTAAATAATATTTAATTATCTTAATATAAAAAAAAATATTTTGGTGAATTAAATTATTATTACCCAATTTATAATAATGGTAACTCATTAAATTATTATTAAAGGATTAATAATAATAGTAAATAATTAAATTGTTATTAAAGGATTAATAATAATGGTAATTATTATTATGGGGTTAATAATAATAATAAATGATTAACTGATTAATAACTATACCTAATTAAATATTATTAATGAATTAATAATATTAGTGATCAATTAAGATGTTATTAGTTAATTAATAACATTTATAGGTAAGATTGATATTATTACTTGGATTATAATATTGATTTGTAACTAACATGTTATTCAAGGAAGATAATATTGTCGTGTAAGCTATTTGTTGTTAAATAGAGGATGATGTGCTTAAGTAGTAGTCTGTATGTTAGTAATATATGGATCTTTATGTGCTATACTAATTGAAAGATAAACATATTTAATACCAGGTCGTTCAAAGGCTGTAATTTAAGTTGTATGAGCTGTAATCAACAACTGAGGCAAGTTTCCTAACTCAAACTCGAGCTATTATTTTTTTGAGCATGTCAATGGTTTAATTTATCGTTAAGTTATTCCATGTAAATGCAAGTATTGATATTCGCACGTTGGTGCATTTGAAATTATGTTCTAACATCGAACAAGTAAATTATTTAAAGTTCTTTATTTCATAAACTGTTCAAGAATTGATCTACGCCATTTATTTCTGCTACACATATAAAATAAATAATTTTAAAAGCTATTCCAAACCAATTAATTTGTGCGAAAGTCTTGCACGGAGAGAACAAACCCTAAATGGGGAATTATAAGTGTCGTTGTCCGATACAGACAGAGTTTAATGTTATACATACACATGGTGTACAAGAGGCTGATCCCCTCGAGTACAAACTGATTTATACAAGGATAAATCGAAAGATTGATTTCTTGAAAATGTTCATGGTCAGTTGGACCACTCAACAGTAAATAATGATCTTTCATTAATTCGTTTGAATTTTGATTATCTTATTAGTTATTTCATCAACTTCTATAAAATGTTGAGCATTCTCTTTATTCGCAGTTATTCATGATATGCCTGTATTATTTATTTTAAACTTGTTGAGCATATTAGTTGCTCACTCTTACTATATATATCATGAACTAATTGCAGTTAGGTCTGAGCACTCTAAGAATGATAAAATCAAGGGCAAGATTTAAGAATAGTTTTAATATTTCTATTTCTATTTTTTTAAATCATGGAACCCTGATTGTATTAATAGGACTGTCATGATGTATTTTATTAAGGTTGAGACCTTGGGACCGTAGTAAACCTTTTGTAATGAACAACTTATGTTTATTTATTTCGCATTTAGTAATATATATTGTTTAGAGGTGATGTATGTATTTGATCATGAGCACTGAATACGAGGTTGAGATAAATCGGATTTGGGGGCGTAACAGGTTGGTATCAGAGTTGTAGGTTATAAACTTTAGGAATGCAGAACCTATGTTATAACCTTAGAATTAAACTCATATAGAGTACGCTAGGATGATGGGTCGAGAAGATCCATTGAGTCGAGTTTTGTTTGGAGGTGAATTTTGAAAATTCATCGAGCCGATGTTGTACATAATGAAATACTATTTCATTTCATCAATGAATATATTTTATTGTGATACTAACATACTATTTTGCTGTCATTTTTTTTTTATCTGTGGTTGTAGGATGCCTGAGGTAGGTTAGACGAGCCAGCTGACAGAGGAGTAGTTCATAGATATATATGTGGATACGGTTCAGCCACTGATGGCTGCACCTAAGGAGGATCCCGAGGAGGATCACGTGGCTGATGTTGAGGAACCAGTTAGGGGCGGGGTAATGAGGCCACATAGTGAGTATGACTTAGAGGAGCAACAGACTGCTGATGAGGAGTTAGTTGAAGAAGTGTAGTATTTTTACAATACGTCACCTGAGGAGTCAGCAAAGTATGCAGATGGCATGGACACGACTGCTAGTGACATCATAGAAGAGCTGACCACTAGGAATGACAAACTTGAGAGTAGAGTTCATCATCTAGAAGAATAGAATCAGGTCCATCAGGAGATGGAAAATCAGTATAAGGAAGTGGTGTATCAACTAGAGGATGAGGTGAGAGTGTTGAAGACGCAGTTGCAGGGATATGAACACTCTGCACAACAATTGGGGCCCCTATTACATCAGATGGTGGCCATGAACACAGAGCTGAAGGAAGAAAAGGATCAGGCAGAGTTGTAGGTAGAACATGAGGCTATGAAGGCCGAATTTGATTTGGAGTTAGCGGACAAGATCCATATTCATGATGAGTGGATGAGAGCTACCAGGAGAGTGGACGAGCTAGAGGAAGAGGTCCGAGCTGGGGGCATCTAGGATTGATTCGCTGGGTTTTGCGATGGACACAGCCTTCGGTAGGCTGAGGAGCAGGGTCAGGAGGTATCCTCAGGAGGAAGACCTGAGTCGTCGCTCTGTAAGTCGCAGGGTAGTCAACTTGATCGCCCGACAGGAGCACGCAAAGGATGTTTATCGTGGGATGTACCGCCACTAGCTATATCACTATTTTAACTTGTATATAGATGCAGTTAGTTCCCACTTTTGTTCATAGTAGGGACTGATATATGTTGTAAATGCCACTATTTTGTTTAGATTTGGGATAGTGATAGACCCTGACTTTTGTTTTGTCATAGGGGTAGGTTAGTTTAAATCCCCACTTTCTATTTCTAAGGGATAACTATGGGTCTGTATGAGCGTTTATAACAATATGCCACAAGTTGTCACTTGATGTATTAAAACGATGGTATATGAATATAAATGCAATTATTTCTATCTGTGTAAAGAGATTGAATTGTGTTTAACTATTAAATATAAACATAAATAAATGTCGCATGAAATGTAAAAACACAAAATAAATAACATAAGATTTTGTTTACAACATACCATGTTGCCAAGAAGAGGAAACTGAATCCCCCGTATAGAGGAGTCGGTAAATAATGAGGAAGTTTCAGCAGACCCAATGCGAGCTTTTGCAGCTATGCTTGCAAAAATCATGAAGAATAGACCACCATCCGTAGTACAGCCTGTAGTAAATCAGTCGGGGACTCACTTGGCGAACTTTAAGGATTTCAAACTAGTAGGACCGCCAGAGTTTCGCGAAACTACCAATCCAATTGAAGCCCAGACATGGGTGGAAGAGATGAAAAATGTGTTCGAGGTCGCCCGAGTGGTCAAAGAATAACAGACGCCATTTGCCACCTTTATGTTGAAGGGATAGGTGAACTATTGGTGGAAAGCCAACAAAAATCGAGTAGGAGAAGGAGTGATAACGTGGACAAGATTCAAGGAGTTGTTCTTCGAAAACTATTTTTCGGAGAGCATGCAAGCGAGAATGGAGGTAAAATTCCTGGAACTGAAACAAGGGAACATGACAGTTGCCGACTATGCTACGAGATTCAATGAGCTGACCAGATTTGCACCGAAGCAGGTAGACACAGAGGTCAGAAGAGCCAGGAGATTTGAACAAGGACTAAAGCCTTGGGTGTATGGAAAAGTCAGAGTGTTACAAATCAACATGTTTTCATCATTGCTAGAGAAAGCTATAATAGCTGAAGGAGGAAATGAAACATTGACCAAATTCCAGCAAGACCATAAGAAAAAAGAACTATGAGGAACATGAGGAAAGAAATAGTAGCGAAGGAAGCAATCCTCACAAAAGAAAATAGAATGATAGTCAGAGCTCTGGAAAGCCATCAAGTGAGGCTAAGAAGAGCAACAGGTGTAAAAAATGTGGGAAGAATCACTCAGGGGAGTGCATGTGGGGAAAGGGTGTATGTTTCAACTTTGGACAACTGGGGCACTTTGCTCCACAATGCCCAAAGGTGAAAAGAGGGGACTGTTTCTATTGTGGTGCAGCTGACCATCAAAATAAGGACTACCCAAAGAGGAAAATTGATTCCAGTAGCGCTAATCAGGGAAACCAAAGCAAGCTAACTAGTGGAGGGCCGTCACAACAGAACAGGCAGGTGGCACGCACTTTCAATATGACCGTCCAGGATGCCATGTAATCAAAGAAAGTGGTGACAGGTATTATTTCGATCAATAATATTAATGCACATGTATTATTTGATTCGAGTGTTACTTGTTCTTTCGTATCAGATGAATTTGCTAGCCCATTAAAATTTCCTCGTGAAAAATTAGAGAACCCAATGAATGTAGAGGTAGCAAATAAAAAAGTGATCCTTGTAGATTATATATATAAGAATTGTTATTCTGAGATACGAGGACATAAACTGTGTGTGAATTTAATTCCTATACATCTGGGAGAGTTTGACGTGATCTTGGGAATGGATTGGTTGTTTAACCACGGAGCTGTGATTGACTGTCAAAGGAAAAGTATACACCTAAAAACTCCAAATAAGTTTAAGGTCGTATTCTATGGGAGTAAATCGCCACGACAATCTTGTTGTCTGACAATGATGCAAGTAAGGAGGTTACTTCGGAAAGGTTGCATAGGTTATCTGGCCCATGTAGTTGATACTCAAAGAGTAGGGGGAGAAATGGGACAGATACTTGTGGTAAGGGAATTCTCAGACGTTTTCTCGGATGAGTTGCCATGTTTACTACCGGACAGAGAGGTGGAGTTTGTAATCGACTTAGCACTGGGTACCGCACCAATATCGAAAGTAGCATATAGGATGGCTTCGGTGGAGTTGATGATACAGTTGAAAGAGTTGTTAGAGAAGAAGTACATTCAGCCGATTGTATCTCCGTGGAGAGCGCCAATGCTATTTGTAAAGAAGAAAGATGGATCGTTAAGGCTTTGTGTCGACTATAAGGAGTTAAACAAGGTCACAATTAAGAATAAGTACCCGTTGCCTAGGATCGATGATATGTTTGATCAGCTTAAGGGGGCTAAGTACTTTTCAAAAATTGACTTGAGGATCGGGTATCATCAGCTGAAGGTGAGACTGGGAGATGTACCGAAGACAGTCTTTAGGATTCGATACAGTCACTTTGAGTTCTCGATAATGTCTTTTGGACTGACGAACGCGCCATCAGTATTTATGGACATGATGAACAGAGTATTCAAGCAGTACTTGGATAAGTTTGTTGTTGTGTTTATCGATGATATACTAGTGTATTCAAAGACGGATGAAGAACACACAGAACATTTGAGGATAGTACTGGAGACATTAAGGAGGGAACAACTATACGCCAAGTTCTCCAAGGGCGAGTTTTGATTGCAAAGGGTACAGTTTTTAGGACACGTCATCGACAAGGAGAGTGTTTCAGTGGATCCTGCAAAGATGGAGTCAATTATCAACTGGGAGCAGCCGAAGACTCCAACAGAGATCAGAAGTTTCTTGGGATTAGCAGGATACTATCAGAGATTCATCAAGGACTTTTCAAAGCTAGCTTCGCCATTAACCAATCTGACAAGGAAGACAGTAAAGTTTGTATGGATGTAGAAGTGTGAAGAAAGCTTCGGGGAATTGAAAAAGAGGCTTAGTGAAGCACATGTGTTATCATTGCCTGGTGATACAGGGGGATTCATCGTTTATAGTGATGCGTCACTCAAGGGTCTTGGTTGTGTACTGATGCAGCATGGCAAGGTCATCGCGTACGCGTCACGCCAGTTAAAGGATTATGAGAAGGGATATCTGACTCACGATTTGGAACTAGCAGCAGTAGTGTTTGCTCTGAAGATCTGGAGGCACTATCTGTCTAGAGAGAAGTGCAAGATATACACAAATCACAAAAATCTGAAGTATATCTTCACTCAAAGGGAACTGAATAGGAGGCAGAGGCAATGGTTGGAATTGATCAAGGACTACGATTGTGAGATTTTGTACCATCCCGGCAAAGCCAATGTTGTAGCTGATGCTCTGAGCAGAAAGGGCAGGGAGAAGTTGTTGATGTTAATAACGCAGGAGGAATTACTCAAGGATATGAAAATATTGGAATTAGAACTCAAGTATCCAAAGGAGGCGGACGAGAAACTGTTTGCAATAAAGGTGAGCCCAACTTTATTAGACAAGATAAGAGAAGCTCAAGAGGGTGATGATGAATGCATTGACATTAAGAAGTGGCTATCTGAAGGTGAGGAATTAAAGTACTTAATGGATGGCACATGGTTAATCCGATTCGAAGGAAGAGTCTGGGTATCAGTGATTCCAGAATTGAGAGAAGAAATTCTACAGGAGACCCACAGCACGAGATACACAATACAACCGGGTAGTACCAAGATGTATCAAGATCTACAGTAGCATTTGTGATGGTGGCCTAACATGAAGAAGGAAGTGGCTGAGTGTGTCAGCAGGTGTTTAACTTGTCAGAGGGTTAAAGCGGAACATCAGAAATCGGGTGGACTGTTGCAACCGTTAGAGATGCTGGAGTGGAAATAGGAGCATATCACAATAGATTTTGTGGTAGGACTTCTAGCAACTCAAAAGGGGTACGATGCAATTTGGGTAATCATGGATCGTTTGACCAAGTATGCACATTTTTTACCAATTAGAATCTGGTATAACTTGGAGTAGCTGGCAAAGCTATATATTAAAGAAATTGTGTCGCGACGTGGAGTGCCAGTATATATAGTATCTGATAGAGATCCGTGCTTTCCGTTAAATTTCTGGAGGAGCCTACAGGAAAGGATGGGGATGAAATTAAGGTTGAGTACTGCGTATCATCCCCAGACTAATGGGCAGAGCGAGTGAACAATTCAGACGCTGGAGGATGTGCTGCGAGCATGTGTGATGGACTTTAAAGGCAGTTGGGATGATCAGCTACCATTAGTAGAGTTTTCATACAACAACAGTTATCATACAAGTATTGGCATTCCGCCTTATGAAGCACTGTATGGGAGAAAGTGTAGAACGCCCCTGTGCTGGGACGAAATTGGTAAACAGAGACTGTTGGGACTTGAATTGGTACAACAGACAGCGGATGTGATTAAAGTTATAAGAGCTCGTCTGGTTGCGGCTCAGGATCGGCAAAAGAAGTATGCAGATTTACATCGTCAAAAGAGAGACTTCGAGGTTGGAAGTTTTGTTTTTCTGAAGGTATCTCCATGAAAATGGAAGATAAGGTTTGGCAAGAAAGGAAAACTGAGCTCGAGGTTCGTAGGACCATTTAAAATTTTGAAGTGAGTTGGTGAGGTGGCGTACGAGGTAGCTCTACCTCTTGAACCGGAGCACATTCACAACGTATTTCATGTGTCAGTGTTGCGGCCATATAAACCGGAGTACAAGCATGTCATCTCATACAAGCCGATTCAAATTGAAAATGCCTTATCATATGAAGAAATTCATATCCATATATTAAATAGGAAGGAGCAGACCTTCAGAAATAAGATCATTCATTCAGTCAAAGTGCTATGGAGGAACCACAACACTGAAGAGGCTACGTGGGAACTAGAAGAAAAGATGAGGAAGAATTTTCCTAATCTGCTCGAGTAACCTTATGTTTGTAATTCCGGGGACGAAATTCTTATAAGGGGGAAATGTAATGACCGCGAATATTTTAATTTAAATAAATGAAATTATTAACAGTAATTGTAATTTTTGTGCGATTAAATTAAGACATTATATGATGGCTTGGTTTATTTAATTATGTGTTGAGATAATTTAATGAATTAAAGGAAGGTTCAGTTAATGGGTTGATTAAATTAATGGACCAACTTAGGTTGTGTGATATCAAATGTTGATAAGATTAATGAGCTATGTGATTATTTAATTAACTTGATAGCTAACAAGTTAAATTGGATGACATAAATTAATTATTGTGATTAATAATTAATGATAATGTGTAAATATTAATATTTTATAATTCCACTAGGAAATTTATTAATAATGGATTTATACAATTGATTTATTAAAATAAGCCCAACCCTTGTGGACTTTAAAATTGGACATGTAATTAATTTAATCGGATCTAAATTAGTAGCCACGAGATTTTATATTAAATGGAGTGTATCAGAAAATTAAATGCAGAGTCAATATGTAACCCCTCTCTTTTCTTTCTCGAGGCGCTGAGACGTGATGGTATAGCCATGTAGGCTTGAGGTGTTATTAATTACTCGATCGACAGAGAGAGAGAAAAGTGAGAGTTCTTTAAATACTCAAACCTTTGCATCCTTCATTTCTCTTTAAGTTTCTTTTACCAAATGAGAGTAAATTAGCAGAGGTGAAATTATAATAGCGAAAGACCGGTTGGTGGAAACATTCAAGGAGGGAGTCATTTAAGCCGTGGAACATCATTTATTAGTGAGTTTTCCATCTCAAGAAGGTTAAACTGAAACCTTTCTTTTCTTGCTAAATCCATGCGGGTAAATGTTTTGGGTGTTGGAAAATAATTGTTTCATAAATGGCCGATTTATCGAAGCTTGAAAATATTTTCCAGTTGGGTCTGTGTAGCAGGGGGCCTAAGCGTCAGACCCTTGATAAATCAAGGCTCCTAAGCGCTATGTGGCCTAAGCGCTGGCTGCCTTTGCATTTTGGGAGCCTAAGCGCCAAGAAGGCCAGGCGCCTAAGCGTCGGCCCATTCTTTTTTTCAAGCGCCTAGGCGCTGGTGTGGTGTGCTGCTGCTGCTGCTGAATCGAGTCAGGTCGTGGGCTCGGGTCAGGTCAGGTGTTTAATAAATATTTAATTATCTTAATATAAAAAAATTTTATTTTGGTGAATTAAATTATTATTACTCGATTTATAATAATGGTATCTCATTAAATTATTATTAAATGATTAATAATAATAGTAAATAATTAAATTATTATTAAAGGATTAATAATAATGGTAATTATTATTAAGGGGTTAATAATAATAATAAATGATTAAATTATTATTAAAATATTAATAATAATAATAGTGAATGATTAACTAATTAGTAACTGATTAATAACTGTACCTGGTTAAATATTATTAATGAATTAATAATATTAGTGATCAATTAAGATGTTATTAGTTAATTAATAACATTTGTAGGTAAGATTGATATTATTACTTGGATAATAATATTGATTTGTAACTAACATGTTATTCAAGGAAGATAATATTTTCGTGTAAATAGAAGATGGTGTGCTTAAGTAGCAGCCTGTATGTTAGTAATATATGGATCTCTATGTGCTATACTAATTGAAAGATAAACCTATTTAATACTAGGTCTTTCAAAGGCTCTAATTTAAGTTGTGTAAGTTGTAGTCAACAACTGAGAAAATTTTCTAACTCAAACTCGAGCTATTATTTTTTTGAGCATGTCAATGTTTTAATTTATCGTTAAGTTATTCCATGTAAATGCAAGTATTGATATTCGCACGTAGATGCATTTGAAATTATGTTCTAACATCGAACAAGTAAATTATTTAAAGTTCTTTATTTCATAAATTGTTCAAGAATTGATCTACGCCATTTTTTTCGGCTAGACATATAAAATAAATATTTTTAAAAGTTATTCCAAACCAATTGATTTGTGCGGAAGTCTTGTACTGAGAGAACAAACCCTAAATGGGGAATTATAAATGTTGTTGTCCGATACAGTCAGAGTTTAATGTTATGCATACATATGGTGTACAAGAGGCTGATCCCCTCGAGTACAAACTGATTTATAAAAGGATAAATCGAAAGATTGATTCCTTAGAAATGTTCATGGTTAGTTGGACCACTCATTAGTAAATAATCATCTTTCATTCCTTCATTTGAATTTTAATTATCTTATCAGTTATTTCATCAACTTCTATAAAATGTTGAGCATTCTCTTTATTCACGGTTATTCATGATATACCTGTATTATTTATTTTAAACTTGCTGAGCATATTAGTTGCTCACTCTTGCTATATATATTATGAACTAATTGCAGTTATGCCTGAGCACTCAAAGAATGACAAAAGCAATGGCAAGCTTTAAGAATAGTTTAAATATTTCTATTTCTATTTTTGTAAATTATGGAACCCTGGTTGTATTAATAGGATCATCATGATGTATTTTATTAAGGTTGAGACCTTGGGACCGTAGTAAACCTTTTGTAATGAACAACTTATGTTTATTTATTCCGCATTTAGTAATATATGTTGTTTAGAGGTGATGTATGTATTTGATCGTGAGCACTGAATACGAGGTTGAGATAACCCGGATTTGGAGGCGTAACACACCTTGTCATAATTGCTTAACCAAAACATGTTATGTTACAGCTGGAATTTCTTGTGGTACCTTGCCATAAATGCTTAACCAAAACATGTTTATAGCGTAAAAGGCCTTTTATATAAAGATAACTTTCCTTTAGCTTTTGTATTTAACTCTAAGGGATTGTTTGATAAAATTGAATGAAACAGTTCTGAATATTTAGCAATCTAAATGAACTTACTGAAACATAATTATGAATAATAAATGAAAAATTTTATTTGATGATTGATATGTTTGAAACGTTTGAATAACAGTTTTTTACTATTTTATCCATTTGAACAAGTATATAAAGCCTCTCTCTCTCTCTCAAAAAGGACTCCCATGTTCTTAATTACTCTTCTCTCTCTTTAATCATCGCCATATCCCACAGAGGACACAAATGCTTTGCTTTTATTTTTGTTTTTAAGAGGAGAGATAGGAAAGGGAAAAGTAAAAGCTACATCATAATCATTATTATAACTATCATCTTTATAATATTCGATTTGGAGTTTCTATTTACTCATTTCCCCTCATTCCCTCTATAAACCCTCTGAATCATTTCCTCTTCAGGTTTATACTTATACTGAGATATTGTTGCAGAAGTATACTGATTGGAGCTTCAAATACTATTTACATGTACTTGCAAGCTGAATGAGGTAAATGTTTTTGCTTTATTCGAGTTTTTGTACTGTCAGTTAGAAGATCGAAACAGGTGATTCCATCTTGTGGAGGGGTATTGAAATGAATAGTAATTCAGTGAAGGAACTAATTGATCTAGACAGAAAATTTGTGCTTATTCGGTCAGATCAGTTAGGACCATTAAGAACTTCACTTTTGATTATCAAACACTCTAGATAGCTTATTCGGTCAGCTCTAAGGTCATTCAGACCCATCCAGACTTTAACAAATAGTCCCTAAGCTTACTGTGTTCATCTGAATACCCTGTTTGGATGTCTAACTTTGTAAAGAGGTTTCCATACCATATTATAACATGGTATGACTTGGTGCATAGTCGATGATTATGGTTCTAACAATTTTGCTCATCAAGTCTGTTTATGTTTGTGTAGACAAAAAATTAAATATTAGTTTAATATTATTATTGAAAATTTATTTTAAATAATACATAATTTGACAAATAAAATTATTTATTAAGAACCAATCAGTTGTGTGTTCTATGTCTTAAACTCAAGAACTTTTTGGAACACAGAATAATTTGTACAATCACAATAATTACTTAAGTATAATTTTCAGTAATATGAGACTAAAAATTATTTTCAACTACAATATTTTCAGTAACATGGGACCAAAAATTATTTACAGAAACTACAATTACGTTACTCTTACATTACAAAACCTCATGACAATGCCCCCAGAAGGTGTTTTATTCCCAAGATTAAAATTCTGAAAAGAGTTGTTATTATGTTGATTTGTTGATAAAGAGTTCGTATATTTTCTTTTGATCTTGATGTGGTCATTTATAATTCTTCCACTTCCATATAAATTGCATAACTCTCGCGTTCATAATCTCTTTAACTTCTTATAATTGCCAGTAATGGAGATTAAAACTCCCAATTGCTTCAATTTTCAATCATTTCAATTTATCTTACCACGTGTTATTATGGTATTGACCATGTAATAAAAGTCCATAATATACGTAGTCAATTATTATTAACTTTCATTAATTTAAGGGAAATTTTATCTTTTTCTTTTTAATTATATTATATCAATAATCTGATAAAATATGTGTACTCAATAGTTTGAAGAACATTTGACCTAAAGATCTGAAAAACCATTGAACTTTACCCAAAAAAAATTAATTTAACCTATGAACTCTTTTTTTCTTTCACAAAATACTTTTCAACTTTAATAATTAAATAAAAGTATCCTTAAGACTAATTAGGGTGAACCATGATTAATCAAAGATGATGTGGCACATACAGTTGGCATTTTAATGCTTATGTGGCATGTATTCATATAATTTATATTATGATGTGTTAAAAAAAGATTTCAAAATTGAAAAAAAAATACACGAGGGCAACACCGTAATCAATCAAATTAACTAAACCCCTGAAATTGAAAGAAAACAAAAATTGAAAAAAAGATAACTTTAACTGCAATACCTCCGCTTGTCATAAGAAACCAAACCGTGGAAGCCATTAAAACCAGGGGCGAAGCTACATATAAAGATGTGGGGTCAATTGACCAATGTTATCAAACCTGGATCGGACCGTCCGGTCTGGTTTCGATCTGTTTAATCGATTTAGTCAAAAATTGGTAGAACTCGTTTGACCGTTGGTTCAACCGATAAAACTGGTTAGTTGGCCCAGTTGAATCAATTTTGAAGTATTTTTTATTTATTTTTTACAAAAATATTTTAAGTAATATTATAACATAATTTCACTATATTTTAGCTTACAAAAAATTAGATATTTTAAAATTTTATTAATTATTAATAATATATTCTTTTATATATTTATGGTGTCATTGGTTAAAAATGGTTCGACCACTGGTTGAACCGGTGATCCATCCAACTCGCGCCATTTTTTGTTCGATGACCGGTTCGGTTCTGAAAACATTGCAATCGACCCTATTGAATTTTTTTGTTTTGTTTTATAATATATGACAAAATAAAAAAATTTAAATGTTATATACAAATTGACCCCACTGAAATTTTATAAAATTTTTAATATACAAGTTAAATTAAAAATTTATAACTTTTTCACTTAAGTTTCAATATCATATTATTCATATTTTCTCTATATATGTATATTCATATAATCTTCTTAAACTAATTAATAATATATTTTATATTATTTTTTAAAGAATTAATTATTTATAAATAATTTATCTTTAAAAAATCTATTAGAGATCAATAGAGTGCATATACACATGTATATAAATATATATAGATGCATATAAATATATATAGAGTTAACAATTATTATATTATCATTGTAATATAATAATGACCGGTGGTTTAACCGATAAAACTGGTTAGCTGGCCCAGTTGAATCAATTTTGAAGTATTTTTTATTTATTTATTTAGTAACAAAAAAATTTTAGTAATTGTCGACGCCGGGATTTTCGTCGTCTCGTTTTTTATTATTAAAATGTCCCTTTCCAATTTTAGCCTTTTGAATTAAATGTGATTTTGAAAAGGGTCAGCTTAATGTCGACGGGTTTTGAAAGATCGATTTTTTATGAGCTAATTGACCAGAGTCGCCAGTTGGTATATTTGAAATGGATGTACCAACTCATCCGAGTTTGTTTTCGTAATCGCTGGCTCATATGTGACTCCGAGTTAATTGGTTCGCAAACCGAGATTCATAGAGTTCGGGGGCTTGCTTAAGCGAGGGGAAGGTGTTAGGCACCCCCTGACTTCCGTGAAACACGGTTACCGCAATCTCGATGTTTTCCTATCCTTTTAAATCCTAAAATGTGTGTGCGCGCGTGTGTGTGCGTATATGCCTAAATGAACGTTTGTGGTGCGTTTTGCATAAAAGTTGCTTTGATTCTATATGGCAAATGTGTTTATCTGGAAAGCGTTTTAGACATCCTTTGACCCAATTGACAAGACTTCATTTTTTTACAATAAAGATTGATTTTAATTTCGAAAGCGATGGGGGGGGGGGGTTATTAGGTGTCGTTTTCATAAAACAATTTGTAAACTTTTGTCAAATAGGTATCGAGACTATACATTGCCCTCTAATAATAAAATGAACAAAATGAAGGCAACTTCTAGAACTCTTTCACCCTATGCACAAAGTTTAATGAAAACATTTATTTATTTGCGAAATCGTTTTTTATGACCTTTTGGAACCAAATGAAGCCTTTTTGCCAAACATGGATTTAAGTTCGCCAAAACTCTTAATTTTAATCCTCGTGGATCTAATATCCTAATTTGCTTGATTTTATAAAAATCTTTATCATTTCATTCCAAAATCGTTTTCTCGCGTCAAAAGGGAAAACCAAGCATTAAAATAACGTTGCGGCTATTCACGGGCATGTAAGCCATCCGAATAACCCCAAACGCCCACAATCGCACATTTCATTATTACGGGGCCTTAAACCCGATTTTCGATCCGACATCGCTTTAAGGCCCGAAAATTACATATTTACCATACAAATGCATCGCCATCGCTACATGCGTTAAAACTATAAAATAAACTAAAAGGATATCATCGGGAGGTTAGGAGGAGATTCTATCCACAACAAATCCTCTATCACCATCCCTAATCCATAGATCCAAACATATATCGACTACATCGGATCTAACTTCAACATATATAAAATCAAACTATATTAAATAGCAATGCACCAAATATTTTCGGATCTAACAGTAGATCCACCCAACAAATGCACAAAAATTAGACCTATAATAACTTAAACAATAAAATGAAATGAGAACTAGATCTAACTATATAAAACCACAAATGCTAGAAACTTAGATTTCTTCACATTTCAAATGAGGAAAGACACGCTTGAATGCTTGAAAATCGAAATAGGATACATTATAATGTAAAGATCGAACAAATGAGGAAGAATCCTCACTTTTTCTACCAAACCCGAAGGTTTCTCTCTCTATTCCGCCATTTTCTCTCTCTAAAAACCTTCAAAATTTTCTCTCTTTCTTTCTCTCGGACGAAAATGGCGATGTATAGCTGATCTCTAGGCAGCCGCAGATGCATCTGCGGCTGCCTGCTGTGGCCGTCTGAGCCGCCGCCTCGGCTGCCGTGTGCCGCCCTCGAGCCACGCGAAGCCCCAAAAGTCGTTGGCCGCAGATGCATCTTAAGCGGAGTGGCCATTAGTCGTCTTTTGTGGTCAGCTCAGGCTTTTCTGGATCAACTGTTCGTCTTGCCTCAAGTGACCGGATGCTCGTTGTCCGATGTGGTGGTTTTGACCATAAATCGCTGGGGTGGCTTTGTGCTGGGGTCCACCTTTCTTTCCGCATGTCGGGTCAAATGACTATTTTGCCCTCCGCCAGGGTTAATAGAGAAAGTGCAAAATTTGGGTGTCTACAGCTGCCCCTCTTTATCATGTTTATGGAATGGTAAGTGAAATGAACATGATAAAGAAGTAGGCACCCAATGCATGAGGATGGCAACATGTGTTGATGATGCAACATATACACATTAATGATGCAACATATATATCAATTGTGCAACATATACATATTAATGATGCAACATCAATATCACCAGTTACTGTCTCAAATGGATTCGCATCGCATATTCGCCAAAAACTATTTTTCTCTTGCTTAACGCATATCGCATATTTAAATATCAAATTCAATATCATACTAAATCAAAATCGCATTACATCGCATATGAAATCGCATATCGCACTGCTTCTCATATGATGTATCGCATATCGCATCGTACATCGCATCGCATCGCATCGCATCGCATTATTTTGGTCATCGTCGGATCTTTTCCCAACGGTCATCGCATTGTCATCGTCGGATCTTTCTCCAACGGGTCGTCTCGTCATCGTCAGATCTTTCTCCAACGGGTCGTCTCGTCATCGTCAGATCTTTCTCCAACGGGTCATCTCGTCATCGTCGGATCTTTTGCCGACGGGTCGTATCGTCATCGTCGTATCTTTTGCCGACGGGTCGTATCGTCATCGTCGGATCTTTTGCCGACGGATCGTATCGTCATCGTCGGATCCTTTGCCCACGGGTCATATCGTCATCGTCGGATCCTTTGCCAACGGGTCGTATCGTCATCGTCGGATCCTTTGCCAACGGGTCGTATCGTCATCGTCGGATCCTTTGCCAACGGGTCGTATGGGTTTAGTCTCTAACAAGTTATCTTGTAATTGCCGGGTCTCATCTCCGACGGGTCATTTTTTGTGACGGTCAGGTATCGTTTCTGACGGGTCGTTTTTGGGACGGTCAGGTATCGTCTCTGACGGTCGGTTTTGTGATGGTCAGGTATCGTCTCTGACGGGTCGTTTTTGGGACGGTCAGGTATCGTCTCTGACGGGTCGTTTTGTGATGGTCAGGTATCGTTTCTGACAGGTCGTTTTGGGTTGGTCAGGTATCGTCTCTGACGGGTCGTTTTTTGGTTGGTCAGGTATAGTCTCTGACGGGCCGTTTTTGAATTGGTCAAGTATCGTTTCTGACTGGTCGTTTTTGAAATGGTCAGGTCTCGTATCTGACGGGTAGTTTTGAATTGGTCAGGTCTCGTATCTGACGGGTCGTTTTGAATTGGTCAGGTCTCGTATCTGACAGGTCGTTTTTTCAATTGGTCAGGTATCGTATCTGACGGGTCGTTTTTCAATTGGTCAGGTATCGTATCTGACGGGTCGTTTTTCAATTGGTCAGGTATCGTATCTGACGGGTCGTTTTTTCAATTGGTCAGGTATCGTATCTGACGGGTCGTTTTTCAATTGGTCAGGTATCGTATCTGACGGGTCGTTTGAATTGGTCAGGTCTCGTATCTGACGGGTTGTTTTTGAATTAGTCAGGTATCGTATCTGACTGGTCATTTTGAATTGGTCAGGTATCGTATCTGACTGGTCGTTTTGAATTGGTCAGGTATCGTATCTGACTGGCCGTTTTTTTTTTTGGTTGGTCAGGTATCGTATCTGACTGGTCGTTTTTGGTTTGGTCAGGTATCGTATCTGACTGGTCGTCTTTTGGTTTGGTCAGGTATCGTATCTGACTGGTCGTTTTTGGTTTGGTCAGGTATCATATCTGACGAGTCGTTTTGAATTGGTCAGGTCTCGTATCTGACGGGTCGTTTTTGAATTGGTCAGGTCTCGTATCTGACGGGTCGTTTTGAATTGGTCAGGTATCGTATCTGACTGGTCGTTTTGAATTGGTTAGGTCTCGTATCTGACTGGTAGTTTTTGGGTTGGTCATGGGTTTTCACTGACGAGTCATTTTTATAATTGCCGGGTATCGTCTCCGGAATCGTTGTGTATTGTCCCAAATGGACTCGCATCGTGTTGTACATCATAAAAATGCAATAATTCTAGAGAAAATTTTAAAAGGAAAGTGTACCTGAATAGTTTGTGGGGCCTCCCTGGGATTCGTCCTCGTAAATCGCTTTTGCTAGTCATTTCTTTTTGTTTGACTTGTCATTCTTGGGGTTTGTCCTCGTAGATCGCTCTTGACAGCCAGTGCTTTTGAGCTTTGATCCTTGTTGATTAGCTGAAGGTGCTTCAGACAGTCATTTTGCAATTCCTTGATGTTCCATAGAGTTTGGGTGCATCGGATCGTAGAAGTTTCCCGCTGTCATGTCTTTCCGATCAATGGCACTGGCATTCGCGACGCCGACAGTCTCGTACCTGTGATTTTTCTTTCATGTATAGTTTATTTTGATATATACATGGATGCGCAGATGTTATGCATGGATCAATAGATATGCTTGGAAGGAAATGACCCATGTTTAGTCAAATGATACAATTTTTCACGTGTCGTTCTTTTTGACCACTCAGTTGTGTCATTCCTTATTTGGGGGGACAGTTTTCTGGACTTCAAGGTTGGTCCGTTGAATCGCATGCCCCTGATCGTTTCTCTGTCGGGGAATTGTATTTGTCGTTTTCGAATGCCCAATTGACTTATCCCGGGCTCCTCATCCTGCTGGTTCTCAAATCGTCATGTCTTTGAATTTGGGACGCTGGGACCTCCTCTTATGCCAAGACTCTTGGTTGATATCTAGGTGATCCTCTTGTCATTTGATCGTATGCATTGATAGCACTTGACTCTCATCCGATTGGGGCAGTTCATTTGGCTTTTTGCTATGATCGATGACCATGTTGCCCTTCCTCGCCTTTTAATCGATCAGTCCTGACGTCCGAGATTATATCGCTCTTGTATATGCTTGCTTGAATATCGAGGTAATGTCAGCGTGCATCAGACTGAGTTCGTCAAAATCCATTGATGGTCATGGAGGAAGGTTCGTTGATGAGGAGTCTGATATAGACATGTGCCCCTTTCATTTCCATGATCTTTAAGATGCCCCAGCGTTTACTCATGTTTTTGTCGAGGATTCGTTTGGGAAGTCATTTCGTTTGTCATGCCAAGTTACGCACACCGATTCATATCCTGCACAAGTAACAAACGCTAAATGCTCGACCGTTCGGGTCGGCGGGGTTAACTCCGATATTACTAAACATCTCAACAGTAGAGCACAAAAATGGAATGCTCGTGATTATGCAATTTAGCTCATGTCTGTGATGTTTTCGTCTTATCGTAAAAACTTAGCATCTAGATGGATCTCTTTTTCGTGAATTGTGAATGTGTTAATTAAATCTTGTTTTAATTTTTTTTTCTTCTATTTTTTTTTTTTTTTTTTTTTTTTTTTCATTTGACGAGTTATGAAATCGTAATAAAACTTTTAAGCATTCATGGTCAATATGCGTGAGTATGATTAAATTCAAAAACTACCTTCCTTTATCAAAGGTATTCCTGTTTTATTCTCGTTATCGTTATTCACGGAATCAACGTCATATGGCAAGTGCACTGTGCGATACATCCTTTAATCAGGGGCCTATTTTCCATGACTTCATATGAGCCTCTCTTTTTTTTCTCTGGTCGAATATTTTTCTTTCTCTCTTTTTTCCACTCCGCATTTCCCTTTTCGTGTCCACTTAACTTGTCTCGTTTTCTTAGGCTATTCAGAGTTACCCATTTAACGAGCTTTGGACCAATGACTCCCAAACCAGGCGGCTTTAGGGCATTAGGTGTAAAGACACCCCTTCGGGTTTACTTGCTCGAGTAACAGAGGCCACGCTTCGATACAAGTTAGGTGGTTTACCACATTCAATCCTCGTCTGACTCTGCGCAAGATTCGTTTTCTTAGGCTTGAGTTACCCATGTAGCGAGCGTTGGGCCGGTGACTCCCAAATCGGACGACTTTAGGGCACCAGGTGTAGAGACACCTTTCAGGCTTAATTACTCGAATAACCCATGCCACGATTCGAATCTGCTCAGGTCTCTGCAGTCGTAATGCTCGTTTTCTTAGGCTCTGAATTACCCATGTAACGAGCGTTGGGCCGGCGACTCCCAAATCAGACGACTCTAAGGCGCCAGGCGTAAAGACACCCCTCAGGCTTAATTGCTCGAATAATTCAGGCCACGATTCGAGGCATTTGATTCACTTTTATTTACTTTTCGACTCCGCATCAATCGTCATCATTATCGTCATAGCTTTATACCCCACATCTGAAAGTCGGCGCAAACACAAAGTGCAGACTTGCCTATGAGGTTGATTCTGCTTCGAACAACACTTCGAAATCAGCTCTTTGTGCAGTTTTAATAGGTTGATCAGTTTTAATCGTCTAATCATACTCACGAGTCTGCTCCACGGATGCTTCTTAGGATTAATTCGATTTCTAACAAGTCAAATAAAATTTTCTCTTTTTCCAAAAGTAATGTTAGAGTTAGACTATATACAGTCATAATATATGTACATGGAGACAGGAAAGAAATAAAGAGATGAAATGAGTTGTATCTTACCTGAGGGTCATCGTATTCTGAAAGAGCTCTGAATGGAAAAGACCAATTGATAGTACATCTCTGATGATGTTGTCGTACGCTCACGAGATCGTACCATAGATGTTGATTTGTGTACTATCTTTCCATGGATGGTTGATGACTGCCCCAGTGTCGAGTCGTCATCGATTTCAAAATTGCCCCAGTCCTGATTATTGTCAAGGTCATTGTTTCGTGGTGTCTTTGACAGGTGGGCTGATGAGATGCTGGGAACCCAAGAATCATTTGTCGTTGATCAGGTTGGAAGTGTACTCCGATGGATTGACAGGAGAACAGGTCATCTGAGTCATTGATCGTTAATTGCAAAACTATCGAAGGGTTATATACATTTTTACAAGGATTAGACCGCGCCAAAGTGGCTGCCTACGTACTCCTATAGGAAGAGGAGATCAGGTCTTTCGTAGTTCAGGCCCTCAGTAGCACACAAGATTGCTTTTTTTTTTTTTTTTTTTTTTTTTTTGCAAGAAAACATAACATAATAATGCATAGAAAAATAAAACGAGGAATAATATTAAGCAGCCAATAACATCCCCACCCCTTTTTTTTGGGACTCGCAATCGTATCATTTAAGTTCACCATTTCATAGTTCGTGGAGGCTCGTCAATCCATTCGTCGGTGTTCGGGTTCCCCATTGCGGTGATCTCAATATCGTTTGCCATTTTTTAGCTCTCCTCTTTCGATAAGATTTTGGATCTTGTGCCGCAACGCCCAACACTCTTCAGTATCATGCCCTGGTGAGTTGGAATGATCGAGGCATATTCGTGTAGGATCGTATCTTTTAGACTCGGGGTCGGTTTGTGGCAGCAACTCCGTAATCTTTCCCCGGCTGATCAGAAGGTGCAATATTTCTGCATTTGATTTGCTCAAAGGGGTGAACTTTCGATCTCTTGGGAATGCTGCTCGATCTTTCCCTTTTGAGGGTTCACCTCTGTCCGAGCGGTTATCAAGGCTCCACTGGTGGGGTCGTCTGGCATCTTTATTATTTTCAGTTCCCTGCCCTTTCATTCTGTTTTGATCTCCTTGAGTCAGCGGGTTTTCCTGTGAGGGATCCTGGTTTGAAATTTGTTTGTCCTCTTCTTCCGTTTGGTCTCTCAGTAATTGGGTGAAGAGTTGCCTCGTCAGATTATGTTGGTGTACCACCAGGTCTGCTAATTGCTTCATTTGATGCCTGACCAACTTCATCTCTTGCTTAATGACCTTAACCTCCTCCAGACATTCCCATCCAAGGACATTTGTTTCACTCATTTGGGGGTACTCTTCGATCTTTCGCATATATTTGCCATTGGGATCCACCCTGATATTTCCTAACCCAATCATGTTTACCTCATCTGTTTTGTATTGTGGAAAATGGCTGGCGTTGACATCTGGTCGTTCAACTATAATGTCCCCCCTGTCGATCAAGTTTTGTATCTTATGTTTTAATGACCAACAGTCTTGAGTATCATGCCCAGGAGATCCTGAGTGATAAGCGCATTGTTTGCGGGGGTCAAATCGTTTTCCTCTTGAATCGATGGGCGGAGCTAGCTTAGTGATTTTCTCCTGGGCGACCAATAATGCCAATACGTTCTCGAGGGAATCGCCTAGAGGAGTGAATTTTCGACTTTCTGTTCGTTCAAACTTCCTCTGCCTGCCTGGACCCTGATTGAACGTGGCCTGCTGTTGTAGTTGCAGATGGTTTCCATTTTCCGATGTGGGGGGACCATTGTTCGGTGTCCACGATTGTTCGCTGGATCGGATGGCCTCTTTCATCTGTTTCATCTTTTGGCTGAAATTACTTGCACTTTGGTTCTCGGGAATAACAATAACTTCCTTCGGCTGCTCGATTTTAGGAATTTCTTGGGTCGTCCCGTTTCCCTGTGATGATGGCCCAGGTGGGTCCTCAGTTTGTGGCCCCGATTTTAACTTAACATGTTCTTTGAGCAATATGGTCAGCTCCGTCATCTGATTTTTCACCGCGTCGAATTCTTCCCGAGATACGGGAGCCGGGTTAGGATTGGGGTTCTCAGCCATTTCGACTGTTGACTCTCTGGCTTTCTTGGATCGGAGACGAGTTTGGGGCGCAATCCTGCAAATAAAAGATGTCAAGGTTTAGTTTCGGGAAATGACATTTGGCAAGTGCATGCTAAAGCAATTATTTTTGTATTTTTGGGTTTTGTAATCTTTTTCTGCAAAATAGGGTTAGTATCCCTTTATTTTAACCAAAGTAATGACGTTGTGTAATTTATGATGCTCTCCAAGTTGTCCCTGTAAAACAGAGGTTAGTACTTTATTTTGACAAAAGTGGGAGGTACAAAATGTTTGACTAAAGTATGACATTATGTGCGTGAAACGTAAAAGGGTATGAAGAGACTTCCCACGCGTCGGGTTTATCTGAGGCTGACCTACCCTAAGCTTACTCTCGCGGGCTTTTTGGCATGAAGGTTCCCAGATCTTCGCAACATACTAGAAGGGAATAAATCCGATCTTTCAATTGGATTGGATCTGAGTGGATGCTTTTTCTGAGCCTCGCCGGGGAGCACCCCTTTGAGTCCAGTAATCCACATCCGACGGGTTTGCCTCAGGAGGAGGAACTGCTCAACATACATTCATCATTCATTCATTGTTCCTCACCGTATGCATATGATGCTAATAAAGTAAAGCTTTTGAAAAGAAATCGCAATCACACCATTCACATACATGCAAAAAAAGGCAAATTAACGCAAGCAACGCAACCACATATTTTTAGATTTTTAAAGGATAAGAAAACATCGAGATTTTAACGTGGCTTAAGCCCTCTACTGTCCCCAGCGGAGTCTCCATCTGTCGACGCCGGGATTTTCGTCGTCTCGTTTTTTATTATTAAAATGTCCCTTTCCAATTTTAGCCTTTTGAATTAAATGTGATTTTGAAAAGGGTCGGCTTAATGTCGACGGGTTTTGAAAGATCGATTTTTTATGAGCCAATTGACCAGAGTCGCCAGTTGGTATATTTGAAATGGATGTACCAACTCATCCGAGTTTGTTTTCGTAATCGTTGGCTCATATGTGACTCCGAGTTAATTGGTCCGCAAATCGAGATTCATAGAGTTCGGGGGCTTGCTTAAGCGAGGGGAAGGTGTTAGGCACCCCCCGACTTCCGTGAAACACGGTTACCGCAATCTCGATGTTTTCCTATCCTTTTAAATCCTAAAATGTGTGTGCGCGCGTGTGTGTGCGTGTATGCCTAAATGAACGTTTGTGGTGCGTTTTGCATAAAAGTTGCTTTGATTCTATATGGCAAATGTGTTTATCTGGAAAGCGTTTTAGACATCCTTTGACCCAATTGACAAGACTTCATTTTTTTACAATAAAGATTGATTTTAATTTCGAAAGCGATGGGGGAGGGGGGGTTTATTAGGTGTCGTTTTCATAAAACAATTTGTAAACTTTTGTCAAATAGGTATCGAGACTATACATTGCCCTCTAATAATAAAATGAACAAAATGAAGGCAACTTCTAGAACTCTTTCACCCTATGCACAAAGTTTAATGAAAACATTTATTTATTTGCTAAATCGTTTTTTATGACCTTTTGGAACCAAATGAAGCCTTTTTGCCAAACATGGATTTAAGTTCGCCAAAACTCTTAATTTTAATCCTCGTGGATCTAATATCCTAATTTGCTTGATTTTATAAAAATCTTTATCATTTCATTCCAAAATCGTTTTCTCGCGTCAAAAGGGAAAACCAAGCATCAAAATAACGTTGCGGCTATTCACGGGCATGTAAGCCATCCGAATAACCCCAAACGCCCACAATCGCACATTTCATTATTACGGGGCCTTAAACCCGATTTTCGATCCGACATCGCTTTAAGGCCCGAAAATTACATATTTACAATACAAATGCATCGCCATCGCTACATGCGTTAAAACTATAAAATAAACTAAAAGGATATCATCGGGAGGTTAGGAGGAGATTCTATCCACAACAAATCCTCTCTAACCATCCCTAATCCATAGATCCAAACATATATCGACTACATCGGATCTAACTTCAACATATACAAAATCAAACTATATTAAATAGCAATGCACCAAATATTTTCGGATCTAACAGTAGATCCACCCAACAAATGCACAAAAATTAGACCTATAATAACTTAAACAATAAAATGAAATGAGAACTAGATCTAACTATATAAAACCACAAATGCTAGAAACTTAGATTTCTTCACATTTCAAATGAGGAAAGACACGCTTGAATGCTTGAAAATCGAAATAGGATACAATATAATGTAAAGATCGAACAAATGAGGAAGAATCCTCACTTTTTCTACCAAACCCGAAGGTTTCTCTCTCTATTCCGCCATTTTCTCTCTCTAAAAACCTTCAAAATTTTCTCTCTTTCTTTCTCTCGGACGAAAATGGCGATGTATAGCTGATCTCCAGGCAGCCGCAGATGCATCTGCGGCTGCCTGCTGTGGCCGTCTGAGCCGCCTCCTCGGCTGCCGTGTGCCGCCCTCGAGCCACGCGAAGCCCCAAAAGTCGTTGGCCGCAGATGCATCTGCGGCTGTCTGGCTTCCTTTTCTCGATTTCCGTGCCACGCGGTCTTAAATCGCCAATTTTTGCTGTATTGTTTTGGAAGGCTGTATTTTTGCAATCCGGAAATCCCTGGGAAACGTGTCATATTGTTCTGGGAGGCTAGTTCGGCGGGCTGCGACTTGATATAGAACATCGTAAGCGGAGTGGCCATTAGTCGTCTTTTGTGGTCAGCTCAGGCTTTTCTGGATCAACTGTTCGTCTTGCCTCAAGTGACCGGATGCTCGTTGTCCGTTGTGGCGGTTTTGACCATAAATCGCTGGGGTGGCTTTGTGCTGGGGTCCACCTTTCTTTCCGCATGTCGGGTCAAATGACGATTTTGCCCTCCTGCCAGGGTTAGTAGAGAAAGTGCAAAATTTGGGTGTCTACAGTAATATTATAACATAATTTCACTATATTTTAGTTTACAAAAAATTAGATATTTTAAAATTTTATTAATTATTAATAATATATTCTTTTATATATTTATGGTGTCATTGGTTCAATAACGGTTTGACCACTGGTTGAACCGATGATCCATCCAACTCGCATCATTTTCGGTTCGATGACCAGTCCGGTTCTGAAAACATTGCAATCGACCCCATTGAATTTTTTTGTTTTGTTTTATAATATATGACAAAATTTAAAAATTTTAAATGTTATATACAAATTGACCCCACTTAAATTTTGTAAAATTTTTAATATATGGAGTCAAATTAAAATTTTATAACTTTCTCACTTAAGTTTCAATATCATATTATGCATAAAGAATTAATTAGAGATCATTTTTATATTATTTTTTAAAGAATTAATTATTTATAAATAATTTGTCTTTAAAAAAATCTATTAGAGATCAATAAAGTGCATATACACATGCATATGCATATAAATATATATAGAATTAACAATTATTTTATTATCATTGTAATCAAATATATATTTTATATATGTAACTTAAAAATATAAAATTATTTAAAAAAATTGGCTCGGGTCGCTGCCCCCGAACCCCAGCTAAATTATTTATTCCCAAATAATAATTTTTACTCCGCTAAACATTTTTTCTGTCTTCACCACTGATTAAAACCACACCCTGCAAACCCTACCCCCCCCCCCCCCCCCCGCGGTAGTTGAAACTAAAACGCCATCAGTTACTTCAATTCGTCTTCATAAATGCTCTTGATATTGGTCGTTGGATTTGATTTTCGATTTGGTCCGAAAGATCTGAAATTGGTATCTCGAAGGGTGGCAACCAACGGGTAATGGACTAGAAATTGTTTAGAAATTGTGGTAATGTATGGCGGAGTAGAAGGGGATAACAATGAGTAAATGGAGTTTGGAAATTTCTTTCATTTTTCGGGATTTTCTCCATGAAGGTACCTGCCGATTAATCTTGCAATAGCGAAGTGGTGAAAGCGAAAGTGGAGGATGAGGCGTGTGCGGTTTTAATTTTAGGATTTTCTTAATGTGTGCCCTTAGGGCACACACTAAGCGCGGAAAACGATGTGTAATATTATTTGTTTATGTAGACGCACTGAATTCACTGTATAAAAAAATAATATACTAGTGGACCCCATATATTAAATTCAGTGCAGCTATATAAAGAAATAGATTTTAGTGGGTCTCATCTCTTGTTTTCCGCGTTTAGTGTGTGCCCTTAGGGCATACATTAAGCGGATCCTTCATTTTATGTTAATTTGTTTTGTAATTTTCATTTTTGTTGATATGGTTTGTCTATTTGTAAATGCTTATATTTTATATGTTTTTATTATTTTGACTTTTGTTTTGTAATTTTGATTTATGTTAATATGCTTTGACTTTTTGTAAATGTTTATATTTTGACTTTGATTATTTATATGTGAAATAGTCAGTTTATGGTTTTATGCAGTACCAAACTTATTACACAAGCTGACTTTCATATATATATAAAATTTAATAATAACATAATATATATATATATATATATATATATATATATATATATATATATATATATATATATATATATATATATATATATTATGTTATTATTAAATTTTATGTTTTATTAATTTTTAATTCTCTTAATATATTTCCTCTATGTCTTGAATTAAATTTTCAATTTTAATCTTTAAAATTATATTATATTTTTAAAATTAATAATTAAGAATATATAAATATATTTTAAATATTATAAAAATTAGAGTTGACAGTAAATTACATATACTTTCTTTTGACTATAATTTTTTTCACTTATATTTTGTAAAGTACAAAAATTAATTTTAAAAATTATCAAATTAACTTTAAAAAGTCAAAACAGAACATTTAATTTGGAACGGATAGAGTATATGTGTGACGACCCCAAATTCGGGTTCTTTAACTTCGGGTTTGGTTCTCACTGTACAATACTTACAACAACGAAATACATATATTGTATTCAAACTACGCGGAATAATACAAAAGGTTCCTTATATAAAGGCTACACTTCCCAAGGTCTATTAACCTTAAATTGTAACATTACATATCTTAAGGGAAATACAAAAGATTTATAACAGTAATTACATAACAGTAATTTAAACTAGCATGCAATTACTAAAACTAAGCATTCGCTTTCCCCTTGCCTTTGTTCGATTTAGAGCTTTCGGGATTGGCTGAAATATAGTCATGATATAGCAAGAATGAGCAACTAAATGGCTCAGCAAGTTTATAAACAACAATCATACGATATATCATGATGAAGGGAAATAACTTCAAGGTTTCAACAATAGCAATTGTGAAAGATAACAAGAATCAATGTTCAATAAAAGAAGGAATTGACTCTTTACTGCTGAGTGGTCTTTAATGACCATGAACTGCTACTAAGGTAGAACAGACATACAATGTCTGACTCCTTATTAAAATAACGGGACACTTGAGGGGATCAGTCCTCTCATATCCTATGTATATGCATCACATTTAGTTTTCTTGCGCGCTGTCGGGTATCCGACAAATAAAATCCCCTTTAACTAGGGTTGTTCTATCTCAGTCTTACTGTAAGAATCCACACCAGCCAATGGTTTTGATAAGCTTTTATAATATTCAACTAAATGAATTTAACATGCATTTGTCTAGCCGAAACAATTAGCTTAGACGTTCTTAAATAGTTTGCAAAGCACTATGTGCGAATACAATAATCAATAGCGATGTGAAGTAATTTTTGATAATTAATTCACTTAAAGGTCTGTCAAGTAACTACGAGTGTAGAATACTTGCTCAACAATAATTGAAATGTAAATACGGTTGAATAATAATTGCAACGATAAATACAAGTTAAAGTTAGGAAACTTGCAATAAAAATTACAAGTTAAGGATAGAAAACTTGCCTCGTGCGTCGTCTACTGCTAATCAAATCAATCTAACAATCCTTGAACGGACCTAACAATTAAATCAATTTGATCTTAAATTAGTATCATATACTTGTAAGTATAATGACCTTTATAAACCTTACGAACCACATAATTGATTAATTATGGGTAATTAAACACTTAGGAAATATTATCATTATTTGATAATATTTCAAACACAAAGAACTTATATTAATTGTTTAATATAGTTCAAAATAAATATCTAATATTATTAATCATTTAATAATATTTTATTAAGTTTCTAATATTATTAATCATTTAATAATATTTTATTCATTACCTAATATTATTAATCATTTAATAATATTTTATTAAGTAGCTAATATTATTAATCATTTAATAATATTTTATTAATTATCTAATATTATTAATTATTTAATAATATTTTATTAAGTTTCTAATATTATTAATCATTTAATAATATTTTATTAATTATCTAATATTATTAATCATTTAATAATATTTTATTAAGTATCTAATATTATTAATCATTTAATAATATTTTATTAATTATTTAATATTATTAATCATTTAATTTTATTACGTTTCTAATATTATTAATCATTTAATAATATTTTATTAATTATCTAATATTATTAATCATTTAATAATATTTTAATATATATCTAATATTATTATTCCTTTAATAATACATTATTGATTATCTAATATTATTACTCATTTAATAATATTTTATAGACTTTATAATATTATTATACACATAATAATATTTTAATAATTTTCTAATATTATTATTTATTTAATAATATTTTATTACCTTTATTATATTATTATATCAATAATAATATATATACACCTTTAAATCAATAAATCAATCATTTATATATTTAAAAATATATCTATTAAGTCCAAAAATACTAAAATGATTTTTGGAACATTTTTCATTTTCTGACCCGAACCAGACCCGACCCGACCCGGCTGACCCGGCCCGACCCGACCCGGTTCGGGTTTTTATTTTTTTCCCGAACAATGCACTGCGCCGGGGCGCAGTGATTAACACTGCAGACGGCGCCCCGGCGCCGTACTCCAGTAGGTGCCATTTTTGTGATTTTTCTGGACAGTTTTGATACTTTGATTCAAACCTTGATTAAATGAAATCTACACATCCAAATAACACCAAATCAGTGTTGATGTGTTCCTAACTTAATGTTTTACAATATTCCATGGTTCGATCGTCTTTTTGAAAACGTTTTACACGAAATTTACGGATCGAACCACATAGGGTTGAAAAACGACATCCTTTTTGGTAAAAGCTATAACTTCTTTGTTATTCATTATTTTTGAAGACTTCCAAAAGGTTTTATCTTTAAAACTCATAGATCTAGCTTTATAGCCATAAAAATCCAATTTTGGATTTGTACATTTCAAAATACAACATCAAACATAGCATGCATGGTTAGGGTTTTACCGGTAAATCATGTTACACGTATTCCTTTAACTTCTATGCATTTCTAACCTACCAAATCATGTTATAAACACATAGATCTATGAATATACATATATTACATAGTTAAATACATCTAGATCGTCAAAACGAGTTTTGATCGGTTAAAAATACATTTTAACCGATCAAAAGCTTTCTAGACTACAAAAATGAAATAAGATGGAGTTTAGAGAACTTTTAAACCTTTGTGATTTGTTGGCTCTCTTTCTCCTTATACCAAAGTAGTTTGTGTAGCTTGAGGACATCCACCAAGACCTTCTCTAGACTTTTCTCTCAACTCACAAGTGTGTTCTCTAATAAATGCTCTCAAATGCTCTCTCTCTTTTTCTTTCTAGCAACTTCAAATGAACTAACAAACATTGAACAAGCGTGGAGTGTTTCTTTTATAGCCAACCACTAACACACCATTAACTCACTAATTCACCCATGTTGGTCAATTTAATTGCTAATCATGCTTACTATTTGATTGAATGACCATTTGATTGACTCATGGAATGACTAGGGTTGTTCAACCACTTTATGACATGGATGGATTTTCAAGCAATCTAAGAAGTCAAGTTATCCATGTGGGGCCCCCAAGAATTCAGCAAATTTGATTTTCCAAGCCATTTTTCCTTTATTTTTAATGCAAAAATGTGCATATATACATCTATATATATATATATATATATATATATATATATATATATATATATATATATATTGACCAAAGTTTGACCCTTATTGGACTTCACATTGGGCTTGGTAATAACTTCTATTGGGCTCATTCAATTAAATTGTTTGGGCTCAATTTAAATAACACATTGGGCTTATATTAAATAGTCTATGTTACATTTAATTAAATCAAGCATTGGGCTTGTTTAATTAATTACATGGGCTAGTAATTAAATTAATTACATGGGCTACTAGGTTAATATCTTTAACCTAGTTTATCAACTTGTTTGGATATAAAATATAATCCAATTAGATTTGCTTTAATTAATTATACACTTTGCTTTAATCCTTTAAATACATATACAAGCACATAAGTACATTTATTTAATTATCTAATGCACAATTAATTAATGAGAAAAATTTAAATTCATTGCTAAATATTTATTAAGTATATTTACAATGACTAATGAAATTCGTGGTCATTACAATATGTAAAAATATTAAAAGAATACTATGCAGAAGATAGTTTTTGTTTGTAGTATTTCTGATTCTTTAATTTAATTTAATGTTTGATATTTTTTGTGACACCCCAAAATTTGGGCCCACACAGCCCAAACTTAAGTTGTCAAAAGACTACAACAAAATTATTACAACGTTTAACAATACAGTGTATAATAATACACAACTAAGTTTTCACTATTATTGTCACACTATTTTACAACACGTAAAGACTACGATAGCTATCCCTCGGACTCTCACTCCATCCTCCGGTTAGACCTAGCTACGTTCTCATCTCCTGTTGAAAAATAATGGAACAAAAAGAAAGGGTGAGCTCAAATAGCCCAGTAAAGAATATCATGACTAAGATAATGACAAATAAATTATCGTTAGCCTTCAACAGTTGAGTTCTTGATATAATACAATAGACTAAAACATTTATATCAAAAATTGCAGTTAAATTCTTGAACAACGTTCAGATCAATAATAGCAGCGGAATGAACAATCTATTAGAAGAATAATGCAGACTATAATGTCCACTCGCTAGCGGAATTAGCAATCTATTAGAAGAATAATGCAGACTATAATGTCCACTCGCTTCTCTTTTTCAGAAAAATATCATCAACTTTTATCATCTGAAATACCATTAGTCATGATAATACAAATTCACAGTTCCTGGTCATAATCATGCAAATCAACAGTTCATCTTTGCACTACGGGCCAAAGATATTCAATATAACACCAAAGGTCGTGATTACACCAGTATTCAGCATTTGGTCATAATCATACCAACCAACAGTTCATCTTTGCACTACGGGACAAAGAGAACTTTCACCACGTGTCATAAAAGGCACTGAACAGATGTATCGCCTTTAAACTATTATATCGCCTTTAACCTATCATCTGTTCAACAATTATATCGCATATGTGCCTCGGGCCACAGATATTCATAACAGCTTGATTTTTTATGATTAGTACAAATAACAGTGATACAAATGATGAACAGAAGAAACAGGATAAACAATAAGTATCGAAAGTTTACTTTGTGCATATTTAAATAATGTCCAAATTGTCAACCTGATGTGGAGTAAAATTCAAAAATGATATTCAAGATCCACTGTTCAGAATAACGGTTACAGTTCAATAGAAATGTTTAAAAAAATAGGAAATGAATACAAAGAGTAATTCACCAAACATGTGGTAATCCGCGTAGTCAGGTTATTCTCAGAGATTAATAAAGAATGAATACGAAAGGTTATTCGCCAACAGGCGGTAATCCGCGCCGTAAGGTTATTCCCACAATTTAATAAAAATTGAATACGAAAAGTTATTCACCAAACAGGCGGTAATCCGCGTAGTAAAGTTATTCTCAGATATCAATAAGGAATGAATACGAAAGGTTATTCACCGACAGGCGGTAATCTGCGCCGTAAGGTTATTCCCACAATTTAATACATGTAAATAAATGACACATCTTATAAGTAAGAGAGAAGCGATATTATTTTTGATAATCAAATAATGATAATCCCTTACCGTAGTAAGTTTAAATAGTGGAAGATGAAAAAGATGGAATCCCTTACCTTAACACGTGACTGGTTATTGATTTAAATGAGGTTGATTAACTTGAACAGTACTCGTACACTTATAGATCTTCACAAATACTCAAGATGACTTAAGCATACTTAGAGAGAACTTACACACATAAGTATTTAGAGAGTGAAAGAAAGAACAAGTAAGGAAGTTTATGAAAAATCCTTAAGTCAATGCCTCTATTTATAGCCAAAAAATTTATCATAACCAAGATTTCCTAATTTAATCCAAACCGTTCGTTTCAAGATAATGTTTAATCCTTACCACTCATTTCATCTTTTAAGATTTCTTTAATTTAAACTATTCATTTAAAGATCATCTTTAATCTACACCATCCATTTCCAATTCTATATTATCTTTAATCTATACCATTCATTTCATCTTTTAAGATTTCCTTAATCTAAACCATTCATTTAAATATCATCTTCAATGTACACCGTTAATTTAAAATTTTATAATTATTACATTATCTTTAATATATACCATTCATTTTATATCACATAACTTTATATTATTTATTATAATAAACAAATAACTTTATCAATTCAATTATTCAATAATAATTCACACTTATTCATTATTATGACTAATTGTTATAAATACAGTGTAGTTGGCTCTCTGAGTTAGATATTAAATTAATTAATAATGAAATACAACGGTTTAATTAACATCATAATAGAGATAATAATAATGTAGAAAGTATATAAAAGAAAGAATACGTTACTGTGTAATGACAATTATTGATTCAATAATGTGAATTACTGTGCATATGCTACTGTGACAATTATCAGTTTAATAATATAAATTATTGTGCATGTGACAATAAAGTCAAATATTATACGATAACCACTTTATCAGTTCAATAATACAAAAAACTGTGCAATGTCGTGTGCTACTGTGCAATACCGTGTGCTACCTGTAATACCGTATATTACTATTCTTTTACCACTGGATATTTTAACAATTAAAAGTTATAGTACCATTGACCATTTAAAAATTATTTATGTCATTTTATATATCCGACAATTATTCGTTGTGGGGTCCACCAATAATTGGTTCGTACGGCGCCGTCGTACGAATATTCCCCGACAGAACGAATGTTCCCTGACCAAGCGAATATTGTCCGACATAATATAATTTACACATAATATCCTCACCTTTTAACTTTATCAATTTAACCACTTACTGTTTCTGGAAAAATATATATGAAGAAAAATTAAATTTTGTATTTCCTAAAATTCGGGGTCTTACAACCTCCCCTCCTTATGAAATTTCGTCCCCGAAATTGACGTACCTGGCATTTCGAAGAGGTAAGGATACTTAGATTTCATCTCAGATTCTAGCTCCTAGGTCATTTCCTCAGTATCTTGGTTCCTCCATAAACCCTTGACTTGAGCTATAACCTTTGAGCGTAGGATCTGCTCCTTCTTATCTAAGATTTTGACAGGTACCTCCTCGTACGTTAAATCCTCTGCGATAACGTCTAATTCTAACTCAATGACGTGGTTTGAGTCCTTCACATATTTACGTAACATAGATATGTGAAAAACGTTATTGATGCGAGACATACTTGATGGTAGGGCGAGTCTGTAGGCTACGGTTCCTACTCGATCGAGGATTTCAAATAGGCCAATAAATCGAGGATTGGGTTTTCCTTTCTTTCCAAATCTCGTAACCCCTTTCCATGGAGAAACACGTAAGAATACATGATCTCCGACGTTGAATCTTTCATCTATCCGATGAAGATCAGCATAACTCTTTGTCGTTCTTGTGCGGTCTGTATTCGTTGTCGGATCATTTGGATCTTTTCTGTTGTCAAGCGTACCAACTCGGGTCCCAATAATTTTGCTTCTCCTACCTCATTCCAACATACTAGAGAGCAACACTTCCTTCCATACAAAGTCTCGAATGGAGCCATGTCTATGCTTGCTTGGTAACTGTTGTTGTAGAAAAATTCCACCAATGGCAAATACTTATCCCAACTTCCTTTGAAGTCTAGTACACAAAGTCTCAAAAGATCTTCGAGGGTCTGGATCGTCCTTTCCGATTGTCCGTCCGTTTGAAGATGGTATGCAGAACTAAAACGTAGTTCAGCGCCCATAGCTTTTTGTAGACTGATCTAAAAGCGTGAAGTGAATCTAGGATCTCGATCAGAAACTATGGAAACTGGCATGCCATGCAATCTCACAATCTCATTTATGTACATACCGGCAAGACGCTCAAATGAAATGTTTTCTCGTATAGGCAAGAAATGAGTGGATTTGGTCAATCTATCTATGATCACCCAAATTGCATTTAAGCCTTGAGAAACTTTAGGAAGACCCGTCACGAAGTCCATATTGATGTGTTCCCACTTCCATTCGGGAACCTCAAGTGGTTGCAATGGACCCTTAGGCACTTGATACTCTGCCTTGACACGTTGACAAGTTAGGCACCTTGAGATAAACTCTGCAATCTCCCTTTTCATATTATTTCACCAAAATATATGTCGAAGATCACGATACATCTTGGTACCTCCTGGGTGGATTGCAAACGGTGTGTTGTGTGCCTCCATCATGATTTTATGTTTTAATTCAAAATCGTTAAGAACACAGAGTCGAGAGTTAACTCGAAGTATTCCTTTCTCGTTGATTCTTGCCTCAGGAATAGCATCTTCTTGTACTTTCTTCATCATATTCATCAGCTCCGGATAAGTAGCTTGAGCAGCTTTAATTTTATCGATTAAAGCTAGTTCTACTCGTAAGTGCGCAATCTTCAAGTGGGTCATTGGTGTTTTTAGCTCTATCTCCACCTTTTGCAAGTTGTACAAAATACGTTTTTGTGTTGTCAGTAGTGTACTTGTACTCACATAAGATCTTCTGCTCAAAGCGTCAGCTATAACGTTCGCCTTTCCCGGGTGATACTGGATTGTGTGGTCATAATCCTTCAACAGCTCAAGCCAACGTCATTGTCGCATGTTGAGTTCCTTCTGGGTGAAGAAATACTTGAGACTTTTATAATCCGTATAGATATCCACTTTCTCTCCGTACAAGTAGTGTCTCCAAATCTTCAACGCGAAAACGACCGCTGCCAACTCTAGATCATTAGTAGGGTAATTTTTCTCATTATCTTTGAGTTGTCGAGATGCATAGGCTATCACCCTTCCATGTTGCATAAGAACACAACCTAGACCTTTGCCTGAAGCATCACTGTAGATGACAAATTCTCTCGATCCCGATGGTATGGTCCGAACAGGAGCTAAAATAAGTCTCCTCTTGAGTTCTTGGAAACATTTCTCGCATTCTTCGTTCCATACGAATTTGGTGCTTTTATGAGTAAGCTGAGTTAATGGAGTGGCGATTCGAGAAAATCCTTTTACGAATCTCCGATAATAACCATCTAGACCCAGAAAGCTTCGGACTTCCGTTACTGACTGATGAGTGGGTGTTATACCTACGATTTAGGTATTGTTAGGCTTAATTACTTGCTATCTTTAAGTACTTTTAGTTCTATTTTACTGGTTTTATTGTTTAATTTGCAGAAAACGACTTCGAGAGGTCAAAACGGGAAAAACAAGCTGTTAAGGGCATTTCGGTAATTTTGATCAGTGCTTGGCGCCGGGGCGCAGTGACAAGGCAGGAAGATGGCGCCGGGGCGCAGGTCGGTGAATCCAGTTGTCCAAATTACGCGTTGAGCAGTTCGAGTCTGGATAGGAAGTCGGTTGTTGCAGTAGAGTCAATGAAGGATTCTAGGACTTCGGGTAGCGAGGAAAGGAACATAATAAAAGACATAAACGCAAGGATGAGAGTTACACGGTTTTTAGCTTTCGAGAGGATTTTCCTGAAGCAAAAACGCAGCAGTAAAGGAGAACAAGCGAGAGAGACTTCAATAGAGTTTTCTCTAATTCCTTTTCTTTTATCTTCTGAACTTTGATGACTTTTAATATTAGTTTGATTTTGGTTTTCATGACGATGTGTAACTAAATTCTTCTTTAGGATTACAATAGAACCGTTGGTTGAACTTTAATTTAATTATCTTAGTTTCAATTATTTGATCAATTGTTGGATTGGTTATTATATCTCGTATTAATTTATAATTGTCTGATCAACAGTTATTTGATTTCTTAGATGGAATTGATGAAGAAAATTTAGGAATAGATCTGGGTATAATAACGTGTGACTTTGTTTATTTTTCTTTGGAAGAGTATCATGATAGTATATAGGATGCGAATACCTATAGACCACACGTAACATATTGAGAGTTTGATCTTAATGAGTCTGCTTTAATGAATTTTGCATAGAATTATAGCATTATAAGTTGGAGTGGATCTTTTTATTAGTTATCGACGGAGATTAGTAAATAGATAAGTGATCTCAGTTAACAATCCATATGATCAAGTAATTGGAATTAAGATAATGACATTATTGTGATTCAACGGGGAAATTGTAATCTTAAAGCCTTTTATTATCTGATAAATCATTCTCATTAGTTAGTTAGTTTAAATTCAATTTCAGTTTTAAGTAGATCATAATCCAAGTTTGCGAAGTTTAATTAGAATTGAATTAATATAAAATTAATAGTTAGCATAATTGTTAGTAATTGTTCCTCGTGGGTTCGTCTCAGGACCGTTTACAATCACGATCGTCTTCCCATACGGTGCAATTGAAGTGATTGACCCTCGTACTCAGGAAACGTTTAAGGTTAATGGGCAAAGACTTAAGCATTATTGGGGCGGCACAGTGGATCGTCAACGGACCTCCGTAACCCTTTCCGAGCCAACTTAAGCAAAAGGGAGAAAGTCAGGCTGAAAGACTCTAAACCAAGCGCTTGTTGGGAGGCAACCCAACCGTCGTATCGTTTTCAAATTTGATTTTTCAATTTTTAGCATTTTTACATTACTTTAGTCAAATTATAGGATTATTAAATTTCTAGCTTAGGTTAAGTTTTTTATGAGTAGCTCTACTAATTCTTGCATATTTGCATATCCTCGCAGTTACTGATGTTCAATGTGGAGCTTCAAAGTCAGAAAATGTAGCAGAAAATAATTCTGCAGAATTCAGTATAGCGCCCCGGCGAGAAGTATTAGTTGATAAATTGCGCCCCGGCGCAGTAAGGCGCCCCGGCGAAATACTTGGCGCCCCCAGCGAGAAGCTCTCGGTTGAGTAGCGCCCCGGCGCACTTACAAGGCAAAATTCAAGCGCCCCGACGCCACAGTCGAATTTCAGTTTGAAAAACTAAAACTCTACTTCCCACGCCCGATCGGATTTTAAACTCCTAAAACCTTAAACCCCCAACACATACCCTTATTCCACCAGCAAAAACCTTAGAACAAAACATCCATCTCTCTTTCTCTCGCAAGCCCCAAGCACTCATCTCCTTCTCTCTCTGTTCCTCTGTCACGGGTGATTTCCACAGTTGGGGTTTGGGGAACAATTCCGATTAGTAGCATTCAAGCATTCAATTCAAGGTATCAAACATAAGCAATTTATACATATACTGATTTCATTCTTTCAAGTTTAGTAGCTGTGTTGGTACTTTGATTACTTGTTTTAGGACTGCCCAGTGGTTTGTGTTGGCCACTGGAGGAGAATTAGTGGCTCGGTGGGAGTAAACGGAGTAAAAGCGCAGAGTATCAATTAGTACAGGAAATTTTCGATTGTAAAAATTCACAACATTTTGGGGGAAATTTCTTGCACACCACCTGTTTGATAATTCGCCCCACAGGAGGGTTTGATTTGATTTGCTTGTGCATTGGTCTTGTGTAATTATGCCTCCGAAACGACAGAGGGGAGAAGGCTCTTCCGCTGCACCTCGGCCCTTTAATCGTAAGAAATTTGTTAGTGTTGAGGCCGAGGATAAATATAACAATTTGTTAGCCGAACGAGCGTTGATTGCGGAGAGAGGGTTGCGTCCGGATATTTTAGAGGACGGGGACATGCGCGAAATGTTAGTTGAACGTGGATGGCAGGTGTTTACAGAACACCCGGATGCGGCGGTAACGACCGTGGTCAAGGAGTTTTATGCTAATGCACTTGACACACCTGAGTGTGAAGTGTTGGTTCGGGGCAAGGTGGTGTCGTTCAGCCGAGACCGGATCAATGAGTATTATAATTTAAGGGCTCCGGATGTGTGTCAGTATTCTACAATGGGGACTCCCGATTATGGACGAATTGTACGAGAGCTGTGTCGACCGGGCACGGAATGGAAAACAAACAAACACACGGGCCAGATATCGACATTTCCCTTCAATGCGTTGAGTCGATATGGCAAGATTTGGTACGCTTTCTTATGTGCCAAGCTAATGCCATGTACACATGTGAGCGATGTAACACGGGAGCGCGCTGTTCTGCTTTATGCCGTCATAACAGGGTTGTCTATCGACGTGGGGAGTGTCATTGTCGCCTCGATTAAGAAGCAGTTGAAAGGTGCGACATCTGGAGGATTGCCTCACCCGTCGTTAATTACTGCATTATGCCAGCAATCCGGTGTCAAGTGGGGAGCTACTGAGTCAGTGCAGCCACCTACAACTCTCCTTGATCATAGCCTGATCGCGCGTTACAAAGTTTGGGAAGGGGGAGAGTCTCACCCGCGCGGTTTAGGATTCATTTTGGCTCCACACTCGCCGCCTCACGGTGCTGCTGCTCCTGATAGCCCCGATAATGAGGTAGCTGAACCAGTTCCTAACCGAGCCGTCAGACGACTACAGAGGCGAACGAATATTCAGTTTGAGGAGGTGTTTCGGCAGCATGAGCGCCTAGCGGAGCGTCAGGATGCTATGCACGCGTACACTTATACGTGCACTTCCGCTTTGGCTGCGATGTTATCCCAATTAAATCCAAATGCCCCAGCCTTCTCGATTCCAGGCCCGCCGATGTTACCAGAATACCCACCGCATGACTCAGATTCGGAGGACGAGGAAGACCACCCCGACCATGATGCTTGATTTACTAGGGGAGTTTTCTTGTTCTTATTTTGGTTTACCGTCTTTACCTATTTTTACAATGCGGACATTGTTTCTTGTGAGTTTGGGGGTACGGTGGTATTTTCTGCACGTTCATTGTTTATATTGCATGTTCATATTTTTAGTTGTTGATTTTGAATAGTTTTTTTTTTTTGTAGTTTATGGCATATAGGTTATGTTTAATTATTAAAAAAAAAATTAAAAAATTATTAAAAATCACAAAAATATTTGCATATAGGATCATTTATTATTGCATGTAGAAATACTTGAGCATTGAATTAATGTATGAAATTTAAGGATAGCCAATGATGAAATTGTGAGTCTTTATTTAATAATCTTAGCAAGATGGATTTAGATCGTTAAAGTCGAAGTTTTTCATATTCTACTAATTTCGTTGAGCTTGATACCCTTGGTTCTTAATTGCACGTATTCAATGTATTAAGTTAGTTGAGTTTTGATTCAAACTTTGTGGATTTAGGTGCGTGAGAAAGATTTAGATAACCTCTATCACTTGTTGGAACAAAAAAAAAAAAAAATTATATGGAAAAAAATGATCATTTGCTTCGATGTCTGTCTTATAGAAATGAAATAAATGAAAAAATGTAAAGAAGAATAGACATATATGAGCAACACTTAGCTAATCCGTTTTCGTGGCCTCTATTACTCGGACAAGTAAGCCTTTAGGAGTGTCTCTACATTTAGTGCCCTAAAGTCATTTGGTTTGGGAGTCACTGGTGGAAAGTTCGTTACGTGGGTAATTTTGAAAAACCTAAGGAAAATGGGTATTGCACATGCTAAGTTAGTCATATACGAGATGCAGCGTAAGACGCACTCGTAAATAAAAAGGATGAATAGAAAAAAAAATGTAAAAACAAGTGTATAGAGGGGTAATAAAATGTTATATGAGTAATTATCTTTATTTGAGCATTGATATTCATGAATTGTGTTAGAATGATAGCTGATTTGGTATGTTGAATTCACACACACACGAAAGGGTTGAAGGTGAAATGAAATTGGTGATATGTTAGATTTTAGACTAAAACGAGAATCTGAAGTTTGGCTAAGATATTATTTAGGATCTTTGAGGCTTGATATTTATGGATTATGTTGATTTGTGCTCGAGTCATTAGTTATGTTGCATTGCATTCATGTAGTGTAGTTATTTTATTTTATTTTAGTAGTAGTATTTTTGCTTGAGGACATGCAAAGTCTTGAGTTTGGGGGTATTTGATGAGTGGGTGTTATACCTACGATTTAGGTATTGTTAGGCTTAATTACTTGCTATCTTTAAGTACTTTTAGTTCTATTTTACTGGTTTTATTGTTTAATTTGCAGAAAACGGCTTCGAGAGGTCAAAACGAGAAAAACAAGCTGTTAAGGGCATTTCGATAATTTTGATCAGTGCTTGGCGCCCGGGCGCAGTGACAAGGCAGGAAGATGGCGCCGGGGCGCAGGTCGGCGAATCCAGTTGTTCAAATTACGCGTTGAGCAGTTCGAGTCTGGATAGGAAGTCGGTTGTTGCAGTAGAGTCAATGAAGGATTCTAGGACTTCAGGTAGCGAGGAAAGGAACATAATAAAAGACATAAACGCAAGGATGAGAGTTACACGATTTTTAGCTTTCGAGAGGATTTTCCTGAAGCAAAAACGCAGCAGTAAAGGAGAACAAGCGAGAGAGACTTCAATAGAGTTTTCTCTAATTCCTTTTCTTTTATCTTCTGAACTTTGATGACTTTTAATATTAGTTTGATTTTGGTTTTCATGACGATGTGTAACTAAATTCTTCTTTAGGATTACAATGGAACCGTTGGTTGAACTTTAATTTAATTATCTTAGTTTCAATTATTTGATCAATTGTTGGATTGGTTATTATATCTCGTATTAATTTATAATTGTCTGATCAACAGTTATTTGATTTCTTAGATGGAATTGATGAAGAAAATTTAGGAATAGATCTGGGTATAATAACGTGTGACTTTGTTTATTTTTCTTTGGAAGAGTATCATGATAGTATATAGGATGCGAATACCTATAGACCACACGTAACATATTGAGAGTTTGATCTTAATGAGTCTGCTTTAATGAATTTTGCATAGAATTATAGCATTATAAGTTGGAGTGGATCTTTTTATTAGTTATCGACGGAGATTAGTAAATAGATAAGTGATCTCAGTTAACAATCCATATGATCAAGTAATTGGAATTAAGATAATGACATTATTGTGATTCAACGGGGAAATTGTAATCTTAAAGCCTTTTATTATCTGATAAATCATTCTCATTAGTTAGTTAGTTTAAATTCAATTTCAGTTTTAAGTAGATCATAATCCAAGTTTGCGAAGTTTAATTAGAATTGAATTAATATAAAATTAATAGTTAGCATAATTGTTAGTAATTGTTCCTCGTGGGTTCGACAACCTTCTTTCTACTATATTACTTGATTGACCGCGTATACTTGCGTGAGAATTCCATATATCTAAATCGGACAACACTGACCGAGGTTGCTCCCAATTTAGTATTACTTCAATCTCCACAGGGTCAACCGATATTCCCTGCTTTGAAATTACATGCCCAAGGAATGTGACTTCCTCAAGCCAGAACTCATATTTCTTCAACTTGGCATATAGTTTGTTCTCGCGAAGCTTTTGGAGTATCAATCTCAGGTGTTGTTCATGATCCTCACGACTCTTGGAGTATATGAGGATGTCATCAATAAAGATAACTACAAAATGATCCAAATATTCTTTGAATATTCGGTTCATCATGTCCATGAAAGCTGCAGGAGCATTGGTTAGTCCAAAAGGCATGACTAAGAACTCATAATGCCCATAACGAGTTCTAGAAGCAGTCTTTGGAATGTCCTCAGCTTTAACCTTTAACTGATGATATCCAGAACGGAGATCAATCTTTGAGAAATGTTGAGCACCTTGCAATTGATCAAACATGTCATCAATCTGAGGTAACGGGTACCTGTTCTTGATGGTGACATGGTTCAATTCTCGGTAGTCAATGCACAATCTCATACTCCCGTCTTTCTTCTTCACAAATAGAACATGAGCACCTCAATGTGATGCACTCGGACGAATGAAACCAGTATCAACCAATTCCTGTAGTTGGACTTTTAACTCTTGAAGTTCAATGGGAGCCATTCGGTATGGAGCTTTGGAAATAGGCTTAGTACTGGGTTTAAGGTCAATACAGAATTTAACTTCTCGGTTTGGGGGTAAGCCAAGAAGTTCCTCAGGAAAAACGTCAGAAAAGTCATTAACAATGGGAATATCATTCACGTTTGACGTGTTTTTGTTCAAATCAGTAACATGAGCCAAAAATGCTTGACATCCGTTTTTCAATAAACGAATGACTTTATGGCTAAAAATAACAGTTATAGATTTCAATGGTTTAGTTGCTCGAATTTGCATGACAGGTTGATTAGGAATATGAAAACTAATAATCTTATGAAAATAATCAATTTTAGCATGATGGGTAGTCAACCTGCATCTCCAAAGAAATAAGGTCAACAGGTAATGTGAGGTTGTTGATTTGAACTAGGCAAGATTTATATACAGTAGATGTAATGACTATTTCTCCAAATGGGGTTTCAACTGATAAGCCAAATTTTAAATTTGTAAGAGTTAAGTTTAATCATTGAGCACACGTAGGTGAGATAAAAGAATGGGTAGAGCAAGTATCTAACATGGCATAAACTTCACAAGAATTTATAAATAGCTTACCGATTATCATTTCATTCAATTTCTTGACTGTTATCGTCAAATTGAATCCCGAATACTTCATCCGGATCTTCACGTATTTCAACCATGGGAATACCACTGAATAATTTTCTAGCAAACTGTTTCTCGAGTTCATCAACTTCATCAGTAGTAACGTACCAATGATTTCCATTAAAATAGTATTTTCGATAGACTGCAGTTTCCACGATAGTGACTAACTTAACCTGAATTCCTCTAAATTATAACGCCCAAAAGTATAGAAACATCATTTTTAAATAATCTTGAAAATCATAGCTAGAACACCATAAATCCCAAAGATTGATATGAAAAGTCCATATATTCTGATCATTTGTTATCGAGCATAACCAGGTGATATGATTCTTCCAATTAGTGAGCAGATTAAAGGCAATAATTTCCGCAAGTTCATCACATCATTTAATTGCTTCTAATAACGGATCTGGAACGACTGTAGTAGAGCTTTTACCTTCATCATTCCTGGATAGAACACGAATAAATTTTGCCTTAGGCAAAAGATTCAACTCTAGGTTTGTAGGAGAATTGTTTGTGGCCTCCTGATTCTCAGCTACATTGGCTTCGGGCATTCCATAGTTAACTTCATGATTTCTAGATGCTATACTTTAACTGTGGTCACAAAATAATATTAGTTTAAACAAACTGACTCATCACTTCATGTTCCCTATATTCAAATCCACTGATTAGATAACAAAATCTAATTTATGTAAGACACGCTAGTGACGTAATCTATTTGTCTCTCTCCTCCTACTTCTACTCCAGATCTCCATCAAATATCATATCCCTAAGCTTTGATGCCAACTGTGACACCCCCAAATCTGGGTCCACACAACCCAAACTTGAGTTGTCAAAAGACTACAACAAAATTATTACAATGTTTAACAATACAGTGTATAATAATACACATCTAAGTCTTCACTATTATTGTCACACTATTTTACAACACGTGAAGACTACGATAGCTATCCCTCGGACTCTCACTCCATCCCCCGGCTAGACCCAGCTACATTCTTATCTCTTGTTGAAAAACAATAGAACAAAAAGAAAGGGTGAGCTCAAATAGCCCAGTAAAGAATATCATGACTAAGATAATGACGAATAAATTATCGTTAGCCTTCAACAGTTGAGTTCTTGATAGAATACAATAGACTACAAGGTTTGTATCAAAAACTGTAGTTAAATTCTTGAACAATGGTCAGATCAATAATAGCAGCGGAATGAGCAATCTATTAGAAGAATAATGCAGACTATAATGTCCACTCGCTTCTCTTTTTTAGAAAAATACCATCAACTTTTATCATTTGAAATACCATTAGTCATGATAATACAAATTTACAGTTCCTGGTCATAATCATGACAATCAACAGTTCATCTTTGCACTACGGGCCAAAGATATTCAATATAACACCAACGGTCATGATTATATCAGTATTCAGCCTTTGGTCATAATCATACCAACCAACAGTTCATCTTTGCACTACAGGCCAAAGAGAACTTTCACCACGTGTCATAAATGACACCGAACAGATGTATCGCCTTTAACCTTTATTTTGCATTTAATCTATCATCTGTTCAACAATTATATCGCATATGTGCCCCCGGCCACAAATATTCACAACAGATTAATTTTTGATGATTAGTATAAATAACAGTGCTACAAATGATGAACAGAAGAAACAGGATAAACAATAAGTATCGAAAGTTTACTTTGTGCAGATTTAAATAATGTCCAAATTGTCAACATGATGTGGAATAAAATTTAAAAATGATATTCGAGATCCACAGTTCAGAATAACGGTTACAGTTCAATAGAAATCTTAAGAAAAATAGGAAATGAAAACAAAGAGTAATTCACCAAATATACGGTAATCTGCGTAGTCAGGTTATTCTCAGGGATTAATAAGGAATGAATACGAAAGGTTATTCACCAACAGGCGGTAATCCGTACCGTAAGGTTATTCCCACAATTTAATAAAAATTGAATATGAAGATTTATTCACCAAACAGGCGGTAATCCGCGTAGTAAGGTTAATCTCAGAAATTAAAAAGGAATGAATACGAAAGGTTATTCCCCAACAGGCGGTAATCCGCGCCGTAAGGTTATTCCCACAATGTAATACATGGAAATAAATGACACATCTTATGAGTAAGAGAGAAACGATATTATTTTTGATAATCAAAGAATGATAATCCCTTACCGTAGTAAGTTTAAATAGTGGAAGATGAAAAAGATGGAATCCCTTACCTTAACACATGACTGGATATTGATTTAAATGGGGTTGATTAACTTGAACAATACTCGTACACTTATAGATCTTCACAAATACTCAAGATGATTTAAGCACACTTAGAGAGAACTTACACAAAAAAGTATTTAGAGAGTGAAAGAAAGAACAAGTAAGGAAGTTTATGAAAAATCCTTAAGTTAATGCCTCTATTTATAGCCAAAAATCTTATCATAACCAAGATTTCCTAATTTAATCCAAACCGTTCATTTCAAGATAATGTTTAATCCTTACCACTCATTTCATCTTTTAAAATTTCTTTAATTTAAACTATTCATTTAAAGATCATCTTTAATCTACACCATCCATTTCAAATTATATATTATCTTTAATCTATACCATTCATTTCATCTTTTAAGATTTCCTTAATCTAAATCATTCATTTAAATATCATCTTCAATGTACACCGTTCATTTAAAATTCTATAATTATTACATTATCTTTAATATATACCATTCATTTTATATCACCTAACTTTATATTATTTATTATAATAAACAAATAACTTTATCAATTCAATTATTCAACAATAATTCACACTTATTCATTATTATGACTAATTGTTATAAATACAGTGTAGTTGGCTCTCTGAGTTAGATATCAAATTAATTAATAATGAAATACAACGGTTTAATTAACATCATAATAGAGATAATAATAATACAGAAAGTATATAAAAGAAAGAATACGTTACTGTGTAATGACAATTATTGATTCAATAATGTGAATTACTGTGCATATGCTACTGTGACAATTATCAGTTTAATAATATAAATTATTGTGCATGTGACAATAAAGTCAAATATTATACGATAACCACTTTATCAGTTCAATAATATGAAATACTGTGCAATGTCGTGTGCTACTGTGCAATACCGTGTGCTACTGTGCAATATCGTGTGTTACCTGCAATACCGTATATTACTATTCTTTTACCACTGGATATTTTAACAATTAAAAGTTATAGTACCATTGACCATTTAAAAATTATTTATGTCATTTTCTATATCCGACAATTATTCGTTGTGGGGTCCACCAATAATTGGTTCGTACGGCGCCGTCGTACGAATATTCCCAGACAGAACGAATATTCCCTGACCAAACGAATATTGTCCGACATAATATAATTTACACATAACAACCTTAACTTTTAACTTTATCAATTTAACTACTTACTGTTTCAGGAAAAATATATATGAAGAAAAATTAAATTTTGTATTTCATAAAATTTAGGATATTACATTTTTAGTTAATTTAATTGAGTAAATATGACGTTAAGATAAAACCAGAAGAAATTATTTTTTTTCATCCATGATGTCATGTCATACACCACATTAGTTTGATTATTCAGTAGATGTTATGTGTGATGTCACTTCAATCTTAATTAATTACGATTAATTTTTACTGAGTTTTTAGGACATCTTTTTGCTCAAATTATTAAAGTAGGAAGGTTTGTTTTTGATAAAAAAAAAAAAACTTGCGAATTAAATTGAAAATATATATATATATAATTAAGGGAACTCGATATCCAAGTTTGTGACCTGAGAAGGGAAATTACCTAGAATTACACAAGCAGTTCAATTCAGACTAAAATTCCTAGTGAGACAGGAGGTTATATAAATGGGAAGTGATATTTTCACACAAAAGGTTTTTTGATATTTCCAAATGGTAAGATCCACATATAGGATAAACCGTCGTTATATATCAATAGTAACATTTTTATGAAATTTACCGCATGAAACTATCAAAAATTGGTGTAGATTTATCAGTTTTCTATATAATACTATGTTCTCTCATGATCTTGTTTTGGAATTATCTTTAGGCTCTTTGACAGCCAAATTGCTGTTTCTCTTGATGACACAGCTTCTTCCCGGAATGGTCTCAACACACCTGCAAGTTCTTGGAGCCTTTTCTGTCCAAGTAATTGTGCACAAAGTTCAAGTAGTGATTCCAAAGCTTCTGCTCTTTTTTGTCTCATATTATTTCCCTCAATCCTCATGTTGCCATTGGATGCTGGATTTACTTGGCGACAATTTTGTTTTCCCAAATGTGGCCTTGTAGCATCATCATCTGCTTCTGGGCATGCCTCAGTTCCATCTGCAAGTGTTACTGTACTTCTTGTTGATGTGTTTTCAGAAGCTATTATATCTGCATTTAAATTGGGGAGTTCTGTTGTGTGTAAACAGCAAATATATACATCTTGATGTACATTTTTGCCTAATTTTGTTGCTTGTGACGGCTTTTCATCTTTGAAAATTTCATTACTATACATATGGTACGCACTTTGCACCGGTTTTGTTGTCTCCAGGTTAACACTCGCATTTTCATCAATGCGGTTAGATTCGACTCTCGAGCCTGGTTTGCTGTTGGACTCATGCCCAGAACAACTTGTAGAATCAATCTGTTTAGTTCCGACTTTTACTTGATGGGAATCGAGCAAAGTTTGTATTTCATGTTTTGTTGAATTTCTTGTCAGCACATCATTTCCATTAATTGTGAGAACGTCTTCTGACAGCTTCAACACTTCTGTTCTTCCGTATCTGGTGTTTTTACTGACCATAGGCTTGTTGGACATCTGGGCTCTTGTTAATTTATCGTTCGAGTCCTTTCCAGGCTTTACTGGAAGAAAGACTGCTGATGAGTTGCTGAATCCAGCAACATGTGGTTGTAAATGAGGATGCCTCAACAGCTCTGCAGCCTAAGATGTGAAATACCTGTGCAGGCATAAGGGATTTTTTTTTTTATTTAATTTTTTTTAAGAATAATGTTATGTAATTAGACAAAAACTGTCTTGTTTACCTGGACGACGTTTTTTTTGGATTGTATAGTACAATCCATCAATGCTTTCTCTAGATAAATTAAACAGTTTTTGTCTATTACCTGGCATTACTCTTTTTTTTATTTATTTTTTTATTTTTAGCTGTGTACTTTTTTTTTAATACTTCGAGTAATGTTAAGTTCTGGAGTTGAAGGACTAACCGTTGGTCTGTGCTCTGGGTTTTTCCTTAGCATGCTTTTAATCAATCGTTTCCTGTCGTATGAAAAGCAATTCCGTTTATTGTTACTTTGTTTCTTACCGCTGTATAATCTAGGAAGTTAGTATAAATACCATGGAAAGGGTGCAGTTACTTACAATGTAGAGGAATACACTGTAGGGAGTGGAGAGATAGAGGACCGGTTGATTTTGCTTATGAGTCCAGCCATATCCTGTTTACTTAAGTTTTAAAGATATGGATATAAATAATATCAATGCATGACAAAGTTATAGCTCAGTCTCTGTCCTGTGAAGGATATGTTCATTTTAGGGTGTGTTAGGATCGGTTTAAGACATGCCGAAAACATATTTACACGGTACATTTAAAAGTACATTGTAGATATAATGTATAAATTTGTTTACAACCCTTAAAAGGGAACATAAGGCATCCTTTGCAGGACGGAGGTAGTAGTTTAAGCTGAGGTTTACCAGAGCCCTATATGCCGGGTGATGTGCAGCTATTTCAAAGAAAGAGCAACCTGGGAGAGTAGAAAAATGTCATTTATAGGGAAGTTATGACACCAAGTACAATATATATGTATTGGAAACAAGAAGACTGTGCCATGGAGCTCTATACCTAGGGACCAGATGTCTGATTTGTAGCCATAAGGTATATCTGCTAAAAGTTCTGGACATATGTAGTTTGGAGTGCCTACAACCTAGTTACATTTAGCAGCACCATTAACAAAGTTAATATTGGCTAACCTCGGCAAATATCACCACTCATTATCAGGAAAATCGAAAATGAAATAAAAGAATGAGCTTATAATGTCTGCAATCTGCAACAGTAGAGGCTCAAATTTCCGTATAAGCCATATCCTATTCTCAAAGTTCTTCAGTTTGGTTCACCTAAGGAGCATGAGTAAGCTCCGATCCATCCGGATTAGTGACAAAGAGCTTGTAGTAGTTGATTTGTTCTTGAAATTTATCATACCTGTCATTTCTACCTTCCTACCAATGTTTTCATAAATTTTGAGGTTCAATATTGTATTTTGTGTAGTTTAAACTCAGGATTCTTGTTTGTTTTCTCCATTAGCTTCCAGGATGTTCTCTGAGAATCCAAGGAGTTCATTGAATAGCTTCTTAGAACAAAATTAAAAGGACCTTTATAAGATATGGTGTAACTATGATTAAAACGAAAAACTTACTTAGACTTGGCTTATGTTATGCTGCTTAGTTAGTTTCTCTATATTTTTTTTTACTTGTGGGGTTTTTTCTGCTTTGTATTTTTTCTCTTGATATTTTTAAAATAAATAAATCGACGGCAGTGCTTACAAGCCTCCCCACTTCAAATTTGGCACCAAGCTTCAAAGATAATTTTGAAAAAGTCAGCATATAGAAGATTTTAAGAGACTATATAACGAATACATTACAACTTTGAATTAAGATATATGAGTAATTTAAGATCAACTTCAAACAAGTTTGGACATAAATTAGGACCATTATCATGGATAGTGGCCATTATATATGTAAGATATATTACATTTTTAAGAGGAAAAGAGATGTGAATGAACTATTACCGAAGAAGCAAGGTCATCTTTGTTGAGCAATTTTGCAAGGCCGAAATCACCTGTTTAGTTGTTGTTAGATAAGAAGCACTGAAAAGACCATACAAATTTAAATCGCATGTATTCTATTATCATATTTACCAAGTCTAATATTGTCGTCTTTTGTGAGGAATATGTTGGAACACTGAAGTCATGAAACAGAGAACAATTTAAAATCTTAATTATGTTTTTTCAGAGGAAATCACTTGAGGTATATACATATATATACCTTGAGATCCCTATGGAGGACTCTGTTGGAGTGAAGATAGTCTACAGCTAGCAACAGTTGAGTCAACCATTTGCAGAGCTTCTTCAAGAGAAAGTAGTTCAGAATGGGGTGTAGTTGCATCTTAGCATCAGTATTTTGCTTTGAAATAGGCCATAATGTTCTTGCTGATCTTTCTTGATACTTACCTCCTCAGGGAAATATGTTCCTCTAGCTCTTTTTATTATATCAGCCCTGAAATATCACAATAGCAAAGAAAGTTTATGGATTTTAGAAAAGGATGGAACTTAACAGATCCTAATTCCAAGCAGTCCAAGATGGGTAGTTCACATGGCAGTCTAAAGAAACAAGTTGTATTGGTTTTAGCAAAGACTTGCATTTCATATGATCTTTGTTATACAAGTATTATATAACTGCAACTCGCTGCAATATAAATGCAACTTGTTTCTGTAGTCTATACAAATGGACTACCCATTTTGAACTGCCTGGAATCAGGATCCGAACTTGACCTTAAAGTTTCATTATAGATCAGAAGACGAGGAAGATTATGGACTATTTTATAGGATGGAACTTATACAATGTAGTTTCATCATAATTTACTCTTACAAATGTAAGAGAATTGCATATGTCTATTACCAGTTTTGTTTTGAAAGACCGTTTAATTAAGTACATTATCTGACTTACACGTCTCCTCCTTCGCAATAACTTGTAACAATGCATATACAGCAAGCCTGAAAATTTTAAGTTACAGAATTAGAAACTGGCATTGTATATAAATCGCCATTATTCTTCTAATCTCATTGTACCCTTTTCAGTTATTTGAGGTTCTTGTTTGCTGGAAGAGCAAGTATTTGAAAACAAAGAGAACAATGTTTGCTGATATCTACCTTTTCCACCCATGCATCTTTGTACTCCACTATATATGGGTTACATAGCTTCGCAATCAAATTCATCTGCAATTGAAGCGGCAAATTTAAGGTGCCAGCTAACTTTTATGCCTGTCTCTAATAGGCTAATATTCAAGAATACATGCTTATAATTTCTATGAGAATTACTGAATTGGGCCGGTGTGGTTTGGTTCCCATACTTTTCTTTCAATGGATCAATGAGGTCAATATGCCACACTTTTGAATGTTATAGTTAAATGATATATATAGGCTGTTTTTTCTTAACCAAAACAAACAGCTTTCAAGATGTGGTATAAATTCTCTCCTTGAAAATCATTTATACTCAAAATTATCATATGATTGATCAATCAAGTGTAGTCTTCTTTTATCTGATAGTCTAAATAAGTACTGACAACAGCTTTCAAGATGTGGTATAAATTCTCTCCTTGAAAATCATTTATACTCAAAATTATCATATGATTGATCAATCAAGTGTTGTCTTCTTTTATCTGATAGTCTAAATAAGTACTGACAATGTATTAAACTATTGACATCACTGGGCCTTGTGATTTTTCCCCTCTTTATGGTACAGTTTGCTTATAAGCAAATCATAGGACATAGGGCTTTCAAAATTGATTTGTGCATGTATATGTAATCATCTTTAATCCAAGTGTTGTGTTTGTTTGCATATTACGATAAAATGGTTGTTATATTTAGAGCCAATCCAACATTCTTGTCAATTATGTGAAGAGAATTACTTTTAGATGTAATATGAATAAGAAGATAAATTTGTTTGAATGCTATTAACCTCTTGATGAGCGGTACACTTGAATTTCTCTGTTTGTTTAGCCAGTTGAATCTTCTTCATCACATACCTGCAAACAAGAGTGAAAATGTTTAATGAGCTCCTAACTTAGAACAGTTTTGGCTGTTTAATTCTGCAGAACTTTAAAATATCATGCGATTTAACTGTAATAATATCAAGATTCAAGCATGCAAGTTTATATGTTCTTCATTTACCTACTATTTCTTGCTTATTTTTCTTCTGGGGAATAAAAGATCATCAAAACAAATGAATAGAACGTAATGCAATGAATTTCTTACTTCTTTTTCTCGGCCTTGTGAAGCACAAGAAACGCAGTTCCAAAACGACCTCTACCGATCTGTCCTATCACTTCATAATCTTCCATACTCGACTTAATGTCATCGTTCTTCATCTCCATCAACACCTAGAGTTCAACAAAAAGCACTTCAAGAGTTCAATATAATAGCTCAACATAAGCCGTAATTCCATACATACTTTATCTTATCTATATATATATATACTCACACACACACAAGCACTCATAAACACGCATTTTACTTGGGTCCCCTCATCATTGAATAATTTGAACTGAAGTTCAGAGAGTTTCAGGAGCCTTTCACTGTGGTGAAGAAATGAAAGACGGTGATAATTAGTTGGAGCTACTGAGCTAGCACAGACATTTATCATGAAAGCATGCAATAACCCTGACATATATATTATATGTGTTATTGATAGGGCTAAATTATATGGTATTTTTATGCCCTAATACTTAGTTTTTATATTTATTGTGTGCTTAAATGTTTAATTATCTAGTTTATTTTGATTTTAATAGGTTTTATAGGATTTTAATTAATTTATGTTAATTTAGGTAATTTTATAGTATTTTTATATTTATTTTTATTTATGTGTTTTTATTTATTTTTAGTGTTTTAGGTGTTTTATTTATTATTATGTGTTTTTAGGATTTTTAGTATTTTTATATTATTTTTAATTATTTTATATTTTATTTTGTAGGAAAAATAAGCTTTTGGGGGCATTTCTGTAATTTCAGCAAAACCGGAGGGCAAATCTGCAAATTCCGCAAGAATCTGAGGCAAAAATGGTAATTAACCAGCACCGGTGGCATTTCTGTAATTTCCGGAAAAAGATACGACCGCGCAATGCGCGGGGATGGACTGCCGGTCATCAAAACGACGCCGTTTCATCACAGCGTACGCGCAATGCGCGCGGTCGCGAAACAGTAGCAGGAACCGGAAGCAAAACGACGTCGTTTTGAGGCCAATACCGCGCAATGCGCGCGGGCTGATGACGCGGCCGGTCACTGTAGCGAAGGACGCGTTTGTTTGGCGCGTTAATTCTCCCAAATCAGATTATTTCGCGAATTTGCTACTTTTTGATTCCAAATTGGATTTTAATTCCAACTAGGGTTAGAATAATAATTATTTTTCTTTTTCTTTTATTTTTATTTGTATTTTAAATCCTATTAGGGTTTGGAAAGATTAATTCCAACTAGGTTTAGGAGGATTTTGGAGCCTATAAATAGAGGGCTTGACACACATTGTAAAACACAACTTTTCTATTAGAATAAAAATTCTCTCTTCTATTCTTTGATGCTCTCTACAATTATGAGTAGCTAAATTCTTTTTCTTGGTTTAAGTGATTGAAGCCATCAAGATGTATCCACTGTGAGATCTAATTTATTTTAATTGTTCAATTTATATTTTGATTATTGAATATTCTTCTATACTCAATTTTATGATTGATTTGTTTAATTGCTAGGAGCGCTACTAGTTTATTATTCATATTAATCTACTGCTATTTGTGAAGCAACTAAGTTTAATAATTATTTTGCAGATCAAAAGATTATTTTATCTTAGGAAGAATATTCATCTAAATTAAATGCAAACAAGTGGCTTGTGTTGTTTAGTTCAACGATCTCTCTAATTCTTTATGCTGCTATTAAATTAAATCTTTAGCAAGTGCCGGAGGATGTTTATTAGTAAGGATATTTAGACCAAGTGGCTCTACTTATCTAAAATTAAGGAGAGAGGAGAAAAATTATTCCACCTGCGAGTAGTTCTTTCTACGGTGAATCTTTAAAATATTAATTGATTTATTTTTGCATCAGTGATCAGTTGTAAATTCTTGATGGTGGATATTAACTTAAACCAAGGCTTTTTCTCATCATTTATTTCATTAAATTACTTGCATACTTATTTTAGTTAATTTGATTTAAATTATTTCTTTGATTCAAAAATCCCCCCAGTTTTTATTTGCAAAAACATAAAATTAAATAATCATTCTCTGTGGGATCGACTCTTGCTTACACTACTACATATTTATTTTTCAAAAGTAAGATTTTATTTTTGGGTGCTTGCGACATCACACCAAATTTTGGCGCCGTTGCCGGGGAATGATTTTAATTTAATTTTGTGCTTTTGTAAATATGTATTTAATTTAGTAATTTTTTATTTTTATTTTTTTTTAGATTTTCATAATTTAATTTAGTTGTGCAGGTTAAGGATGGAAGTGAGGCGTGATTATGTTAATGAGGTAACTATTTCTTCTCTTGAGCAACAAATTGATACTCTAACTTCTCTTGTTTATCAAATGGTTGCAGATCGTGCACAACCAATGGAAGCTTGTAGGATTTGTGCGGTGGTAGGACATCCAACTAATATGTGTCACATTCTTCGAGAGGAGTCCTATGAACAAGTCAATACAACAAGTGGTTTCCCTAGTCAACCCCAATGGAGATATGATCCCTATTCAAACGCGTATAATTCAGGATGGAGGGATCATCCTAATTTTGGCTATGAGAATCCACAAATGAATCCGCCCGTACATCAGAATTTTTCAAGCTATCAACAATACAGGCAGCCATACTCCCAACAACAACAGGACCAATCACTTTATTCTGATATGTCTATAGAAGATATGCTTAAATTAATGGAAGCTAACACTTTACAATTACGACAGGATAATTTGCAATTTCAACAAGACATGCAGGCACGTATTCAAGAAAATGATGCAATTATTCAACGTTTGGGTACTTCAATGGGACAAACGACAATCGATCAATTGGAGGGGCAAAGTTCTAAGCAAGTACCTTCTCAAACGATGAATAATCCAACGAAGAATACAAGTGCACAAGTGTTAAGCAGTGGTAACGATCCAGAAGAGACATTATCTCCACCGAAGCAAGAGAAAGAAAATAACATCAAAGAAGCGGAAAGTGTTAATGTAGACGATGATGTTCTTTTTGATGATGACATGCCTAAGGTGGTGGAAGTTGTTGAGGAAACAAACAAGAAAAAGTTAGACATTGCAATTACCAACAATTTGGAGTTAGAGGAAGAAGAAACGATTGAGCTGACACAAGATTTGAAGGAGAATGAAGCTCCATTAAATTCTTTGCCAATGATTTTTGATAATAATGCAATAATTTCCATTCCATTGCCTGTTACTCATAACAAATTTTCATCTTTTATTTTGCAGGATCCCATTCCAAATATAAAGACTCTCTCCAATCATCTTAAATGTCTATTCGTTAAAAAGGGAGTAAAACGTTCATGTCACGTGCAAGGGAGACTGAATCTACCAATGACAAATAACGTGATGGATGGAGTACGCAAAATTCATGAAATTGGAGTGACGTAGTGTTTAAGCATGCTGTCGAGCCAATGACAATAAACAAAGGCGCTGCTTGGGAGGCAACCCAAAGAAATCAGATTTGCATTTCTTTTCCCTTTTTCTTTTTATATTTATTTGTGTCTTTTTCTTTGCATTTTACTTTACATTGAGGACAATGTAAATTTTAAGTGTGGGGGAAGGGATTTAGGATTTTTCTTATTTTTAGGTCATATTTTGAAAAAATTAGGAAATTTTAAATTTTTTATTTTATTTTAAAATTTGAATTTTGTGGGTATATTCACTGCAAACCCTCACGAGACAAAACTCGTCCACTTGGGGTAACCTTGGGGTTTAAAGGCTTGTTGCACATGCTAAGTGTAACCGTGTTTCCTACGAAAATGGGGTAGTTTTTTTATTTTTTTTATTTTTTTTATTATTTTTAGGATGTGTCGCTTGAGCAATGAGTTAATTGGAATTTTAATTTTTAGCCAATGATAAAATTTTGATTTTTATTTAATAACTCTTGGAAAAATGATAAATTTTTACTTAGTTTGAATTTTTGACTTTTTATTGATAATTACTTTGTTTGAGATTTTTTAACTTTTTATGCACTTACATCCATTTATTTGAGCTAGTTTTAATTAAGAGAAAATTTATATGGTTAAAACGCTTATGGAAGATATTTTTGAACTCTATATCTTATTTGATCATTATTTAAAGTGAAATATAAGACAAAATATAATTTGGAGGAGATGATTTAGGTAATTTTTCTAGGATTATTATTGAAGAAGGAAAAAGAAAAATCTTGTGATGGGTTGAGATGGAGCGTAAAAAGCACTCACTCATAAACACATGAAAAAGCGAGATGGAGCGTAAAACGCACTCGTTGGTGAGATGGAGCATAAAATGCACTCACCGTGAAAGAAAAAAAAAAGAAAGAAAAAAATGGGATGGAGCATAAAATGCACCCATTAAAAGAAAAAAAATTGAAAAAATATTTGAAAGAAAAAAATTTGATAATCCTAGTATGCTTCATTGATTAAAAACCTTTTGATCTTCTGATTTATATTTGTCTGTATTAACTGAAAGTGATGAGAAAAATAAGTATTTTGAGTTTTGTTGTATATCTTCTATAAGGTAATTAATAACCTAAACTTATCTGAGTTTTGATTAGTTTAATACATTTGGATACACACACACACAAAAGATCTTGAGTAAAGTAGAATTGATAAATATGTTGAAGTTCTAGATTTTGCATGATTTTGAAATTTTCTATGAGTTATCATTTAAAAAATCTTTGAGGCTGATGTTGAAATTTATATTGCTCTGTTGCTCAAGTGAGTTGTGTGGTTATTAGTTTAATTTTTATAATTTTTATTTTTGTTTTGCCCGAGGACGAGCAAAAAGCTAAGTGTGGGGGTATTTGATAGGGCTAAATTATATGGTATTTTTATGCCCTAATACTTAGTTTTTATATTTATTGTGTGCTTAAATGTTTAATTATCTAGTTTATTTTGATTTTAATAGGTTTTATAGGATTTTAATTAATTTATGTTAATTTAGGTAATTTTATAGTATTTTTATATTTATTTTTATTTATGTGTTTTTATTTATTTTTAGTGTTTTAGGTGTTTTATTTATTATTATGTGTTTTTAGGATTTTTAGTATTTTTATATTATTTTTAATTATTTTATATTTTATTTTGTAGGAAAAATAAGCTTTTTGGGGCATTTCTGTAATTTCAGCAAAACCGGAGGGCAAATCTGCAAATTCCGCAAGAATCTGAGGCAAAAATGGTAATTAACCAGCACCGGTGGCATTTCTGTAATTTCCGGAAAAAGATACGACCGCGCAATGCGCGGGGATGGACTGCCGGTCATCAAAACGACGCCGTTTCATCACAGCGTACGCGCAATGCGCGCGGTCGCGAAACAGTAGCAGGAACCGGAAGCAAAACGACGTCGTTTTGAGGCCAATACCGCGCAATGCGCGCGGGCTGATGACGCGGCCGGTCACTGTAGCGAAGGACGCGTTTGTTTGGCGCGTTAATTCTCCCAAATCAGATTATTTCGCGAATTTGCTACTTTTTGATTCCAAATTGGATTTTAATTCCAACTAGGGTTAGAATAATAATTATTTTTCTTTTTCTTTTATTTTTATTTGTATTTTAAATCCTATTAGGGTTTGGAAAGATTAATTCCAACTAGGTTTAGGAGGATTTTGGAGCCTATAAATAGAGGGCTTGACACACATTGTAAAACACAACTTTTCTATTAGAATAAAAATTCTCTCTTCTATTCTTTGATGCTCTCTACAATTATGAGTAGCTAAATTCTTTTTCTTGGTTTAAGTGATTGAAGCCATCAAGATGTATCCACTGTGAGATCTAATTTATTTTAATTGTTCAATTTATATTTTGATTATTGAATATTCTTCTATACTCAATTTTATGATTGATTTGTTTAATTGCTAGGAGCGCTACTAGTTTATTATTCATATTAATCTACTGCTATTTGTGAAGCAACTAAGTTTAATAATTATTTTGCAGATCAAAAGATTATTTTATCTTAGGAAGAATATTCATCTAAATTAAATGCAAACAAGTGGCTTGTGTTGTTTAGTTCAACGATCTCTCTAATTCTTTATGCTGCTATTAAATTAAATCTTTAGCAAGTGCCGGAGGATGTTTATTAGTAAGGATATTTAGACCAAGTGGCTCTACTTATCTAAAATTAAGGAGGGAAATAAAAGTCTAATGGCATTTTTGTAATTTCAGCAAAGTTTGAGGGAGAAAACTGTAAAAACAGCAAAAACCGGAGGGCAAATCTGCAAATTCCGCAAGAATCTGAGGCAAAAATGGTAATTAACCAGCACCGGTGGCATTTCTGTAATTTCCGGAAAAAGATACGACCGCGCAATGCGCGGGGATGGACTGCCGGTCATCAAAACGACGCCGTTTCATCACAGCGTATGCGCAATGCGCGCGGTCGCGAAACAGTAGCAGGAACCGGAAGCAAAACGACGTCGTTTTGAGGCCAATACCGCGCAATGCGCGCGGGCTGATGACGCGGCCGGTCACTGTAGCGAAGGACGCGTTTGTTTGGCGCGTTAATTCTCCCAAATCAGATTATTTCGCGAATTTGCTACTTTTTGATTCCAAATTGGATTTTAATTCCAACTAGGGTTAGAATAATAATTATTTTTCTTTTTCTTTTATTTTTATTTGTATTTTAAATCCTATTAGGGTTTGGAAAGATTAATTCCAACTAGGTTTAGGAGGATTTTGGAGCCTATAAATAGAGGGCTTGACACACATTGTAAAACACAACTTTTCTATTAGAATAAAAATTCTCTCTTCTATTCTTTGATGCTCTCTACAATTATGAGTAGCTAAATTCTTTTTCTTGGTTTAAGTGATTGAAGCCATCAAGATGTATCCACTGTGAGATCTAATTTATTTTAATTGTTCAATTTATATTTTGATTATTGAATATTCTTCTATACTCAATTTTATGATTGATTTGTTTAATTGCTAGGAGCGCTACTAGTTTATTATTCATATTAATCTACTGCTATTTGTGAAGCAACTAAGTTTAATAATTATTTTGCAGATCAAAAGATTATTTTATCTTAGGAAGAATATTCATCTAAATTAAATGCAAACAAGTGGCTTGTGTTGTTTAGTTCAACGATCTCTCTAATTCTTTATGCTGCTATTAAATTAAATCTTTAGCAAGTGCCGGAGGATGTTTATTAGTAAGGATATTTAGACCAAGTGGCTCTACTTATCTAAAATTAAGGAGATAGGGCTAAATTATATGGTATTTTTATGCCCTAATACTTAGTTTTTATATTTATTGTGTGCTTAAATGATTAATTATTTAGTTTATTTTGGTTTTAATAGGTTTTATAGGATTTTAGTTAATTTATGTTAATTTAGGTAATTTTATAGTATTTTTATATTTATTTTTATTTATGTGTTTTTATTTATTTTTAGTGTTTTAGGTGTTTTATTTATTATTATGTGTTTTTAGGATTTTTAGTATTTTTATATTATTTTTATTTATTTTATATTTGATTTTGTAGGGAAATAAAAGTCTAATGGCATTTTTGTAATTTCAGCAAAGTTTGAGGGAGAAAACTGTAAAAACAGCAAAGATCGGGGGCAATTCTGTAAATTCCGGAAAAGAGGCCTACCTCGCCATGCGCGCACAAAGCGGATCTGCGATGAAACGACGTCGTTTTTCAATTACTGGACAGAATAAGCCGCGCAATGCGCGAACGTTTGGCGGATGAATTGGCGCGTGAGAAACACGCAGTAACGGTAACAAGTCTGGCGCGTGTGTTACACGCGCTGCGCGTCAGAGAAGAGAGAGAAAGAGGCGGCTGGCAGTTTGTTCCTTTTCCTTCCTTATTTTGGATTTCCTACACTGCAATGCAACAAATCAGTAGAATAAAAATCCGATTTTAATTTGGAAAAGGAAGCAATAATTCTTTATTTTATTTTTAATATTTTATTTAGACTTCCAATTAGGGTTAGGAAAATAATTATTTTCTTTTTCTTTTATTTTTAATTGTAAATCCTACTAGGGTTAGGAGGATTTTGGAGCCTATAAATAGAGGGCTTGAGACACATTGTAATAGACAACTTTTCTTAGAATAAAAATTCTCTCTTCTATTCTTTAGTGTTCTCTACAATTATGAGTAGCTAAATTCTTTTTCTTGGTTTAAGTGATTGAAGCCATCAAGATTTATACACTGTGAGATCTAATTTATTTTAATTGTTCAATTTATATTTTGATTATTGAATATTCTTCTATGCTCAATTTTATGATTGATTTGTTTAATTGCTAGGAGCGCTACTAGTTTATTATTCATATTAATCTACTGCTATTTGTGAAGCAACTAAGTTTAATAATTATTTTGCAGATCAAAAGATTATTTTATCTTAGGAAGAATATTCATCTAAATTAAATGCAAACAAGTGGCTTGTGTTGTTTAGTTCAACGATCTCTCTAATTCTTTATGCTGCTATTAAATTAAATCTTTAGCAAGTGCCGGAGGTTGTTTATTAGTAAGGATATTTAGACCAAGTGGCTCTACTTATCTAAAATTAAGGAGAGAGGAGAAAAATTATTCCACCTGCGAGTAGTTCTTTCTACGGTGAATCTTTAAAATATTAATTGATTTATTTTTGCATCAGTGATCAGTTGTAAATTCTTGATGGTGGATATTAACTTAAACCAAGGCTTTTTCTCATCATTTATTTCATTAAATTACTTGCATACTTATTTTAGTTAATTTGATTTAAATTATTTCTTTGATTCAAAAATCCCCCCAGTTTTTATTTGCAAAAACATAAAATTAAATAATCATTCTCTGTGGGATCGACTCTTACTTACACTACTACATATTTATTTTTCAAAAGTAAGATTTTATTTTTGGGTACTTGCGACATCACACCAAATTTTGGCGCCGTTGCCGGGGAATGATTTTAATTTAATTTTGTGCTTTTGTAAATATGTATTTAATTTAGTAATTTTTTATTTTTATTTTTTTTTAGATTTTCATAATTTAATTTAGTTGTGCAGGTTAAGGATGGAAGTGAGGCGTGATTATGTTAATGAGGTAACTATTTCTTCTCTTGAGCAACAAATTGATACTCTAACTTCTCTTGTTTATCAAATGGTTGCAGATCGTGCACAACCAATGGAAGCTTGTAGGATTTGTGCGGTGGTAGGACATCCAACTAATATGTGTCACATTCTTCGAGAGGAGTCCTATGAACAAGTCAATACAACAAGTGGTTTCCCTAGTCAACCCCAATGGAGATATGATCCCTATTCAAACGCGTATAATTCAGGATGGAGGGATCATCCTAATTTTGGCTATGAGAATCCACAAATGAATCCGCCCGTACATCAGAATTTTTCAAGCTATCAAAAATACAGGCAGCCATACTCCCAACAACAACAGGACCAATCACTTTATTCTGATATGTCTATAGAAGATATGCTTAAATTAATGGAAGCTAACACTTTACAATTACGACAGGATAATTTGCAATTTCAACAAGACATGCAGGCACGTATTCAAGAAAATGATGCAATTATTCAACGTTTGGGTACTTCAATGGGACAAACGACAATCGATCAATTGGAGGGGCAAAGTTCTAAGCAAGTACCTTCTCAAACGATGAATAATCCAACGAAGAATACAAGTGCACAAGTGTTAAGCAGTGGTAACGATCCAGAAGAGACATTATCTCCACCGAAGCAAGAGAAAGAAAATAACATCAAAGAAGCGGAAAGTGTTAATGTAGACGATGATGTTCTTTTTGATGATGACATGCCTAAGGTGGTGGAAGTTGTTGAGGAAACAAACAAGAAAAAGTTAGACATTGCAATTACCAACAATTTGGAGTTAGAGGAAGAAGAAACGATTGAGCTGACACAAGATTTGAAGGAGAATGAAGCTCCATTAAATTCTTTGCCAATGATTTTTGATAATAATGCAATAATTTCCATTCCATTGCCTGTTACTCATAACAAATTTTCATCTTTTATTTTGCAGGATCCCATTCCAAATATAAAGACTCTCTCTAATCATCTTAAATGTCTATTCGTTAAAAAGGGAGTAAAACGTTTATGTCACGTGCAAGGGAGACTGAATCTACCTATGAAGAATAACGTGATGGATGGAGTACGCAAAATTCATGAAATTGGAGTGACGTAGTGTTTAAGCATGCTGTCGAGCCAATGACAATAAACAAAGGCGCTGCTTGGGAGGCAACCCAAAGAAATCAGATTTGCATTTCTTTTCCCTTTTTCTTTTTATATTTATTTGTGTCTTTTTCTTTGCATTTTACTTTACATTGAGGACAATGTAAATTTTAAGTGTGGGGGAAGGGATTTAGGATTTTTCTTATTTTTAGGTCATATTTTGAAAAAATTAGGAAATTTTAAATTTTTTATTTTATTTTAAAATTTGAATTTTGTGGGTATATTCACTGCAAACCCTCACGAGACAAAACTCGTCCACTTGGGGTAACCTTGGGGTTTAAAGGCTTGTTGCACATGCTAAGTGTAACCGTATTTCCTACGAAAATGGGGTAGTTTTTTTTTATTTTATTTTTTTTAGGATGTGTCACTTGAGCAATGAGTTAATTGAATTTTAAATTTTTAGCCAATGATAAAAATTTTGGTTTTGATTTAATAACTCTTGGAAAAATGATAAATTTTTGCTTAGTTTGAATTTTGGCTTATTATTGATTATTACTTTATTTGAGATTCTGTAAATTTTTATGCACTTATATCCATTTGTTTGAGCTAGTTTTAATTTAGAGAATGTTTATATGGTTAAATGCTTATGAAAGATATTTTTGAACTCTATATCTTATTTGATCATTATTTGAAGTGAAATATAAGGCAAAATATAATTTGGAAGAGATGATTTAGGTAATTTTTCTAGGATTATTATTGAAAAGAAAAATCTTGTGGTGGGTTGAGATGGAGCGTAAAACGCACTCACTCATAAACACATGAAAAAGCGAGATGGAGCGTAAAACGCACTCGCATGTGAGATGGAGCATAAAATGCACTCACCGTAAAAAAAAATGAAGAAAGAAAGAAAATGGGATGGAGCATAAAATGCACCCATTAAAAGAGAAAAATTGAAAAAATATTTGAAAGAAAAAAAATTGATAATCCTAGTGTGTTTCATTAATTAAAAACCTTTTGATCGTCTGATTTATATTTGTCTGTATTAACTGAAAGTGATGAGAAAAATAAGTATTTTGAATTTTATTGTATGTCTTTTATAAGGTAATTAATAACCGAAACTTATCTGAGTTTTAATTAGTTTGATACATTTGGGTTCACACACACACAAAAGGTCTTGAGTAGAGTCAGATTAATAAATATGTTGAAATTCTAGATTTTGCATGATTTTGAAATTTTCTTTGAGTTGTCATTTAAAAAATCTTTGAGGCTGATGTTGAAATTTATATTGCTCTGTTGCTCAAGTGAGTTGTTTGGTTATTAGTTTAATTTTTATAATTTTTATTTTTATATATATATATATATATATATATAGAGAGAGAGAGAGAGAGGTGGGGAGCGATCTATAGCACATAGTGGCTATAAGACCTTTTATGCCCTCCAGATATTATGCCATTCATTTCAAGTTCTTGTAGCTATGATTTAAAAACACAACTCAACTGAGAAGACTTGCCTGCCGCAACACAGTGTCGCGGAAGGCTTTAGTTATTTTTAAATCATTCATGACTGTTAAATTTTGCAATGAACAATGCAAAATGTGATACACCACATATATATATGCTTGTGTGTGTGAATTGAATTAAAGTCATTTTCAGATCTCAAATCTTGAAAGGAAATGAAATCACAGTAATTGTTAGGCAGAGAGCAAACATTAAATCTGGAATCATACAAGGACAATGAGTATTGAATGTACATATATCATACCTTACCATTTGAAAATCTCCCAAATTGTAATAGCCTCAAGAAAATTATGATGGCTATAAAAGATATAAATACAGGGAAAGCAACTGGACATGGGTATGAATTTTAATTGAGAAAGGAGGGAAGTTTGAGACAAAAGCAAAGTCGCACATTAAAAGTTCGGAAAAAGGCAAAAAATATTTAAATGAAAAAGGGGGAAGGTTGCTTGCTTGCTATTTCAAATTTCTGGTACATGATTATTTCATTGTGGTTGGTATGTCACTGTCTTAAATCTGAATATCTCAATCATTTTTATTGAATCCTCAATAGCTTGAGATTCATCACATATAGTTTAGAATGGAATAGGTCCTGATATTTGCCGGCTTCATACCATTAATTAATTGATAATTTAGAAAGAAGTACATTTGGTGTTCAATTGGTACTTTAAGGTCTCAAGTTTGTCAAAAGTTTTGCCACTTGTGGGAAATTTGCCAAATTCTGAGGTTATTTCTCTGCAGGTTTCACCCGGAGTTAAATTTAGAGTTTTTGATAAGAATAAGTATATAAACACAACAACTGGTGATAACATTCGGACACTATACTTATCTTTACCATTAAATGGTGTTATATGGTATTAAAATCCATGCCACACATAGAAAAATGGTCGGTACACCTCCTTTTATCATAATAGGTTTAGCGTACTTACAATTTGATCTCCAATTATGCTGGCTTCCAAAGAACTCTCTCCAATGCTTGACGTACTTTGGAGGTACGTCATCAATGACGTTATAATAAACGTCATTGTTATATTTGACCATATCTAAGTGACCACAATAATAATTATGTGGGCCTAACGACCGAGCCCACAGAGTTTTTCCTAAGCGAGTTGGACCCTCGATCACAATAGACTTGGGCCTATAAGACCTGTGATTTTTATCACGAATGTTATCCCTGGCCCATTCTTGAAGGTCCATAAGGACGTTGTTGAATTCTGTACAAGGATTGATGTATACTTCTGGACCTTTCTGGAACATCTGATCCTAATTATGCGAGAATCTTTCCCAATTGTTCCAATAAGTTCTGGAATCACCCTCTATGATAATTTTCATAGTAATTTTCTTATCTTTGGTGGCAAGCGCAGCGTAATAAAGCTGATTTATGCTTTCAGCAGATACTTGTTTTTTGAAATTATTAATAAAAGTACCATGCTCACAGTAATCCCCTCATTTAGAAATATAAGATTGAACTGCAGCAGCATTTTTAGCGGATTGAATATTAGAATGAAAATGAGTTGAACGAGTGTTGGAAACCAAATCGAAGAATTTTGGGTTTATTGTTTGAAACTAAATTGCCTTTTTTTTTCAGATTCCGGTGACACTATTCCGGCCAATAGTTCAGATGATCGGAATCTGGGTTTGAGAAACACTGTTGTTGTTCTGGTGGAATTTGGGTTTAAGAAACACTGTTGTTGTTCTGGTGGAATATATTTTTATATTGCTGGTAATGATGATTTCTTTTTTATTGTATTTATTAATTCTGGGACATCTATTTTTCGTACATAAACATAAATATTTTTTATATTTAATTTTGGCTGCATAATACGGTCTGGAGATGAAATACTATTCTTGTTGGAGTTCCGTACTATTTTCATAATTACGAAAGTGCCCCTGGGTATTGGCTTAAGTCACTTCATGCTCCGAAATGACCTGAAGCAGCGGAGTGAGTTCCTGTAGATTTTGGGACACATGGCGTTTTTCTGTTGGTGCAGAGAGAATCTTTTCTTGATGTGAAAGCGCGCCCCACCACTTGCATTATCCCCGAATTAATACTTATGTTTACCTTAATAAAATCGTTAAAAATAGTCTCTTGATCCAAAAATTCTGAAAAACTTATATGTCATAGTAGACTTGATTCTTAACTTCATATCCAAAAATCATGATTTTTGGAGGTCTGGAGCATAGGTTTGTAAAAATCAGAAAAAATAAAAAATCCCTTAAAAATTGGTTTTTCGTAGAAAATCAAAAATTAGGAGGTGTGTTCATTCTAAAAAAAAAATTAAAATTCATATTCATGATCAGGAGGGTCGATTCCTATAAACATGATCAGGAGGGTCGATTCCTATAAACCCACCCTTCAGGTGGTGGGAATTAAACCTGATTTTTTTGCAGCTATTGTATACACCTAAGGGTCGCCCTTTATATATAATATTACAAAGGGCGACCCTTAAGTGTATTTGCAAACTTATCCTTTTGATAAAACACTTTCATGAGAAAGTTAAAATAATACTTGGTTAGATAATGTAAAAGTGATTTTAGAAATATTAATAACTAATGTATAGGGTTTGCCTTTAACTCACAAGTAGCTTTGAGTCAATGTCTTATAGTTTTGTTTGTTGTAGTGGCAATTCTGTGCGACATGGCTTGACAGGTTTAGCCCAGTTAAATTTGCTTTCTTTTCTTACTTATTGGTTAGACGATATTCATTATTTTGTTTTCCTTTTGTAAAATAGTGATGTTTCTAAAGAGTAAGATTCTCAGTTTGATTTCGGACTATTTTTGTCCAAAAAAAAAAGAGTTAATTGTATGCTATGAGATTTTATTTATTTTTAATAACTTATGGATAAATTTGTATCTTGTACTTTTGCAAAAAGAATTTTAGTCAAAAACACAATTTATTTTTTTGGACAAGTATATATGCACACAAATCAAATACAACATTTAAACACAACATTATCCTCACTATTAAAAAATATAATTTTACATTAAAGTCCGTGCCAAAATATTTTTTAATGGTGAGAATGATATTGTGTTTAGTTTGTATGTACTTATATTTTTTCATTTTTTTTTTGCTTCAGTCAAAAGAATTTTTGAAACTTAAATCTCTTTAGAAGTGCTTTCACAGAGTTATTAAACACCTAAACATTTGAATTTTGATTTAGAAGTCCTTTAAAAGCTTCTCTAAAGGAGCTAAAAGTGTTAACAATGGTTTGTCCATCTTTCAGTGAAAAATCTTTTTATAATGAAAAATATAAGTACTCTCATAGTTCTATAAAGAAAAAGTTTCACTTAAAAAATTTCAAATTATTAATGTTAGGAAGTGTATTCGAGTATTAGCTTGGGTCGAGTATTTCATTGGGACAAAGGCCCAATACCTAAAGGAATATCACTAGGAAGGTTAGGGGCCCAAGACTAATACCCCGACTAGGAAGGATAGGGGCCCAAGACCAATACCCCGTAGGCCTAAACTTGAGATATAAGGGTTTAAAGGCCCACTAACTACAATGGCCGACGGGACAACTACTACTTACCCTATGTAAAATAGTTGTTCATTCGTCATGATGATTGATATGACATATCCCACTATCAAGAACACCTATAAATAGGAGGAAGGAAGAAGAATCCATGTTAGACGTTCTTAACACACACATACATTTTTTATATTCTATCTTTTTTGTCGATCACTAATATTCACATTGGAAACGTTTTACGATGGAACAAAACCTTGGATCACCGTGAGAACGTGTTTTGCTAGTTTAGAGTATAAAGCGAAGCTCCATGGAACCAAACCCGAAGGATATGGTATCATTATTGACACTAGAAGGAGGGCCTTAACTTGTGAGAATATTCATAAGTTCTGGCTGTAAAATTTTTGCATCCCCAAATCAACCTAACGAGTTCCCCTTTGTTCTATCACCTAATCAGTTTGAGAATTCAGTTTCCTACAACTGTCGGTCTAGGAACAAACCTGGATACTCTGTTAGACTATTTACAAGATAATGGTAAGAACGAGAAATCACGGAGGGAAAAGTGTGATCTTCAAGCACCTAGTAATCGTCAACTAGACCATCGAGAACTCATTCCCTAGAGCCTGAATCGTCAGAGAGAAGTATCTCCCCGAGGAAACTGACTTGAGCGGTCAGTGCACTCTAGGGTGATAGATGACTTATGAAATCACCTTTCAAGGAACTTAACACGCATATTAATGTCCTACAAAAAACAAGAAATGAGGGTGGCAGATGCCTTAAATGCCGAAGGCGAGTTTTGTCGAGCACGAATCAGCGAATTAACTGTTCTCCATATCCATTATGAGGAAACACTAAGGTGCATAAATTTGATGGAGGAAGAGATACAAGGTAGAGAAGCACTGTGTAGGAGTATAAGTCTTGAGGAGTCTCAAAGAGATAGTTCCCGTCATAGTAGGCCCTAATCACATGCTTGAAGAGCAGAAGACTAAGGGAGCAGATAGACCCGACGAAGATCTCCCGATGGGAGATTGGACATAAGTAGATACCTACGGCATATAAAGCCCACACCTCCTCGTAGGGTCTCTAAGAGATCCCCTGAAACACAACCCTCAGTATTCACTCAGTTGGGGCAACCAAAAGAAAGAAAGAACCCCTAAGGAAGGAAATGGCAGCGCGAGGAGTAAGGCTGACCACCCCGACAACTGAAATGATCAGCTAAATCATCGCCTTACTCCTCTACTGACTCTTAAGCACAAATATTTGAAGCCCTTAAAAGGGAGGTGCGCGAATGGAATCATTCGAGTGGGATCTCCTTGTTCACTGAGCTATTAGAAAGCGGACCCATCTATCCTAATGAAGGAGTCACAAGGTTAGAGACTTTTGATGGTACCGCAGACTTGAGCAACTGTACGGGCAACTACAAAAGTCTGATGTACTTGCTGAACTACATTAAGACTACGAAGTATCGGTTGTTTGTATCGACGTAGAAATTACATGCTTGACCTTTGTCTATAGAGCAGCAACCATGACATTGGTCTGAATCTCAAACCCAGCATGAAGATCAATAAACTCAGATTCCAGATCACGATACATGGCAGCAGCAGTAGGGGATGCCATGTATAATTGCCCCTGTTCAAGGGACGTTATCCTCTGTTTGATGTCCAGTATATCAGTCTTTATCTCCGTTTGGTTAGTCAGAATTTGAGTAAGAAGGGACATGAGTTCAGGAGGGGTACCAAAAGACGCAATATTAGGTGTGGTAGATTCAGGAGGAGGTGCCTTTGGTAAGCGAATGAACTGACCATCACAGAAAGCTAAGTGAGATAGTTTCAAATTATCAGAATCAATAAAGTCTACGAGAGTGACTGAGGCTTCATCTTCCAACGATACTTCAAAGTGATGGAATAAACGAGTGAGAATGGCCCCATAGGGTAGACATTTTTTAATCTGATGTATACAACTGAGCATATGTTGTAGCATCATAGAGGCAAGATTAAACGGTACACCACGAAGAATCATAGCAATCACAACCAAATCTTGGAAAGTAAAAGCAGCCCCTCCACCAAGACATGGTAATAAATTGTACCTTAACACTTTGTGAATAATGCAGGCTGCGGGTGACACATCCACTGTTTGGGGTAAAAGAACATCGTCTAATAATGGGTCATTTCGCACAATACGTAATTGCTCGAGTGGAGTGAATGGGTGATAGGCTGCCCCTTTTAAAGTGAAGGGACAGATACCAGAATGTGAGATTGACAGAATATGGCCCAAGTCGGTGACAGTGAACTCTATGGATTTGCCTTTAACGAAGGTACTATAAGACTCCCCTTTATGCTCAAAATTAGTGTAAAATTGTTGAATCAATTTAGGATAAGCAAGGGATGGAGGAAAAACCATAGTAGCAATACCAGATGATTCAAAGCAATTTTTTAGAGGAGATTTTTGGTAAAGAAGAACATCAATGGACTTCTCATAGATGATTGTCCTGGACACAATGGAGGTTCTATAGCGAGATTCAAAATTCAGACCCCTAAAAAAGCTATTAGAAAGATTAGGAGAGGAAGTTACCGGCTGAGATGCATGAGAACGCTGACAAGTGGGAGTAGTACGTTTCTCTTTCCCCTTTGATTTCCTCTTCTTGGATGAGCCAGGGTTATCAGACTTGGTATGATATGATGTGGTTCCGGGTGCTTCCTTCTCGGTAGGAGCGTCATTTTGCTGAGTGTTTAACTCACTGGGTTCAGAAGGGATTGAGGATAGGAGTATTTCATCCTCTGATTCGGACATCTCCCTCAATCGTTTTGCTTGTCTGGTTCGCATAGTGAAAAGCTTGAGATGGATGACAATGGCAGTTAGCACTTAGCACGAAGAAGGAGGAGATGAGTGGTCACGGTTAAATAGTAAAGTAAGGGATAGGATTTTATAGGGAACCCAAAATTACCGCCCAAGAATCGAAAATTAATTTACCAAATTGAGACAGTTACCAAGTTGGATACCAGCTAATTTAAAATTAATCAGTTAAGCCAAAAATTTCTGTCAATCACGTGATCCAGAATAAAGTAACTTTCAAAAATTTAAACTTTTATTTAGTTACCATTAATAAAAAAAAAATTAACGATATTAAAGAATTAAGATGGTTTACACAGGATGCAAAATATTTTCAATTAAAGACCAGTGATGCACATAATATCATTCAAGTATAATTCAGTAAACCACATAAGGAGTAAACAGTTAGTCAAATGATGCACATCCCAAGTTCTCTTCTTAGTGTAAAAAATCGTTCTTCACTTAAGGGTTTAGTGAATATGTCAGCCAATTGATGCTCGGTGGGAATGAATATTAATTTAATCAATCATTTCCCTACATTATCCCGTAAAAAATGATGTCTCACTTCTATGTGTTTTGTACGTGAGTGCAATACTGGATTTTTTTATATATTAATAGTGCTAGTGTTATCACAGTAAATTGGCACATTTTGGCATATAACATCAAAGTCACATAAAGTTTGATGCATCCATAAAATCTGAGAGCAACAGCTTCCGGCGGCTAAATATTCTCCCTCAGTTGTTGATAGTGCGACTGAGGTCTACTTTTTACTATGCCAGGATACTAAGCTTTGTCCCAAAAATGTATAAGCACCACTGGTGCTTTTTCTATCAATTTGACAACCTGCATAGTCTGCATCTGAATAGCCTATTAGATCAAAATTATTGCATATGGGATAAAACAAACCAAAATTTATTGTCCCACACAAATACTTAAAAATTCTTTTAACCGCATTTAGGTGTGATTCTTTTGGTTTTGCTTGAAAACGAGCACACAAGCACACACTATACATTATATCAGGTCGTGATGCAATCAAATATAGTAAACTTCCTATCATACCTCGGTATTTAGTTACTTCTACATCAGTTCCTGTATCATCAGATGTAAGCTTGATAGACGTACTCATTGGTGTTGTCTTTGACTTTGATTTATCAAGACCAAATTTTTTGAGCAATTCTTTTGTATATTTGGTCTGATGTATGTAGATACCATCCTTGTCTTGTTTTATCTGGAGCCCCAAGAAGTAATTAAGTTCGCCCATTAAGCTCATATCGAACTCCTTATGCATACACTTAGAAAACCACTCACAGAGGTTATCGTTAGTAGCACCAAAGATAATATCGTCTACATATATTTGAACAATAATAATATCTTTCTTTTCATGTTTAATAAATAAAGTAGAATCAATTTTACCTCGTGTGAAACCATTTGAAAGAAGATAGTTACTTAGCCTTTCATACCAAGCCCTCGGAGCTTGCTTTAATCCATATAGTTCCTTTTTGAGCTTATAAACATGGTTAGGATATTTCTCATGTTCAAACCCGGGAGGCTGCTTTACGTAAACTTATTCACTTATATATCCATTAAGGAACGCACTCTTAACATCCATTTAATGTAACTGGAATTGTTTGTATGATGAGAATGCTAGTAAGATCCGAATTGACTCCAATCTTGCTACGGGGGCGAATGTTTCTTCGAAATCAATTCCTTCTTGTTGGTTGTACCCTTGAGCCACAAGTCTTGCCTTATTCCGTGTTATTGTACCGTGCTCATCAAGTTTATTTTTGAACACCCACTTGGTTCCTATAATTGAAGTTTCCTTTGGTGGGGGTACCAACTCCCATACTTGACATCTTTCAAATTGTTGTAATTCTTCTTGCATTGCAAGTAACCAATTTTCATCACATATAGCTTCTTTTGTATTCTTTGGTTCTACTTGGGATAGGAATGCAGAAAATGCACATAAGTTTAGAGCTCCTCTTCTTGTTGTAATGCCTCGATTTATATCTCCAATTATGTTTTCTGGAGGATGATTTTTAACAAATCTAGCTGTTTTGGGCATTGATGTACTTGAAATCTGCTCCTTAAGTTGAGCTGAATCCAACTCGGTCGTTTCTTCATCATTATCTCCTGAATCTAATTCTTGTTCATTTTGTTCTGCCAATTCGGTTTGCTGTTTGTTTTTATCCAATATGTCTTTCTGAGCAGTTTGGTTGACTGGAACTGCAGCAGTTTCTAAAGCACCTGCATCCTCGTCTCTTTCCTTTGGTAGATCACTGTTAGTCTCATTAAAACGAATATGAACAGATTCTTCTACACATGATTTATCATTGTTGAACACACGATATGCTTTGCTATGTGAAGAATAACCAAGAAAAATACCTTCATGTGATCTAGCATCAAATTTTCCTAATTTACCACTTGTGTTTAGGATAAAGAATTTTGCACCAAAGACTCTAAAATAGATTATATTTGGAGTTCGATTATTTAATAATTCATATGGTGTTTTTAAAATAATAGGACGAATAAGCACTCTATTGAGAACATAACAAGATGTGTTTACTGCTTCGGCCCAAAATTTCTTTAGAAGCTTGCTTTCTTGCAATAATGTACGAGCTGTTTCTTGTAACGTTCTATTCTTTCGTTCCACCACCCCATTTTGTTGAGGTGTTCTTGGTGCCAAGAATTCATGACTAACCCCTTTTTGATCACAGAATGGTATGAAATCTTTTTGAAACTCCCCGCCATGGTCACTCCTAATCCGTAAAAGCTTGAGATTGTATTTTGTTTCCAAGTTCCTTATAAGGCTTTAAAAATCTTTAAAAGCTTCATCTTTAGATTTAAGAAATGTTACCCAAGTATATCTAGAATAATCATCAACTATAACAAAAGCATAAAATTTACCATTTAAGCTAGCATGCCTTTTCGGTCCAAATAAATTAAGATGTAAAAGTTGTAGAGGTGAAGAGGTTGATACCTTGTTCTTTGTAATGAAAGAACTTCTTACTTGTTTACCAAGTTGATATGAGACACATAATTCTTTCTTTTCATAATTTATCTTTGGTAAACCTCTTACGAGATTCATTTTGGAAAGCTTCTTTATTAAATCCATGTGAACATGTCCCAATCTTTGGTGCCATAGATTAGCTTCATCATGCACGGTTGCGAGACACATCTCCGAATCCTGTTGCTCAAAATCAAGTGTATATATATTTCCTTCCCTTAGTGCAACTAGAGTAGAATTATTAGAACCATGCAAAATAGAGCATTTACCTTTTTCAAATTTTACCTGATGTCCGCTATCCATTAATTGACTTACACTAATAAGATTAAATTCAAGACCTTCAACTAAATGAACATTTTCAATGTTAATCTTACTATTTCCTATTTTACCTTTACTGATTATTTCGAAAGTTTTGTTGTCGCCAAATGTCACTGTTCCATTTTTCTTCTTAAGAGAAAACTCCAAAAATTTTGATTTATCACCTGTCATGTAGCGAGAACACCCACTATCTATAATCCACTTTTGTGACGGAACTCTTGCTTTGAGGCATACCTGCAATAAGAAACCAGTTTACTGTCTTGGTACCCATATCCTCTTGGGTCCATTTGTGTTAGTAACATGCAAACTAATTTTTCTTACCCACATCATTTTACCTTTCTTATTACAGTTAATGTCTAGGTGTCCTTTTATTCCACATTTTGTGCAAGTAGTAAAAGGAGAACAATGGTTTAATTTAAACTGAGATTTGGATTTTAACATTTTTACATTTTCCTTTTTATTTGTTACTTGATATCCGATTCCTTGTTTTTCTAAACTAGATCTTTGTTTTCCTAGCATTACATTTAAGTTCTCTTCTCCTTGAACAAATTTTGCCAGAGATTTTTTTAATGATTCTATCTCTTTTTGTAATTCTTTTCCATCATCATTATGATTATACTTGTAAGAGCTATCATTAAAGGCATCAATACAGATATCTCTCTTTTTTATTTCATTTTGTAATTTCTCATTTTCACCATTCAGGAATTTTACCTTGTTGTATAGCATTTTGTTATAATTATCTAGAAAATCAATTTTAGCTTTTAAAACTTTTTCCTCTTTAGATGGTATTTCTTTTTCTTCATTTTCTTTAATTAATGTATCAACTTCATTCATTAAGGTGTTTATTAGATCTTTTAAATACGTATTTTTCTCTTTTAATTTTTCATTTTCTTCTTTCAAGAAATCTAACCTGGTTACCTCATTTGAGTTGTTTCCAAGTCCCATGAAGCATACTTGAGCTATTTCATCATTGATGTCTATTTCCACATCAGAATCCTCATCACTCCAAGTTACAAGTGCTTTGTTCTTTTTCGTGTCTTTGAAGTTTGCTTTTCCTTTATTCTTTAGTTGAAAGAAATCCTTCTTGAAATGACGGGACGTCCACACTCAAAACATGTATCTTCACTTTGTTTTCCTTTGAATTTGTTTGATGGAAAGACAGTTCTTCTTTTGTTCTTCCTTTGTAGTAGTTCTTTGAGCTTCCTTGTTATCATGGCTATTTCTTCGTCTGAATCGCCATTTGAGTCATCTTCATTTTCTGCATTAAGAGCTAACACTTTCTTTCTAGGAGTTTCCTCCTCATCATCATATCTTTTCAATTGATGTTCATATTCTTCTAGTTCACCAAACAAGGTTAATGTATTCATAGTAGATATATTAGAAGAATCTTGTAAAGTAGTTACCTTTGATGCAAACCTTTTAGGCATGGCTCGAAGTAGTTTACGGTTAATCTCACTTTGTGGAATGGATTTGTCTAGTAATTTCAAAGAATTTATTAGTGTGAGAAACCTTGCTTGTGCTTCCTTTATAGGCTCATCTTTTCTAAGCTTAAACATCTCGTAGTCATGCATGAGCATGCTAAGCTTTACTTCCCTTACTTTTGAAGTTCCTTCATGGCTTATTTTCAAAGTATCCCATATTTCTTTTGCTGTGTTGCATGAGGAAACTTTGTCGATCTCGAATTGAACCATGCCACTTAGAAGAGTGTTCATAGCTTTGGAATGATAGGATGTCATATATACTTCAGTTGAGTCCATTTCCAACAGCGTCTTTGGGGTACCATCACTTTTCCTTGGAATGACTGGACCATTCTCTACGACCCACCATTCCCATGGATCTCTTTTAAGGTAAATCCTCATTCGAAATTTCCAGAAATTGTAATTATCCGCTCCATGTAGCAATGGTGGTCTATTAGTTGATTGCCCTTCTTAGATATTGCTTCCGAACTGTGCCATAGCAGAATCTTTCCCTACAAGTCGCCTTTAAGACCAAGATAAGTAGAGCCAAGCTCTGATACCAAATGAAATTTAAATAAGCACACTTAGAAGGGGGGGTTGAATAAGTGTGGAGTAAACTATGACCAATTTTTATAAATTAGACTATCTGTCAAGGAATGCAGTTTACCGTATTATCTTATTCAGTTTGCCAAATCACTTGCTGTATTAGTCTGACAATAATCTGCTTATATTTATTTGAAACCCGACTCTGATTATGTTGTTTTGTAATTCTAAAAAATAGTTACTGATATATATATATATATATATATATATATATATATATATATATATATATATATATATTAGAATTACAAATATATGTTAATTAATTAATTTTGAAATACAAAACACACAATTAAAATATTTCAACCAATCACATCAACACAAAGAATTTTTACGTGGTTCGGCCCTTAACCTTTATTCTAGTGGCCCGCTCCACGTCCAATATCAAATGATATTGGAGACTTCTTTTATTATATAAAATACTCACAAGATAACAATGTTACACAACACGTTTTCCAACTGACCCAAGCACACTTGCTCAACTTGTGCACTTATGCACCTCTTGAGTACTTATACTCACTTGAACACTTTTGTTCCCTAAGCACCTATGCTTCCCAAAAACTGTTTGTAACACAACTTAACCCAATACTTGGCTTAAACAAAATAAATCCAGAACCTCAGTCTAGTACTTTAAGAAACAGAATTAAATGATTAGTACACAAACTTATGATCACAGTAACATATATATTCAATTCAAAGCTTTTCTAATGCGATGCAGTGATCGAAATATGTAATATCACCAGTTTGATTTTCCGAAGTGGAGTGATAAACACATGGCTTGAACGTACAGTGAATACACAAAAAAATTTCTTTGTGTAGCCAAACAAGATGCTGTAAACTGACTATTGCACTTTTGTGTATTGTATATATATTGACTTCGGTAGTTCCAGCAAACAACATGACACACTATATATAGGTGTTGAAAAATATAGACGTTACAGTGAAAGAAGCTCTTAGCATGAAATCAACCTTGCTTTACCGTAGGTGTCAATGGTAATGATTGACCAAGATATTTGTATATTCCAAAGCAAGATGTCAGCAAAGATACATTTACACGTTACTAATAGATTGCCCATTAATTTAGCTTATAAATATCTTTAATCAGTTAAGTCATGTATGGAAAGATATTATTCCTTCCCAGGATTTTAGCAAAAATCTTTTATCCCCGTGACAGATAGACTGCCCAATCAATTAAGCCACGTAAGGAAAGATCATCCAATCAGTTTGTATAGACATGTTTAGATTTGAAAAACCCTGATTCAAAGCACCATGTACAATTACACCAGAATATGTTTTATTTGATATAGTTTCCTTATAAAGCTACCAATTAATTTAACTCAATCAATTTATGGAAGAAATTAACTTAACAGATTTTATATACTCTTTCCAAAAAGCTGAATAACAGTTGCATGGTTTTTATTACACCCAAGTATTATTATTTTTATTATTATTATTATTATCATGCAAATGCAAACCTATAGCTTTGATTTGAAATATATATAAAACTGTGATCTTACAGAATATTCTAGAGTCCTCCATTCTTCATTCCATCTTGATTCTTGGTTGCAATGTCGTTTAATATGGTGAGCTGAAAAACCAACCTTTTAAAAATCTGCATGAAAAGTGCCAACAAGGTTTATTTTATTTAGCCATGTCATCATCAAAATCATAGGATAGAATATGGCTAAACCAATAAATATATGGAACCTACCTAAACACTTTGACAATACTAACGACTACATTAGCCTCTATAGTCGGGACAAATTTTATTATCTTCAACCACAAAGGTATCGGTGGCGAGGAACCACTATACCTGGAATGTAGGATCATCCTTACCCTAAAATTTTAAGCCCTTAGTCTGCCTACTTGGTACTCCAGTCGGAGCAACCCCACCCTTCTTTCAACCATTCGCTTATAGGGGGATCCTGAGTGGGTCCCCGAAGATGATTCCTCACTCCCTATCACATCTTCTTCCTGAACCCTCTATATTGGTGCACGTTTATCACCTATTGATAGATATGTTTTGCCCGTTCTAAATGGAACCCTAATTGTTCTAGCTATATCAGAAATATGATACCCAAAAAATACAATAACAGAAGTTTCACACCCCCCCCCCCCTAAACAAAATAACCCATGCAATAATAACAAAGAAGTGTATGATATCAAAGGAGTACCTAAGATGGTAAGTTCGATGAACTACTTGAAATACGATGACTGAAAAAATGGGGAGCAAAATATCAACCCTCATATACAATTAAACTTTTTGGCTAGAAGTTCAAAGAGAAAGATTATGGTAGAGGATACGCCAAAATGAAAGTAAGAAATAAAAAAGCAAATAAGTGCTGATATTTATACTTAATCCCTTAGATAGATCTGTTGTTGATTTTAAAGTTGATGGTTTAGATCGATTGGGCAGTTGTAACCCACGTAGTGTAGGTGAGGCGTTCTGTTTAAGAAACGGTACAAGAAACACGTATAATTACACTCCCCGTTTTATTGCAACATATATGTAACTGACGTCACTCAACCATCAATTCGAGCGACCTCGACCAATCTCCACCTCACATACTTCCTCTACACCTTAGAAACGCTACTCGGGTAACTTTGCTAAGAAAAGCTTTATACTCCCCCATCCCACTAAAGTGGAATGAGGGAGGGGGGTAATGTTATGAAATGTATTCGGGCTATTAGTATGGGTTGGGTATTTTGTGACGCCCCCAAATCTAGGCCCATACAGCCCAAACTTGAGTCGTCAAAAGACTACAACAAAATTATTACAACAAATCACAACGTACAACAATACAGTGTATAATAATACACAACTAAGTCTTCACTATTATTGCCACACTATTTTACAACACGTGAAGACTACGACAGCTATTCCTCAGACTCTCACTCCATCCCCCGGCTAGACCCTGTTACGTTTTCATCTCCTGTTGAAAAACAATGGAACAAAAGAAAGGGTGAGCTCAAATAGCCCAGTAAGAAATATCATGACTAAGATAATGACGAATAAATTATCATTAGCCTTCAACAGTTGAGTTCTTGATAGAATACAATAGACTACAAGGTTTATATCAAAAATTGTAGTTAAATTCTTAAACAATGTTCAGATCAATAATAGCAGCGGAATGAGCAATCTATTAGAAGAATAATGCAGACTATAATGTCCACTCGCTTCTCTTTTTAGTAAAAATATCATCAACTTTTATCATCTGAAAAACCATTAGTCATGATAATAAAAATTCACAGTTCCTGGTCATAATCATGCAAATCAACAGTTCATCTTTGCACTACGGGCCAAAGATATTCAATATAGCATCAACGGTCATGATTATACCAGATTCAGCCTTTGGTCATAATCATACCAATCAACAGTTCATCTTTGCACTACGGGCCAAAGAGAATATTAACCACGTGCCATAAAAGACACCGAACAGATGTATCGCCTTTAACCTAGTATATCGCCTTTAACCTATTATCTGTTCAACAATTATATCACATCTGTGCCCCCGACCACAGATATTCACAACAGTTTGATTCTTGATGATTGATACAAATAACAGTGATACAAATGATGAACAGAAGAACAGGATAAACAATAAGTATCAGAAGTTTACTTTGTGCAGATTCAAATAATGTCCAAATTGTCAACATGATGTGGAGTGAAATTTAAAAATGATATTCAAGATCCACAGTTCAGAATAACGGTTACAGTTCAATAGAAAGGTTCACGTAAATAGGAAGGTTCAGTTGAAATAATGAAGTTCAACTATTATGGAACATATAATATTTTCAGGAATTATAGAAGCAATAGTTCCATAATAAGTTTCGATTTAAGAGTATGAAAGAAAATAATATCCCTTACCGTAGCAGGTTTGATTAACAAAAGGTGAAGGAAATTAATATCCCTTACCATAGTAAGTTTGAATAATGGAAGATGAAAAAGATGGTATCCCTTATGAGTATAAAGGAAAATGATATCACTTACGAATATGGAATAAAAGTGTCATGTGATAATTCGTGTAGACAAATTATTTCCACACGAGACAAATAAAAAGGGTTATTCACCAACAGGCGATAATCCGCACCGTAAGGTTATTCCCATCAATTTGAATACGAATAGTTATTCACCAAACAGGCGATAATCTGCGCCGTAAGGTTATTCCCATCAATTTGAATACGAAGAGTTATTCACCAAACAGGCGATAATCCGCACCGTAAGGTTATTCTCAAAGATTAATAAGGAATGAATACAAAAGGTTATTCACCAACAGGCGGTAAACCGCGCCGTAAGGTTATTCCCACAATTTAATATATGGAAATAAATGGCACAAGAAAGAAACGATATTATTTTCGAGAATCAAAGAATGATAATCCCTTCAAGTAAGAAAGAAAATAATATCCATTTATGGTGATGAAAAGAATAATACCCCTTACCTTAACACGTGACTGGATATTGATTTAAATGAGATTGATCAACCTATATATTTTTAATATAATTAGTAATTACCACATATAAATTTCAAAGTGTATGATAACTCGTATATTATGAACTATCAAAATTATATATATTTAACATAATTTTTGTAGTATAATATAACAACTTTAAAATAGTTTTTAAAATAATATTCCAAAATAAATCTTCCAAAGAAAGCTTTTAAAAATGAATCTTCTCAAAGAAGAGTCTTCTAAAGGAAGATTTGTGAATACCGTGAAAAATAGGAATTTATGAAATTACTACTCTTTAATAAAACACTTACTTGAAAAATTCCTGCACTCCTTTTGGCTTTCAAACTCTCAAAATAACCTTACTATTCTCAGAGAAAACTCATAAAATTCTTATAGAAAAATTTTATGTTTTAGGTGTGATTTTTCTATTCAGCTGAGCAAGCTATTTATAGGAGAAAATAAGTTACTATGCGTGGTAGGTGAACAGAAAAAAATTCAGCAGAGGCTGCTGCGCAGCCTCCACCAACTCTTCAGCAAATTCTCACATTTCTCACATTTCATGTGGGCCCCACCATGGGTCCCACATGTTTCTTACTATTCACGTACTATTCACGTCTCTATTCACGTTACTATTCATGTTACTATTTCAAATAGTAAAATTAATTATTTATTTTTTTATTATTTATTTATTCTTCCTGTGAGTCCAACATATAAAATAATGCTACAACAATAATTCAACAATAATGCAATAAACACGTTTACAGATTATTATTAATTTAATAATATAAATTACAGTATATTTCCAACTGTGACAATTATTAGCTTCAATAATTTTAAAAATAGTGCAGCAACAATTATTGACTCAATGATATGAAATACAGTGTAATGACAATTATTGAATCAATAATGCAAAATATTGTGTAACAACAATAATTGAATTGATAATATAAAATATTAAGCAGTGACAATTATCGATGAAATGATGCGTAACAGTTACGGTGTCAATAATATGAGACACTGTGCGATACCGTGTGCTACTGTAGAGTACCGTGTGCTACAGAAAATATCATAAATTACCGTATGCTACTATTCTTTTATTACCGGTATTTTAACAGTTAACACCGTTGACTATTTTTATTTAAAAAGGTTACTTCTGTCGTTTTCTATATCCGACAAATATTCCGTTGTGGGGTCCACAAATAATTTGTTATTTCGGCGCCGTCGTACGGCCCGAATATTCCCCGACAAAACGAATATTGTCCGTCAAAATAAAATTTGCATATAACATCCTTAACTTTCAATTTCGTCAATTTAACCACTTACTGTTTCATGAAAAATATATAAAGAAAAATTAAATTTTATATTTCATAAAATTCGGGGTCTTACAACCTCCCCTCCTTATGAAATTTCGTCCCTGAAATTGACGTACCTGGCATTTCGAAGAGGTAAGGATATTTAGATTTCATCTCGGATTCTAGCTCCCAGGTCATTTCCTCAATATCTTGGTTCCTCCATAAAACCTTAACTTGAGGTATAACCTTTGAGCGTAGAATCTGCTCCTTCTTATCTAGGATCTTAACAGGTACCTCCTCGTATGTTAAATCCTCTGCTATAACGTCTGCTTCTAACTCAATGACGTGGTTTGGGTCCTTCACATATTTACGTAACATAGATATGTGAAAAACGTTATGGATGCGAGACATACTTGGTGGTAAAACTAGTCTGTAGGCTACGGTTCCTACTCGATCGAGGATTTCAAATGGGCCAATAAATCGAGGGTTGAGTTTTCCTCTCTTTCCGAATCTCGTAACTCCTTTCCATGGAGAAACACGTAAGAATACATGATCTCCGACGTTGAAACTTTCGTCTCTCCGATGAAGATCATCATAACTCTTTTGTCGTTCTTGCGCTGTCTGTATTCGTTGTCGGATCATTTGGATCTTTTCGGTCGTCAAGCGTACCAACTCGGGTCCCAACAATTTTGCTTCTCCTACCTCATTCCAACATAATGGAGAGCGACACTTACGTCCATATAAAGCCTCGAATGGAGTCATGCCTATACTTGCTTGGTAACTATTGTTGTAGGAAAATTCCACCAATGACAAGTACTTATCCCAACTTCCTTTGAAATCTAGTACGCACAGTCTCAAAAGATCTTCGAGGGTTTGGATCGTCCTTTCCGATTGTCCGTCCGTTTGAGGATGGTATGCAGAACTAAAACGTAGTTCAGTGCCCATAGCTTTTTGTAGACTGATCCAAAAGCGTGAAGTGAATCTAGGATCTCGATCAGAAACTATGGAAACTGGCATGCCATGCAATCTCACAATCTCATTTATGTATATACCGGCAAGACGTTCAAGTGAAAAGTTTTCTCGTATAGGCAAGAAATGAGCAGATTTGATCAATCTATCTACGATGACCCAAATTGTATCTAAGCCTTGAGAAACTTTGGGAAGACCCGTCATGAAATCCATATTGATGTGTTCCCACTTCCATTCAGGAACCTCAAGTGGTTGTAATGGACCCTTAGGTACTTGATGCTCTGCCTTGACACGTTGACAAGTTAGGCACCTTGAGATAAACTCTGCAATCTCCCTTTTCATATTGTTCCACCAAAATGTATGTCGAAGATCTCGATACATCTTGGTACCTCCTGGGTGGATTGCAAATGGCGTGTTGTGTGCCTCAATCATGATTTTATGCTTCAAATCAGGATCGTTAGGAACACAGAGTCGAGAGTTAACTCGAAGTATTCCTGTCTCATCGATTCTTGCTTCGGGGATGGCACCTTCTTGTACTTTCTTCATCATGTTCATCAGTTCCGGATCGGTAGCTTGAGCAGCTTTAATTTTATCCATTAAAGCCGGTTCTACTCGCACGTGAGCAATCTTCGAGTGGGTCCCTGGTGTCTTTAGCTCTATCTCCATCTTTTGCAAGTCGTACAAAATACGCTTTTGTGTTGTCAGCAGTGCACTTGTACTCGCATAAGATTTTCTGCTCAAAGCGTCAGCTACAACGTTCGCCTTTCCCGGGTGATACTGGATTGTGTGGTCGTAATCCTTCAACAGCTCAAGCCAACGTCGTTGTCGCATGTTGAGTTCCTTCTGGGTGAAGAAATACTTGAGACTTTTATGATCCGTATAGATATCCACCTTTTCTCCGTACAAGTAGTGTCTCCAGATCTTCAATGCGAAAACGACTGCTGCCAACTCTAGATCATGAGTAGGATAATTTTTCTCATAATCTTTGAGTTGTCGAGAGGCATAGGCTATAACCTTTCCATGTTGCATAAGGACACAGCCTAGACCTTTGCCTGAAGCATCGCTATATATGACGAATTCTCCTGATCCTGATGGAATGGTCAGAACAGGAGCTGAAACCAGTCTCCTCTTGAGTTCTTGGAAACTTTTCTCGCATTCCTCGCTCCATATGAATTTTGTGCTTTTCCGAGTAAGCTGAGTTAATGGAGTGGCGATTCGAGAAAATCCTTCTACGAATCTCCGATAATAACCAGCTAGGCCCAGAAAACTTCGGACTTCGGTTACTGTCTTGGGTTGTTCCCAATTTAGTACCGTTTCAATCTTCGCAGGATCGACTGATATTCCTTGACTAGAAATCACATGCCCAAGAAACGTGACCTCCTCAAGCCAGAACTCACATTTCTTCAACTTGGCATATAATTTGTTTTCACGGAGTTTTTGGAGTATCAATCTCAGGTGTTGTTCATGATCCTCGCGACTCTTGGAGTATATGAGGATGTCATCAATAAAGACAACCACAAAATGATCCAAATATTCCTTGAATATTCGGTTCATCATGTCCATGAAAGCTGCAGGAGCATTGGTTAGTCCAAAAGGCATGACTAAAAACTCATAATGCCCATAACGAGTTCTGAAAGCAGTCTTTGGAATGTCCTCAGCTTTAACCTTTAACTGATGATATCCAGAACGGAGATCAATCTTTGAGAAATGTTGAGCACCTTGTAATTGATCAAACATGTCATCGATCCGAGGTAACGGGTACCTGTTTTTGATGGTGACATGGTTCAATTCTCGGTAGTCAATACACAATCTCATACTCCCGTCTTTCTTCTTCACAAATAGAACAGGAGCACCCCAAGGTGATGCACTCGGACGAATGAAACCGGTATCCAATAATTCCTGTAGTTGGACTTTTAACTCTTGAAGTTCAATGGGAGCCATTCGGTATGGGGTTTTGGAAATGGGCTTGGTACCGGGTTCAAGATCAATACAAAATTCAATTTCACGGTTTGGGGGTAAGCCAGGAAGTTCTTCAGGAAAAACGTCAGGAAACTCATTAACAATGGGAATATCATTCAAGTTTGACGTATTTTTGTTCAAATCAGTGACATGAGCTAAAAAGGCTTGACATCCGTTTTTCAATAAACGAATGACTTTATGGCTAGAAATAACAGTTATAGATTTCAATGGTTTAGTTGCTTGAATTTGCATGACAGGTTGATTAGGAATATGAAAACTAATAATCTTATGAAAACAATCAATTTTAGCATGATGGGTAGTCAACCAATCAATTCCTAAAATCACATCAAATTCATGCATTTCCAAAGAAATAAGGTCAACAGGTAATGTGAGGTTGTTGATTTGAACTAGGCAAGATTTATAGACAGTAGATGTAATGGTCATTTCTCCTAATGGGGTTTCAACTGATAAGTCAAAGTCCAAATTTTCAGGAGTTAAGTTTAAACGTTGAGCACATGCAGGTGAGATAAAAGAATGGGTAGAGCCAGTATCTAACAAAGCGTAGACTTCACGAGAATTTATGAATAGCTTACCGGTTATCACCTCGTTCGAGTTTCGTGCCATTTGGGATGTCACAACAAAAGCTCTTCCTTGAACTACAGATTTTCCCTTATCCACGCTAGCTTTTGGTATCATCATTGCAGCTGGACTCGATTTTGTGGCAGGACAAAACCGCGCAAGATGACCCTCTTTCCCACAACTGTAACACTTTTTGGACTGCTGTGTACAGTTTGGGCTAATGTGACCTTCCTGACCACACCTATAACATCTCACTGGTGGTCGATCTTCTCCCCTTGAAACTGGGGTCGGTGCTGGTGCTGGTACTGGTGCTGGTGCCCTTCCATAATTATTATGGAATCTCTTTCCTTTGAAATTGTTCCCACTGGATTCTCCTCTTCTGTTATTTGATGTGGAATTACCACCGAAGTGTTGGTTACCTCCTCGATGGTTCTCGTTCCTGTGGTTGTTGTCATTCCTTTCTCTATGCTGATCATTAACTCTTGGCTACAATGTTTCATCTGTTTGCTCCACCCTTTGAGCCCTATCCACAACATCTGAATACAAACTGAATTTATGAGAGCTAAGTTGTTGACGAATTTTGAGTCTCAAACCTCTTAGGAACATTCGACTCATTCGTGCTTCGTCATCCACTAGATGGGTGGCAAAACGAGATAACTCGGCGAACTTAGCTTCATATTGGGAAACTGTCATGTTTCCCTGCTCCAGCTTAATGAATTCCACCTCTTTCATATGGCGGATGCTTTCTGGGAAATACTTCTCGTTAAACAATTCTTCGAATTCTGTCCAAGACATTTCGAGTGCTGAAGGTTGGATACGTTTTACCGCTTCCCACCAATGGTCCGCCTCACCTCGTAACATAAAAGTGGCAAATGGCACCTTTTGATCATCAGCGCATTGTAAGACATCAAGTATTTTTGTCGTCTGCTTCAGCCATGCCTCCGCTTTGAGTGGGTCAGGCTTCCCGTGGAATTCAGGTGGTCCCAATTCTTTAAATTGCTTGACAGTGACCATCCTCAAATTACCAGCGTTTCTACCGTTATTATTGACTGGATTTCCTCTTGCTTGATTCTGTATGAACTGCATGAAATTCCTAAAGAATCCATCGTTCATCACATTATTTCCTGAGTTGGCAGGAGGATTGTTTGGGGCCTCCTGATTCTCGGCTACATTTGCTTCGGGTATTCCATAGTTAACCTCTTGATTTTCAGATGCCATACTTAACTGTGGTCACAAAATAATTGTTAGTTCAAACAAACTGACTCATCACTTCATGTCCCTATATTCAAATCAACTCATTAGATAATAAAATCTAATTTAGGTGGGACACACTAGTGACTGATTATATTCGTCTCTCCCCTCCTAGTTCTACCCCAGATCTCCATTAAAGACCATGTCCCTAAGCTCTGATGCCAACTGTGACGCCCCCAAATCTAGGCCCATACAGCCCAAACTTGAGTCGTCAAAAGACTACAACAAAATTATTACAACAAATCACAACGTACAACAATACAGTGTATAATAATACACAACTAAGTCTTCACTATTATTGCCACACTATTTTACAACACGTGAAGACTACGACAGCTATTCCTCAGACTCTCACTCCATCCCCCGGCTAGACCCTGTTACGTTTTCATCTCCTGTTGAAAAACAATGGAACAAAAGAAAGGGTGAGCTCAAATAGCCCAGTAAGAAATATCATGACTAAGATAATGACGAATAAATTATCATTAGCCTTCAACAGTTGAGTTCTTGATAGAATACAATAGACTACAAGGTTTATATCAAAAATTGTAGTTAAATTCTTAAACAATGTTCAGATCAATAATAGCAGCGGAATGAGCAATCTATTAGAAGAATAATGCAGACTATAATGTCCACTCGCTTCTCTTTTTAGTAAAAATATCATCAACTTTTATCATCTGAAAAACCATTAGTCATGATAATAAAAATTCACAGTTCCTGGTCATAATCATGCAAATCAACAGTTCATCTTTGCACTACGGGCCAAAGATATTCAATATAGCATCAACGGTCATGATTATACCAGATTCAGCCTTTGGTCATAATCATACCAATCAACAGTTCATCTTTGCACTACGGGCCAAAGAGAATATTAACCACGTGCCATAAAAGACACCGAACAGATGTATCGCCTTTAACCTAGTATATCGCCTTTAACCTATTATCTGTTCAACAATTATATCACATCTGTGCCCCCGACCACAGATATTCACAACAGTTTGATTCTTGATGATTGATACAAATAACAGTGATACAAATGATGAACAGAAGAACAGGATAAACAATAAGTATCAGAAGTTTACTTTGTGCAGATTCAAATAATGTCCAAATTGTCAACATGATGTGGAGTGAAATTTAAAAATGATATTCAAGATCCACAGTTCAGAATAACGGTTACAGTTCAATAGAAAGGTTCACGTAAATAGGAAGGTTCAGTTGAAATAATGAAGTTCAACTATTATGGAACATATAATATTTTCAGGAATTATAGAAGCAATAGTTCCATAATAAGTTTCGATTTAAGAGTATGAAAGAAAATAATATCCCTTACCGTAGCAGGTTTGATTAACAAAAGGTGAAGGAAATTAATATCCCTTACCATAGTAAGTTTGAATAATGGAAGATGAAAAAGATGGTATCCCTTATGAGTATAAAGGAAAATGATATCACTTACGAATATGGAATAAAAGTGTCATGTGATAATTCGTGTAGACAAATTATTTCCACACGAGACAAATAAAAAGGGTTATTCACCAACAGGCGATAATCCGCACCGTAAGGTTATTCCCATCAATTTGAATACGAATAGTTATTCACCAAACAGGCGATAATCTGCGCCGTAAGGTTATTCCCATCAATTTGAATACGAAGAGTTATTCACCAAACAGGCGATAATCCGCACCGTAAGGTTATTCTCAAAGATTAATAAGGAATGAATACAAAAGGTTATTCACCAACAGGCGGTAAACCGCGCCGTAAGGTTATTCCCACAATTTAATATATGGAAATAAATGGCACAAGAAAGAAACGATATTATTTTCGAGAATCAAAGAATGATAATCCCTTCAAGTAAGAAAGAAAATAATATCCATTTATGGTGATGAAAAGAATAATACCCCTTACCTAAACACGTGACTGGATATTGATTTAAATGAGATTGATCAACCTATATATTTTTAATATAATTAGTAATTACCACATATAAATTTCAAAGTGTATGATAACTCGTATATTATGAACTATCAAAATTATATATATTTAACATAATTTTTGTAGTATAATATAACAACTTTAAAATAGTTTTTAAAATAATATTCCAAAATAAATCTTCCAAAGAAAGCTTTTAAAAATGAATCTTCTCAAAGAAGAGTCTTCTAAAGGAAGATTTGTGAATACCGTGAAAAATAGGAATTTATGAAATTACTACTCTTTAATAAAACACTTACTTGAAAAATTCCTGCACTCCTTTTGGCTTTCAAACTCTCAAAATAACCTTACTATTCTCAGAGAAAACTCATAAAATTCTTATAGAAAAATTTTATGTTTTAGGTGTGATTTTTCTATTCAGCTGAGCAAGCTATTTATAGGAGAAAATAAGTTCCTATGCGTGGTAGGTGAACAGAAAAAAATTCAGCAGAGGCTGCTGCGCAGCCTCCACCAACTCTTCAGCAAATTCTCACATTTCTCACATTTCATGTGGGCCCCACCATGGGTCCCACATGTTTCTTACTATTCACGTACTATTCACGTCTCTATTCACGTTACTATTCATGTTACTATTTCAAATAGTAAAATTAATTATTATTTTTTTATTATTTATTTATTCTTCCTGTGAGTCCAACATATAAAATAATGCTACAACAATAATTCAACAATAATGCAATAAACACGTTTACAGATTATTATTAATTTAATAATATAAATTACAGTATATTTCCAACTGTGACAATTATTAGGTTCAATAATTTGAAAAACAGTGCAGCAACAATTATTGACTCAATGATATGAAATACAGTGTAATGACAATTATTGAATCAATAATGCAAAATATTGTGTAGCAACAATAATTAAATTGATAATATAAAATATTAAGCAGTGACAATTATCGATGAAATGATGCGTAACAGTTACGGTGTCAATAATATGAGACACTGTGCGATACCGTGTGCTACTGTAGAGTACCGTGTGCTACAGAAAATACCATAAATTACCGTATGCTACTATTCTTTTATCACCGGTATTTTAACAGTTAATACCGTTGACTATTTTTATTTAAAAAGGTTACTTCTGTCGTTTTCTATATCCGACAAATATTCCGTTGTGGGGTCCACAAATAATTTGTTATTTCGGCGCCGTCGTACGGCCCGAATATTCCCCGACAAAACGAATATTCCCCGTCAAAATAAAATTTGCATATAACATCCTTAACTTTCAATTTCGTCAATTTAACCACTTACTGTTTCATGAAAAATATATAAAGAAAAATTAAATTTTATATTTCATAAAATTCGGGGTCTTACATATTTCGTTGGGTCAAAGGCCCAATGCCTAAAAGAATATCACTAGGAAGGTTAGGGACCCAAGAACAATACCTAGGCTAGGAAGGATAGGGACCTAATACCAATACCTCAGAGGTCTAAACTTGAGACATACTATTTAAGGGGCCACATACTAGGGTGGCTGATGAAACTGCTATGGTCCACCCTATGTGGAATAGCTGCCCATTTGTCATGATGAATGTGACATATCGCAATATCAGGAATGCTTATAAATAGGAGGAAGGAAGAAGAATCCAGGTTAGACATTCTTAACACACATATATATATTATTGATATTCTATCATTCTTGCCGATCACTAATATTCACACTGGAAGCGTTTCTTGGTAGAACAACACCTTGGACCACCGTGAGAACGTGTTTTACAGGTTTAGAGCATAAAGCGGAGCTTCATGGAACCAATCCGAAGGATAAAGTATCATTAATTAAGGATATATTTTGTCATACGGAGGGATTATTTTTCTTATTGTTCTTGTTATTCCTATACATTCTTAGCATCAGCCCTAAATCGGGGTACAAATATATAAGAAATGGGAAGAAAATGTCACTAACTCAATTACTCTTTTAATTTTACGATATTTTCTCCTTTCTTTTAAATTGTATGAGTAGGGATGGACGTATGACTTATACTTAACGAGGGTTTTAGTTCAATATATAAAATAAAAAATATAAAAGTTTATTATTAATTTAACATAATTTAGTGATAAATATATAAATAAATATTGTCTATCAAACACATTAACATAAACTACGAAAAGATTATAAATCACTATTAGATTTAGGATTGATTATTCAACACAATCACACAGTATTTAAAGAATAATAATAAATAAATAACACACGATATACCTAGGTTCATTAAATTGTAGCTAGTCTTGCATGTATAATGTATTCATTAACAATTAATATGTCTCACACACTATATAATTATACACACCAAATATCATTTATATAGCAAATGAAAAATCATAACTACTATAACATGGGTTCAAGCCCAATACCAGATTGCTAATAAATTCATAAGCCCAAATACACATAACACTCGACTACTCTGTCATAGTAGTCACTGGTCGAACCTACTAAAGTATGAGCAAATCCCAACAATCGCTAAATAAAGTGAGAACTAAACTTATATAATGTGTGCAAACTCATCCTCATGTAAGTAAAAGTATAGAAGTATTGCACAATATATAAACTCAGTAGAGACTCGTAGAAAAAAATGTATATAAATCAAAGAAGGAAAAAAGAAAAAGTTAATAAGGGGCGGTGACCGACTTGACACCCTTGGTTTCTTGGGTCCATTCCATATGTGTGAGAAAAGTTGACTGCAAATACTTTAAATTTGTTTAATTCTAAATAAAATAAAATAAATATTTAAAAAACGTTATACTCAGCTCGTAGTAATCTTAGAAGAAAATAAAATCGAAAGAGTTTGACAATGAGGAATCGTCTGCTATCACGTCTTAAACGGAACATGTATTTAGAGAGGTACAATAGCCGGGCTGGTTGATTCTTTTAGGGTTGTTTTATGCAGAGCTAACACTTTGTTTTTTAGTTTGGTACGAAAAAGAAAACAATAAAAAACTTAATTTATAATAGAAAAGAAGAGAATAAAAAATTTATATATTTTTTATCATGTTATTACTGAGTTCATAAAGGGAAAAAAAACTTAAATATTACATTTAAGTTACTACATTACCCTTATATTAACTTTACTATATGTATAATGTAAATGGTATAATAGAGATTATAAAAGATAGTCTTATGTTATTTAGTTTTTCGTCCAAATTTGTTCATTTTTGGACGAAAAAATTTGGCAAGACAAGTGATCAAGCTTTTTGTTTATTTCTTTACTTTTCCATTCATTTAAAAAAAAAAAATAACAAAGGAATTAGATTGAAAACTTGAGGTTTCCATCTATTTCTTTTTTTTTTCCATCCATTTTGGAGGAAGTTAGGACTCAGGGTGCTCCTAATAGTTGTTTAAACCATTTTTTTCCCTTACAATATTCATGAAACTACTCCATATATATCATTATACCATAAGATGTCTCAAGATAAAAAAAGCTTGTCCGATAAAAATATTTGAATACACAAGTTAAATGCAAAATATTACCTTAAAGAATAATTTATCTTAAAATTATATTTGTTTGTAAAAATGATGGGTGAAGTAACCTAGTTTAGAACATGTGATAAGATCCCTCTTTTTATGTCCCCATGTCTCTATGTAGCGATATGGAGTCAAAAAAGGAAACAGAAGGAAGAGTTTCTCTTGCTTGGGTTCCCAGTGGGGAGTTCGCATAATGCGCTATTTTCTGTAGAGCATGTCCCTGATAATTGTATCGTTGTGTCTGGGTTGTGAGAGCTCTCAACCACATGGACACTTCAATGTGCAAATTTACCCCTGACCTTGAGATGTGGATCATCCAAGGCATTAACATGGCGTTAAAGGGTTATTTTTACTAATTTATTATCAATACAAATTATTTTATCTCATGATTAATTTGTTATTTAATTGATGGACTATATGTGATCATTTCTAAAGTTCTTTCACACCTCAAAAAAGGATTATATAATACAATATTTTTATTTGAAATTACAATTCATCACCAAATGGCTTAGAAATTACACAATATAGTATGTAAAATTAAGTAACAGACTAACCAATAGATAAAATAATTTGTAGTGATGATAAATTAGTATAAGGAGTCCTATCCAAATCACCATTTTTGCAAACAAATGTAACCTAAAAATATATTCAAGTGAAATACACTAGTTTTAAAAAAGCGTAAGAATCATGCATGGGTAAAATTAGAAACTTATTTTATACTATCTACTCTACTTTAATTTTATTGATTTTATTTTTATTATTATTTTAATACTAATAAGAAATAAATTATATAATTAAAAGTGCAAACTTGGATTGGTTTCAAAAATTTTCTATTCAACTTTCCTATTTATATTAACATAAATACTATCCAAAATTGTAAATTAAATACTATTCAAATTTAAAAATATTTTCATCTTTAATAAAAAATAAAAAAAAAGGAATATTTTTTCTTTCCTATTCAAGTTAGTATACGTACTATAAAAATTATAATAATTAAATATATACTATCCAAATTTGTAATGTATTCAAAAGAAACTCAACCAATCTTTAATTTGACAAGTAATTTCTAAAAGAATTTTTACTTTTTGTTTTACCAATTTAATTATAATTTTTTTTTATCATTATTTTATGTAACTAATTAAAACAATACAACACATTATACTATATATTACCAAAATTTATCAAAACTTAAAATGATACCAAATCACATAATTAATTGTTTTAATAATATATGTGAATTTTTTTAAAATATAATAACTGTAAAATTTGTTAAAAAATTATACCTAACTAATTATCATAACTAAATTAAAACTTATTAGAGTTTGAGTTTCATACTTCTATTCGGATTAAAATTTCAAGTAAATTTTGTCAATATAAACACTTACAAAAAATACCATTACAAAATTAAATAAAATTAAAATAATTATTTTCTCATAATCATAACTAACTAAATATGCACTTCATTCAAATATTTAGCTTAATAATTGATCAAAATAACCTATAATATATAATTTAGTATTTATTATTTAAATAAATATGTAATAATCTAATAGTTACAATTATCTTTTCAATATCTTAATTAATATTTATCTATTTAATAATATAATAAACTATTATACATATTGTCCGTGCTTTGTACGAGTTGATGAGTTTGTTAGATAGAAAAGACATACACCGATGCCAAACTCAATTCTATTAATATAGATGTTGATGATTTAAATTTTATTGACAACAAGTTATTATGAAAATATATTCAAAAGTTCATATGGTGACGTCAGAAGGATGAATATAATAAGTTATCCCTCTAACTTGGTTAGCCAAAAAGCGAGTTTGAAGTCCCAAATAATCAGTACGACAATTAGTCTCCCTTTGCTATGCAACAAACGCAAAAGCCCAAAGTAGAGTAATAGCTCCCGCCTGAAGTGCAGAAACACAATTGGTAGAACGGTAGGCAAACCCATTTGGTACTCTTCAATCATCTCTTATTCTTTTTCTGAAGTAGTTACCATCAATTTGAACATGGCAAAGGCGAGAAGAATTGTCCACCATGTCTAAAGAGCGTAGGGACACAAATATTTGATTTATCTTTTGGGGGACGAAAAGAGCATATGCTTATTATTGTTAAAAGGGTTATAATGACACTTGCGGGGTGAGATGGAAAAACTATTTTATTATTATTTATTTTTAATTTTTAGGGGACCTAACTAATAAAAAATTATGTGGTGTATCGAGAGCAAATGGACAGTTTGTTCCTCCTTCTCACATAACAATGAAGTCCACAAGTGGTGGGGCCCTTGTGGACCTCATGTTATGTGAGAGATAAAAACAAACTGTTCATTTACTCCTAATACACCACATAATTTCTCCTAACTAACACCTCCCACCCCACCCCACCCCACCCCAATAATAAAAGTATGAGGAGGTAAGCCAAAAAAAATAAAAATTCTCTAGTCTAAGTTTGATGTGGCTCAAAAATTTGTGTGCTTTAATTTTGAACTTGTATTTTTCGTCCAATTATTTTATTACAAATTTTTTAATAAAAAAAGAAAAAAATGGGTAAAAAACTTGCTACTTAACTTGCCAATGTTTTCTGTCTAAAAATGCACATATTTAAATGAAAAACTAAATAGTATAAGAAAAATCTTCATAATTCCCTTTTTTTTATATTATAATTAAAAAAGAAGAAGGTAAACTAGTAATCTAAATGTAAAAATTAAATTTCTTAAAAAAAACAATATAAAAGAAAACTTACAAGTTTATTTATTTATTTATTTATATATATCTATAATTTAAGCTTTCTCCTTTTTCTTTTTGATACAGAACTGAGTATGTTTTCGATCCACTTGAGAGGCAGATCAAGCCTTATGGTCAGAAAATCTAGACCAGTCCAAAACAAATGGGTTAAAGTTCGGGCTGGACTCTAATCTTATTGAATCGGTCCGGGCGACAACCCGCTGGTGCCGGGCGGGTTTGTGTGTCCTAACGTAACGTTCATTGGCAGAGAAGCAAAACTTTCATCTTTCTCTATAAAGGACTGAAAAGAGACGGAAGAGAGAGAAATAGCGCAATTCCCCCAATTTCTCTCTCTTCGGCGGTTTCCTTCTCATCTAGAGTAAGAAATCAATTACTTTCTTAGTCATATATTTGAATTTGTACGTCTATTTGTTTGGATCGGTTTTTATTTTTTGCTTATGATTAATTTTATATTGAATTATTCTGTATAAATTGATGATTATAGGGCTTGTCTGTTGAGAGATCGGCCTTAAGGTTTCGTTTTGAAGAAGATTAACAGGTTAGGGCTTTCAATTTTGTTGATCCGATGTGTTTATTGTATATTTGGCTGAAATTTTTAGGATTTTAAATTTGAATTTTTATGGGGGAAATCGGGTATTTTATTTTAGAGGCTTGAAGATATATGTATCCCTTGGGGGTTTTATGGGATGTTTGAGGTGCTGGGGAGTGTTGAAATGATATTTTTCTGAGTTTTTTTGTTGTTGTTGTTGTGTGGCAGTGAATTTTGAAAAGTATTTATTTCACTGTTAGGTCTTATTAGCTTTCTTGCTTAGCTAAAGATTGATTCTTTAAGCATTTTTGCTTAATTTTTTTAACCTGAAATTTATGTGTTCATATTTCGTATGATCATGTCAAGAACTACATAGTACCTTTTAGATAATTACATGATCATAGTCATTTAAGGTCAAATACTCACTAGGGTGTCAAAATCGCTTTGAGGGATCGTAGATTGGAAAGCGCCTTCTAAACCACCCCATTCATCCAAAAGCCGGAATCCTATTGAAAGGCGTATATTCATCGCAAAGTGTGGGAGATAAGGAGCAGATCATGAAGGAATCTTCCAAGTGAGCTCGAGAGAAGTATCTCTTATTATAAGCGGAAGAGATTTTCAACCACTTTTTGGTGATTTTGTGTCGCATCATATGGTAAAAAAAATATTAGTTTCTGTATCTCACTTGAAAACATCCAAAACAGACTTTAATCAAATCCATCCCTTTCTAATGCAGTTACATTTTGTTCCCACTATCTTATACATCAACTTTCCTTTTCTCTCTTCCACTCTGTCATCTCCTAATTTTCTCCCATAGTTTCTTATTCATTCGCTCCTACTTCACAATTCTGTCCAAACATTATTGAATCTAGAATTATAATAACCGTAAAATCCAACCTATTCACCCTTTCAACACATCCATTAAAAATAATTTCCATCATCTTAGAGTTTTTAAGCCTCTATTGCAACTATATTTCATTTTGACATCTTCTCTCTTGTGTTTTACTTTTGATTTCTGGGTTCTCTCTTATGTATTTAATTCCCTTCTGATTGTAAGATTTTTGTGACTTGTCAACAATCAAAACTTATGGTGCATTTTCTTCTAAAGGGAAAAATTCCGTAAGTGTTTTGTTGTTGCTAGATTTAGGCATGGTTTTTCTTTTATAATGTAAATGGTTTTAAATAGAATGTCAAAATGTCTTCATTCCTCTTTTGAGTTTCTTATATTGGAAATTAAAATGTAGAAAATTGTGATGTATGTCATATATCAAGATATTCTTTATGCATGCTATTGTATTACAAATTACAATCTTTACTTGTAAAAATTTGATTTGGATGCCATATTTTAGAGTTCTTGTACCGAAACGCAATTTCCTTTCCTGCCCCGATAGTGTTTGGTTAGCATAGATCTATAAATAATGTGCTCAATATCCAATTATCTGTTTGTACTTTGTTGACATTGGAATTGGACTTTATTTGGGGTTGCACCATGTGGGGGTTCGGGACTTGATATAGTTTTCAAATTCCATCTATAGTATTTGCAGTTTCTCAGGTATAGTTTGCTGCAGGAAAAGTGATAAAATGGAGCATGAGGAGACAGGATGCCAAGCCCCTCCTGAAGGTCCTATATTGTGCATTAATAACTGTGGCTTCTTTGGAAGTGCGGCCACCATGAATATGTGCTCCAAGTGTCACAAGGACTTGATTTTGAAGCAAGATCAAGCTAAGCTTGCTGCAACATCCATTGAAAACATTGTTAATGGATCATCAAGTGGTTGTGAGAAGGAATCTGTTGTTGCTGGTGCTGCTGTGAATATGCAAGTTGATGAAATAGAGCCAAAGGTCATCTCTCTGCCAGCATCTAATGTTTCAAGCTCTGGGGAGACGGATGAGATAAAGGCGAAAGAGGGTCCTAGCCGCTGCAATACTTGCAAGAAACGAGTTGGATTAACTGGGTTCAAATGTCGGTGCGGTGACCTTTTCTGTGGATCACATCGCTACTCAGACAAACACGATTGTCCCTTTGATTACCGCACTGCTGCACGGAATGCTATTGCTAAGGCCAACCCTGTTGTCAAGGCGGAAAAGCTTGATAAGATCTAAAGCTGATGAGTAAATTTCGTATGTTGAATGTGTTGCTCCAAGTTTCACAAGGGACTTCATCTGATTTGGCTGCATATCATATCAGATGTCATATTTTGTTTATTTCCCTAAAGGAAATGCTTTTTGGACATCTCTGCAGGTTTAAGAACTCTGTATTCTGTATTCCTTGTGATTGACGAGAATTTGTTTGTTGGTCCAGTGTTCCAAGTCTTTATATGTACTGGTTTGTTAGACATCACTCTGTTTAGCTTTGTAACATGTCATGTTGGCTTTTCTCTCTGGTAGTACTTGTGTATGTGCAATTTCGAGTATGAAGGAAAACATCCATGGACATGTTGGCTAGTAGTGTAAATTAAGATTCCTGGTTTAGTAGTCTTTATTCATTATTACATTTCAGATTATATCATTGTGCCTGCTTATGAACTGTCTTAGTTCGCTATTTTATTTAATTTAGTTTATGTAGCAGTTTCTAATTTGATACTTGGTGATCACCATCAGTGCTACTCGTGTTGTTTGGTGCTCGCGATACCCCTAATAGTGTTGGATTTCGTGTTAGAATGCATCTAAATACATATTTTTTGTTTGTTTTGGGAAATGATTTATATGTCAATTAATTTTATGTCAAATGTGAATTGCGATTAATGTGAAATTGAAAGTAACAAAATAGAATGCTGGTCCCTTTCTTATTACCTTTTATCTCAAGTATTCACATGCGTATGTGGTCGTTAATTTTATTTGTTGAGAAATAAAATTAAACATTATATGTTGGCATTTTGTTAATCTTCTGCCAATATTTGTACTAAACATTATATGTTGGCATTTTGTTTCACAAAACTTTGATGATGGTTTACATGTTGCACCGAGTTTACTCTATTCTAAAATTAGAGATATATTTATAAAATGATAATTTTAAAGGATAATTTTATGTTCTTTAATATAACTTTAAAATTAATTAAGAATTTAGTTGTAGTAATTTGATATTAAAAATGATAGTAAAAAAAGTAATGACAAATTAACAGTATCACTCATCATGTGACTTTAGTCTTAAAATAAAATGTATTTTTAATTTTGGAATAGATAAAAAAAATATTTTTCTAATTTTAGAACAGAAATAATATAATTTACGAAGATAAGTATTGATATAATTAATACATGCAAGTATTAACATACCTTGAAGTAAACGACTAGTATTCTTGGCGGATTTAAAGCTCAGAACAACAAAACATGGAGTGATGATGGTTAAAATTTCCCCATTTTCCTAATTACCTTGGAGCTTGCGCTTAAGCTTGCAATTTGTAATCTGACATTTGTTTATCTTTTTCTCTTTTTTTTTTGTTTTTTGATATCTTTAAAAATTCCCATACATTTTATAGAAGGGGTCCCTTACTCTATCCTCGAATGGGGCCAGCTAGCCTACTATCCAGTTATGTTGTAATTATTCAGTGATCAAGAGACATTTGTCACGTGATATTGTAAACTACTCATGCAGTGTTATGTAAGCACTTAAAGCAAATTGTTGTAAAAATATCAGTTTCCTTCACAAAGAGTATTATTGTGAATATATATATATGTATATTTAAAATAGAGAAATTCTAAATTCTTTTAAAGATACTAACACATAATCTTAAAAATTACCATCAGAACGTCATCACTACAAATATAAAGGATAAATATGAAATATAAATATACTATAAAATTTGTAAAAGTTTCATATAAGACTCTTCTATGAAACCAATGTTGTGTATCTATAAAGCCCATATTATAGGAGAAGATATTAATACAATAATACTATTCTGGAAAAAAATATTTGCTTGCAAAAGATTCAAGGAAATGATATACTCCTTCACAAGTAAAAGTAGGCGATATCCCCCATGTAGAGAGGCCTTATATAAGTATCATCTCAACTTGACCCCCCTTAATAATCCCCCCAAATAGACACCTACTTAAATATCTTGTTGAGCTTCAAGGGATATTAATATGCAGCTTCAAATTTCTGCAAGTTAATTTGAAGTTTAAATTTAATTTATTTTCACAATACTGGTGAAACTTTAAAGCAAGTATTTGCTGGTTTTAATATTGGTTGGTTTAAATTATAATTCAAGCTTAAGCTGCCCATCCAAAAGAAGAAATAATAATATCACTGAAAATTTTGTTAGACTCGAACAAAATAAACTGCGATTAGCAAGCAAAACTAATCATCCACACAAGTAGAGACCATGATAAGCACTGAACTTTTTCTCAACAAAAAATGCACAACTCAAAGGCCATGTTTGTTTTATTCCACTAGAATCCTACCTAGTCTATAAAAGGGACCAAAATTTTATGCCATGACTACACAGAGCTACATTCCTCTGGGCTCTGGTACTTACATTCGTGAAATAGTAATTAAGACTGTCAGTAAACAAACACTCGACTCTTATGTTAATCTACTGTAGTTAAATTTTACACGATGAGTTACAACTTCATAGCCTAAATTGTATAAAATAGTTAAAATCAGATTGAGATCCCCCTGGATTCGGCTTCCAGATACTTGCAGATCCTCTCCATAACCTCTCTACCTTTGGCACTGTTTTGCTGAAACCTGTCAACACATCTTTGTTCTATTTTCTCTGCCATTGATGCCAATGCTGAAAACGGCTTTATCCGTATGCTAGTTTCCTGCTTGCAAATTGTCCACTCCTTTGGATTATCCGGGTGAGGGTCATACCGGATCTTCTCTTCCACTTCTACAAACTTCTGCAGACTGATGTTACGGGTAGCAAGTTGCATTGATCGAGTTTGTGCATCGACAACCGTTGATTCGACACAATGGCAGATATCTTGACCAACGATTTTGCGTACAAACCATGGTCCTGGAGCATGGATAGTGATTGCACGAGTGGTGAAGAGCTTTCCTGACTCGGGCTCAAGTTTGTGATTCAAGGTGTCAACTTCAAGGATGTGAGACAGTACACGCTTGTTCTCAGGGTCCGCAAATTTGCGCCAAGATGCAGAGGTTACTCGCTCCCATGGGTGCTTGAAAGTGTGCTCTTGTGAGTATGCTCTAACCATAACGTTCTTTTTGATGTACCTTACTAAGATAGAATGAATGACAGCTAAAAATTTAGGAACAAAGGTCACAGAAAGCATTGAGGTACACCATCGCTCCTCACAGAATACAAGTTATTTACGCAGTTTTGTGAAGCAGAACAGTAATTCCAATAGCAGATGACAAATAATCAAACCAAGGTATGCGGCAATAACAAGTACTCAAAGTCTCAAACCAAGGTATGTGGCAATAACAAATACTCAACCAATGAATGCGGCAATAACAAATACTCAAATCGACGAATGCCAATAACAAATACTCAAACAAATGTACGTGGCAATATCAAATATTCAAAACCAATGTATGGGGCAATGAATAATAGTGAAACCAACGCTGCTTCAAAGAAAGTATAAACTACAATTTGTTATCTTGAAACCACCATCAATCAGTTTACATCAAAACACTAGGGCAGCATATATAAATTCTTTGCAATTACAGTGCAACATATAGGCTTGTATTAAGCAATTAGTATAGTTGATCCAAAAAACCAGTTATGATTAGTTGACAAAGACGGTTTGAATTTAGCAATTGCAATAATGGACTTTTCTTCCCTGTGAGGTTCCAGAAAATACATAGATCTCTTTATAATCAATCCTACTTCCAACCCATATCACTATCCTAAATTCACATTATTAATAAATTGTTCAGAACCGAAGAAGCAACAATATCACATAGATTACCCCATGTTCCAAACCAACAACTGATGTAACTAAATAGGCAAAACTCAATCTGGGTCATGGAATAAGAACACATTCACTCAAACACAACAGTGGAGCCCATGATTATCTTGAAAACAACAACGAATGCTAGTTGTCTAGCAGTTATTGATACCCGCTAAATGTATATTCAAATTGCTATTAAATCTCAGGTTTGTATTAGGTATTCTTTGGTTCCAAACATAGGGCTTACATATCCCCAGTGGGACTGATTACAAAAGAAGGGAGAAAAAACAATAAAATTTGTCAAACACAAAGGTTTAACTTTAAAGGCAAGAGAACTTCATACATCATTCAATATTCCATAGAAACAACAAAGCTATTAAAAATCACTATGCATACCCTAACCGCACACATTTGAAGTCAAAATTTAATCTTTTGAAAAGAAAAGAAAAAAATAGTAGGCAGGCAGATGTAAACAAGTGGATCAAGGCAGTGGATACATGCACATGTTATTTCATCATTGATTTCTGTAAATAAACATGTATCTTGAAAAAAAATGAGACATGAGAAAGGCCCATCACATATATCAAAACACATAATTTAACAAACGTGTGCAACAATTTAAACGAGATACCCAAAATAGATTAATAAAAATGCACATATATAAATACACATATGCACAATGGCACCATTGATTACATATGGAGGTCTAACAAATCCAAAATCCAAAATGGGTCTGACAGAAGTCTAAAATTAAAAAAAGGGTCTCACAGAAATCTCTAAATCAATCATCTAGTAACCCCAGAAAAGATTAAGAAAACTGCACATATATGAATACACAAAGGTACAATTGAATATACATGGAGGTCAATAAATCCAAAATGGGTCTCACAGAAATCTCAAAAATCCATCATCTGGAACCCCTGTTTCTTGCAGTAGATGAATTTATAATTCAGAGGGTAAAGCGATCAAAATACCTGGTTCTTGCAGTAATAATTGAGAACGCCTCACTCGGATCGCAGACAGAGAGAAAGGGAAAGCCGGAAAGGAGACGGAAAAAGAAAGGGAGGTCTTTAAGACGAAGCGGTTGTGTTAGGGTGTGATTTGGTGTATGTATTCTCGATAGGCGTGTCGGTTAGAATACTCCACGTGTCGTCAGGCCATTACCAAAGGTTGTTAGTGGAATTTTCTTTTTTCTTTTTTTTTGGGCATATTTAGAATTTACAAAACGTGAGAAGGAAGAAACAAAGAAAAATTTAAATTTATATTACAATCTTTATGTTTTCAATTACTATAAATTCATTTTTGAAAAATTTTAAAGATTCAAAAGAGTTTTTATCCTTTTCTGATAAAAATAACTAACACTTACTATAGTTGATGTGCATTCATATTTATTTTTAGATATACTCCCTTCTTAAATATAATTTATATTTTATAATAAAAATTAATATTATATTTTGGAACGTATGTAGTGTTTAAAAATAATATTTAAAAGTAGATGAATATTTTTAAAAAAAAAATAAGTCCAAAAGTAAAAATATTTGTCTGCACGTTTTGTTTATAGTTGTCATGTGATACACATATTTGTCTGCAAATAAAAAAATAAAAATAACAATTAATGAGCGAAAGAAATCAAAAATAATAGACGATGAGAGTGGGAGAGAAAAATTAACAAAATATAAAAAATTTGGAGTAAAAAAGTTAAGAGATACTAAAAATCAAGAAGTCAAGAGTCCAAAAGTAAGTATCCCTAGTCATCCCTTATAATATAAATGAATTTCATATTCAATGAACTTAAAAGATGAAAAGTTTTCATTTGAAGAGTGAAAAAGTGTTATGATTATGTTTAAATATTATTCCTGTAATTTTAATTATTTTATAAATTTTGAAATCATTATAGTATTAGTACTGGTAGGAGTTATCAGATTAAGTATAGCAAGTGAGGCAATTACCAATTAGTGGTTGAAATGAGTTTAAAATGTGTATCAATAGTTGAATAATATGTAGGACATTTTATCTTTAACTAGGTATTATAAGTTGAATGATGGTATTGAAGAATATTTATAAAAATAGAATAAATTATATAAGAATTGCAGTACCATTCATTAATACTCTATCCGTTTCAAATTATATGATTATTGTTAATTTTTAAAAATTAATTTAAGATATTTTTAAACTCAAAATTGAGATGTCTCACTAAAAATTATAAAACAATAAAATTTATTATACATTATACTTTTTAGATAATTTATAATATTTATTATTGTATTGATTAGTATTAAAAGAATTTATGTTAATTTTGAATTTAAAAATCTCATAAATTAATTTTAAAAAATTAATAATAATTAAATAATATAGAATGGAGAAAATAATATGCTACCTAGGGTAATTTAAGAGAAAATAAGAAAATCTTATATATGCTACACTTGCAGGGACTTCGGTTACTAAAGGAATATTGAAATAACTTAAAACTGAAAGTAACTAGGCATAGTGTTACAAGTACAATACAAATTAATAAACTTATATATGATAAATAATACGTGACAACTCTATGAAATTCAAATAAAAGGTAAGGATTAACACAAAAGAATGGCCATTATCATATACTATGAATCTTATGAGGAAAATGATAAGTGAATAAAGACCTGTAATAAACAAAAACCATTATAATTACCATTGAAGCTACAAACAATACCCTAAAATATGCATGCATGTATCTCTCTCTCATCAATTGTCAAGTTGAAAATAGTAACGAGATCCAAACCTGTAAATATTTCCCAGCTATCTACTTAACATATATAATAATTATTAAAAATAAAATGATGAAATGCCCTAGCTAAAAATATATAATCAGGAAAATAAATAAATAAATAAAACACACTAGTTTATGCCACGATCAAATTGATAATCAACTGCTCTTAATTGTTAACAATAAAAATTATGCAACATATAGTAGGTTGAGCAAAATTAGTTCTTAATTTGTCAGACCTTCTAATCCTATTAATTAAATGAAAGATATTGCCAAAAGTCAAAACCAAAAATAAGCACCTAGACTTCAACGTGCAAATAATGCAACAAAACCCTTTTTCCTCCTTCAAAAATCTCGGTTATTCCACATTGAAAACAAACCCGGATTCGATCCTTGACCCGATGAATCCCCCGACCATCCAGCATAACTCCCGGCGGGGATATCATAATCCACTTTCACCATCCCAAGCTCCTCCGCCGACGAACTACCGACATTCCCGGACATGGAAATATTTCCTAAATACCCTCCACTATAACTCCCACCGCTTGAACTCCCATTGTTATTATTATCCATAACCGAAGATGAAGATCCACCCATGCCCATAAACCCATGCAAAAAAATCGGATTATTCTGAAGGTAACTATTATAGAACTGATGATTCCCAACAGATTGCTGTTGTTGTTGATTCAATTGTAGTTGAGTTTGTATATAACTTCGGTGGAATTGAGCGTCTTGGGAAAAGTGCGAAATCTCGGGGTTTTGTTGTAAGGTTAGTAAAGGTACTACTGTTGGTTGTTCCTCATACTGTTGTTGCATTAGAGGGTATGCTTGCAATGGGTTTGGACCCGGGTTCCCGTATTGAAAGGCCGACCCGAGAGCTATCATTTCGTCGCGTTTTCGCGACGATTCAATAGCTTGTGCCTCTTTTAGGCGTTTGGCGGCTCCGCCTCCGATGGGTAAAGTGTTGCTTTCGAGGATGCTCTTGACATCGTAACGAGTCATGTCAAAGTTTGTGACGGCGCTGAGGCCTCGGAACTTTATGGCCGCGACGTCGTAGGCCTCGGCTGCTTCTTCCTCTGTGCCTGAATTAATTAATTAATGATTGAATTAATGTTTTGTAGTTTGTTTTAGGCAACTAGATGTGCACATAACGCTTACAAAGTAAATAAATAAATAATGGTTATTTTTAAATGATTAATTAAAGAAATACCATGCTGGACTGACAAACTGATTTAATTAAGGGCCAAGCAGATGAATCACTTCATGCCTTCGAAAATTAGATATACAGAATTGGACTTACATTTTTAATCGAAGACTAGAGAGTAGTATGACGTTTCTAAAATGCTAGTACTATTGTGTATTTTATGTAGATCAAGTATTATCATGTCAATACTATTATATATTTAACTAATATTAAAGTTGTGTTGAATCATAAATTTTTCTTACATGATCTTTTTATAAATGTATCTTTAAATTTAGAATTGAGGGAGTTAATGCTTTGTTAAACAAATTTTCTTTTGAGGGTTAATCAAGGCTAGTATAGAAATATACAAACATAATATCTATATAGAATTTACAAATAAAATTCTGTTTTTTAAGAGAAAAAACTGTGCACATTATACTGGCCACAAGTAAGTTCCATAATTGAGATCTAATTTTACCCACGCACAAAATAAATAAATAATCAAATTTTCTATGAAAAAGAGTTTCTGTAGAGCTATTTTGGCATGTATGTAACCACATAGGAGTGTATATATATGTAAACAGAATATCTATATCAAAAAGTTTTTAAAACTGTTAAAGTTAATATATATATATAGTTACACTGTAATGCATCGGCATAAAAAGCTTCTTGAAAATGACTTACTGAAAGTTCCCAAATAGAGATCCTTGTTGCCAGCAACTCTACCAATTCTTGCTTGCCATCTCCCATGTTGATGATGCCTGCTCATATGCCTCATGAGATAGAGATGGAGGAGAGAGTGGAGAGAGAGAGGGAGAGAGAGGGTTGATTTTTATTACCTTGTAACACCCCTATACATGGATGCACCCCTTGAAAAGCCACTGCTCTTCCTATAATATATTCAATACGAAAATTATTGATTTATTATATAAACCTAGTACATATATGGTTAGTACATATATGGTTAATTAAATATAAATACTAGTTTTGCAGTGCTGCAAAGGCCAGTTAGAATAAAAGATTAAAACTTATCATCATATGCTGCCAATGATTAGTCTGAACTGAAGCATATGTTTTTTAAACAGTTAATGGTGTACGTATTAGACAAATTTGGATTCCAGGTAGTTTAAATTAAATAGTACTCCACTTAGACAAGCCCTTAAAAACTAATTGCATTTGTATAACTGAGGATTGTAATTGTATAATACTTGTTTTTATGAAGGAGTACTCATTTTAAACTGTTTGGATATATGCGGATTCATATTATACACACGGAGAGAAAGAGATTAGACAAATTCCCCTTTATTACGTACCTTCGAATGGAGGCCACAAATTCTTGTCTAGTCATGTGTTTCATATCCTCAAGTTCCTTTTCATAGTTAGTGATCTACATGTACAAAATCATCATTCACAATATGTACTAAATTGTATATGCAATTTTTTGATAATTTTTTTGGTTTCGTATCTTTGTGCACTTTATTTCACTCTACAAGTAACCAACAAAAACATACTGGGAAATTGGTAGTGGTAGATGTTCCCCAGTACTTCAGTGCAGCCATGTCATAAGCCCTAGCTGCTTTCTCTTCTTTGTCATACCCACCTGCTCATATTTAAAATTAAAAAAAAATACAAAAAACAAAAAAACCCCGAAAGATAATTCATATATTAATCAAACTCAAATAAACTCGAAAGAAAGAAACATATACTAATAGTAATGGGAAGAAGATGAAGTTACTAACCCAAGTAGACTGCAAGTTATGAACAAACGTATGGACAAAACCCAAAAGTAATGGCCAAAAAAAATTTGTTAGTCCAATTTATATAGCATATATAAATATAGATATATAAGTAAATAAAAAAGTAGAGAAAAAAAGAAGAAGAGCTTTTTAAATACCTTGGCGACCTTTCCTTGATTGTCCTTCCCTTCTACAACTATTATCCCATAAATGAGCTTCATACCTTCCAGTCCATCTATGCCTATATTTACAAGTAAAATACAATTTAGGTGTTAAATTTAAAGAAACTTAAAATGATTTAAACAAAAAAAAAGAGTTGAATTTCGTAAAAAGGTTGAACACCTAGTTACACCGCGATAAATTGATGTTCTTTGCCCAAATGTATCCAAAGTTCTTCTAGGAGTAGCCTCGACGATGGCAGTCGTGGTACTAATATTATCGTCACCACTAGTTTCACATGTTGAACGCTTGCCACTTCCCATAGACAATGTTAATGATTGTAAATTACTAGCATTTTCAGGCAGATCATAGTTATCGATAGGAGCCACAGTTAAGGTGTTTGGCACTGGCAATAAGCTGTGGTTTGTGAATAGGTTGTCGGATTCATTTGCATGAATTTCATTATAAACAAGATCTGAAGTCTGGTTTTCTGATTTTCCCATGCCAAGAAAGTCTGCAACCTTTGGTACCTCATTGCTTCCTTGAACATTAATCAAATTCCACTCTACAAAATACGCAAAAGGAATTATGGAAAAATGATTGAAGGTATGACATAAAGAAAGAGATTATTCTGTATAAATAACTACAAGATTCTGTATGTGAAAAAGCTCACTCAGTGAGCATTAGACTGTATAACTTTTTGAATAAGAGAGAATTAAAATGAATGGAATTGAAGAGAAAAGGGATAATAATTAAAGGAGCTATGGAAAAATGATTAAAGGTATGCGGTGTAAAGAAAGCGACAACTACAAAAAATATTTATGTGAAATGGTGTCGCGCAATAACCATCAGACTGTATAGTATTTTTGAAAAAAGAGAAAATTAAAATGAACTATACCTTGATTTTGAAATATTGGATTGCCGATATTGTCGCTCACTAACCCTAGTGAAAAATGATGGGATTGAGATGTCTCATGAAGATGGGTAGGAAAAGAAGGATGAGTAGGAGAAAGAGGAAAGGAGAGCCAGTTGTTCGAATTCATGGCTTCTTGAGGATTACTACTGATCTGCTGCAAATGATCAGTCAATTGAAATCCTCCTGCAAATATTAAGACAACAAACAAGTCACAATATGAGCATTATTAGCACATTTAGAGTTATATATTACGTAAGAAAATGAGCTTCCATATACATGTTTACCCTAGCTACCAAATGGAGAGTTTTTATCTGAAATTTTATGCTTGGTAAAGGAGTAAATAATAAAGAAGGGATTGGAGAAAGATACGGAGAAAAAGATGGTACAAGAATTTAATCTCTCCTTTAGGTCCCCTACCAACCCTTTATGCAATGGTCATTTTAAGTGGTCTTGACTCATAAAAAAATTATAAATAAATAAATAAAATGGTAGCTCCAAACAAGAATAATAATTGAATAAGAAAGGGCACGAGCGTCTTACTATAATAAAGATTTATAGTGGTCCTCCAGTCTTTGTACTAAGACAAATTCTTAATTCCAACTGTAAAAATCCAATTCACCTTCTGTCTCTACCCCCACTTGGTTTATTGGAACTCTCTAATTTCTCGGTTAGTGTAAAAAATGACTCCCAGAAGCCCAGCATTCCCACACTATGCAAATCATCTCATTGGACTAAACTACATGTACAATCCCAATCCGCTTGTGCAACCATTTGGTACAGGGAATTTTTCGAAGGAAAATTTAAATTTTCACAATGTTAGCTTTATATATATATATGTGTGTGTGTGTGAGTCCCATTAGTTATTTCTATAAAAAAAATTATGAAAATATCAATGTAAAAATATCAATTCTCTTGTTATATATTGACATAAATATATTAATAAATACATGGGCAGATATTTCATCCATCCCAATATCTAAGTCTTATTTACACTATATTTCTATGTAAATAATTATAAGACCAAAGAACTTTGAGTTAAATGGGAGAATTGACAATTCTGGAGAAAGGAAATATACGTACACATACAAGATACTCTCTAATTTAGGAGAAAACACAAATAATAATAAATAAAATGAGTTAAATGGAACTCTCAATTCTGGAAAAATTAAGGAAGTATATACATATAAGATATCATAAGATAATTTTTTTAAATATTTTTATTTATTATTAGAAGATAATAACCACCTTAATTAACCCTAAGAGAGAGTCTTTAATTGTGTAGCCATCAAAAACATGTGTAGCTAGCTGTGGATCCCCGAGCAGCCCTGCTGCATGTGATAAAGATTTATTTATGGACATGCAATATTTTATGAAAATATCCGACATCTTTTGCTCAATAAAAAATAGATTAATTAAGAGGAGAGAGAGAGAGAGAGAGAAGGATTTTGTTTGGGTTTCCAATTAGAAATCTGTTGACCATGTAATTGGAAACCGCACTATTCAAAAGGTTAAAGAAATATTTTCAGTATGTATTTATTAGTTTAATAATAATGTGTTGCAGTGTATGTCTTCTGCAAAATATTGTAGAAGCTTGTATAGCTCTTTGTTTATGTGCTTTCTGTCTTCCACTCAGGGGGGGGGGGGGGGGGGGGGGGGGGGGGTCAAGACATCTCTAATATAATTCCATGGTTTTGATTATATATTAACTAGGGTTTCGATGCTCAATCTGGTAGTAAATAGCTTTATGTTTAAGATTTTAGGGCAAGGGAAATTAAATTAAACAGTAGTCTGCGTCAAGAAAAATATCCAATATGTTTAAATGTTTCCTAATATTTACATGTAAGAAAGCGTTACACATCAAACCATCACACCGAATAATTTCTCCATTCATGTGAATGATAAAATTACGGGCACCAAAATGAAAAACAAATAAAAAGGCCCTAATAACACAACTTTTTCTAATACATATATATCGCGAGCATAAAAGGAAGTTCTATATAAGATATTAATAATGCACTTACAAAAAATGATTCTTGTCCCACAGTTGCAATTTTTTCTAGTACAAAATGTATAATTATCTTTATTGTTCATTGAATAATAGAAAAATAAAAACGCACACAGAAAAATGGAGCTGGAAAAATTCAAACTCACAATGCCACAAAATAAAAATCAAGAAGGATCATTGTAAAACTCAGCGATTTATATGGGATCAGAGAACTCATATAGATTTGCTTTTGTACATACTCATTAATCTAGGCCATTTACTGGTGTTGTATGTACAATTTTATTCTTCTCCTAGTCATAGGTCCTCCTGGCTCATGTGAAAACCTAAATGCCATAATTGTGCACACTTAACTCTTATAATCCACATTGTTCATATACACACGTGAATACATACAAAACATATTATAAATTTGTAATGTTTTTATTAAAAAACCTATAATTATTATATAATCAGTTCATTTGCAAATAATATGACTTATAATCACAAAGTTAACCTGGCTAAAAACTTAAAATAAAGTATAAAACTTATCCCCTAAACATTGAAAATAAAACAAATGTAAACAAGAAAAAAACAATCACCTGCCATTGTTGATGACACGATTCCCTCCAACTTCCTGAAGATATTGAATATGATGATTATATATACACACACACAGAGTATATATATGTATATATAAGGCTAAGTTGACTGGAGTGTTCCTGCAGAGGAGGCAGGACCCACGTCTCCCGCCTTCTTCAACCCCTAAATAAACCTACAATGGATTATAAAAATGAAATAAGAACCCTATCTCAAAAACCCTTTTCCCAAAAACAATAACAACAACAATAATAATAATTTGTTTTCATTAAACAATATAATATATTTCCCATTAAGAGTAGGTAATTAGTTGCAGAAACAAAAAGAATAAAACCTGAATTTATCGAAATGAAAAACTGTATAGAAGGTTGAAATGAGCTTAATTACTATATATTCAACTGACACTTATGATCAGGAAGAAGATTCTCTCTTTCTCTCTCTCTCTCTCAAAATGTATAGCGTTGGAAAATGGGGAGAGAGATGGAAAGTTGGTGAATACAGGTGGTGGGGATTCGCCACAGGCCGTTTAAGGTAAATACAGCATTTAGTTTTATCAGACCTCCAAGTCTTTTCAGTTTTTGAGGCCATACACAAAGGAATATGACCGCCACGTGGCAGTTGAAAGTTTGGCCTTTCATTGTGTTTTAATTAATTTCATTTTTCTGAATCCTTTTGCCTTTTGGTATTCTGCAAGCTTCGACTCCTACAGACAAATTTTCAAACCCTTGTTTTTGGTAGAATGATTATGGTACCATTCTTTCTTCTTGGGTACGTTCTTCAAATATTATGCATTTACCGCTGCTAAAGAGTTGCGTTGATTCCGATAGTTCTGGACTGTTTTAAGTTTGATTGCAATTGTTTAGTTTTACTGAAACTTAAGTAAAAACAAACTTGTAATATTATATTATAATATTATTGAATTTCAAAATTTCCGTTTACACTTGAAATTTACAATTTTTGAAAAGTTTGTGAAGAAACTATTGATTCCTTGGATTTCAAAAACTTTTTGCTCATGAATTGTACAAAATTCAAGTTTACTTCACAAAAAATAAAAGAAGAAAATTTTCATAATTCAAGAAGAAATAAGTTTGAGCTAGGTTACTCAAAACCTAAAAAATATTTGTTACTTCATTAAACACCTCTACCATTAACTCTATTACCTTGCAGCTTTCAAAAGTCATTACTTTTGTGATTATAATGGAAGTTCTAAAGGAGTAAGGAATCCACGTTTTAAACATCACTGGAGGACTAAACATATTGGACTAACCCATTTATGTTTCGCGGATGACCTTATGCTCTTTTGCCATGGTGATGCTACCTCAGTGAGAATTTTGCAGACTTGTCTGAAGCAATTTAATTTCTAGTGTTTCTGGACTGCAGATAAATGCTACCAAAAGCATATGTTTCTTAGCTCATGTTCCTGTAGACCAATCTGGGTCTATTAAAATCTGTTTGGTTGGGAACCTTCCCTGCAAAGTTTCTGGGGCTGCCTCTTATCACAACAAAGTTGACCCTTGCTGATTGCCAGCCACTTCTTGACAGTCAGGAAAAGAATCCTTTCTTGGACAAACAATTTCCTCTCTTATGCTGGTAGACTGCAGTTAATAAAGTCTGCTCTCTTTTCTATCCAATCTTTTCGGGTTGTTCACTTCCTACTTCCTGCAGCTGTAATGAAGATCAGAAGCTCCTTAAGCAGATTCCTTTGGAAAGGAAACATCGCAATAAAACATGGTGCTAAGGTTTCTTGGAGTAAAATTTCATTACCATATAGTGAAGGTGGTTTGGGAATCAAATTGCTAGAGGACTGGAATTCTGCTCTTACAAACTTTGGCAGATTATTATCCTTTCTTCTAAATCATTAATATGGGCCTTATGGGTTCGATCTCACCATATTAAGAATAAATACTTATGGTGCCTATCTATTCCACAGGACTGCTCTTGGATTTGGAAGAAAATTCTTAAATCAAGTGCTATGGCAGCGCAGCACGTCAGATACAAAATTGGGAATGGTAAGTTAGTCCGTGGTTTGATCCATGGCTCTCTGTTGTTCCCCTGGCGTCCTCTGTTCACTCCTCTCTTATCCGCAACTCTGGGCTTGGTCAGATTCACTATAAGAAAATATGTCATCAACGATCAAATGTATCAGAGACCGCATGGTGCGGTCGCTAATTCTATTTTTAGCGACCTCAGTTGAAATTGGTTGGTACTAGTAATAGCGACCGCTAATCGATCACTATTATAAATTTTCCCTCTTAAAAATTGGGCGAAGATGTTGGCGCGTGAATTTTCTACAATGGTTCACTAGTAGCGACCGCTTAGCTGTCGCTAAATATGTCACTCTGTATCAACGACCGCATACGGTCGTTAAATGTAGGAAGTCTGACCGTTTCAACGACCGCCGATTCTTTTAATACATATCAGTCACAGAATCGTATTAGACTTACAGAAAAGAAAGAAAGAAAACAAAAGACGAGGAAGAGAGGTAGGAAGAGAAAAATAGAAAGAGAGAAAGCGGAGGAGCCCCTCGTAGCCGATCGTCATCGCCACTCACCGTCCCCACCTTCTGCCTCCCCGTACTACCCTCTGTGGTGTTAGCAGGTTCCTCTTCCTTGTTTATCGCCACATGTTTTACTTACTACATCTCATTTTTTAAGATTCGTTTGTTGATTAATTTGATTGTTATATTTATAAATAACTTTAGGCTTCTTGCTATTTTGATTACTGTAACACTACTGTAGAATTTGTTTGAGTGCCTTACATCATAAATTGAAATTCTACCATGAATCCTCGAATGATTTTCTAATAATACATTATACATTGACTTGTAACATTTTGCTTACTACTGCTGCGTTTATTGAATGATTTTCTAATAATACATTCTATATTGTGTTTATTGCCTTGTAACATTTCACTTCGGACTCCAAATAAAAGGAAAGCTAAGCTTTGCTAATGCTTTGTTGATGTTGAAATTTATTTCCTTTTCCTTTTCCTTTTTATTTTTAATTTATTTAATTTCATTTAGAAATTAAATTATATTATTTTATAATGGGGATACATGTCTTTTCTTTGTTTTAGTTTCCCCCTATTCTTAAGAATATGATAAGTATTTTACATTTGTTAAAGTATTGCTTGTTTGTTTTAAAATTTAATAGAAGTTGCAAAAGCCTCTTGTTTGTTTTAATAAAAGTTGTACTACGCCTCTGATTATTCATAAATGAACACTTAAATTAACAGGTTAGCATTGTATAATCTAATTATATTGTATGTTTAAATTATAATCTAATTACAATTTAGGAGTACTTGTATAAGCTGCAACAAATAAGAAAAAATTGGAACCCAGCTCCAATTTTTAACTTCAAATTTATACCTTTCATATGTAATCCTTAATTCCAAAAGTTATCTTCAGAAGGAGCTTAAATTAATCAACTTTTGAGAATTTTTTTGATATTATATATTATATATTATAATATAATATATAATATAAAATATTATTATATAGTAATACAATAATATTAAAATGATATAAAAAATAAAAAATACAAATAATATAATATGATATAATTTAAAATAAAATAATATAATATAATTTAAAATAAAATAATATAATATAAGTTAAAATAAAATAATATACTATAATTTAATTTTAAATATTATATCATATTATATACAATAATATAACATAATAAAATTACAAAGAAAAAAAATTAACAACTTATAAAAAAATACAAATAATATAATATGATATAATTTAAAGTAAAATAAAATAATATAAGTTAAATTAAAATAAAATAAATAATTTAATTTTAAATATCATATGATGATATATACAATAATATAATATAATAAAATTAAAATGAAAGAAAGAATAAAAAAAAATACAAATAATAGAATATGATTTAATTAAAAATAAAATAAAAATAATATAATTTAAAATAAAATAAAATAATTTAATTTAATCTTAAATATCATATTATATTTTATACAATAATATAATATAATATAATATAATAAAAAAAAATAATATGATATAATTAGAAATAAAATAAAATAATTTAAAATAGAATAAAACAATATAATTTAATCTAATTTAATTTTTAATTACATAAGATATTTGATACAATAATATAATATAATAAATTATAACATGTATCAGATTCTCATATTAGTTAAGACTGTTGCATATATAAGATCATATTCAGCTTAGAAACCCATTTAAATTATATCACGACAGAGACCTCATTCTAACGATTTGAGTTTGGGCAATCTCGGACGAATTAGGGCCCGTCCTCCTTGTATTTGTAGCAACACCTCTACCACCACTGCTATACCTTCCACTGCCACCACCTCCGCAACCGCCCTGGTAGTATTTATTTATAATATGTCAAGTCTCACTCACTTGTAACAAGCGTTTCCACTGCCACCTCCTCCGTAGCCGCCACCACCACCATCGTATCCACTGCTAACACCATATTGCCCATGGAAGGAAGTCAGATTAGTGGATTAAGAAATAGAATTGAATTTATTGGAAGAATTTTCACATTAAGACCAATTAGGGAGACGTCTGTCTCCCTACTTGCTTTTCATGTGAAAATTCTTTTAATAAATTCAATTCTGAAAAAGGAAACTAGAGAATGATATACCTGCATCGCGACTATCGGGGACAGAGATGCGTGAGCATCTAACGAGATTGTCGGTCATCCCATTTGGTAAAATTATTACTTCAGACATAATCAATGGGTTTGGCGAATCTCATAATTGGGTTTGGAGAAACATCTTTTAGGCATTGTCTTATTGGTCTATTAATTTGATTTGTCATAATCTCGATGTGATGCATATTGAGAAGAATGTGTATGTTCAACAATGTGTTCAACAACCAATATGGGATAAATTCACTGATCTTAGTCGTTTCTTTAGAGACATATTCAAAAATGTTAAATGAAAATGACATGTCTATACTTGAGAAGAACATCATTGAGATCACGTGTAAGCTTGAAAAAATATTATCTCCTAGTTTTTTTTGACTCCATGGAGCATTTACAAATCCATCTGCCCTATGAAGCTCGTGTTAGTGGTCCAGTTCAATATAGATACCCTTTTGATTGCGTGATGGGAAACCTTAAGAGAAATGTGAAAAATAGAGCTTACGTCGAGGGGTCTATATGTGAGACATATAATTTTGATAAGATATCTACATTTGTCTCAGACTATTTTCCCGACGAAGTCTTAACAAAGGCCAATCGAGTCCCGAGACATGATGATGGGGGCAATGTTGAACTAAATGGTCAATTTTCTGTATTCGGTCTACCGGGTTGCGCTTATGAAAAAGGGAAGCACGTATTTCTCTTTGAGCGAGAATTACATGCTGCACATACTTACATTCTTCTAAATTGCAAGGAGATTGGCGAATTTGTGAGGTATATATGTAAAATTCATATTTAACTTTATATCTTAACCTGTAATCTCATATATTTATATGTTAATGTTTATAATACATGTATAGATCATACGATGACGAGTTAAAAGAAAATCAAAATGGCATCACTGATAAAGATATTCAACGCAGTCGTGATCAAAATTTTGCATTTTGGTTAAAGGACAAAGTAAGTTAGTTAAGTTAATTAAGCACGACTTTTCACGTATTAATTTATGAATTCATTTTATTTAATAGAATTTATGAAGTGGTAATTCATAATTTACAAAAATTGTTGTAGGCTCTTAATGACGGAATGATTCCTTCAAATGTACAAGCCCTAGCTATGGGCCCAGACAGGGACCAATTCAGCCACAATGGTTATAAAGGAAATGGTAGTGAATTTCATATAAAGACATATGTTCGCGGAAAAAAGAACAACTAACACTAGAATATATGTTCAAGGAGATTGTTACAATGAGCTTGGTCGTGCCTTTTATGGGGAGTTGAAGGAAATCATAAAGTTGTCGTACAAGGGTACTTATGGGGGTCAAATTAACTTGTTTAAGTGCCGTTAATTTGATTCAAAAAGAGGTCTATGTGTTGATCGACATGGAATCGTCGATGTTGACCTCCATAGGTTCACGTACGTCAACGCACCATTTGTGTTGCCAACTTAAACAGTACAAGTATACTACATTCCTAGTCCTGTTAGGAAAAGGGATAGACCGCCTGCAGATTGACAAGTTGTAATTCATACTCCCGCGCACAGTCATGTCCAACTAGTAGACGGAGAGTTCTACCAGGAGGAGATGTTATATAGACCTCTCATAGTAAATGTAGAGGACAATAATGAACTAAACCAAGTAGAATGTGGAGATGAACCCGATGAATTGGATCCCGAGTCAATACATGTGCAAGATGATTTTGATACTGAGGAGGAAAAGTTATTGACTGACACTGACACTGAATCTGAAGAAGATGATGGTTATGAATCTCCACATTATGTTCAAAATGATTTTGACTTAGACAACGATTTTCATTGAACTGTATGTTTAGTTTTACTTGTATTACGTACAATTACATATATACATGTTCTCTATATTCTTGTCATGTTCATGTACATTTCATTTATAGCTGTCGTAGTTAACTATTACATACAATTACATGTTATTATTGTCATTTTATTTGTGTATATATTATCATATAACTCAAAATAACATCCTAAAATTTTTATTTATAGATGTTTACTTCAGCAGAGCCAAGAAAATGTAGCTTGGGTCGGGGTCCGAATCAGATCCCGAATGCCCCGGCTAATCCGGAGGAGCGAATTCACATCCAAATTTGACCTCCTCCCGACAACACGTAAGTTATATAGCTATCATATTAGCATTGTTGTAGATACTTTCTGTAAATTATTTTAAATATTAAAATAAATTACTTATCTTTAATGTAAATTATTGTATATTTTGGTGATTTTGTAGATAACAAGATTGTAAAATGCATTTCACAGTTATGTTTACAGAATTGGCCTACACCAGTGATTATGTGGGCGAGCACACCTCTCGCCCACAAAGATGAAGTATGGGCAGAATTTCAAGCACACATATATATATTTTTAATTCTATAAGATAATTTAATTAATGAACTCATATTGTTTTATAGTGTTGGTGATTATATTATCACCGTTGTAATATTATTATTATTATATTTTTATTTGCATAAAATGTATAGATGGGACGACGTGCATGTAGTAATAATATAGACACTTTTTTTGGCAAAAGTGCATTGTCCGAACTAAAGATAACTTGAACAAAGAAAGACATAAAACCTTGCAGAATGCTTAGATTGACCATCCAGGAGAGGTTGAGTTGTACATGCATGAGTATTGCATTTGGTGGTGCGTGAAGCCCATATGGGCTAATATGTGTGAGCAGTAGAAATCTGAGAGCTGTGCTAAGCAACACAAGACTGCCGCCACAAACAGAGCCTTAGGGCAGCTGAAGGTGATCGACAAAGCAAAAGGCACCTATAGGAGCGGCAGTACTTCACAGTTGCAGCATATTACTGCCAGGGTACTTATTTTGCAATGTATTTTTTTATTTTATGTTTATAGTCATGATATTAGTATGAGAGCATCTGATTAATATATATACATATGTATGGATTCTGAGTTATATTTGTAGGAGTCTACATCCCAGGGTCAGTCTATCCATTAGCTGGATGTGTACATGGCCACCCGCGATGGAATGCTTGAAGCGTTCCATATACATGAAAGTTTTTGTAACTTGATATATTGTTTATAATTTTTAACGTCAGTCATTCTTTAGCGTAATTAATTATGTATAACATATTTAATTTTTAACTTGATGATAGAAACTTATAACGCATTAATGGATTAGCGTTATCCTGTTGGCACCTCGTGGTCGCTGATATATTAAGAATTAGGTCAAAGGTCAAGGACAATGGCGTCAATCGTCTATCAGTGGCATATGCAATTTTGCCACGAAGTCTACTCAGTCATTAGGCCACGCACCGACGCTACATACTGCTATTAACTATGTTAGAGCTATCTGTCAAGATCGTGAACTTCTTCATACACTAGGCACACAGCTATAGTCTCTGGATTCGAATGAGTTAGCAGATGTAGTGGCGAGTGCAACACAGCAGCCGGATGACTCCGAGATAATTTTAGTACTTATTATAATTAAATTAATCAATTATATTTAACATGTTTTATTCTTTTAATTTGTTACAGGCCTGTTTGGACGATGATGCGTGAAGACATAATATTTTTCTACCTTTGTATTGTTTTTATTTTTTTACCGGCTATATGTAAGGATGTTTATATTTTGATGACATTTGTATATAGATTTTACGTTGGGTTATTTATATTTCAATTCGAATAAATTTTATTATATATTTTTAGATATAATGAATGAATTAGTAGGAGTTTCTTTATATATATATATATATATATATATATATATATATATATATATATATATATGATTTGATATATGTTGGGATATAAAGCAAGTACAAACAGGTATAATTGTTTTTGGAAAATCCACAGAATAACCATTTTTTTTAATTATTATTTAGTATCAGCGACCACCTGCAGTCGCTAATAGCTTTCAGTGATAGTTAAATTAGCGACCGCATGTGTTCGCTAAAGGCATTAGCGACCCAAATAATGCAATTTTATTAAAATATTTATTTATTATTAGCGATCGCATTTGATCGCTGATATCTTTTAGCGATGCTACAGTAGCGACCTTTCTGCGATCACTAAAACCTTTTAGCGATCAATACTATCAGCGACAGCATTCGGTCGTTGATGCTGGTCATTGACACATGGTGTCACGTCAGTCTGAAGATGACTCAGCATAGCGACCAATGCAGTCACTAATATAAGTCACTGAAACGTTGGTCGCTGATAACGATCATCGGAGTCCAACCGGCGAGTAGATTATTTGCGATCCCCATCAGCGACTGCATATCTATAACCGATAGCAGTCGCAGATAAGCTAGTTTTTGTAGTGATTGCTACAGTCAGTAATATTATTCAAAATTCCGTCTGAAAATTACCTTCTTTAGATCACAACGATATCATTGCTTTCTGTGGTTCTTTTAATTATTCTAATTATTCTAGGCAATGTAATTATGTAGCTTCAGATATCTTTTTTTGGGATCGTACTCCAGTTGATGATGTAAAAGCTGAAACTATATGGGATTTTATTAGACATCGTAGGCAACCTATTATGTGGGAAAAATTAAACATTAACCCCGAGGATATAATTCACACTTTGGCTAGCTTATCACAAAGGATTAAGAACCATGGATAGATGACTTGGCTTTGGAATTGACATAAATACAATGTGTTTTTTGTAGGAATGAGATGGAAACTTTCAAACATATATATTTTTCAGCTGCTACTATTTCTTTTAGGTCCTTGTTTCTGTTATGAAAAGATGTGGTTGAAGAGGGTACTCTAGGTGCTGGGAACAAATTACGAGCTACATTTTAGCGTGCTCTAATTATGGAGCCTAAAGTGATGTCATGAAGCTTGGGTTCCGTGTTGTGGTTTATTATCTTTGTCAAGAGAGAAACGCACGACATCATCAAGGTAGACCATTCCAGTTAGAACTATTGTAAAGGATATTTTGCATACTATAAAATGTAAACTTAATACTTATACGAAGTTTCAGAAAGTCAAGTCTAGATCCAATTTTAGGCACTTACAGTTGTAATCTTATATAGTCATGACCTCACAGGACCTGTCATATGATTTCTATGCTATATCGTGATTGGGGATCCCATTTGTATTCTTTTTTCCTCTTAATACAATTTAATTTAGCAAAAAAAAGTCATTATAAGAAATATTGTTGATTATGATATATATATATATATATATATATATATATATATATATATATATATATATATATATATAATCACTTATCAATAAATAAAATAAATACATGTTTTGTCCCAATCTTCCTTATTATTAAAAAAAAATGACATTTTTTGCGCTAAAGTTGTACATTTGCTCATGGAATGGCAATTCAGTGTTGAAAATATCATTTTCCTTATGTTCTCCGTTGAGTTTATAAATTTGGATTCAAACCCTTTCTTTTTGGATTGAAAATTATGGATGTAGATTTGTAAAATTGCCATAATCCTAAAACTTCACAAGTTATTTTTACTTACTTTAATGATATTATTAATGTAAAGATTTACTTTTAAAAAAAAAAAAGAGTTTTTAATCATGAGATTGGCATTAAAAGCTAGATTTCAGAAAGTGACTAGAGAGAAAACTTAAGAAAAGCCAGATCTTGGCGGCTAGTACTGCAGCTCTTTTTGCTGCAGATCCTGCGACTATTCGCGGGGCGTTTGCGTGGATACCATAGAGGCGCAGTTCCGTTGGATTGCGTTGAAGATTCGAAGTTGTTCCAGAATTTTCCATTGTCTCCATTCAAGCTTGGATAATCGCTAAACAAATCTAAATCTCTGAATTAATATGTTTTCGCATGGATCCTGTTTTAGGATTTCGAAAATTGTTTTTAAAAGTTGAAATTTCGCTGCTTTTATGTGCCAAAATTCCTGCAGATAATAGGTGTCCCTTTCCTAGATGACTTTGTCTTATTCTTAGGCTCTTCATTAGGATCATTCCTTCTATTTTTCTTAGACCTATCTGCTATTCTCTTGGTTGTTGGAGGCAACAATAATGTCACATTGACATGAGGCCATTCATTTAATCCCCCTATTGAATTTAACAAGTGGTGATACGATTTCAGATAAGTCTCTATATAATAGAATGAATCCACATAGTTCTCAATAGGTTGTTCCATGTGAAGGATTCCAACTGCTACGCGGTGGTAATAAATGCCTGATAACTGCCATACCCCACATGAACAAGTTCTAACCTCTAGACCTTATATTTTCCACTCTTATCAGACACTTCAAATTTGTGACCCTCGTCCTACTCATAGTTACAGTAATTAGCTAACTTCATGGTCCTATTAACCTTTGTCATAATCTCAGGACATAATTTTCCCTCATATTTTAGTATATCATCTTTCTTGGAATGAATTCTACCCATCACTTGTGTTTTTATAAATTCAAACATAGTTAGTAATGGTTTATACTTAGCCTCTAAGATCCAACTATTAAAACATTCAAATATGTTATTAGTCACAACATCACATTTGGTTTCATAAGAAAAAAAATGCCTTGGCCCAGAATTTAGGAGGAATATTTAACAAATGAGTGTGAGCATCCTTACTCTCCTTCCTAATGTTAACAATTGCCTTTTTGAAGTCATGATGATTATTTGCCTTGGCTTCCCTCTAAAACCTTACCTCCAAGGTTGCTCTGTAAGACCCCGAATTTTATGAAATATAAAATTTAATTTTTTTTCGTATATATTTTTCCTGAAACAGTAAGTGGTTAAATTAACAAAATTGAAAGTTAAAGATGTTATGTGCAAATTTTATTTTGTCGGACAATATTCGCTTTGTCGGGGAATATTCGTTTGGTCGGGGAATATTCGTGCCGTACGACGGCGCCGAAATAACTAATTATTGGTGGACCCCACAACGGAATATTTGTCGGATATAGAAAACGACAGAAGTAACTTTTTTAAATAAAAATAGTCAACGGTGTTAACTGTTAAAATACCGGTGATAAAAAAAATAGTAGCATACGATAATTTATGGTATTTTACTGTAGCACGCGGTACTCTACAGTAGCACACGGTATTGCACAGTGTCTCATATTATTGGTCTGATAATTGATACCGTAACTGTTACGCATCATTTCATCGCTGATTGTCACTGCATAATATTTTATATTATCAATTCAATAATTGTTGTTACACAGTATTTTGCATTATTGATTCAATAATTGTCATTATACTGTATTTTATATCATTGAGTCAATAATTGTTGCTGCACTGTTTTTAAAATTATTGAACCTAATAATTGTCACAGTAGCAATTATACTATAATTTATATTATTAAATTAATAATAATTTGTAACGTGTTTATTACATTATTGTTGAATTATTGTTGTAGCATTATTTATTATATGTTGGACCCACAGGAAGAATAAATAAATAAAATAAAAATATTATTATTTTATGTGAATAGTAACGTGAATAGTAAGAAACATGTGGACCCATTGGTGGGGCCCACATGGTTGGTGAAGAAATTGAAGAAAGATTTTGCACGAGGCTGCTGGCTGCTGAATTATTCAGCGTTAGCATGCCAACAACCCCCACCTACCACTGCATAGTGCCCTCTTTTCTCCTATAAATAGCTTGCTCAGCTGAATAGAAAAATCACACCTCAAACATAAAAATTTTCTATAAGAATTTTATGAGTTTTCTCTTAGAATAGTAAGGCTATTTTGAGTGTTTAAAAGCCAAAAGGAGTGCATGAATTTTTCAAGTAAGTATTTTATTAAAGAGTAGTAATTTCATAAATTCCTATTTTTCACGGTATTCACAAATCTTCCTTTAAAAGACTCTTCTTTGAGAAGATTCATTTTTAAAAGCTTTCTTTGGAAGATTTATTTTGGAATATTATTTTAAAAACTATTTTAAAGTAGTTATATTATACTACAAAAATTATGTTAAATATATATAATTTTGATAGTTCATATTATACGAATTATCATACACCTTGAAATTTATATGTGGTAATTACTAATTTTATTATAAATATATAGGTTGATCAAACTCATTTAAGTCAATATCCAGTCACGTGTTAAGATAAGGAATATTATTCTTTTCACACTATTAAATTTGTTACGGTAAGGATACCATCTTTTTCATCTTCCATTATTCAAACTTACTATGGTAATGGATTATCATTACTTGATTCTCGAAAATAATATTGTTTCTTCCTTACTCATAAGATGTGCCTTTTATTTCCATGTATTAATTTGTGGGAATAACCTTACAGCGCGGATTACCGCCTGTTGGTGAATAACCTTTCGTATTCATTCCTTATTAATCTCTGAGAATAACCTTACTGCGCGGATTACCGCCTGTTTGGTGAATAACTCTTCGTATTCAATTTTTATTAAATTGTGGGAATAACCTTACGGCGCGGATTACCGCCTGTTGGTGAATAACATTTCGTATTCATTCCTTATTAATCTCTGAGAATAACCTGACTACGCGGATTACCGCATGTTTGGTGAATTACTCTTCGTATTCATTTCTTACTTGTCTCTTGTTGGTAAAGTTTCCTGAAATGAATATATATTCTTTAATAGTTTGCGCTCCATCTAATATCATTTCAACTGAACCTTCCTATTTTTTCAAATCTTTCTGTTGAACCTTAACTGTTATTCTGAACTGTGGATCTTAAATATCATTCTTGAATTTTAGTCCACATCATGTTGGCAATTTGGACATTATTTGAATATGCACAAAGAAAAATCATAAACTTTTGATATTTATTGATCATACTGTTTCTTCTGATTCATCATCTATATCACGGTTGTTATTCTAATCATCAAGAACCATGTTGTTGTGAATATCTGTGGCTTGGGGCATAGTTGATAGGATAAAGGCGATATAATTATTGTGTCTTTTAGGGCACGTGGTGAATATTCTCTTTGGCCTGGGGCAAAGATGAACTGTTGTTGGTATGATTATGACCAAAGGCTGAAAACTGGCATAATCATTACCGTTGGTGTTATATTTGAATATCTTTGGCTCGTAATGCAAAGATGAATTATTAACTGACATGATTATAATCAGGAACTGAAAATTTATATTATCATGACCAACGATGTTTAAGATGATAAAAGTTGAAGCGAGTGGACATTATAGTCTGTATTATTCTTCTAATAGATTGCTCTTTCCGCTGCTATTATTGATACAAAACTTATTGTCTATTATATTCAATTAAGAACTCATCTGTTGAAGGCTAATGATAATTTATTTGTCGTTATCTTAGTCATGATATTTCTTACTGGGCTATTTGAGCTCACCCTTTCTTTTGTTCCATTGTTTTTCAGAAAATGAGAGAGTAGCCGGGTCTAGCAGGGGAATGGAGTGACGGTCCGAGTGATAGCTATTGTAGTCTTCACATGTTGTATATAGTGTGGCAATAATAGTAAAGACTTAGTTGTGTATTATTGAATTTGTATTTCTGTTCCATGTACTACTTGTATTAGAAATTTCGTATTTCATGGCGTCTCAAATTGGGCTATGTAGGCCTAGATTTGGGGGCGTCACATTTTGTATCCGAGCTTAGGGATATGATCTTTAATGGAGATCTGGGGTAGAAGTAGGAGGAGAGAGGAGAATAGATTACGTCACTAGTATGTCCTACATAAAATTTTGTTATCTAATAAGTTAGCTTGAATGTGGGGACAAGAAGTGACGAGTCAGTTTGTTTAACTAACCTTTATCTTATGACCGCAGTTAAGAATGACTTCTAAAAATCAGGGAATAAATTATCCACTGCCCGAGGCGAACGTAGCTGAGAATCAGGAAGCTACAAACAATCCTCCTGCAGCTTCAGAAAATAATGCTGGTGATCATGCAAATCAGAATGGTTTCTTTAGAAACTTCATGCAATTTATCCAAAATCAGCCGAGGGGAGGTCGTAACGATGGAAACGCTGATAATTCAAGGATTGTCACCGTTAAACAATTTAAAGAGTTGGGACCACCTGAATTTTTCGGGAAGCCTGAACCACTCAAAGCAGAAGCATGGTTAAAGCAAACGACAAAAATCCTTGATGTCCTGCGATATGCAGATGATCAGAAGGTGTCATTCGCCACCTTTATGTTTCGAGGGGAGGCAGACCATTGGTGGGAGGCGGTAAAACGCATCCACCATTCGGCTCTCAAAATGTCTTGGCTGGAATTCCAAGAGTTGTTCAACGAAAAGTATTTTCCAGAAAGCATCCGCCATATGAAGGAGGTGGAGTTCATAAAACTAGAGCAAGGAAATATGTCTGTTTCACAATATGAAGCTAAGTTTGCTGAACTATCTCGTTTCGCGACTCATCTAGTGGATGACGAAGCACGGATGAGTCGGATGTTCTTACGAGGTTTGAGATTCGAAATTCGTCAACAACTTAGCTCTCATAAATTGACCTTATATTCAGATGTTGTCGATAGGGCTCAAAGGGTAGAGCAAACAGATGAAAAATTGCAGTCAAGAGTCAATGATCAGCGTAGAGAGAGAAATGACAACAACCACAGGAACGAGAACCATAAGGGAGGCAACCAGCACTTCGGTAGTAATCATGCATCGAATAATAGAAGAGGAGAATCCAGTGGAAATAATTTCAAGAGAAAGAGATTCCATAATGATTATGGAAGAGCACCGGCACCAGTACCAGCACCGGCACCAGTACCAAGGGGAGGAGATCGACCACCGGTAAGATGTTACAAGTGTGGTCAGGAGGGCCACATCAGCCCAAACTGTACTCAACAGTCCAAGTTGTGCTATAGTTGCGGAAAAGAAGGTCATGTGGCTCGATTTTGTCCTGTTTCAAAATCAAGTCTTGCTGCAATGATGGTACCAAAAGCTAGCACGGATAAGGGAAAATCTGTAGTTCAAGGGAGAGCTTTTGTTGTGACATCCCAAATGGCACGAAACCCGAACGAGGTGATAACCGGTAAGCTATTCATAAATTCTCATGAAGTCTATGCCCTGTTAGATACTGGTTCTACCCATTCTTTTGTCTCACCTACGCGTGCTCAACGATTAAACTTAACTCCTGACAATTTGGACTTTGACTTATCAGTTGAAACCCCATTAGGAGCAATAGCCATTACATCTACAGTATATAAATCTTGCTTAGTTCAAATCAATAGCCTTATATTACCGGTAGACCTTATCTCTTTGGAAATGCATAAATTTGATGTGATTTTAGGAATTGATTGGTTGACTAATCATCATGCTAAAATTGATTGCTTTCAAAAGATCATTAGTTTTCATATTCCTAATCAACCTGTCATACAAATTCAAACCATTAAACCGTTGAAATCCATAACTGTCATTTCTAGCCATAAAGCCACTCGTTTATTGAAAAACGGATGTCAAGCCTTTTTAGCTTATGTCACTGACTTGAACAAAGATGTGTCAAACTTGAATGATATTCCTATTGTTAATGAGTTTTTTGATATTTTTCCCGATGAACTTCCCGGCTTACCTCCAAATCGGGAAATTGAATTCTGTATTGATCTTGAACCCGATACCAAGCCTATTTCCAAAGCCCCATACCGAATGGCTCCTATTGAACTTCAAGAGCTAAAGGTCCAACTACAGGAATTGTTAGATACTGGTTTCATTCGTCCGAGTGCATCGCCTTGGGGTGCCCCTGTTCTTTTTGTCAAGAAGAAGGACGGAAGTATGAGATTGTGTATTGACTACCGAGAGTTGAATCATGTCACCATCAAAAACAAGTACCCGTTACCTCGAATTGATGACATGTTTGATCAATTGCAGGGTGCTCAACATTTCTCAAAGATTGATCTCCGCTCTGGATATCATCAGTTAAAAGTTAAAGCTGATGATATTCCAAAGACTGCTTTCAGAACCCGTTACGGGCATTATGAGTTCTTAGTCATGCCTTTTGGACTAACCAATGCTCCTGCAGCTTTCATGGACATGATGAACCGAATATTCAAGGAATATTTGGATCATTTTGTGGTTGTCTTTATTGATGACATCCTCATATACTCCAAGTGTCGCGAAGATCATGAACAACACCTGAGATTGATACTCCAAAAGCTCCGTGAGAACAAATTATATGCCAAGCTGAAGAAGTGTGAGTTTTGGCTTAAGGAAGTCACGTTCCTTGGGCTTGTGATTTCCAGTCAGGGAATATCAGTTGACCCTGCAAAGATTGAAGCAATATTAAATTGGGAGCAACCTCGGTCAGTAACTGAAGTCCGAAGTTTTCTGGGCTTAGCTGGTTATTATCGGAGATTCGTAGAAGGATTTTCTCGAATCGCCACTCCATTAACTCAGCTGACTCGAAAAAGCACAAAATTCATATGGAACGAGGAATGCGAAAAGAGTTTTCAAGAACTTAAGAAGAGACTTATTTCAGCTCATGTTCTGACTATACCATCAGGATCGGGGGAATTTGTTATCTACAGCGATGCTTCAGGCAAAGGTCTAGGCTGTGTACTTATGCAACACGGAAAAGTTATAGCCTATGCCTCTCGACAACTCAAAGATTATGAGAAAAATTATCCTACTCATGATTTAGAGTTGGCAGTAGTCGTTTTCGCGTTGAAGATCTGGAGACACTACTTGTATGGAGAAAAAGTGGATATCTATACGGATCATAAAAGTCTCAAGTATTTCTTCACCCAGAAGGAACTTAACATGCGACAACGACGTTGGCTTGAGCTGTTGAAAGATTACGACCACACAATCCAGTATCACCCGGGAAAGGCTAACGTTGAAGCTGACGCTCTGAGCAGGAGATCTTATGCGAGTACAAGTGGACTACTGACAACACAAAAGTGTATTCTGTACGACTTGCAAAAGATGGAGATAGAGCTAAAGACACCAAGGACCCACTCGAAGATTGCTCACGTGCGAGTAGAACCGGCTTTAATCGATAAAATGAAAGCTGCTCAAGCTACCGATCCGGAACTGATGAACATGATGAAGAAAGTACAAGAAGGTGTCATTCCCGAAGCAAGAATCGACGAGAAAAGAATACTTCGAGTCAACTCTCGACTCTGTGTTCCTAACGATCCTGAATTGAAGCATAAAATCATGTTGGAGGCACACAACACGCCGTTTGCAATCCACCCAGGAGGTACCAAAATGTATCGAGATCTTCGACATACATTTTAGTGGAACAATATGAAAAGGGAGATTGCCGAGTTTATCTCAAGATGCCTAACTTGTCAACGTGTCAAGGCAGAGCATCAAGTGCCTAAGGGTCCATTACAACCACTTGAAGTTCCCGAATGGAAGTGGGAACACATCAATATGGACTTCGTAACGGGTCTGCCCAAAGTTTCTCAAGGCTTAGATGCAATTTGGGTAATCGTAGATAGATTGACCAAATCTGCTCATTTCTTGCCTATACGAGAAAACTTTTCACTTGAAACACTTGCCGGTATGTACATAAATGAGATTGTGAGATTGCATGGCATGCCAGTTTCCATAGTTTCTGATCGAGATCCTAGATTCACTTCACGCTTTTGGATCAGTCTACAAAAAGCTATGGGCACTGAGCTACGATTCAGTTCTGCATACCATCCTCAAACGGACGGACAATCGAAAAGGACGACCCAGACCCTCGAAGATCTTTTGAGACTTTGCGTACTAGACTTCAAAGGAAGTTGGGATAAGTATTTGCCATTGGTTGAATTTTCCTACAACAACAGTTACCAAGCAAGTATAGGCATGGCTCCATTCGAGGCTTTATATGGACGCAAGTGTCGCTCTCCAGTATGCTGGAATGAGGTAGGAGAAGCAAAACTGTTGGGACCCGAGTTGGTATGCTTGACAACAGAAAATATCCAAATGATCCGACAACGAATACAGACCGCACAAGAACGACAAAATAGTTATGCTGATCTTCATCGGAGAGACGAAAGTTTCAACGTCGGAGATCATGTATTCTTACGTGTTTCTCCATGGAAAGGGGTTACGAGATTCGGAAAGAGAGGAAAGCTCAACCCTCGATTTATTGGCCCATTTGAAATCCTCGATCGAGTAGGAACCGTAGCCTACAGACTAGCCCTACCACCAAGTATGTCTCGCATCCATAACGTTTTTCACATATCTATGTTAGGTAAATATGTGAAGGACCCAAATCACGTCATTGAATTAGAACCGGACGTTATAGCAGAGGATTTAACGTACGAGGAGGTACCTGTTAAGATCCTAGATAAGAAGGAGCAGATTCTACGCTCAAAGGTTATACATCAAGTTAAGGTTTTATGGAGGAACCAAGATATTGAAGAAATGACCTGGGAGCTAGAATCTGAAATGAAATCTAAGTATCTTTACCTCTTCGAAATGCCAGGTACGTCAATTTTGGGGACGAAATTTCATAAGGAGAGGAGGTTGTAAGACCCCGAATTTTATGAAATATAAAATTTATTTTTTTTTCGTATATATTTTTCCTGAAACAGTAAGTGGTTAAATTAACAAAATTGAAAGTTAAAGATGTTATGTGCAAATTTTATTTTATCGGACAATATTCGCTTTGTCGGGGAATATTCGTTTGGTCGGGGAATATTCGTGCCGTACGACGGCGCCGAAATAACTAATTATTGGTGGACCCCACAACGGAATATTTGTCGGATATAGAAAACGACAGAAGTAACTTTTTTAAATAAAAATAGTCAACGGTGTTAACTGTTAAAATACCGGTGATAAAAAAAATAGTAGCATACGGTAATTTATGGTATTTTACTGTAGCACGCGGTACTCTACAGTAGCACACGGTATTGCACAGTGTCTCATATTATTGGTCTGATAATTGACACCGTAACTGTTACGCATCATTTCATCGCTGATTGTCACTGCATAATATTTTATATTAACAATTCAATAATTGTTGTTACACAGTATTTTGCATTATTGATTCAATAATTGTCATTACACTGTATTTTATATCATTGAGTCAATAATTGTTGCTGCACTGTTTTTAAAATTATTGAACCCAATAATTGTCACAGTAGCAAATATACTATAATTTATATTATTAAATTAATAATAATCTGTAACGTGTTTATTACATTATTGTTGAATTATTGTTGTAGCATTATTTATTATATGTTGGACCCACAGGAAGAATAAATAAATAAAATAAAAATATTATTATTTTATGTGAATAGTAACGTGAATAGTAAGAAACATGTGGACCCATTGGTCGGGCCCACATGGTTGGTGAAGAAATTGAAGAAAGATTTTGCACGAGGCTGCTGGCTGCTGAATTATTCAGCGTTAGCATGCCAACAACCCCCACCTACCACTGCATAGTGCCCTCTTTTCTCCTATAAATAGCTTGCTCAGCTGAATAGAAAAATCACACCTAAAACATAAAATTTTTGATCAACCTCATTTAAATCAATATCCAGTCACGTGTTAAGGTAAGTAATATTATTCTTTTCACACTCTTAAATTTATTACGGTAAGGGATACCATCTTTTTCATCTTCCATTATTCAAACTTACTATGGTAAGGGATTATCATTACTTGATTCTCGAAAATAATATTGTTTCTTCCTTACTCATAAGATGTGCCTTTTATTTCCATGTATTAATTTGTGGGAATAACCTTACGGCGCGGATTACCGTCTGTTGGTGAATAACCTTTCGTATTCATTCCTTATTAATCTCTGAGAATAACCTTACTGCGCGGATTACCGCCTGTTTGGTGAATAACTCTTCGTATTCAATTTTTATTAAATTGTGGGAATAACCTTACGGCGCGGATTACCGCCTGTTGGTGAATAACATTTGGTATTCATTCCTTATTAATCTCTGAGAATAACCTGACTACGCGGATTACCGCATGTTTTGTGAATTACTCTTCGTATTCATTTCTTACTTGTCTCTTGTTGGTAAAGTTTCCTGAAATGAATATATTTTCTTTAATAGTTTGCGCTCCATCTAATATCATTTCAACTGAACCTTCCTATTTTTTCAAATCTTTCTGTTGAACCTTAAGTGTTATTCTGAACTGTGGATCTTAAATATCATTCTTGAATTTTAGTCCACATCATGTTGGCAATTTGGGCATTATTTGAATCTGCACAAAGAAAAATCATAAACTTTTGATATTTATTGATCATACTGTTTCTTCTGATTCATCATCTATATCACGGTTGTTATTCTAATCATCAAGAACCATGTTGTTGTGAATATCTGTGGCCTCGGGCACAGTTGATAGGATAAAGGCGATATAATTATTGTGTCTTTTAGGGCACGTGGTGAATATTCTCTTTGGCCTGGGGCAAAGATGAACTGTTGTTGGTATGATTATGACCAAAGGCTGAAAACTGGCATAATCATTACCATTGGTGTTATATTTGAATATCTTTGGCTCGTAATGCAAAGATGAACTATTGACTGGCATGATTATAATCAGGAACTGGAAATTTATATTATCATGACCAGCGATGTTTTAGATGATAAAAGTTGAAGCGAGTGGACATTATAGTCTGTATTATTCTTCTAATAGATTACTCTTTCCGCTGCTATTATTGATACAAAACTTATTGTCTATTATATTCAATTAAGAACTCATCTGTTGAAGGCTAATGATAATTTATTTGTCGTTATCTTAGTCATGATATTTCTTACTGGGCTATTTGAGCTCACCCTTTCTTTTGTTCCATTATTTTTCAGAAAATGAGAGAGTAGCCGGGTCTAGCAGGGGAATGGAGTGACGGTCCGAGTGATAGCTATTGTAGTCTTCACATGTTGTATATAGTGTGGCAATAATAGTGAAGACTTAGTTGTGTATTATTGAGTTTGTATTTATGTTCCATGTACTATTTGTATTAGAAATTTTGTATTTCATGGCGTCTCAAATTGGGTTATGTAAGCCTAGATTTGGGGGCGTCACATGCTCCTAGGAATGTTTTCCTCCAGTTAACATAGATATGTCTTGCCCAACATCTATGCTCTGCCTCTGGCAAAAGCTCTTATATGGCAGACACAAAACCCTTGCATTGAAGTAGAAAAATCAAATTTTAGTACTAATAAAATATACAAATATTACCAGTAATGTAAAAGAGAAATCATCATTAATGATGACTAATTAATTATACCTTCTACCGATCAGTTATCAAGGTCCATCTTTTGCCTAATTCCATGCCAACATTCTCAAGCAATAGATTTAGGAACTAAGTTCAAGAATCCTTGTTTTCACTTTCAACCACTGCTCAAGCAATTAGGAATAGTTGGTAGGGAAATAACCAAATGTTGGGCCTGCACTAATCCAACCAGTTTTGCTTCAAAGCTTTAAAACAAATGTACATTCTCTGGTATCAAGGTGGAGTACCTCCATCACCTCTAATTTGGATTGTGTTACCAGGATTTGTGTCTAGAATCTCATTCTCATATTCCTAGACTTTACCATAACGGTCCTTCAAGGATTTCTAAACTTCACTTAAAGCTACCCTCTTAACTTATTGGCATTGAGGTAATGAAGACTATAGTCCAAACCTATGTTTAATTACAGACTACAATTCCCTCAACATCATCCTTAGTTTTTGCTTTGATTGTACTGCCAAATTTGTCTAACAACCATCTACGCCTAACAATCCCAATTGTTGTTTTCCTCACACAATAAAGTTGGTCTATTAATGATTTAATTTAAAACACCTTCTCCATTGGGACATAACTAGCCATAACCCGCATGGACAATTTTTTGCACACTTGGCTTGTATTCTTGTTTTCTCATTCACAAAAAAATGGATTTCCATTGCCATTGGCAATTGCATAATTAACTATTGCTTCCTACACTGTTCAACTCTAGTGAGTGTCATATCAATTTCAGATTTTATCTTGTTAATTGGGGCGTTGGGATTATATACTAGAAGAACCCTTTTCTGTTTCCTTTGAGGATCCTTTCTTTTCCATTCATTGTTGCTGCTAGAATCATCACTTAGAGTAATTTTGAGATCAGAATCTAAATAAATTTTTACCCAATGCTTCATTCTTTTTGTACCAAACTGTAGATAATCATCATCGTCAAGAAATATTGGTTCGCCTTCCACTTCTGTAGTCTTGGTTCTTTTAGATCTCTTAGTCTTTTTCCTTCTACTACTGCTCTCTTATGTTTCAACCTAAACATTTGGTTTTTTTTACCTCTATCAGAGGTCTCGGGTTGACAACTGGGGATAGGTAGAGCCCCAACCTACTCAACTTGTATTGAGCCAACATCAGTTAGTTCTTGATCAATGTTTAACTCACACTACACAACCAAACCTTGTACTTTTGCTTTTCTAATCTCTTGCTTTTTCTTCCTTATATTTATCAACTCCTCATTCCCATCATCATCACTACCATCATTTAAATCCTATTCACTTTCCTCATTAATTTCCTCACCTACCATCTCATTTTTCTTATGATCATATTCCCTCACTTGATCATCACTATCATCACCTGAATCTTCACCCTCTGTATGCATTGCATCAAGCATATCCCCCACTGCCTTGCTCCTATGTTGTGCATTCATATTGTCAGAGTCTGCAAGTAATTCTTCATTATCCTCATGATCACAATATATATCCATCTTCCCAATTTTTAGTGCTTCTTCAATAATATCTTTTTTAATTTCAATAAAATCTGGGCTTTTTTAGCCTCACCTAATTTTAGCATAGTCCAAAGCAACCCAACCTACGGGTGGCCTGACTCAGCCCAACTCATTTATTAATAGCAATTCAAAATTAATTTATTTCACAACTCTATCAATTATAACACTATTTTAAAGTTAAAGAGTCAAATTCAACTCTTTCAAAAATTTAGAATTAAACAAAGAAAATAAGTATTACTTATAGTTATGTTATTCTCGACCTTCATTTTGACTCCCTCTGTCTCCTAATTGTCTTACTCAAATTAACTTTTTAGTTTTTCAATTCAATATATTTATTGAAATGATACTTTCATCTCTTTCTACATAGTTGAGGCGAAATTTACATGATACAACTGGTTTAATTATATATTTATCACTTGTAAATTGCATGAAATCATTATATTTTATCATTGATATATAGTATTTTAACTTTTGGAGTTGGACTCTTTGATAAGGATAATGTCGTGTCATTCAATATCATTTTGTTAAGAAAACAAAATAAATTATTAATAATGTTTAAATTATGCACAAACAAACATATACGACATAAAAAGTAAATAAATAAAGTCAAAACAATTAGTGAGTTACACAAAATTGATTATCTATTATCGATTTTGTGTCAATCAATTGAAATTGCTTTTTTGTGTTTGCTCTACACCATTTATTCTCTAAATTGTTATTACTTCTATTTCATATAAAAAAAATTAATAACATTACGCAATGACCTTATTTTTTAAATTAAAAAAATAAATATATGTAAAAGCTTATGGGCTAACCTAGCCCATTATGTCCTGGGCCATGGGCATTTTTGGTCTAGCCATTTTTAACCCAATCCAATCATTTCCTAGCTCATTTGGGCCGACCTAGACCATTTGCTAGGTCTAAATAAATGCTCATTTATTAGTTGACTAAAATATAAAAGTGTCCCTTTACTTTATTCATTTATGAAATTTTTGTCCAACAATTTAGGTATTTATCAAATTAAACCCTCTCTCAAGGGACATGCGATAACACAAAAATATTGTTCTTTTTGGATTAGTTTTGCACAGCTAATTACATTTTAAAACGAATGATTTTGCACTAAAAGGCTAGACCTAGACCCTACCTATCCCACCAATAACACTACAACAAAAAAACTTATCTGCGGCAATTTATCAGCGACCGATTTCGGTCGCTAATGTGTATTAGCGACTAACTTCGATTGCTAATTTCGATCACAGATAATCTGGTCACTAAAAATACATTAGCGACCGACATCAGTGACCGTTGTATCAACCACCAATATTAGCTATCTAACCTGTCGCTGATCCTAGTCAGCGGTTAAGAGACGTGGCGTAACGTATCAGCGACCGATTCGATCACTATTAAAATCAGTTGTCGATACTATCAATAACTGATTTCAGTCGCTAATATAATCGGTCGTTAATGAGTAGTAGCGACCGATTTCAATCGCTGATAAAAAAATTTAAAAAATATTTTTCCTATTTTGTTAATTTGTTAAAATTATTTTGTACATGTATTCATATCCATACACATAGCATAATAAATATATACAAATTAATCTCTAACCAAATTAATATCAAATTCAAGACAAATTAAAATATATTTTATATACAATCAAATCAAAATAAAATATAGGTACATATACATGAATCAAACTAAAATCTAAATATAATATCATCAAAACAAACATTTAACCATGTAATCCGATATTTCCTAGAAGTACATGAAGGTGATCTAGAATGGGGTTGAATAGGTCTTTATACATTTATGTATAACTTTTTATGTAAGTACATTTACCAAATAATTATGCAATTGAATGAGTAGCGAAATTAGTTTATTTCGTAATACCCATTTCTGATCCTTAAACTAAAACCACACAGTTCTATATTCAGTTTGCTTATGAAAAGACATCACAAACAGATATAGCATTCATAGCAAATATAAGAAAGATAAAGAAGGGGTAAAGAGACATTGAGAAAATAATAATTTTTAAGAGGTTCAGAGCCTGAGCTACTTATACTCCGTTATTTCACTCCGTTGAGCAGGGGATGATCTACTAAGGATAAATGGACACAAAGTCCTTACAACTGGACATAAATTCCTAGACACCAAGTCCTCCTTAATGGACACAAAGTTCACCCACTAAGGGTTTGATTCACAAAGAATCAGGCGAGTCACCCAAACTCGTCTTTCTCCCCAAGGCACAAAGTCATCTTCCCATCTTGGGGTTGATTCCTCCGAATCAGGTGGGTCACAAAGTCCCGTCTTTATTATTATTATTGATGAATATTTTGAGGTGTTGCCAAGTTGACGTTAAGCTCTCTTCTGAAGAATATGGCAGCTAAATTATTTCGTTGATCTTTAATCTTCATTAGCCCTTTGCATATCTTTTGTTTAGTTCTGGCTTTTGTATAGCTAGAATCATTTCTTGATCAATCCACCATAATGTAGAGTGGTTTTGGGTTGATTGATATATCTGTTTAGTTGATCAATCCTCTCTACGGTCTTCTATAGATCGACCTTCTCTCCTTATGCTTCTTCTGGGTGTATAGACCGACTTGTTTTATTTTTTAACCATTTCTCTCTCTTTGACCTGATTTCTCTCTGTTGGTTGACTCTCTTCTTTCTTCATTTAAATTTAAAATCTATTTATAGATTTTTTATGAGAATCTGCCAGTTGAGAAGTTACTGCTTGTTCATTCAAAGCTCTACTCTTAAAAGATCTCTGATGTCGACATATCAAAAGTGTGTCAGCTTTCTTTTTGTCAAGTTGTCACATCAATGTGCTGAAGAGGTAACCGCATGGCCATTATTACTTGTTTAAACTAGTTGTTAGATGCACAACGGTATAATCTTCATTTCAACCTTAGGATGATTAGTACACATCTTGGATTCTTCATTTTTCAAATCTTCCTATTATCAGTCATTTGTCAAAGCTGTTACACTTTATGATTTTCAGCTCTGCTATCTTCAACTCAACAGTTTTCAGCTCTGCAATCTTCAACTCTGCAGTAATCTTTATGCACTTTATGATTTCTTCAGTTTTCAATCGTAAAGTGTTTTCTTTAGTTCAGATTGCTCAATGATTCTTATGATGACACTACTTTTATGTCAGCAGTTATTCCATGATCTTGCATTCAGCTTTACGACTTTGCAAGACATGCTTAGTTCACTTCCTGATAACTAAGACTTCTCCTTCTTTGAACTTGGACTTTTGTCTCTCTCAAGTTTTTTCTCTTTTTCTGAGAACCAAGCCGTTGCCGAATAATGCTTTGCGCATCGTCTTCTTTTGTTGGTTTTTTTCTCAGACAACTTCTTGCAAGAGAACTCTTGTCGAAGATATCCCAATCATATATCGTATTGAATCTATCTCTCAGTGTCGCTAACATTATGAACTCTAATAGGTAACATTGATGCAGCTGAACAATGATGAAGCTCTATGTTCTAAAGTAGCTCAACGATATTAAGTGATTCAACGATATGATGATATTCATCTCAACTCCATTCTATGATCTTTGATCACTTTGACTTGTTTAGCACCTATGAGCTTTCTTTCTTCACTTCTTGTGTTATAGCCTTTGTCTTGAATTTACTGTGATGAACCTGCTTAATAGAACTCTACAAACTCTTTACTCTATGTTGATCTCTTGAGATGACCCTTGCTTCTTCTGGTTTATTCTCCTGCTCTGAATTAAGTATAATCTTTTCAAGTCTATGTTTAAGCAGTCTTCTTTGACAGTTTAATTCTTAGCACATGGTCTCTTATAATATACTTTTAGCCCTCTAGCTCCTATCCATAATGGCTCTATTTTCTTTGTTGATCTTATTCTTCTCTAATCTATACTCTGCGATCTTCTTTTCACTCAACGAACTTGGGGCTGTGAGTCTTCACTCAACAATCTGAGAGCTGTGTATCATAGAGTTCAGTCTAAAGTATCTTACTCAACGATCCTTGGTTACTCAACGATATTTGCTTTTCTGCATCTTTACTCTGCGATCTCTCAGTTCTTCTTCTTTGTTTTGATCTGTGGTTTTGCTTTAATTGATCTTTAATCTCTGATATCTTGATCTTATAGTCTTCAACCTAATCTATTACATTTTTATCATAATTATCTATATATGGATCAACCTAACAAATTTGATCTCTAATGTTCTTTTACAAATGTTATTCTTTTAAGGACTATATAGACATTATCTTTTGGATAAAATTAACAAATTTGATCCTCTAACTAGTCTATCTCTTTCAATTCGGATCAACTTAACATTTTTGATCCCTAAGTCCTTTTATAACGATAGTTCTTTTAAGGACTATACAAAAGCAAACAAATGTTTATACTTTTATATTTGTTCGTTTCTTTTTCTTTTCTCACACTACAAGAAAATGGCCTAACAGCAACCAAGAGTTTCAACGACCACATTATTCAGCGACTAATGCTATTAATAGCGACTGCTATTAGCGATTTCCATTCAAACTTGTCACAATAGCTAGTAACGACCGCAAAACGATTGCTGATCGATCGTTGATAGAATTTTGCCGCCACAAATTTGGCTTCATCGTTGGCGGGAAGACTTTTTGTGACCGAATTATAATAGCGACCGCTGAGTGGTCGCTAAAACATCCACATCAATACGTATTAGCGACCGCAGACAGTCACAGAAAGCGATCGCTGATCCTTTTAAACACCATCAACACCCAAACAGTCGGGCAAAATGAAATAAGAAAGAAAAATAAGAAGAAAGAAAAGAAAAGAATGAGAAGAGGGAGAAAAAAAAAGAGAAGAGTGACTGTCGGCCATGAGATGACTGCCGTCCATCCCACGACTCCCCAGGCCGCCCCATTCACTGCGTTTCTTCAGCCCCTAGAGTTCAGTAAAGCTATCAGCCGAGTAAATGCTTCCTTCTATAAGCACATATTCACTTCTATTTTTTTCTTAAACAGATTAGCAAGACCTTTAAACATATTATTAATATTTTAGTTTAGTAATGGTGATTTGGGGATACTGCTTCCTTGATTGAATCTTTGAAGAATTGGGGTTGCTACTGTTTTCCTTAGGCTTGGATTGTTATTCTTAAGTTTTTATGTTATTAGAAAATGTTGTTATCTATTTTTGGATTCTTAAAGAATTGGGTTTGCTACTTTTATCTGTTTTCCTTGGCCAAATCTACAATGTTGATATGCTTGGAACAATGCTGCAAAACTTGTTTGTATGTTGGTATATATTAATTAAGTGTACATCAATTACAATAATGTTGCCATCTGTTTTTGGATTCTTGAAGAATTGGGTTTGCTACTGTTAAATGTTTTCCTTAGTCAAATCTGCAACGTAGATATGCTTGGAACAACGCTGCAAAACTTGTTTGTAGGATTGTGTATACTAAATGTACATCAATTACAATAATGATGAAGAGATTATCCCCTACCGACAAAGCAACTATCATAAATAAAGTAATATAATACCACATTATATTATATAAAATAATATAGTATAATAAAATTAAAATGATATAGAGAATAAAAAATACAAATAATATAATATGATATAATTTAAAATAAAATAATAGAATTTAATTTAATTTTAAATAAAATATTATATTATATAAAATAGTATACTATAATAAAATTAAAATGATATAAAAAATAAAAACTACAGATAATATAATATGTTATAAATTAAAATATAATAAAATAATATTATTTAAAATAAAATAAAATAATATAATTTTAAATAAAATAAAATAATACAATGTAATTTAATTTTAAATATCATTTGACATTATATACAATAATAAAATTAAATTAAATTAAAATGAAAGAAAAGATAAAAATAAATAAATAATATAATATGATATAATTAAAAATAAAATAAAATAAAATAATATAATATAATTTAAAATAAAATGAAATAATTTAATTTAATTTAATTTTAAATTATATCATATTTTATACAATAATATAATATAATAAATTTACAATGAAACAAAAAATAAAAAATAAGATATATACCTGCCGAATTCTCAAATAATATTATATAATTAGAAGTAAAAGTAAAAATATATATAATTAAAATAAAATAAAATAAATTGATTGAAAATAAAATACAATAATTTAATTTAATTTTAAATATTACATGATATTTTATACAATAATATAATATAATAAAATTAAAATGAAAGAAAAAATAAAAAATCCAAATAATATATTATGATATAATTTAAAATAAAATAAAATAATTTAAAATAGAATAAAATAAAATAATTTAAAATAGAATAAAATAAAATAATCTAATCTAATTTAATTTTAAATATCATATGATACTTGATACAATAATATAGTAAAATTACAATGAAAGAAAAAATAAAAAAATAAAAATAATATAACATGAACCAACTGGATTCTCATATTAGTTATTGAGAGTGTTGCATGTATATGATCATATTTAGCTTAGCAACCCGTTTAAATTATATCATGACAGAGACCTCATTCTAACGGTTTAAGCTTGGGCAATCTCGTACGAATCAAAGCACGTCCTCCCTACATTTGTAGCAACCACATTAACCGCCACTACTATACCTTCCACCACCTAAACTTGTAGTAACCTCCGCAACCGTCCTAGTAGCATTTATTTAAAATATGCTAAGTCTCACCATACTTGTAGCAAGCGTTTCTAGTGCCACCTCCTCCATAGCCGCCACTACCACCATCGTAACCACCGCCGATACCATAATGTTCATGGAAGGAAGCTAGATTAATTAGTGGGTTAAGAGATAAAATTGAATTTATTGGAGGAATTTTCACATGAAGACCAATTAGGGAGACGCATGTATACAGGGGTCTCCCTAATTGGTCTTCATGAGAAAATTCTTCCAATAAATTCAGTTCTCTCTCTTAACCCACTAATTAATCTAACGTTCTTTTCAAGACTGATATGGTGGCGGCTATGGATACGGTGGTGGTGGTATAAGATACGAAAGAGGTGTTGGTGGAAACGCTTGCTACAAGTGTGGTGAGACTGAGAATATTGTATATGAATGCTACCATGACGGTCGCGGAAGTGGTGGCGGTGGAAGGTATAGTTGTGGCGGTAAAGGTGGTTGCTACAAATGCGTAGAGGACGGGCACTAATTTGTCCGAGATTGCCCAAGCTCAAACCATTTGAATGAGATCGATGTTAATTATATAATTTAACATAATAGGATCTTATTCAGCTTAGAAACCCGTTCAAAATTAACTTATTATGAGTGAATTTTGAATAGTCCCCATTTTGGGACTGTTTTTGTATGTTAGGCTCCCAGTTAGGCTGTTGTCAATGACTGAAGCTAATGTATCTGTTTGTTCTATAAAAAAATTGGTTTGTTTATCTTTTATTATTCTCCGGGTGCGTACTTAGACTGTATAAATTATAGTCTATTTAGTGTACTTAGAGACCGATGGGAGATGCTACTGAAATTTCTTTAGAACAACAGATGCATTTGTTTGAGTCATTTACATCAGTGGGACATCGCATACAAGAATGGGATAGAAGCATGACCGATGTAATAAGGATGAAGGCATATTTAAATAGGAACCATGCATTCATTATGCCTAAAGATGACATAGTTTAATACAGTAATTCTAGTCATAATTAGTATCATAGTATCATGGATTTCTATTCAGACTGTAGTTGGATGAGACGATGAAAGTCAAATGCCCAGATGGATGCTACAGCTGAATTTAGAACTGGTTGCCAAGTGTTTCTGGATTATGCGTATAGTCACTTGAAATGTGTCAATGGTCAGAACAAGAGAAGATGTCATTGCTCGAAGTGTAAGAATGTAAATTATATGGACAGAGACATGATCAACTATCATTTACTTGTTTCTAGATTCATGAGAAATTATAAAGAATGCTAGTGAGCACATGGGCAGAGGAAAGATAGTGGCTACACACAAGTGCATAATCTAGGCTGCAGTACCCATTGTATGAATGATATGGTGAATGTTATTGTAGGGCCTGATTTTGATTGGGAACAAGACAGAGAACAACCTATGAATTCTGATACCAAAGCGTTCTTTAAGTTGTAGACGAGGGTAGCGAACCGTTATGGTCTGGTTGCACCAAGCAAATCACATTTTCTGCAGTGGCTACATTACTTAACATCAAGCCTTATCACAACATAAGTCATGAGTGTTTTGAGTCGCTATTGAAGGTCATTAAGAGTATGTTGCCTGACGGTAAAAATTTGTCAGATAACTACTACTTTTGTAAGAAAATTGTGAAAAAATTGGGTCTTGGATACCAAAAGATTGGTGTATGTCCGAATGATTATATGTTATTTTATAAGGAAAATGAATAGAAGACAAAGTGCACGTTGTGCAGTCATGAATGGTTCAAGCCTAATAAAGAGGGTGTGACTACAAAAAAACAAAATATACCTTTTAAAATTTTAAAGTATTTTTCACTTACACATTACCTAAAAAGATTGTACATGTCTTCAAGAACAGCCGAACATATGACTTGGCATGCAAAATCTCCAACTAAAGATGAGGAACTTAACCATCCCGTAGATGAGCAGGCTTGGAAATATTTTAACTTAGCACATCCTGGGTTTGTATTTGAAATCCAGAAATGTTAGGCTTGGATTGTCCACTGATAGTTTCAACCCTTTTAGCCACTTAGTTGTTCTGTACTTATGTTGACCTGTGATTGTTACTCCGTATAACTTGGCTCTTTGGATGTGTATGAAACAACCATACTTGTTTCTTTCACTCGTGATTCCTGGACCCAAGAGTCTTGGAAAGAGTCTAGATGTTTACTTGAGACCTCTTATAAACGAGTTGAAGGTATCGTGAGAGGATGAAGTACAGATTTGGGATGTGTCCATGAAAATAAATTTCAACCTTGGGCAGTTGTTATGTGGACTATAAGTGACTTCTTTGCTTATGATATGTTATCTAGATGGAGTACACACTGGAAGTTGGCTTGTCCATATTGTATGTAGCATACGAAATCTTTAAATCTATCAAATGGTTAAAAGCCTTATTGGTTTTACTGTCATCATCATTTCTTATCGGCAGATCACCTGTTTCAAAGAAATAGAGAAAACTTTCGGAAAGGGAAAGTAGAGAATGATATGCCTGCCCTATGACTGTCGAGGACAGAGATACGTGACCATGTAACAAGATTGTCGATCATTCCCTTTGGTAATATTATTGCCTCAAACATAATCAATGGTTTTACGAATCTCATAATTGGGTTCAGATAAGCATCTTTTGGAACCTACCTTAATGGTCTACTAATTTGATTCGCCATAATCTAGATGTGATGCATATTTAGAAGAATGTGTTTGACATTATGTTTAAAACCGTGATGGGTATTACAGGGAAGACAAAAGATAATGATAAGGCACGATTATACATGAAAGATATTGTAATCGTCATTAGAACTTTATGAATCTCCTAATGGTAAGAAGGTCAAACCACATTCAAGGTACACATTGTCCAAAAAGCAGGTTGAAGATGTGTGCACATGGATTAAGTCTCTGAAACTACCAGATGGATATACCTCAAATATTGCCAGATGTGTTACAAGTGAAAAATTTCAAGGGATGAAGAGTCATGACTGTCATGTGTTCATGGAGAGACTCATGCCTATAGCATTTCGAGACTCACTTGAAAAACTAATATAGGATGCTTTGGCTGATCTTAGTTTTTTCTTCATAGACATATGTTCAAAAACATTAAATGAAAATGACATGTCTATACATTAGAAGAACGTCATTGAGATCATGCGTAAGCTTGAAAAAAATATTCTCCCCTAGTTTTTTTTTACTCCATGGAGCATTTGCAAATCCATCTACCCTATGAAGCTCGTTTCGGTGGTCCAGTTCAATATAGATAGATGTACCATTTTGAGAGGGTGATGGGTAACCTTAAGAGGAAGGTGAAAATAAAGCTTACGTCGAGAGGTCGATATGTGAGCCATACAGTTTCGATGAGATATCTACGTTTTTCTCAGACTATTTTCCCGACAAAGTCTTGACAAAAACCAATTTAGTCCTGAGACATGATGATGGGGCAACGTTGAACTAAATTGTCGACTTTCTGTATTTGGTCTACCAAGTCGCGCTTATAAAAAAAGGGAAGTGCATATTCCTCTCTGAGTGAGAATTAAATGTTGCACATACTTATGTTATTCTCAATTACAAGGAGATTGACGAATCTGTACGATATACATGTAAAATTCATATTTAAGTTTATATCTTAACATGTAATCTCATATACTTTTATGTTATTATTTATAATACATGTATAAATCATATTGTGACGCCCCCAAATCTAGGCCCACACAGCCCAAACTTGAGTCGTCAAAAGACTACAACAAAATTATTACAACAAAGCACAACGTACAACAATACAGTGTATAATAATACACAACTAAGTCTTCACTATTCTTGCCACACTATTTTACAACACGTGAAGACTACGACAGCTATTCCTCAGACTCTCACTCCATTTCCCGGCTAGACCCTGTTACGTTTTCATCTCCTGTAATGGAACAAAAGAAAGGGTGAGCTCAAATAGCCCAGTAAGAAATATCATGACTAAGATAATGACGAATAAATTATCATTAGCCTTCAACAGTTGAGTTCTTGATAGAATACAATAGACTACAAGGTTTATATCAAAAACTGTAGTTAAATTCTTAAACAACGTTCAGATCAATAATAGCAGCGGAATGAGCAATCTATTAGAAGAATAATGCAGACTATAATGTCCACTCGCTTCTCTTTTTTGTAAAAATATCATCAACTTTTATCATCTGAAATACCATTAGTCATGATAATAAAAATTCACAGTTCCTGATCATAATCATGCAGATCAACAATTCATCTTTGCACTACGGGCCAAAGACATTCAATATAACACCAACGGTCATGATTATACCAGATTCAGCCTTTGGTCATAATCATACCAATCAACAGTTCATCTTTGCACTACGGGCCAAAGACATTCAATATAACACCAACGGTCATGATTATACCAGATTCAGCCTTTGGTCATAATCATACCAATCAACAGTTCATCTTTGCACTACGGGCCAAAGAAAACATTAACCACGTGCCATAAAAGACACCGAACAGATGTATCGCCTTTAACCTAGTATATCGCCTTTAACCTATCATCTGTTCAACAATTATATCACATCTGTGCCCCCGGCCACAGATATTCACAACAGCTTGATTCTTGATGATTAATACAAATAACAGTGATACAAATGATGAACAGAAGAACAGGATAAACAATAAGTATCGGAAGTTTACTTTGTGCAGATTCAAATAATGTCCAAATTGCCAACATGATGTGGAGTGAAATTTAAAAATGATATTCAAGATCCACAGTTCAGAATAACGGTTACAGTTCAATAGAAAGGTTCACGTAAATAGGAAGGTTCAGTTGAAATAATGAAGTTCAACTATTATGGAACATATAATATTTTCAGGAATTATAGAAGCAATAGTTCCATAATAAGTTTCTATTTAGGAGTATGAAAGAAAATAATATCCCTTACCGTAGCAGGTTTGATTAACAAACGGTGAAAGAAATTAATATCCCTTACCATAGTAAGTTTGAATAATGGAAGATGAAAAAGATGGTATCCCTTATGAGTATAAAGGAAAATGATATCACTTACGAATATGGAATAAAAGTGTCATGTGATAATTCGTGTAGACAAATTATTTCCACACGAGACAAATAAAAAGGGTTATTCACCAACAGGCGGTAATCCGCGCCGTAAGGTTATTCCCATCAATTTGAATACGAATAGTTATTCACCAAACAGGCGATAATCCGCGCCGTAAGGTTATTCCCATCAATTTGAATACGAAGAGTTATTCACCAAACAGGCGATAATCCGCACCGTAAGTTTATTCTCAAAGATTAATAAGGAATGAATACAAAAGGTTATTCACCAACAGGCGGTAAACCGCGCCGTAAGGTTATTCCCACAATTTAATACATGGAAGTAAATGGCACAAGAAAGAAACGATATTATTTTCGAGAATCAAAGAATGATAATCCCTTCAAGTAAGAAAGAAAATAATATCCATTTATGATGATGAAAAGAGTGATACCCCTTACCTTAACACGTGACTGGATATTGATTTAAATGAGGTTGATCAACTTGAAAAATTCCTGCACTCCTTTTGGCTTTCAAACTCTCAAAATAACCTTACTATTCTCAGAGAAAACTCATAAAATTCTTATAGAAAAATTTTATGTTTTAGGTGTGATTTTTCTATTCAGCTGAGCAAGCTATTTATAGGAGAAAATAAGTTACTATGCGTGGTAGGTGAACAGAAAAAATTCAGCAGAGGCTGCTGCGCAGCCTCCACCAACTCTTCAGCAAATTCTCACATTTCTCACATTTCATGTGGGCCCCACAATGGGTCCCACATGTTTCTTACTATTCACGTACTATTCACGTCACTATTCACGTTACTATTTCAAATAGTAAAATTAATTATTTTATTTTTTATTTATTTATTCTTCCTGTGAGTCCAACATATAAAATAATGTTACCACAATAATGTAAGAAACACGTTACATATTTTTATTAATTTAATAATATAAATTATAGTGTATTTGCTACTGTGACAATTATTAGATTCAATAATTTTAAACTACAGTGCACCAACAATTATTGGCTCGATGATATGAAATACAGTGTAATGACAATTATTGAATCAATAATGCAAAATACTGTGTAGCAACAATAATTGAATTGATAATATAAAATATTATGCAGTGACAATTATTGATGAAATGATGCGTAACAATTACGGTGTCAATTATCAGACCAATAATATGAGACACTATGCAATACCGTGTGCTACTGTAGAGTACCGTGTGCTACAGAAAATACCATAAATTACCGTATGCTACTATTCTTTTATCACCGGTATTTTAACAGTTAACACCGTTGACTATTTTTATTTAAAAATGTTACTTCTGTCGTTTTCTATATCCGACAAATATTCCGTTGTGGGGTCCACAAATAATTTGTTATTTCGGCGCCGTCGTACGGCACGAATATTCCCCGACAAAACGAATATTGTCCGTCAAAATAAAATTTGCACATAACATCCTTAACTTTCAATTTCATCAATTTAACCACTTACTGTTTCATGAAAAAAATATATGAAGAAAAATTAAATTTTATATTTCATAAAATTCGGGGTCTTACAACCTCCCCTCCTTATGAAATTTCGTCCCCGAAATTGACGTACCTGGCATTTCGAAGAGGTATGGATACCTAGACTTAATTTCAGATTCTAGCTCTCAGGTCATTTCCTCAATATCTTGGTTCCACCATAAAACCTTAACTTGAGGTATAACCTTTGAGCGTAAGATCTGCTCCTTCTTATCTAGGATCTTAACAGGTACCTCTTTATACGTTAAATCTTCTGCTATAACGTCTGGTTCTAACTCAATGACGTGATTTGGGTCCTTCACATATTTACGTAACATAGATATGTGAAAAAAACGTTATGGATGCGAGACATACTTGGTGGTAAGGCTAGTCTGTAAGCTACAGTTCCCACCCGATCGAGGATTTCAAATGGGCCAATAAATCGAGGGTTAAGCTTTCCTCTCTTTCCGAATCTCGTAACTCCTTTCCACGGAGAAACACGTAAGAATACATGATCTCCGACGTTGAATCTCTCATCTCTCCGATTAAGATCGGCATAACTCTTTTGTCGTTCTTGTGCTGTCTGTATTCGTTGTCGGATCATTTGGATCTTTTCGGTCGTCAAACGTACCAACTCGGGTCCCAACAATTTTGCTTCTCCTACCTCATTCCAACATATTGGAGAGCGACACTTCCTTCCATACAAAGCCTCGAATGGAGCCATGCCTATGCTTGCTTGGTAACTGTTGTTGTAAGAAAATTTCACCAATGGCAAGTACTTATCCCAACTTCCTTTGAAGTCTAATACAAAAAGTCTCAAAAGATCTTCGAGGGTCTGGATCGTCCTTTTCGATTGTCCGTCCGTTTGAGGATGGTATGTAGAACTAAAACGTAGTTCAGTGCCCATAGCTTTTTGTAGACTGATCCAAAAGCGTGAAGTGAATCTAGGATCTCGATCAGAAACTATGGAAACTGGCATGCCATGCAATCTCACGATCTCATTTATGTACATACCGACAAGACGTTCAAGTGAAAAGTTTTCTCGTATAGGCAAGAAATGAGCGGATTTGGTCAATCTATCTACGATGACCCAAATTGCATCTAAGCCTTGAGAAACTTTGGGAAGACCCGTCACGAAATCCATATTGATGTGTTCCCACTTCCATTCAAGAACCTCAAGTGGTTGTAATGGACCCTTAGGTACTTGATGCTCTGCCTTGACACGTTGACAAGGTAGGCACCTTGAGATAAACTCTGCAATCTCCCTTTTCATATTGTTCCACCAAAATGTATGTCGAAGATCTCGATACATCTTGGTACCTCCTGGTGGATTGCAAATGGCGTGTTGTGTGCCTCCATCATGTTTTTATGCTTTAATTCAGGATCGTTAGGAACACAGAGTCGAGAGTTGACTCGAAGTATTCCTTTCTCGTCGATTCTTGCTTCGGGAATGGTACCTTCTTGTACTTTTTTTATCATGTTTATCAGTTCCGGATCGGTAGCTTGAGCAGCTTTAATTTTATCGATTAAAGCTGGTTCTACTCGCACGTGAGCAATCTTCGAGTGGGTCCCTGGTGTCTTTAGCTCTATCTCCATCTTTTGCAAGTCGTACAAAATACGCTTTTGTGTTGTCAGCAGTGCACTTGTACTCGCATAAGATTTTCTGCTCAAAGCGTCAGCTACAACGTTCGCCTTTCCCGGGTGATACTGGATTGTGTGGTCATAATCCTTCAACAGCTCAAGCCAACGTCGTTGTCGCATGTTGAGTTCCTTCTGGGTGAAGAAATACTTGAGACTTTTATGATCCGTATAGATCTCCACTTTCTCTCCGTACAAGTAGTGTCTCCAGATCTTCAACGCGAAAACGACTGCTGCCAACTCTAGATCATGAGTAGGATAATTTTTCTCATAATCTTTGAGTTGTTGAGAGGCATAAGCTATAACCTTTCCATGTTGCATAAGGACACAACCTAGACCTTTGCCTGAAGCATCGCTATATATGACGAATTCTCCCGATCCTGATGGAATGGTCAGAACAGGAGCTGAAACAAGTCTCCTCTTGAGTTCTTGAAAACTCTTCTCGTATTCCTCGCTCGAATGATACCGATATCTAATAATCAAACTTTCATCTCTTGGCGTTCTATGAGAGCCATTTGGTATTGAGCTTTGGAAAAGGGTTTAGTATCGGGTTCAAGATCGATACAGAATTCAATTTCTCGGTTTGGGGATAAGCCAGGAAGTTCCTCAGGAAAAACGTCAGGAACTAATTAACAATAGGAATATCATTCAAGTTTGACGTATTTTTGTTCAAATCAATGACATAGGCTAAAAAGGTTTGACATCCGTTTTTCAATAAACGAATGACTTTATGGCTAGAAATAATAGTTATAGATTTCAATGGTTTAGTTGCTTGAATTTGCATGACAGGTTGATTAGGAATATGAAAACTAATAATCTTATGAAAATAATCAATTTTAGCATGATGGGTAGTCAACCAATCAATTCCTAAAATCACATCAAATTCATGCATCTCCAAAGAAATAAGGTCAACAGGTAATGTGAGGTTGTTGATTTGAACTAGGCAAGATTTATAGACAGTAGATGTAATGGTCATTTCTCCTAATGGGGTTTCAACTGATAAGTCAAAGTCCAAATTTTCAGGAGTTAAGTTTAAACGCTGAGCACATGCAGGTGAGATAAAAGAATGGGTAGAACCAGTATCTAACAAAGCGTAGACTTCACGAGAATTTATGAATAGCTTACCGGTTATCACCTCGTTCGAGTTTCGTGCCATTTGGGATGTCACAACAAAAGCTCTCCCTTGAACTACAGATTTTCCCTTATCCGCGCTAGCTTTTGGTATCATCACTGCAGCTGGACTTGATTTTGTGGCAGGACAAAATCGCGCAAGATGACCCTCTTTCCCACAACTGTAGCACTTTTTGGACTGCAGTGTACAGTTTGGGCTGATGTGACCTTCCTGACCACACCTATAGCATCTCACTGGTGGTCTATCTTCTCCCCTTGAAACTGGGGTCGGTGCTGGTGCTGGTACTGGTGCCCTTCCATAATTATTATGGAATCTCTTTCTTTTGAAATTGTTCCCACTGGATTCTCCTCTTCTGTTATTTGATGTGGAATTACCACCGAAGTGTTGGTTACCTCCTCGATGGTTCTCGTTCCTGTGGTTGTTATCATTTCTCTGATCATTGACTCTTGGCTGTAATTTTTCATCTGTTTGCTCCACCCTTTGAGCCCTATCAACAACATCTGAATACAAATTAAATTTATGAGAGCTAAGTTGTTGACGGATTTCGAATCTTAGACCACGTAAGAACATCCGACTCATCCGTGCTTCGTCATCTACTAGATGAGTCGCAAAACGAGACAGTTCAGCAAACTTAGCTTCATATTGAGAAACTGTCATGTTTCCCTGCTCCAGCTTAATGAATTCCACTTCCTTCATATGGCGGATGCTTTCTGGGAAGTACTTTTCATTAAATAGCTCTTGGAATTCTGTCCAAGACATCTCAAGTGCTGAAGGGTGGATACGTTTTACCGCTTCCCACCAGTGATCCGCCTCACCTCGAAACATAAAAGTAGCAAAGGGCACCTTCTGATCATCAGCGCATTGTAGGACATCAAGTATTTTTGTCGTCTGCTTCAGCCATGCCTCCGCTTTGAGTGGGTCAGGCTTCCCGTGGAATTCAGGTGGTCCCAATTCTTTAAATTGCTTGACAGTGACCATCCTCAAATTACCAGCGTTTCTACCGTTATTGTTAACTGGATTTCCTCTTGCCTGATTCTGCATGAACTGCATGAAATTCCTAAAGAATCCATCATTCATCATGTTATCAGGAATATTATTTCCTGAGTTGGCAGGAGGATTGTTTGTGGCTTCTTGATTTTCGGCTACATTCGCTTCGGGTATTTCATAGTTAACCTCTTGATTTCCAGATGCCATACTAAACTGTGGTCACAAAATAAATGTTAGTTCAAATAAACTGACTCATCACTTCATGTCCCTATATTCAAATCAACTCATTAGATAATAAAATCTAATTTAGGTAGGACACACTAGTGACTGATTCTATTCGTCTCTCCCCTCCTAGTTCTACCCCCAGATCTCCATTAAAGACCATATCCCTAAGCTCTGATGCCAACTGTGACGCCCCCAAATCTAGGCCCACACAGCCCAAACTTGAGTCGTCAAAAGACTACAACAAAATTATTACAACAAAGCACAACGTACAACAATACAGTGTATAATAATACACAACTAAGTCTTCACTATTCTTGCCACACTATTTTACAACACGTGAAGACTACGACAGCTATTCCTCAGACTCTCACTCCATTCCCCGGCTAGACCCTGTTATGTTTTCATCTCCTGTAATGGAACAAAAGAAAGGGTGAGCTCAAATAGCCCAGTAAGAAATATCATGACTAAGATAATGACGAATAAATTATCATTAGCCTTCAACAGTTGAGTTCTTGATAGAATACAATAGACTACAAGGTTTATATCAAAAACTGTAGTTAAATTCTTAAACAACGTTCAGATCAATAATAGCAGCGGAATGAGCAATCTATTAGAAGAATAATGCAGACTATAATGTCCACTCGCTTCTCTTTTTTGTAAAAATATCATCAACTTTTATCATCTGAAATACCATTAGTCATGATAATAAAAATTCACAGTTCCTGATCATAATCATGCAGATCAACAATTCATCTTTGCACTACGGGCCAAAGACATTCAATATAACACCAACGGTCATGATTATACCAGATTCAGCCTTTGGTCATAATCATACCAATCAACAGTTCATCTTTGCACTACGGGCCAAAGACATTCAATATAACACCAACGGTCATGATTATACCAGATTCAGCCTTTGGTCATAATCATACCAATCAACAGTTCATCTTTGCACTACGGGCCAAAGAGAACATTAACCACGTGCCATAAAAGACACCGAACAGATGTATCGCCTTTAACCTAGTATATCGCCTTTAACCTATCATCTGTTCAACAATTATATCACATCTGTGCCCCCGGCCACAGATATTCACAACAGCTTGATTCTTGATGATTAATACAAATAACAGTGATACAAATGATGAACAGAAGAACAGGATAAACAATAAGTATCGGAAGTTTACTTTGTGCAGATTCAAATAATGTCCAAATTGCCAACATGATGTGGAGTGAAATTTAAAAATGATATTCAAGATCCACAGTTCAGAATAACGGTTACAGTTCAATAGAAAGGTTCACGTAAATAGGAAGGTTCAGTTGAAATAATGAAGTTCAACTATTATGGAACATATAATATTTTCAGGAATTATAGAAGCAATAGTTCCATAATAAGTTTCTATTTAGGAGTATGAAAGAAAATAATATCCCTTACCGTAGCAGGTTTGATTAACAAACGGTGAAGGAAATTAATATCCCTTACCATAGTAAGTTTGAATAATGGAAGATGAAAAAGATGGTATCCCTTATGAGTATAAAGGAAAATGATATCACTTACGAATATGGAATAAAAGTGTCATGTGATAATTCGTGTAGACAAATTATTTCCACACGAGACAAATAAAAAGGGTTATTCACCAACAGGCGGTAATCCGCGCCGTAAGGTTATTCCCATCAATTTGAATACGAATAGTTATTCACCAAACAGGCGATAATCCGCGCCGTAAGGTTATTCCCATCAATTTGAATACGAAGAGTTATTCACCAAACAGGCGATAATCCGCACCGTAAGGTTATTCTCAAAGATTAATAAGGAATGAATACAAAAGGTTATTCACCAACAGGCGGTAAACCGCGCCGTAAGGTTATTCCCACAATTTAATACATGGAAGTAAATGGCACAAGAAAGAAACGATATTATTTTCGAGAATCAAAGAATGATAATCCCTTCAAGTAAGAAAGAAAATAATATCCATTTATGATGATGAAAAGAGTGATACCCCTTACCTTAACACGTGACTGGATATTGATTTAAATGAGGTTGATCAACTTGAAAAATTCCTGCACTCCTTTTGGCTTTCAAACTCTCAAAATAACCTTACTATTCTCAGAGAAAACTCATAAAATTCTTATAGAAAAATTTTATGTTTTAGGTGTGATTTTTCTATTCAGCTGAGCAAGCTATTTATAGGAGAAAATAAGTTACTATGCGTGGTAGGTGAACAGAAAAAATTCAGCAGAGGCTGCTGCGCAGCCTCCACCAACTCTTCAGCAAATTCTCACATTTCTCACATTTCATGTGGGCCCCACAATGGGTCTCACATGTTTCTTACTATTCACGTACTATTCACGTCACTATTCACGTCACTATTCACGTTACTATTTCAAATAGTAAAATTAATTATTTTATTTTTTATTTATTTATTTATTTATTTATTTATTCTTCCTGTGAGTCCAACATATAAAATAATGTTACCACAATAATGTAAGAAACACGTTACATATTTTTATTAATTTAATAATATAAATTATAGTGTATTTGCTACTGTGACAATTATTAGATTCAATAATTTTAAACTACAGTGCACCAACAATTATTGGCTCGATGATATGAAATACAGTGTAATGACAATTATTGAATCAATAATGCAAAATACTGTGTAGCAACAATAATTGAATTGATAATATAAAATATTATGCAGTGACAATTATTGATGAAATGATGCGTAACAATTACGGTGTCAATTATCAGACCAATAATATGAGACACTATGCAATACCGTGTGCTACTGTAGAGTACCGTGTGCTACAGAAAATACCATAAATTACCGTATGCTACTATTCTTTTATCACCGGTATTTTAACAGTTAACACCGTTGACTATTTTTATTTAAAAATGTTACTTCTGTCGTTTTCTATATCCGACAAATATTCCGTTGTGGGGTCCACAAATAATTTGTTATTTCGGCGCCGTCGTACGGCACGAATATTCCCCGACAAAACGAATATTGTCCGTCAAAATAAAATTTGCACATAACATCCTTAACTTTCAATTTCATCAATTTAACCACTTACTGTTTCATGAAAAAAATATATGAAGAAAAATTAAATTTTATATTTCATAAAATTCGGGGTCTTACACATATGATGACGAGTTACAAGCAAATTAAAACGGCATCACTGATAAAGATATTCAACTCAATTGTGATCAAAATTTTGCACTCTAGCTAAAGGACAAAGTAAGTTAGTTAAGTTAATTAAGCATGATTTTTCACGTACTAATTAATAAATTCATTTAATTTAATATAATTTATGAAGTGATAATTCACAATTTATAAAATTACTAGAGATAACCCGTGCCTGAAGGCACGGCATAATTAATATATCAATTGAGTATTGTATCCAATACTTTTAAATTGAAAATTTTAAAACTGTTGTGAACTCTCAGTTTCATAATAGAACTGAGAGTTCAATCATTAATACAAAAAGATTGATACTCAATCCAGTCATAGTTTCTTTTTTAGGCAAACATTAGTGTGCTACTCATTTCCAATTTAAAATTAGTTCTTGGCAGGTTTGAGCAATTAGTTTATTGACGATAGCGGGCTCAAATTTATGTAATATAATATTTTCGGGTATCCCACACACATTTCCCTTATTGACAAAACGAAATAAGAAGTTTGACAGCATTTATTTGCCTCCAGTATCTCTAACTATCGATCAATATGATCCATGAACAGTATTTCATGTGGAAAAAGTGTAGTACTACAAGCCATTTGGTGGGATCCAATGAGGGGAAAAAAAGATGCAAAAATCCAAAAGAAAGGCTTTTGCATATATAACCGAAAGTATAAAATGAGCCCTCTAAGTTCAAACAAAAAAATATTATCATAACACCTACTAAATCGTATCACCATAATATTTTTTTCTCTATATTTTTTCTTTAAATTAGACAAAAGATTATCATACCATGAGTCAAAACCTACTACAATAGTTGCTCTCGATATAGCCCGTAAAAACACCAAAGAGATGACACGTAATTGTCCATGCTTGAAGGCACGACGATGATTAAAATTCCAAAAATACTCTATTACTTAAAGACTCTTTACAACCTTGAATAACTTACAAATCAATTAGAATAAATCTGAACCGTCCCTATGATTTCTCACCCAAATCAATTTGTATGTGGAAACATAACGACCGCAATACCCAAAAAACAGGAAAATGACGTCAATGCTAAAAGGGTGACTCATGTTGTTTACATGCAATTTTTTTTTAAAATTATTATTATTATTATTATTATTATTATTATTATTATTATTATTATTATTATTATTATTATTATTATTATTATTATTATTATGTGAGTAGATAGATTTTTGAAAAAAAGATGTTGAATTTGGGGGAAAAATGAGTGATAGATTAGTGACCGTTAGATGTTGAAGCCTAAATTAATTTGAGGCCGTTGAATATTGAAATCTTGGGATTTGAGCCGCTCTGTTTTATTATATTGATTGTAGGTTCTTAATGACGAAATGATTCCTTCAAATGTACAAGCCTTACCTATGGGCCCAGACAGGGACCAAGTCAGCCACAATGGTTACTAAGTAAATGGCTGTGAATTTTATACAAAGACATATTCTTGCGTTAAAAGAATAACTAATGTTGGAGCGTGTTTTCAAGGAGATTGTTACAATGAGCTTAGTCGTGCCTTTTATGAGGAGCTGGAGGAAATCATAGAGTTGTCGTACAAGAGTACTTATGGGGGTCAGATTAGCTCGTTTAAGTGCCATTGGTTTGATTCAAAAAGAGGTCTACGTGTCGATCGACATGGAATCGTTGATGTTGACCTCTATAGGTCCACGTACATCAACGCACCATTTGTGGTTCCAACTGAAACAGTACAAGTATACTACACTCTTAGTCTTGTTAGGAAAAGGAATAGACCGCCTACAGATTGGCAAGTTGTAATTTATACTCCCGTGCGCAGTCGTGTCCAATTAATAGATGGGGAGTTTTACCAGGAGGAGATGTTACATAGACTTCCAATAATAAATGTGGAGGATAACAATGAACTAAACCAGTTAGAGAGTGTAGATGAACCTGATTAATTGGATCCCGAGTCAGTACTTGTGCCAGATAACATTGATACTGAGGAAAAAGAGTTATTGACTGGTACTAACACTGAATCTAAAGAAGAATATGGTTATGAATCTCCATATGATGTTCAAAACGATTCTGACTTAGACAACAATTTTCATTAAACTATAAGTTTAGTTTTACTTGTATTACGTACAATTATATATATACATGTTCTCTATATTCTTGTCATGTTCATGTACCTTTCATTTACAGTTGTCGTAGTTAACTATTTCACATAATTACATGTTATTATTATCATTTTATTTGAGATGTATTATCATATAACTCATAATAATATTCTGAAAATTTTATTTATAGATGTCTACTTCAGTAGAGCCAAGGAAACGCGGCTTGGATCAGGGTCTGAATCAGATCCCGAACGCCTCGACTAATCCGGATTCTCATCCAGATTTGACCTCATCCAGACAGCACGTAAGTTATATAGCTATCATATTACCATTGTTCTAGATACTTTCTATAATTAGTTTTAAATATTAAATTAAAATTACTTATCTTTAATGTAAATTATTGTATATTTTACAGATAACAAAATTGTGAATTGTATTTCACAATTATGCTTACAGAACTGGCTTACGCCAATGATTACATGGGTGAGCACACCTCTCGCCCACAAAGATACAGTATGGGTTTAATTTCAAGTATATATATATATATATATATATATATATATATATATATATATATTTTAATTATGTAAGATAATTTAATTAATGAACTAATATTGTTTTGTAGTGATGGATTATATTATCAGTGTTGTAATATTAATATTATTGTATTTTTATTTGCATCAAATATATAGATAGGACGACACACTTGCAACAATAATACAGACAAATATTTGGCAAAAGAACGTTGTCCAAACTAAAGATAACTTGAAAAAAGAAGGACAGAAAGTCCTACAGAATGCTCAGATTGACCATCCAGGAGAGGCTGAGCAGTACATACATGAGTACTACCCCTGCTGGCACCCCGCAACCACCAATAGATCAAGAATTATGGGAGAGGGTGTCGGTTGTGAAGAAAAATTACGTTATAGGTCAAAGACATCAGTGGCACATGTAGTTCCACTACGCAATCTACTCAGTCATCAGGCTACGCGCCGACACCGCAACTGCTGCTAACTATGTGAGAGCTAACAACTGTCGAGATCGTGATCTTCTTTGCACACTAGGCGCACAATTGCAGTCTCTAGATCAGGATGAGTTAGCAGATGCAATAGCGAGTACAACACGGCAGCCGGATGACTCCGAGGTAATCTTAGTACTTAGTACAATTAAATTACTCACTAATATATATATATATATATATATATATATATATATATATATATATTATTTTAATTTGTTACACGCCCGTTTGGAGGATGATGCGTGAAGACATAATATTTTTCTACCTTTGTATTGTTTTTATTTTTCTTACCGACTGTATGTATGGATGTTTATATTTTGATGACACTTGTATGTAGATTTTACGTTAGTTTATTTATATTTCAATTCGAATGAATTATATTATATATTTTTAAATATAATAAATGAATTAGTTGGAGTTTTTCTATATATATGAACTGTTGTGTGTTGGGATATAAAGTAGGTACAATTGTTTTTGAAAAATCCATAAAGTAGCCAATTTTATTTTTTATTATTATTTAGTATCAAGGACCGCCTGCAGTCGCTAATGGCTTTCAGCAACCGCATGCGGTTAATAAAAGCATTAGCGTCCCAAATATTGCATTTTTATTAAAATATTTATTTATTATCAGTGACCACGCTCGGTCGTTGATATCTTTTAACAACGATACAGTAGCGACCTACTGTAGTTGCTAAAACATTTTATCTATCGATTCTATCAGTGACCATATTTGGTTGCTGATCGTGTTCGTTGACATGTGGTGTCACGTCAGTTTGAAGATGAATCAGCTTAGCGACTGACGCGATCACTATTATCGGTCGCTAATAGTGGTCCCCGAAGTCCAACCAGCTATCAGATTATCTGCGACCAATATATCTGCGACCGATAGCAGTCGTTGATACGTGGTCGTATATAGCCTTTTTTTTATAGTGTCAGATTATTATTTTAATAATTTAATTTACATTATACTAATCATGTTTATAAAGCAGTCAGTATGCATAAAACATTTAAACATTATTTTTTCACCTTTAAATCCAAATGAGCTAACACATAAATGTAATAACATAATCGTTAAAAAAATGAGAATATCAAGACAAACTAAGATTAGGATAATACAAAAATGTAACTCCTCGTGCATTATCGTTCAAATGTTCTTGTAATAAAAGAAGAAAATAACATGTTCAATATAGTACTATTGAGTGATTAATTTGATTATACTACTTATTAAGATTACCTCGTCATGTTCCTCATCCTCCTCCTGCTGGCGTGTTGCTGTCACTACTGCATTTGCTAAGTCATCAAGACTCAGAGCCTTAAAATGAGCTTGTAGTGTAGGAAGAAGGGCAGAGTCTCTGCATATAGCTCTAACACAATCAGTAGCAGTATGTGACGTCTACTGGTATGATGATTACGTCGATTGGCTACCAGAGCTTCCAGAACCACTAACATTTGGTCGTTGTCGATGCCTTTGGCCCTTGACAAATTTTTCTTAACAACCAACGCCCTCTTCCACAACTCATGATTTATCATAGGTCACAGGCTGCCAGAAGGATATCACTCACCCATTAACCGATTGTAAGTGTCATGTACATGCATAAATACTAATAACATGGTTGTAAACATAAATAAATTAAAACTTTACAAAGTATGTACCCTGATAGCAACATGTTGGGATAGTGATATACTGTTGCCCTTATATATTCCTTTTGCCTTCTCGCCTTCAGGTACACCTGGAGATCTATTCTTGGCAGCACTCTTAACTTTTCTGACCCAATTCTCAGCCCGCTACTGCTGACACATCTCAGTCCATATATCATGTAAGCACCACCAGGGGTTATACTCATGTATATACTCCTCAGCCTGCCAAGAATGGTCTGTGTCAGCATTATGCAATGCTTTTCCCATTCCTTCTTTAAATTATCCTTTATTCGCACATCATACTTTCGCCAAAACAATGCATGTATAGAAACAACATGTGTTCCATCCCACTCATAACTTTTTTGAAATGAAAATATAATAACATTAAAACAGTTGTAATATGTATAATCCAATAATACTAAATATTAGTTCGTTAGAATATTTGTAATTTACCCTTAAAAAAAATACTTAGAACTCCTGCCAAACTGTCTTCTTATGGACAAGAGGTGCGTTGACCCGTGTAATAACCAACATAGGCCAGTTTTGCAAGTATAGTTGTGAAAATACACTTCACAACCCTAATATCTATAAAATTACTAAAATATACACCAATGTTAATATCAATTAATTATATTATATGATAGATAACTTACGTTTTGTCCAGATTAGGTCGAACCTGTAATAAAATGCGATCCTCCAGATTAGCCAGGGCCTTCAGGATCTGATTAGGACCCCGACCTAAGTCGCGCTTTGTAAGTGCTACTGGAGAAGACATCTATACAAAAAAATATTAATATAAGATATATGATAATAATTAAACAGATAAAATGACAACTCAATAATAACATGCAATGGTTTCCAATGATTAAGTATTACAGCTAAAAATAAAATTTACATGAATATAACAAATATATACATAACATGTATATAACTTACATAGTACAAGTAAAACTAAACCTACCTTTTAATAGAAATCGTTGTCTGATTCAGAATCATTTTTAACAATATGTGGATATTCATGATAACCATCTTCTTTTTCAGACTCAATGTCAATGTCACTCAATAATTCTTCCTCCTATATAAGTGTTATCTAACTGTTATACTGACTTGGGATCCAATTACATGAAATAGACTGTGATTTATACAATCTAAGTATGCACCCAGAGAATAATAGAAGATAAACAAACTAATATTTTTTTAGAACAAATAGATGCATATGCTTAAGTCATTGACACTGACCTAAGTGAGAGCAAAACATACAACAATAGTCCCAAAACGTGGACTATTCAAAATTCACTCCAATCTTGAACGAGTTTCTAAGAAGGGCATATTATATTATATTATTGTCTATTATATTATATTATATTTATTTTTTATTTTACTTTTTTTTTAATTTTTATATTATATTATATATAGTATATAATATAGTATGATATTTTAAATTAAATTATTTTATTTTATTATAGTACAGTACTTTTAATTTAGTAGTGGAAAACTAAGTAAATGCTACTTAGTTGATTTTTTGAAATTTTATTTATTTTGGCTTTTTAAACTTTATTATATAAAATTATAAACTCATCATGCTACTAGTACTACATAACTAGGGCTAAATTACCAAACCACAACACAAATTTATATACCCAATATCCACACATAATAATCAATTTGATATGAACTTAATAATTAATAGCTAAAATACATGACTATAAACAAAAGTACATGTTAATTTCCCCAATTTTTCAGTTTTCTCAATTTCCCAACTTTCTAATTTCCCAATTTCTCCAACAAGTTCCCCAATTTTCTCAAATTTTCAAACCCTAACATCTCATTCCCACAATTAATTATATAATTAATTACATGTATACACTCCAAAATAATACATTCAAATATTCATATATTAATACATTCATACATTAACAAGTATACATTTATATTTCATTGAGAGAATAATAGAAAACTTACAATAGCGCACGAAAGTGTGGCGGGGGCAGTGGTGGGTAGCAGCAGTGGTGGTGTTGGGTCGTGATTCTTTCTCTCTTTTTCTCTTATTTTCTTTTTTCTTTCTATCGTTCTTGCTTTCTGCGAAGCTAATACATTTTAATCTCATCAGCGGTCGCAATCAGTTGCTGATACTGCTTGACATGACATTATTAGCGACCGATCGACGATCGCTGATTTAGTTTGGTCACAGAAATAATTTACGCCAATTTTTGCACTAGATTTTGAGCGATAAAATTGTATTAACGACCGACCAGCGATGGATTTTCGGTCACTAATATTAATAACGACCAATTTGAATTGCAATCGCTAATGTCGATCGCTAATAGGACCATTAGCGATAGCGATCTATAGTGGCAGGTCACTGATGTTTTCAGTCGTTGGTAGACTTTTTTCTTATAATGTTATAAGTCCATTCCTCCCAACCCCGAAAACAATCACCATATACTTACTCCGCCCTACCCCACCCTGCCCTATTTTTTCGAATTTGTTCCTTTTTCCAAGTTAAATTTCTTCAACATATTATATATATATACACACATACATACATAGCAACCGGTTACTGGGAGTACTGTTGCAACAACCACATGTAGGAGCCAATTTGATGGAGAAAGTCTACTGTTGTTAGAGTTTCTAGCAGCAAGGCTAATTTCAGCAATAAGTGTCATACTACTAGAAACTCTAGCGGTAGCACACTTTCTCAGTCAAATTAGTCCCTGCATGTGGTTGCTGTAACAGTACTCTCCGCAATCAGTTATTATATATATATATATAATTGGGTTGGGGTTGATACAGAGTACTTATACCCGACTTTAGCTCTACAAAATTTGTAAATTCGAGTCCCATTAATTAGAGTTGAGATCGGACGTGTCCCACTGAGGTAAATTGTCACGCTTACATAATTGTACGTTGAGTGCTCTTAAATAAATATCACAAGGGCACAAATACAAGGGATAGTTTGTATTTTACTCTAGTAATAACATTTGATTTTGCAGAACTAACTTTTGATTAACGCATGCCGACAAAATACTCATCCCGTATATGCATGTATGTATATGGATCGGTGAGAGAGAGAGAGGCATATTGGTAGTTTAAGGTGGAAAAAAGAAGGGTGATATGGGAAAAGAGCAAAATATATATAGGCACATGAGAATCCAGAGGAAAGCTTTCGAGAGTTTACAAGAGAGACTAGGGAGAGGTTATTTATGGGAGAGAACGCCGGGGAAGTGCTCGTGTCGCCTCGAAACGGAGCATGCATGTAAAAAGGCTTTTCTTTTTCCATCTGGAACCCACTATGTGTTTTTTCTATATATATATAGGGCTGTTAGGGTTAGGCCTAAGGTTAGGGATGTGGGATGTAGGAAGAACAAACTGCTGTAACAGTTCCGACTAAAAGCATTCATGTTGACAACTTTAGAACTAACCCAACATTAAACATCAAATTTGATGGTTTATTACTCTTTTCTTTATAGTTGTCGGTTTAGAAAAGAAAAAAAAAAACTCTCCCATTCCATAATAATAGATTTTTATAAAGAAAAATTTATTAAAATTTATTAGTTATTTTCTAGAAGAATAAATGATTTACTTTTCTATATTACCTTTAAATTGATTCTCTCATTTTATTTTTTTCCAATAAACTCTTATTCTTACACTAGTAATTTCCAACTCCCCATAAAAAAGTAATGTGTAATTTTACATAAATTATAATTTCAATACTCAATTATACTTGCTTCTTTTTCTACCTCTTTTCAGGTTCCGAGCATGTCATTATTCTTCTAATATATGCACGGATATCAACTTGTATTCTAGTTTTGGGTAAAACTTAAAAGCATGCATAATTTTGCGGAAATATTTCTAAAACCGGACATTGTACAAATTTAAAATTTTAAGATGAGTCAGATGGCTATAATGAGATACAGAGTCCAAACATCACATCCAAATTAACCTGAAACCTAAGAATATAATTTTTGTGTCCTACTCTTCTAACAATTACTTAACTTGTTTTGAGTTGGATGTTACAAAACGATCTCGCTCTCTCTTTTTAAATTTTATGAAATTGTTGTCCTCTCTAATACTTAAATTAGTTTTCATACTATTGTTTTTTATCTACTATTATATGATTATGCAACAGACGACTAAAAGAAAGTTGAGTGGAATTAGACTTTTGGGTCATTAATTAATCTTACAATAACATGCATAATTTTTTATTCAGAAAAAATTATAGGATGCATAATATATTAAATTAAAGTTATCGACGAGCCCTTCAAAATTAATCACCTTCCACCATGACATATACTGTATAAATTTAAGCCCGAAAACCTATTTTAAGTTTTCCCATCGCCAATCAATGTTTTGGACAAACTTTAGTATTTTTTAATTTTTGTTATTTTCTTTTCTTTTCTCCTAATTGATGTAGTGAAAATTTTCAATAAAGATTCGGATTTTAAGATAATTTAGTATTTACGGATATTTAATATATTTTATGTAATTTTATTTATTATTTAAAAGAATCAAAAGTTTAATTTAATTTTGATCCATTTGTATTTTGGGCATAATTTTACTAATTTTATTTTAATTATTTTTTATTCTGAATATTCTTAGGAAAGTTGCTAAGAAGCTGGAAAAAAAATTCTAGTACCAAAAATAAAAGAGTTTTTTGGGTACTATTTAGAGCTTTGGAGTAGGATGCACAATTTTTATCTAAATATGTACTATGCTTTGCTTTTTATGTTGTTACGGTCGTGTTTAGTCCACATTGTCTATTGTTGTGATGTCAGTTTTCTACTACTATATGAATACTTGCAGCTCCGTGCACATTTGGATTGTTTGAAGATTTCCGGTACTGCAAATCTCTTTGCATCCAAGAGAGCGACAGGCTGCTACTCATTATTGCATCGATTGATACTGTTCAAAGTTCCACACCTTTTTATTTCCTCGGTATCCCATTGTAAACATGTATACATTTTTGGTTCAATCAAAAGTTAACCATTTTGAAAAAATATATATTAGCTTAGGGTTTTGAATTTTCTAATCCTTGACAATTATATTAATTTTTCAGTGAGAGATTATATCTTCTTTATGGATTCTAAGTTTTTATCTTCTTCATCGATTCTAAATTTTTCTCTTATTTGTTTTAGTATGATAACTAACCAGTCACGTTTGTGCTAAAGCGTTACGGATTAGGATCTCCTCTATTACACTTATTCTCTAATTTTCCCCTATACACATTCAGCCACACAAATATGACATTTAACGACAAAACAAAATTCGTTGTAACCAATTAGCGACGCAATAATGTTCATCGTAAACAGTTGTATCACTGAAAATGTCGTTAAATATAATATTTATGTCTATAAATTTTATTAGGAAAAATTGGAGAATTAATAAGTGTAATGAAAATGATCTTAATCCAAACGTTACAGTCTAACTACTATTTCCCTGAATAAATTGACGTCAAGTGTGGATAATGGTATCCTTAATTCATAGTAAGAAGATAGCTAAATTTGTAAATAACTTTATTAGAACAACCAAAATTAAATATGATGAACTCAACATATTAATTGGGGAAACATATTGAACAACCCCTGGCCCTAGTGATCACTAATGAGCCAACACACAAGAACCACTAACGGGGAACGCTTAACAAAACTTGAATATTTTTTTTAAAAAACATCAAAAGTTTGAAATTCATATGGCTACGCTAGCTTGAACATCAAATATGGTGGAAAATTAATCAATTGTGGATAATGATATTATAGTAATGCTTCTTACTTCTTGAGGGGTCTATCAAAATTCACAAAGAATAATAAAAAGAATATTTTAAAAATATTTTAATATTCATATGCAAATGCATATGCATTCAACAATCTCGCTGAAAAAATGGGAGCTTTTTACAATTATCAAATAAAAATAGAATTTCCATTACTTAATACTAGGAAAAGTACTATTCTTGTTAAAGTATTAATTAGAATATCTTCAAGTCATGTGCATGGCATTTTCTTGTTTAAAGCAACACAAGAAAATTATTTAGATGATGATGAATATATAAAGTGAGTGAGAGAGTGAGAGAGTGAGAGAGAGAGAGAGAGAGATCTGAGCTCGTCAAATTGACTTGCACATTGATGGATTCAATAGGATTTTTGTAAATGCTAACCCCAATGTTTAGATTTTACTAGAAAATTAAATTTTTAAATGAATCCAGTTGTCGTAAACAGGTGACATTAATTTTTGGAATATAATTGTTTGGGTTTAGGTTTGAATTAACCCATATTATTTCTGAACTAGATTCACTGACTGTTTGAATTGGGTCATAGGAGAGTCGGCCCATTCTAATCCTTTTTGAAGACGGTTTGGGGTTGAGGATGTCTATGTGTGTCTTGGGTTCTTCTTTCCTTATTCGGTGGAGGTAAAAGTTTATTATGGAAATGATTCTATAACGAGTAAAAGGAATTATAAGTTGATTTGGAAGTGAACATCTTATTCCTACTTAGATTCCGGGGATCATGACATGTATATAAGCAACCAACTAGCTCACAAATATGGTACACACTTTCTTATTCACAGAACCCTGTTATTCCAGCATAACTTGATTCTCCATTGATAACGCTTTTGGCCTATACTTACTCTCACACCGTAGCATCCCCGGATGGCTCCAAGCCATCTCTTGTTCTTGGGGTGTCTAAAGGTTTTTCTTAGGTGCAGGTGTTCGTGCTTTTGATGATTTTCAGCGGGCTTACAAAATTTGGCGTTAACATTGACGTTAGAAGGAGGGCTGAAATTCTGTTTGAAGGAAAATCATAAGGTGAGAAGTTGTTTGATTGGTTCTTGGTTAAGTGGATTTGCAGCAGAATGTACTAGCAGTTATGGTGAACCTTGGTGAGCTATTAAGGGAAGAGGATGGTTCCTCGGCGGAGCCTTCTTCTCGACACACAAGAGGTTCGGTGATGGATAGATTGGGACCTTCTGGCAAGAGGGTCGGTTCGGCAGCTACACAACCAGTCCTGGCAAAACGTAGGTTGTTCTCTACTTCCGATGGAGGGGACTCTGACTTACTCAGGAGCGATCAGGGCAAGGGTCATACTAGCCACGATGAAAGAGACGATTAAGAAGAGGAAAATTCAAGAGACAAGATGCTATGAGGGCCTTGTAACTGCAACAACGGGAGTTGGACAAACAGCTGTCAGACTAAAGGGAGAAGGTGATCGTACGACTAGGGGATTGGGAGGGTCAACTCCAAAGAGTCAGCATCAGAAGAGGAGAGTTAATGATCCCCCTACATCCTAGTTGAGCGGACTACCTAGAGGATACCACAGGAAGATAAGACCAAATCAAAATCGATGTAAAGACAGAGGGAAAACTTCGGGTCGTGGTGGAGAGCATGTTCCCCCGAGCCTAATTCGACGAGGCCGATCTCGGTCACCTCGGGTAAAATAGAACGATGGGCGTGCTGATATAAGGTCAAAGGACAAATGCACCAACGAATGACAGAATGACAGGCGTGCTGATATAAGGTCGGAGGAAAGACGTACTGATATACTACGGAATAACGGGCATACTGATATAAGGTCGGAGGATAGACTCACCAATGCCTGATTAGAAGACAGACGTGCTGATACAAGGTTAGAGGACAGACATATCGATACGGTTCTGAATAATCGTCCTGATGAAATAAGGCGGGATGAGGGCGATCCTGTCATGAAAAGAATGGCTGAACTGGAAAGGCAATTGGCAGAATTGAAAGCAGGCCTGAAGATGGTGGACAGTAAATCACCTTTCTCATCAATTATCAATCAGGAGACGGCGGACCCAAAGATGAAGCTTCCACTATTAGAGTCATTTGATGGCACCGAAGACCTCTATGACCATACCAATTCATATGAAATCGTCATGAGGTACTATAATCACTCAGATGCAGGGATGTGTAAAATCTTTGTAACAACATTAAAGAAGACGGCAAAGCAATGGATTGTTTCCTTGCCCCCAGGGAGTATTAATTCATGGAAGGAGCTTTCAGATAAATTCCATGATCGGTTCGACAGCAACAAGAAGAAGGGTAACCTCACAGCTTCGCTCATGCAAGTTAAGTAGAGGAGCAACGAAACTCTGGCACAGTGTGTGCAGAGGTTCAGAGATGCGATCGGTACGATCTCTAATCTAAATATAACACAAGAGCTTTGGGGTTCTTCACTACCGGGTTGGACATCAGCAGGTCAAAAAAGCTCATGAAGGATATCATGTTCAACCCCCCCGAAAGATCTGTTAGATGCCTACGAGAAAGCTAAGAAATTTATGGTCGTAAAAGAGGCAATGAGCACCTTGGGTCAGCAACCGAAGACTGATGACAAACCTAAGACGGGGGACACCAAGCAATCGAATATATGAGACAGGATCGGATCAATGGTCAACTCGCAGCCAGGCAAGCAGAATTTTCGACCGAAGCAGGGCAATAAGGTGTACACGCCTTTGAACACGGATAGGGTACAGGTTCTGAACTACATGAGGGATAAGCCGTTTTATGAACCACCTCCGAGGATGTCAAGAAAGAAGGACCATCGGTATCACTGCGAGTATCATTAGTTTACTGGACATGCGACTGGAAGATATCCAGACTTGAGGAACCTTGGAAGCTGTTGTCAACACTCCAAAAATAATCCTTACAATCGCTTTATCAACGTAAATTTGATATAATGGCAAGTAAGGGTCAAACCCTCAGGAAATGTATTTTATAATTTATCTGATTGCTTCTAATAGTAAATAACAAGTAATTATGAAAAGGGGGTTTTGAAATTATGGTTTTAACTAGAAAAATAACATGAAATAATAATAAAATTATCCAATGAATTACAAACTTCAGTTCTTCAGTTCAGTATCATCTTTTCACAATTATGACATAATCAAATCAACCAATATCTCTCCTTCAATGAAATCAATAACCCTAGATAATCACAATCCGTGTTACCCGAAATTCTCCTTAAATTTTAGATCTAATGTGAGAATTTCCCCCACTAGACTCTAATTATCATACAACCTAGAATTATCAGTCTAGATTTAATATAACAAGAGCATTAAGAATTAGGGAATTATGTTATTCCAAGCAACAATCGTACAATCTCAGATTATTTAACTTGTCTTCTTGATAATCATAGCAATACTTAAAAGCTTGACCACAATCAAATATCACTAATCGATAAATATTGATCAGATATGACATCGTTTGCTTAATACTATATCTTAATCTAGCAGATGATAATAATCAAATCAATTCAATGGGCCCTTATCAAATTAATCAAATCAATTATCATTAGTCCATAATAATAGATCATCAAGAATGAATTTCACAACTGTAGGAATAAATATTGATAACTTAATTAAATCATAAATTATAAATAAGATTCAACATCCCTTAGAACTGAATAAAAGTACATAGCCTAACATGCCTTCAAATTCATTCCAAGTCTAAAGTACTTAACTGGCAACTGAAATCCCGTAGTGGCGTGGCTGCGCCACTTTATGACTTGCGACCAGCGGGCCTCGCGCCGTCCTTCCAAAGATTTCAAGTTCAACTTTCTATCCACGACGCGCCTCATGCTGCTCCTCTTCATGATCCTGGCACGGCCGCGCCAGGCCTTCAATCTTGATTTCCAGTGCTTTCCAGTTTCTTGGCTTTCTTGATCCTTTTTGCAACCAACTGCATCAATCTTCAACATAATACAAAACACATGAAAAGTAACTAAAAGACTTGAAAAATAAATAATAATTCAAGGTTAGACACATCCAATTTGTAAGGTATAAAACCTACCCATCAAATACCCCCGAACTTGAACAATTGTTTGTCCTCAAGCAAACAAACACAAATAACAAGGAACTAAAAACTACTCTAGCACGTACTCAACTAAAAATGACTCAATCAAGCTATGTCCCCTCATAATGATTCCAAAATTGCAACCTCAGAGATTCATCAGCAATAACTAAAACAAGATTTCAAAATCATTTAATATCCATATCTCAAATTATAATTAGCATCACATAATTTTTGATCCCTCACGTCTGTGTGTGATTCTGCTGCAGTAAACCAGTTTAAAAGCCAGATAAATTAATCGAATTTCAATACCATTAAAGAATGTAATATTCATTCAAGCTCATATTTTTTTCTAATTTTTTTCTTTATCTTCATTTTTCTTGGTTTGTACAATGTTCATCTTTCTTAAGCTTTTCAAAGTTACTCATATAGCGAACTTTCCACTAATGACTCCCAAACCAGTCGGCTTTAGGGCACTAAGTGTAAAGACACTCCTAAAGTTTACTCGTTCAAGTAACAGAGGCCACAAAGACAACTAACTAAGACTGCTCATATCCATCGTACTTACACATTATTCTTCATTCAACTACTCCGCTTCATCTTCATATATATTTATTTTTCTCTTCAATTTGTTTTCTAATGGACATCGAAGCAGTAAATGCATATATTTTTTCATTCATTAAATGTGTTAAAGTAATCAACAAACTTTCCTTTACCTTTTAATGGCACCTTATGTAGGGATTTCGGCACATAAAAGTAGCGGAATTTAAAAAATTTCAAGATAATTTTCGAAACCCTAAAACAGGATCCATGCAAAAACATATTAATTCAGAGGTTTAGATTTGTTTTACCGACTATTTGAGCTTGAATGGAGACGATGAAACTTCTTAAACAACTTCGAATCCTAAACGCAATCCAACGAAACTACGCCTCTACGGTATCCACACGAACGCCCCGCGAATCATCACACGATCTGTAGCAAAGAGAACTGCAGTACTAGCCACCAAGATCTGAATTTTCTGCATTTCTCTCTAGTCTCTTTCTAAAAGCAGCTAGAGTTTTGTTTAGGTTTTATTTTTTTTTTCTCTACATAAAACTGCTGATATATATATATATATATATATATATAAGTTAAAAAGGAATTAACCAAAACCTTAATTTTTATTAGAAAAATAAAATCTGAATTTATATATATATTATATCTTAATTAAGTCTGACTTAATTAATATACATATATATAAATTATCCTATTAATTTAAATTCGCAAATTAAATACTATCAATCATATTAACATATTTAAATCCTTACAATTTAAATTAATTTTGTTTTAATTACGTTCTAAGTGTGTGACCCTATAGGTTATTATTACGTTAGCAATAATTTTAAAATCATATTATAAAATTATAAACAGTGAGCAACATCTAGTAATGCATCACGGCTACCTAAGTAATAATAAGATCGGTGATTCGATGTAACCTTTTCGTGACCAATGTTTCAATGTAATTTAATCCTTTTAACCCTGATATCCTAGATTAAACTCGAGGCATGGAATGTGTCATACTCTTTATAATTTAATTTGAGTTTTCTTGATCAATGAGTAGACTATATGAAACAAATCACTATTTGAACATGGCTGTGCATTTCATAGTCCTACTCAATCAAGAGGCCTATGGATATCACCCATATTATATAAGAGGGTTAAATTCCATCTAGATCACTCATATTCCTCACACGATTCATGATGTACCCAATAATCACCTTTATTGCCCACCCTATTAAAGGTGACATTTGATGATATCAAAGTACATAAATTATTGTGTAATAATATAGTGATTTCAGGTCAGAGGATCATTACATCATTGTCACTATGAGAATTTCTTATGACACTTTGCATAATGCTCCACGTAGAATTCTCATAGTGGGTATGTCCAGTGCATTGTTCTCTAACATGTACCTATGCATTGACTCAATATCTCATATATTTATGACCAATGAGATTTGGCCATCAGTCAATCCACATACTAGTCTCAATGCATCATTGTTGTCTCATTAACAATGATACTCGACTAGGGACATTTAAGAACAATGATACTAATTGTAATTATATAATCTCATGTTCAAGTCACAGACTTGAAGCTATATAATTTGTATCACTATTCTAAAGACTTTTATTATGCTAACATTTATATAACGCAGTAAATAAAATCATAATAAAATAATTCATTTATTCAATTAAATATAATATCAAAAATGCTAAGCAATTATATCAAATAATTGACCACTAGGGCATGAACTCTTACACCTCATGCTATCAATCACTACAAGAAAAAGGCCTAATTCCGATGGACCTTTCCGTCAAAAATAAACCTATTCCGTCGGAATTATAATATTCCCGACGAAAAATTCAGTCGACGATTCGGACAAAAATAACCGCGTTGGAATTAATTTCGTCGAAAATTCGGTAGAAAATAAATAATCTCCGACGTATTTCTCTCGTCGGAATTTTCATCGTAATTACTATATACCCGACAGAATAAATTCCGTCGGAACTAAATAATTCCGTCGGAATTTGAATTATATCTTCGACGGAAATTCCGTCAGAAAAGCAGTCCGTCCATCGAATATAAGTACTTAATTTCGACGGAAATTCCGTCGTAATAAATTTATTTCGTCGGGAATAGTCCTTCCGGTAATTAGAAAATTAATAATTTAATGCAATAATTCCGACGGAAATTCCGCCGTAAATACCAAATTCCGTCGGAAATACAAGAATTTTTTTAAATGTTTTTTTTTGTTTTTTCAATGCCAGATTTTAAAACCACATGTTTTGTACCTGCAAACCTGCTTTATCCCAACAACACAACAGCAATCCATTCTTTATGTTCACACACTTGAAATAAATATAAACGACGACACATTATAAAATAAATTATCGTACTTTACAAAACTAAACCAAATTATGATAAATTACAATTAATTAAGTTAAATTAATTACAACTAAATTATAATCTACAAAGAATCATCGCCCAGAGATCGAGGGTTCTGCTGCGGTGTATGAAAATGATCGTTGTCACCCCCCCCCCCGGCTCGCGATCGGCATCGTCAGCATGCTCGAAATTATCATCCTGTTAATACAATTACAAATATCAGTCATTAGTCCGTACTTGAGATAAAAATTCATAGTTAAATAATTATTGCAAAACATATAGAATATACAACTTAAATTGAACAAAATACCTGTGCAGTCGGGCGCTGAGTCAGCATCGGGCCAAAAGCCTCCAACAACAGGGTAGTCACCATCCGAATCACCTCGTCTCGTATCGCGGCGAACTGCTCCGGAGATATGCTCCGGAGATAAGCTAACGTCGGACGGAGGGATGGTAGAATCTCCCCTAGCAGCCTGCAACTCAGCTACACGCTCGTCCCGAAGGCTCTGAAATCGGTCCTGAAATTTATTATGTATATGGTAGTTTATTGACTCATTTAATTAAGTGCATGATACTAATTATTACATAACTTTATAAAAACTCTTACCCGTATAGCTGCAGCTGCCTGTGACATACTACATTTCTTTGGCGTGTGGGCTCTATCCCAGAACTCGATCATGGTGGGAGGTCGTCCCAACTCACCGCCCATGACCTAACAAATAAAATTTTAATTTATCATTTATTTAGTATATATTTTTATGAGAATATTAAAGTAAACTAAATATATACATACCGATTTTACTTCTTCAAATGACCGTGAACCCGTAGTATGTACTACTCGGAGCTGGCTACGATTTTTCTTCATTTGTTCTGATTTTTTTTTGAAGTCGTCAGCATCCCAATGAGTACACATGACCTCCCATGCTGCATCTGAGACAATAGGGGGCTGATGGTCTCAAATAGTAGTCCCGGGCTGGTCTACAACTGCCCGGGCAGCCCTATGTCTCATCTCGTACAACCAGCCGGCATAGTTCTTCGCGACATGTGCAATAATAACACCGTCGCCTGTCGCCTGAGAGATGCCCTCCTCATATCTAAAGTAAATCTAAGAAAACGAACTAACTTATCAGAAAAACTAAATTGAATGTGTAAGTAGTATGTACGTATACAGTTTAAATTATTTAAAATAACTTACGTGAAATTCACGTAACACGGTATCCATGAAGGAGGCATCATGCTGCGCGTACTGCGTAAATCGCATGCAGCCAATGTGGAGGTGTGTCAGACATATGGCGTGTAAAGTGGTTTTAGCCACAGGATCCATAATACTACTAAACAAAACAAATAACGTAAAGTTATGTTTATTGTTTTACAAAATAAATTAATTCACCTTAACATAACGCTATTTTACACTTACTGCGCAGAGCCGACATCTACGCGGACAATATGCGCAACAGCTGGCGGGCGACCAAATAACCCGAGGTTCGTCCATCGAGGACATCGTCGAGCAGTAGCTGTAAGTAAAATTGAATAATTAAAGTTAATAAATCATTTTCCAAAACATAACCTACAAATAGTAAGCAAAACAAGTTAATATTTAAGAAAATCTACTACTTGACGATGATGACCCACCCTGAGTTCCGTCAGATGATCCTGCACGACCACTACTGCGTTGACCGCTACCACTATGCCTAGCCATAAATGTACTACTGAAATACAAAAATAAAATACAATTAATATGCAGTTAATTAATTTAATTAGATAAAATACACTTCTTAAGTTTAAATGTAATACGTCGTCAAACACATCAGAATCATTTTCATAGTTATCCTCGGATTCTGACACGACTTCTTCATTATCAGTTTCGTCGTCAACCGCGTCTTCCTCGACTTCATCATTATCGGGTACGTCTTCCTCGACTTCATCGTCAACCAGGTCTTCCTCGACATCATCATTATCGGGTACGTCAATGACATCTACCAATAAATCGTCGTTATGTAGGACTACTTGACTGGATTTGCTAATATCATCCTGCAATGGCTCATCTGTCCCAGACATATTACTATCATCAAATGGACGAGTCTTTGTTGTGACAACTGTATACCAGGGACTTTTACAATTTACTACATTAGATGCGTAATAAACTTGAGTCGCTTGATTGGCTAATACGAATACGTCAGCAGAATGTAACTTTGACTTTATATTTACTATGACGATTCTGTTACGATCAACTTTAACACCCTTCTCAGTATCAAACCAGCGACATTTAAATGTAACTACCTTTTTACCCCTGGGATAATTGAGCGTAATTACTTCCTCTAAACGTCCATAATAATTGGACTCCGAATCTTGGTAACAACTGCCCAACACGACAATACCAGAATTGACTGAAGTCGGTTCGTTTATGTCATTGACATTAAATCTATACCCATTGACGATACAGCCGGGAAATGAACTAATCAATTTGTAAGGTCCTTCGTTGACATCTTTAAAACGCACATAATTGTTGTCTTCTGCAACCCTTCTCTTAAACCACTGTTGAAAATTTGTAGTCGTGAATGATTCCAACTGTACTGCATTTAAGCTCGGGTTTAAAGCACATGTTTCGTCTTCAAATGCACTGAAACGGTTATAACACGATTTAATTTTAGACTAGGCTATTAAAAATTAAAATTTTATAAATAGTATTTACTTACGTTATGTATGACAATACTTCGGGCATATTTAGAAGCACATATGTAGACACAATTTTCAAATCTTTTTCGCTTAAGTACGTCATCGTCTCATGGCCAAATGGTTTAGCCGGATAAGAAAATACAGCTAACTCATCAACACATGGTTGGACTCCGACGACCTCATTTCGACTTAAACGATTGTGTTTCGTTTTGACAACATCTTCAAAATACAATGAGCTGAAGTTGACAAGCTCTTCCTCCGTGTACCGTTCAGCAATAGAACCCTCTACACGAGCTTTATTCTTTACTTTCTGCTTTAAACGACGCATGTACCTAAAATACATTAAATAAGTTCACAAACATTACGAATATGAGTTATGAATATCATCAACAAAGAAATGTAGACGATAGTACCTCTCAAACGGATACATCCATCGATATTGCACAGGTCCTCCATGCTTAAGTTCATATGGCATATGAATAGGCAAATGCTCCATCGAGTCAAAAAACCCCGGAGGAAATATCATTTCTAACTTGCACATTGTCAGAAAAATATTTTTCTCCATTTGCTCCACGTCAGTATACTTTATAACCGTTGAACATAGATCTCGAAAGAAATTTGAAAGTTCGGTTAAGGCGTCTACAATTTTTCTGGGTAACATCTCGCGAAATGCAATTGGCATCAACTTCTGGACATGACAACTTTCCGTGAGTCGACCACCCACTGATCATCCCAAGTGCCAGAAAATCTGTTATACTCCACAACAAAGCTGCCTTCATCAGAAAATTTTGCTTTATTGATCTGTCATAAGTCTGCACCCCCGTCTCCCACAGCATCTTAAGTTCATCGACTAACGGCCTAAGATACACGTTTATGTCCTTTGCAGAACTCTTATTCCCCGGTATGAGTAAAGTCAAGAACAGATACGGATCCTTCATGCACATTGACGGTGGAAGATTGTAAGCTACCATGATCACTGGCCACACAGAGTATGGTTGACTAAAATTATTAAATGGACAAAACCCATCCATACCCATGCAAAGCCTGACATTCCTACTTTCCTCTGCAAATTGAGAAAAATTTGCATCAAACTTCTTCCACTCATCTCCATCTGCGGGGTAAGACAACTGACCAGGCACGACGTCCCTTGTTTTATGCCAAGTCATATGCTCTGCAGTGTGGGTCGACATGAATAGACGCTGAAGTCTCGAGGCAAGCGGAAAGTACCTTAAGATTTTTTTAGGCACACGCTTAGTTTCCCCCCCACGTTTAGTTGTCATGTAACGAGGCATGTTGCAAATGTCACACTGCAGTTTATCTATGTCAGCCCCATAATATAACATGCAATCCTGCTCACAAGCATCGATCTTTGTATACCCCAAATTTAAACCCTTTACCATCTTTTTAACTTCATAATAACTTGAGGGCAGAGTGTGACCCTTTGGTAAGAACTCGCTGATAAGCCTAAGCAACTCATTGAAACCTCTCTCACTGCAGCCATGCTTATTCTTGAAGTGTAAGAGCTTCGTCATTGCAGATAGCCTGGTGTGCTTATCATTTCCATCGTACAATGGGACAGCAGATTCGGATAGTATATTGTAAAAGGTTGCTGCTGTGTCCTTTGGTTCTTGATGACCAGTTATTGACGACTGCTCATTTGCACCCCAATCAATATTGTTAGGGCCATACACATCAACAAACATCTCCACGGCATCATAACTATCATCGTATCGATCGCAGTGAATTGGTTGACCTATACTGCCACTTATTTCGCTGAACTCAGTTGACTCTCTGTGATGAATCCATAGAGAATACCCATCTACAAACCCACGTGAATACAAATCGTAATTAATATTGTCGACTTTCTTCCAAATCAGGTTTTTACATTTGAAACACGGGCATCTCATCTTTCCGTTAGAATTATCAGCGTGTTCATTGGCAAAATTTAAAATTTTGGACACCCCATCACGGTACTCAGGCAGTAATCATCTACCATCAACCGGAATTCTATGGTACATCCAGCTCCGGTCCTCTAACATATTTAACTGAATAATACGATGTATTAAATTAACGAGGGTGCTTAGCGTATGTGTGTGCATTCATGATTCTTGCATGACTTCACCTTCTAAATATACGGGTCAGGCTTCTATCCCGTTCCTAGATGTGACTCCTCACTTGTGCCAACACCGTGAGCACGTTTTTTCTGTTTCAAAAAAATTTCGACAACACCTCCCCATGGTCTCTAAATACACGAAATAGACCACGTCAACGTTGGCTAAGTATGTACTCAGAGAACATGTAGAGATGTCAACGAAAAGTCCCCAAAACAAATAAAATGTACTCAAATTATTGGCACAAACCTAAGTGAGAGACATAACATCTAGCAACAGTCCCAGACGGGGGACTATTTGGCATTCACTCCTAGTGAGTGAATGTCAAACGGGTTTCTAAGCTCCTAACCAAATTACATGCACAAGTGATTGAATTTACTAAACGAATTTTTTGGGTCCAGCGCAATTGAATTTCTAAAATCGTAACGAAACTGCATGTACAACTCATTTGATTAAATTGAGAGTATTTCATATTCACCCGTTACGAGTGAATGTCAAGCGAGAAACGTTAAGTTAATGTTATTTTATTTTATTTTATTTTATTTTGTTTTACTTAATTTACTTTATTTTCATTTTATTTAATTTAACTTAGTCTTATTTAAATTAATTTATTTTATCTAGTTTATTTCATTTTACTTAATTTAATTTATTTTTTCTTAATTATATTTAATTTCACATAATTATATTTAATTTAACTTAATTTAATTTTGTTTAATTATATTAACTTAATTTATTTTATTATATTTTATTTTACTTAATTTATTTTATTTTATTTTATTTTATTTTAATTATATTAAATTTAAGTTAATTTAATGTAAATTAATTATACATGATACTATTTTATTATATTAAATTAATTTAATTATATTTTATTTTAGTTTATTTTAATTGTATTTAATTTAACTTAGTTTAATTTAATTTTAATGTAATTATTTTATTTTATTTTATTTGACTTTATTTTATTTTAATTATATTAAATTTAACTTAATTTAATTTAATTATATTACATTAATTTTATTATAATTTAACTTAATTTAATTTTATTATATTACACTAATTTTATTATAATAAACTAATTTAATTATATTTTATTTGAGTTTATTTTATTTTACGTAATTTAATTTATTTTTTCTGAATTATATTTCTCTGCATTTAATTTTACATAATTTTATTTTAAATTATTTTATTTTATTTAGTTTTATGAATTTAATTTATTTTAAGTATATTTAATTTAACTTAATTTTATTTAATTAATTTAATTATATTTTTATGTTAGTTCATTTCATTTTTTGTTATTATTACAAAACTAAGTAAATACTAAGCTTATTTTAATATTGACAAATTAGGAAAATACATCAATATATGTAGGGCCCACAAATATTACATTTAAACAATTTTAACAGAAATTCCAAATTCCGTGGGAAATACACAAAATAATAAGAAATGCTACATACTGCCATAAATTAACATACACAAGAAATTATATATAGTCCATATACTGCCACAATTAATTTCCACATAATTTCAGAATATATATATATATATATATATATATATATATATATATATCACATTAGTACTGCTGCCAGAAAAAAAGAACAGCTCAACCGGCCGGCACACATTTGCTATATATATATACCTTAGATGCTACGGACGGCGAAGGCGGCACAGACGGCGGCACGGACGTCGTCGGTCGGATGGGTGAGCCGGAGGTGGGTTGTCGGTCGGAGGGTCAGAAGGCGTTGAAAGAGACGAGAGAAATATATCGCGAGGAGAGAGAGAGAGTAAAAAAAAAAAAACTGAAGCGGTTGGGGGAAAAAGACGATGAAAAGGGTTTTAACTTATTTTCGACGGAATATTCCGTCGATATTAGATCTGTCGAAAATAATATAAGTTCGACGGAATTTCCGTCGATTATATGTTATATTCCGTCGAACTTATATCCTCTGGACGCGGGAATTTTGGCACCAACAGGAATTTACTATATCGACGGAATTCCGTCGAGTATAACTTTTTATCGACGGAATTAAATACGACAGAATATTCCGTCGTAATTATATTATTTTCGACGAAATTAATTCCGTCGGAGATAATTCCGTCGAAAATGAGCCTTTTTCTTGTAGTGAATGTATTCCAACTTTAACTAATTTAACACATGAATTTCGTGCGCAAAAAGTGCTCAAGATTGCAAAATTCTGTAAATATTAACTATAGTCAAGAATTGGACACAAAATCATCATTCATCTTACTAAAGCTATAAGTAACTCCCCAATTTATCATCATAGGCTATTTTGACCACTCTAATCGTAACAATCACTTGACTGAGACAAAATGCAATGCATGATTCCTACAATGAAAATGCTATCTTTCTGTTTGTTTGTTTTTTTTTATGTGATATGAACGACAAATAACTATGTTTTATTATGCATGATACGAATTACTACCAATGAAATGTAAATAATTAACGTAATATGGCAGAAAACAAATAACCATATACCCCCAAACTTTTTTACGACATTGTCCTCAATTAGTAAAGATAGACAGAATTAAAATAGAGGACTCCCCTGAGTATCCATCAAGCATTGTCGTCCCTCTCCTCGTCCGGAGAGTCTTGAGGGTAATCAGGAATAGGAGGAGGTTCCGAAAATTAAGAACTGGAATTGGAACTAGCACTAGCACCCGAGTACACGTGAGACATCATCATCATCACAGTATCCATCCGTGCCGCCACTGCATCAATTTTCTTGTTTTGTTTGTTAATTTACTGATTTTGGCAATCAACCTTGCGATGAAGTCCCCATATAACATCTAGAATGGCAACAGACGTGGCGGGCGCGATAGGCTCGTCCATTGGTTTAGGCTCAGGTGCATCAAGCTGCGGATCGAGTTGAATAATAAAGCATTCAACCCGAGGATGGGAAAAACCACCATCCCAGACTTTGTACTTCAAAATGGTATTGTGATCAATCACTGCCATAGGCAGTTGAAGAATCTCATCTGCACCCCACTGAACTCCAGCCCATCGGCACAAACCCTTGGTCTATTTTTTCTCAATCATCTACATAAAATCAAACTCTTTGTCTCTATCTTCTAAATATTTTTTTGCACATATTTTTATTGGAGTCTAAATAAAAATTTACTAAAAAACCTCTAAAACTCTATTTTAACTCAATTTTATTTATTTATTATAAAATAAAATAAAATATATTAATTAAATAAAATGTATATATATATATATATATATATATATATAAATTCAAAAAAAATATGAATATTAAAATATATAATTAATGTGTATATCATATTTCAAATTTTAATTTATTTTTTTAGACAATTCTTTTTTGGCGAAAACTTCTTAGTAATAAAGAAGTTATGTTTTAGATCAATATATTTATTCTTTAAATTTGAAGTCTTAATCATGGTTGTACTGTTGAGATATAAATATACTATCAGACAAATAAGTTATCGATTAATTGCTCCTCATTTGATCGGATGGATAGCTTTATTATTTCTCTCTCTGCCAAACGATGCCGCACTTTTCGCTTTAATCTCATCCATTTATTTCTCCTACAATGATGTGTCGCCCCTTGTGCATCAACTGACGAATGGTCTTGAAGGGACAACTTTAGGCTAACTGCATCCGTTATATCCTTAGTATAAATGTCTTATTAAATCTCAAGCTAAGGATAAAAATTTGAGCATGGACCAAAACTGCTTGTAGTTTTATATACTTAATTAAATGGATTGATTGATAATGTAAAATTTATTTATTAAAAATAATTAATACATAAAAATACTACCATCATTCAAAACACTCAACACTTCTTTTGTCAAAGTTCTTAAAACTTCCTCCATGTTCCAATGGCAGAAGCCAAAACTGTACAACAAGACTAAATCACAAAACATGTAGCTATACGGCTATACCTATTAACAAGTACACTTTCTCTGTCAAAAATAATTTGATTTCACCTAAATTCTTGAAGTACACAAACATATAAGTATATAAGAATGGGGAATTATGGAGATACATCTGCATACAGACATACATGTTGAAACATTACCTTATTTGGAGAGAAAATACATGTTGAGATATATTAACGTAGTAAGAATAACAATATTTCTTAAATTGATACTGAAAGTGTGCTACAACATATACCCAGAGAGTATAACATTATCGAATGTGCAATATTTTAGAGATCTTAAGAGAAAATAATCATTGATCAATTAACTTACTGTGTGGAAGACATGAGCCTAGATCCTCCACAACGCCAGCGACTTGATTCGATAGCAGTGCGACGTCAATCATTATCCGGTTTAGTAAAACATGATGCCCTAAGCATTAATTTGCTAAGTCATCATATTTTATTACTTAACAACATGAAATAACAAAATCATAAATCTATTTATAAAGAAATTTATGACTTCTACTCAGGAAAACGAAGAACGAATCGAACATCGCAACAACTAAGGTTTTAATGTTTTTGACTCGATACTTAAAATAAAATGGACATTATAACTGCTTGTAAAAGTGATGTTTACTAATCTAGATATGAAATAAATTAAGCATTATAACTACTTATATTTGCTCGATTTAACTAAACTATGAATTGAAAATCGACATAATAACAAGTAAGAAATTATGCCTCCTAAAGTGAAAGTTTTAACTATTTTTTTACAAGGCTTCAATACTTGAATTAAAACACTATCTCACTATGACTCTCAAGAAATTTGATAATAACTTTGTTGCTCTAAACTAGCTTTATAAATTGTAAGAAATAATGAAGGATGGAGGTTACTATTTATAGGCTAAGCTAGGTGAGGATATAATGGACTTTAGTACAAAACTTCGAAGCTAAGCTAAACAAATATCTAGCAAGCAAGCCTCCTCATTTGGGCGGCAACTTTGGAAGCTTCCAAGGGTATACATCATGCTTACATCATCCTCTTAGGTGACATCATAAACCCTAATTTGATTGATCCACAATTAGCCTATAATTTGATAAAGTAAGAGAAAGAAAACTTTGCTTCTTCCTCTCTCAAAGTGGGCGGATGAAAAGGGGTAGTTTGGTCATTTTTCATGCTTTAATGAATGTTAGTTTCGTCCTTTCATAGCTTAGTTAGGTTACTAGTTAGTTTGGTTAGATTGTAACTTGGTTTGGTACATAGTTTGGTCACAACTTAGTTACACCTAACCTAGTTTGATTACAACTAAATACCATTCAACTTAGTTCATTTCTAAGTATTTTGGTTAGTTGTCTTTTCGTATTTTTACCGTATAATTTTTATACTATTATCATTTAATTCTCGTATAATTTTTGTAATGACCAAGAATTTCAAACGTCATTATAAAGTATTTAATTTCTAATGAGTTAGTTTGATAAGGTTATTTAAACCTTTTGTGTGATTAATTAATTACGTGATTAATTGATTATGTGATTAATTGCTAGAGTAAATTAAAGGGAATCACTAATAGGTTGATTAAATTAGTGAATAAACCCTAAGGTTTAATATCAAATGAATTGATAAAGTTTTCCATTTATCTAAATATTCAATTAAATTGAATACAATGAGTAAATTAAATTTTGTACATTAATTAATATAATTATTAATTAATGTAAACAAAGTGAAATATTGATAATAATATTTATTTAGTCCATTTAGTAATTTAATACTAATGGGCTAGAGTATTTAATTGTTTAGTCAATCCAATTATTTAATTAATCATGGACTTGGATAATTAATGTGTAAAATAATTAAATTGGTCCAACATGGATTAATTAGTAGCCCAAGTATGGAACTATTAAACTTGGCAAACTAGTAGCCCAACTCATTTAATGGGAGCCCAAATGAAAATTAAATATGGTCCAAATTATTTAGCCACTTGATATTTAATTTGTGTAACTCATTAAACTAATTAAAGCAAATAAGATGACAACCAATTTGGGACAATAATACTCCAATTGCCGGCAAAGTGAGGAGAGGAGAATGAGGCATGGATTTGAAATTTTATAAAATTTATTTGATAGTTGCTTGGAGCTTGTGCACTAAACTTGATGGTATAGACTTCTACATAGTCATTTAGCCACCTAACTTGTAAGTCCTACAAAGCTAGCTTAATGATGCTAAAATAGATATATACATTTCCTATATCTCATAACTATTGCAAGTATACTTGCATTAGTGGGTTTTCAGTTAGTCATTTTCATCTTCTTCTTTTCTAAGTCTAGAGAGAATTTTGAGAGAAAAGCTTTGTAAGCTAATATACTTGAGAGAAAAAGAAAGGAGGGAGGAGCCGAGCATAGCAAGGAGAAGGAGTAGGAGCTATCAAAACAAGGTAGTTATTTTTAAAAACCCTAACTTACATGCTATTGGTTATTTTTATGTTAGATTTATGAAGTTCAAGTTCTAAATGACTGGAATCATGTTAAATATGTTTATATAGGTTAACATGTGTTTAACTTGTGTATTAGTATGTGTTTATGTCAAAAATATTGGAAGAAAGCCCAAAAATATTTTTACCGAAAAATAAAATATGAACAGCCCGCTCCCAGAGTTACTGTTCATGTTCCGTAAATCGGAATCATGATCCGTAAACTCCAGGTAATAGATCCATAAGATAAGAAGATTTTTCAAGTGAAACAACTAAAAACCGATTTAAAATGAGCAAGATATGAATTTTTTACCAAAATACGCCACTGATTTCGGGTCTGTGCATAACAGTCCGGTTTGAGGCCATTTTCAGTGACCAACACAAATCCAAATTTGCTTTTGCATGATGGAAAATTGTAGTTCAGGAAGTCACGATTTCATCGATACCTAGTAGAACTCCATCGGAGTTATAGAACTCAAGTTATTAAGATTTTTCCCTAAGACCCCAAAGCTGAAAGATTCTTGAAAAGCTACTGCCGATTTTTTTTTGTGAACCGGCCGGAACATTTTGGCCACTGGTTCACCGAACGGCCGGTTCCGGTTACATGTCCTTGATGTATGTTTCTCGGTTTTTCGTGTACTATTTTATAAAAATGAGTTTGTATTTTTATCATGTCATTTGGTAATTTCCATAATTAAAATGTGATTAAACCTTACTAATTAAACGAAAAATACTAAATTAATATTTTTAATTTATGAAAAATCATAAAACTGTTAATTACTTATTCTTTAAGTAACATTAAATAATAAGTGAGATTAATTAAGAAATTCATTATTTTTAATAGTATTCAAGATATAAAAAGTACACTAATTAACTATTCATTAGTTAATAATTAGATAAAATTTCTAATAAATTATTATTAAATATTAAATATGTAATTTAAGTATTTAATAATAATATCAGAAAGATAAATTAAATAAATTAATTATTTTTTATTTAATTGAGAATTAAATAATAAAAAAAGATAAGTAACTAACTAATTATTATTTAATTAATATTAAATAATAATTAAAGAGAGATAAAATTTATAAATTATTTATTTATTATTTAAATAATATTAAATAATAAATAAATATAATTAAGCAATTAATTATTATTTAATTAGTATTAAATAATGATTAAATGGAATTTAAGTTAGTAAATTAATTATTATTTAATTAACATTAAATAATAAATGAGGATAAATAAATTGATTTTTATTTAAAATTAAATAATAATTAAATTAAAATAAATAGACAATTAATTATTATTTAATTGACATTAAATAATAATTAAAGATGATTAAAATTAGTAAACTATTTAATTACTATTTAATTTCTTTAAATTAAATAATAAGTAAGGATAATTAATTAGTTAACTATTATTTAATTGATGTTAAATAATAATTAAAGGAGGTTAAAATTAAAACAATAATTATTTATTATTTAATTATTATTAAATAATAAGTGCAATTAGTTATTATTTACTTTTAAGCAATAACTAAAGATAATTAATTAATTACTATTTAATAAGGATTAAATAGTAATTAAATAAAGATAGAGTGAATAAAATAATTTAATTATGCATTTATTTAACAATTATAATAAATTGTTTAAGGGTTTAATAAATGTTTAAAACTTAAGAAAAATACTCTTAACTTATTAAATCATTAAACTAAATTTGCTTAAGTGTTTATAGGGTTAATGATAGCATATCGAGTTATGTGAATTATGTGTTAGACTTAATTAATAGATAAGTCCTTAATAAGCGTATAGACATGCAAATACGTAGTACTAATTGATAAAACAACTTTATCAATGTTAGGTCCTTCAAAACCATTTAATTAAAGCTAGATTGTTAAAGCTAAATTGTTGTAGCTGACTAGACAGGCAAGTTCCCTTGTAACCAAACATTACTTTGTGCAAGTTATTTATTTAAGCTTAAACTTTATTTCCCAAGCATGCTTTAAGTGGATTAATTACTTTATAATTATTCCATATTGATATCATTGTGATTCGCACTTTGTGTAATTGAGTTTGTATAGTTTTTGACTTCTGAGTTAAGGCTAAGCTATTGTTCGGCTAGACATTTATGTTAAAGATTTTAAAAGTCATCTAAACCATTTGAGGGTGCGAATTCTTAGACTGTTACGAACACCCCTTAAATATAGGGGAGTACCCCACGTATCTAATATAAGATACAAAACACATAAATTAAATTTTATGCATACACAGTGTACGAGAGGTTGATCCCCTCTAGTACGTATTTCTGAGCTAGTAACCAAATGGTTAATCAGCTATTGATTCCATTGGAAGTTTACTGTTCATGGTCTACTTGACTATCGTTTATTCTAAAAGCATTGTTATTCTTGCTTTCATTATTTATAATGTTGAATTCTTTTCAGATATTTTCTTCATTCATGATATACTATTTATTCTTGTTATTTAAACTTGCTAAGCAAACTAGTTACTCATTCTTGCTATATCATGAACTTTATTGTAGTTAAACTCGAGACTTCAGGGAAGGGCAAGGGTAAAGAAAAGATGAAGTAATAGACTTCTAGCAGTAGCATTTTGTTTTATGCTTAGTTTACTTACTGTTATTGTAATTTGAACCCTAATTACTGTTTTAGGGTAAGTTTGTATTTTTGTATTAAAGTTATCGAATCTTGGGACTAGTAACACATTTTGAATGAACAACATATGTTTATTATTCCTCATTTAATTATTGTATAGAGGTGGATGTTTGTATTGGATAGTGATGACCGAATTCGGGTATTTGAGACCCGAATCTGGGTGCTTCATAATTTTCGTATTTGTGAATAGTAATTTTTTAGGATTTAGGGTTTAGGTTTTAACCCTCTTTTTTCCAAAATAAAGTCTAGGGTAAACATGTAATATGAACAAGCAAACATATAATCGAATATTATTCAATGATATTATTATATTATCATCGAAGAGTGTTATATCTTTAAATTTTATATAACTTAGAATTGTTAAACATTAAAATAATATTGATAAAGAACTATATATCTGAATGAGGATATTGAATAATATTGTGAGTGTTGTAAGAACAAAGATCTAGCACTGATGCAGAAACTAAATTCATCGCAAGATTCCTCTATTTCGGTACAAGTGTGTTATTAATATTGTGAACTTCAAAGATATAGAAAATATTAATATGAAGAGATATCTTTATAAAGTTATGTGTCTAAGTGAGGGCATTAAATGATATTGAGAGTTCTATAAGCACTAAGGTTCCACTAATGAGCGCCAGTAAGATGCCAAAATTACCGAATTCCATGCATTTGTTGCCAAGAACAATCTTTAGTATTAATACTGTGAATCTTGGATGTGTAAAGTTATAGAATATTTAAATCTTAAAATTAAAAAAAAATTGACTGGTATATATGATGTTATCCGTATATACAGATGAATTACAAGTTGATACTTGTAGAAATAATAAGATCGAGATCAAGTTACGATCCAGAGATGAAAGTAAAGATTTTCCTATAATAAACTAGTACAACCAATATGATTATGGGATAATTGGTTATTTAAGTTATTAGTATAATGTATGGTAGCTAACGCACAAAGTCCATTGTAACAAGTACAGGGATTTTTGGGCGTTACATTTTGAAGGGAAAAAATGGTTAAAACCTAAACCCTAATTATGGAACCCTAAAGGTTAAATCCTAAACCCTAGAAAATCACTATTATAAAATACAAAAATTATACGAGAATAATATGATAATAATACGAAAATTATATGGTAGAAATACGAAAGGTCAACTGATAAATAGTAAAAGTCAACTAACCAAAATACTTAAAAATGAACTAAATTGAATGGTATTTAGTTATAATCAAACTAGGTTAGGTGTAACTAAGTTATGGTAACCAAACTATGTATCAAACCAAGTTACAATATAACCAAGCTAAGCTATGAAAGGACTAAACTAACATTTATTAAAGCATGAAAAATGACCAAACTACCCCCTTTCATCCGCCCACTTTGAGATAAAAAGAAGAAAAGTTTGTTTTCTCTTGCTTTATCAAATTGTAGGCTAATTGTGGATAAATCAAATTAGAGTTTGTGATGTCACTTTAAAGGATGTGTTGTAAACAAAATATAAGCATGATCCCTCAGAAGCTTCCAAAGTTGCAGCCCAAATGAGGAGGCTTGCTTGCTAGATATTTTCTTAGTTTGGCTTGGAAGTTTTGTATTAAAGTCCATTATACCCTCACCTAGCTTGGCCTATAAATAGCATACTCCATATTTCATTATTTTCTACCATTTACAAAGTTATTTTAGAGCAACAAAATTATTATCAAAGTTCTTGAGAGTCATAGTGAGATAGTTTTTTAATTCATGTATTGAAGTCTTGTAAAGAAATAGTTAAAACTTCCGCTTCAATAAGTATAATTTCTTACTTGTTATTATGTCAATTTTTAATTCATGGTTTAGTTAAATCGAGCAAATATAAGTAGTTATAATACTCAATTTATTTATGTCTAGATTAGTAAACATCACTTTTACAAATAGTTATAATGTCCATTTTATTTCAAGTATCGAGTCAAAAATATCAAAACCCTAGTTGTTGCGATGTTCGATTTGTTCTTCATGTTCTTGAGTAAAAGTCATAAATTTCTTTATAAATAGGTTTATAATTTTATTATTTCATGTTATTGAGTGATAAAATATGATGGCTTCGCAAATTCATGCTTAGGGCATCATGTTTTACCAAACCGGATCAAGTATACATGAACCATGTTGGTATACTATCTTTGCAAGCCATTTTTTGAATCTTTTTATTTGGAATTTGGATTAGCAATCTAAAAGAAAATTATAGAGGGGGAAATTCTGATGAATTTAGACTAAAGAATCATCCCAAAAATAATTTGAAATGAAGAAATTATGGCAAGTTGAATGAATGAGGTTCGGACAGCCAAAAAGATGAAAACCTAAAAAGTTAGGTTCTGCCACTTGGCGGCAGCTGCGCCACTTGTAAGCCTATAATGGGTGTGGTAGCACTAGTCCAGATTTTTAAAAGGTTAAATTTTGTTCTGTTAAGGTTTTGTCAAGTCGAAACTCTAATTTTTGTGTCGGTTAGTGTAAAGTCTAAACGAAACACCATTAGGGACTTAAAATCTAAGATAAACTTGTAAAATCAATGTCTTATGTTTATTAAACTAATTAATTGTAAAACACGATACACCGTGTAGGTTATTGATGAACGTTAAACTAAATACGCATCGAGGTAAGTCTTATTTCCTAAGTTTATGTTTACAAGTTATACATGTGATTTATACGCTTTGTGTGACAATGTGTTATAAATTATTGAAATGAAAGTTTATTTGTGGTATATTGAATTAAGGAGTATGTTAATTCAAAGCATGTTAAAGTTTATATAAAAGCATAAACTGTGTATCTGATATTGGTTAGACTTGTTGAGTCAAAGTGCTAATTCTTGCGAATAAACCTTTATGTGTAGTTAAGAAGAATGATAATAAGATCATGGACGTAAAGAAGAATTCGTAGACTAGATTATTTACTTGTCTTTTATTTGTAGTCATAAAGACTTTTGTAATATGAACAAGTAAACATGTAACCGAATATTATTCAATGATATTATCAAATTATCATCATAGAGTGTTAATAACACACTTATACTTGGAACAGAGGAACCTTGCGATGAATTTGATTATTCATCGGTGTTAAATTTATGTTCTTACAACACTCACAATGATATTTAATATCGTCATTCAGATACATAATTTTTTTATCAGTCACAGTAAAGACATGAGAAGAATATATGATAAAATATGATAACATTGATATAAGATTCGGTTACATGATTTTCTTGTTCGTATTACAAAAGTCATCAAGACTATAATAAAAGGACAAGTAATTAATAAAGCATGTAAATTAGTCTATGCATTTCTTCTTTCCTTTTTTCTTAGAGCTAGAGCTTTCGGGTTTGTTTATAAATAAGGTTTTATTTGTAAGGGTGAGCATACAAAAGCTCAACAAGTCTAAAAATATAGTATATAAGTGAACTCATACCGATATGAATTTTAAAAAAATCATAGCTCAACAAAAGATATTACAATTTATTTTAACATAGCAACGCTAAGTGGTAATTGAACCAAAACTAATGTTTGTCTGTATTTTGACTCCAAGACTATTAGTGGATATCTATAGGGGATCAACTTAACAACATCATATGTTATACATAACATACACTACACTACACTAATCATGAACAGTGTTTAAAGTTTTGTTCCTCATAATTTACTTCACATGCAAAGGTCGTACCAAAATAATTTGGCTTGGCTAAAAGCTTAATAAAGAATTACAGTTCGATATTCCACGAATAAGCATTCATTTCTGAAGTTATGCCAAAACTAATAGCAATAACTCTCATATCAAGGATTTATAACACGTCATTGCACAAAGTGCATAAATCAAGTAAAAAAAACTTGTAAACATAGAGTTAGAGTAAAAGACTTGCCTCGTATATCTTTTATGATATTAGTTTAGTTCGTTAATAACCTACACGGTGTATTTTATTTTACAATTAATTAGCTTCATAAACACACAACATTGATTTTATAAGTTTATCTTGGGTTTTAAATCACTAACGGTGTTTCATTTAGACTTTACACTAACCTACACGAAAAATCGGAGTTCCAACTTTGTCCCAACACATAGGTGTTCTACATTTCCTCCCATATAGGGCTTCGTAAGGTGGCATTCCAATACTAGCGTGGTAATTATTGTTATATGCGAATTCCTCTATAGGTTAGTGGTCTTCCCAACTTTCTTCAAAATCCATCATATATGCTCTTAATATATCTTCTAGCGTCTGAATTATCCTTGCGCTTTGCCCATCAGTTTGTGGATGATAAGCCTTACTTAATTTTAATTGTGTCCCGAGATGTTCTTGTAGACTTTTTCAAAAGTTCGATGTGAACCGTGGATCTCGATCAAACACAATTGAAATCAAAACCCCATGTCTAGATAGTGCAACCATTGCTGGCAGCATTTACTGATGTCTTTCCTGACGCGTTTCCCACTGAACTACATCCACTGCGTGACATCTAACATTAGATTGATTTGATTTCGGGGAGCGGCTTGCATAACCGACCGTATTACAGGATGAGCCCCAAAGAACATGAGGAAATGCGCTACCAAGTTGAGGAGTTATTAGCAAAAGGGCACATACAAGAGAGCCTTAGTCTATATGTTGTGTCTGCCCTGCTAACCACAAAAAAGATGGCACTTAGCGTATGTATATGGATAGTCGAGAACTTAACAAGATCACAATACCTTTTCGCTTTCCTATACCCCGGTTGGATGACTTACTTGATCAAATAGGTGGTACAACAGTGTTTACGAAGTTGGATTTGAAAAGTGGCTACCATTAAATTCAAGTACGGCCTGGTGGTGAATGGAAAGCAGCATTTAAAACCCGTAAGGGTTCGTATGAGTAGCTAGTAATGCCTTTTAGCCTCTCCAATGCCCCCACCACGTTTATGCACATTATGAATCAAGTACTGCGCCCTTTCATTGGTAAATTTGTTATGGTTTACTTTGACGATATCCTTATTTATAGTGCTAACCCCGAAGTACATCTCCAACACTTGCGAGAGGGTTTGATGGTTCTTCGCAGGGATAAATTATATACAACTCCTAGTAAGTGTGCTTTTATGATGGATACAATTCAGTTTTTGGGCTATATTATACCTAAGGATGGTTTGGCGTTGGACACTACCAAAGTTATGACCATACAGCAGTGGCCCCAGCCTAAAATTATTACAGACGTGCGGAGTTTTCATGGTCTCACCTCATTCTACCATAGCTTCATCCATCACTTTAACAGCATTATGGCACCTCTCACTAACTGCACGAAGGGTACTAAATTCATTTGGACGATGGATGTCGAGGCCACCTTTCAAGAGATCAAACAAAAATTGACCATCGTCCCAATTTTTTTACTTCCTGATTTTGTACAGCCGTTTGAGCTTCATTGTGATGCTTCTAAAACTGGTATTAGTGCGGTCCTCACCCAATCTAGTCGTGTTGTCGCCTACTTCAATGAGAAACTTTCCAGGGTTAAATTCTATCTCAGCACATACGATGTTGAGTTATACGCGGTGGTTTAAGCTATGAAGCACTAGCGACATTATCTCTTTCAGAAGGAATTTATCCTTTTTACTATCCATGACGCCTTTAAACATCTTGCTAGTCTGGATAAGATTTCTGCTCATCATGCATCCTGGCAATCATACTTACAGTAATTTACTTTTGTAATCAAACACAAAGATGGAACCTTGAATCTTGTGGCTAATACTTTGAGTTGACGTCATAGCCTTCTTGTTGAGATGTGGGTCACTGTTCCTGATTTTGATTCTTTTCTGGACTTATATGCCACTGATCCCTTCTTTATTCTAATTCTAGTGCAGATCTAGTAGGGTGAGAGGACAGATTTTATTTTAGAATATGGGTTTCTTTTTCGTAGCCTCCAACTATGTATTCCAGCAAGTAGTTTACATTTAAAAATCATTCAGGAATTACAGAATGAGGGCTATGTCGCCCGTGATCGCACTTTCTATCTGATTTCTAGTTCTTATTTTTGGCTGACTATACGTAAAGAATTGGGAAGATTTGTTGATCGTTGTCGCGTTTGTTGGTTGGTGAAAGGTACATTAACTAATGCTAGATTGTGTATGCCTCTTCCCATTCCCACTCAACCTTGGATAGATGTTAGTATAGATTTTATGCTTGGTCATCCACGCACAGAACGTGGCAATGATTTCCTTTTTATTGTGGTCGATTAGTTTTCCAAGCTATCTCACTTCATCCCTTGTAAGCGTACTATCGACGTTGTTCTTGTTGCTCAGTTGTATTTTTGGAAGATCTATCATCTGCATGGATTGCCAACCTGCATTGTGTCTGATCGTGATACTAGGTTCCTTAGTCATTTTTAGCGGAGTCTTTGGTGATTAGTTAATACTACACTTAATTTCAGTAGTGTTTACCATCCACAAACTGATGGGCAAACCGAAGTGGTCAACCACTCCCTCGATAATTTATTACGCAGTCTGGTAGGTAAACATGTGAAATCCTAGGATCTAAAGTTATGCCAAGTTGAATTTGCTCACAACTATGCGGCCAATCGTAGCACTGGCTTTAGTCCTTTCTAAATTGTCTATGGATTGGTCCCTCGCGGCCCTCTTGATCTGCTTACTCTACCAAGTAAGGTGCGCCCTCATGCGACTGCAGAAGATTTTATCACCCAACTCCAACATATTCACAACCAGACTTATTCCCAATTGTTGGCTTCCACTGCTAAGTATAAGTTGTAGGTGGACAAAAAGCGTCGCGCTGTCGACTTCAATGTCTGGGATTATGTGTGGGCTATCTTAACTAAGAACCGCTTTCCTGCCCATGAATACAGTAAACTTGCTGCTCACAAGATTGTTCCCGTGGAGATCGTCAAGCAAAATAATCAGAATGCCTACCGCTTACAACTTTCTAGCTATATACACGCGTCTGATGTTTTTAATGTTCGACATCTCATACCTTACTCAAGTGATAGTTCCTCTAATGATTAGTGGGTTCCTGATTCGAGAACGAATCTTCTCCACCCTAGGGAGAATGATGTCATTCAACGGGAGTGGAATTTCTGGGCCTAAAGAAAGCACCCCCAAGGCCTAAAAAGGTCAAATTTGACCAGAAAAGTCAACTATGTCCGTTTTTTGACCCAAAAAATACCAATTTTTTTGTGGAAACTGCCTTTTGAGAAAAATGCAAGTTACTTGCGTCCAATGTGATTTTAGCCAAATTCTATCGTTTTGAGGGTCAAAACGACACTTTTTCTATTTACATTAGTGTTTTTGCACTTTTTCAACAAGTTAGGATTATTTTCATAATTTTAGCATGTTTTGTTGCATTTAGGGTTTCATTATATATAGTTTGTAAAGCCTCTTGTGGCTGTACAGTTTTGATTGAATAAAATCTCTATTTTTCAATTCAATTTCTCAATATTCTTTAATTAGAATTAACGAGTTTTTAATCTGTAATTCTTGTTCACTAACGCACGCTGCATCACTAGCTGTGTAGCTATACACCTACAGTCAAGGCGGGATCGTCGCTATAGTTACCTACAGTTATGTTTTCGCCTCGACCGTGGATATATCTCGTTGTTATAGGTTGATTTTGTAGTAGTGTACTAACATAAATTACTAAAAACATTAAATCAAGTTTATATATTCAACACCCCCTTTTAAACTTAACTTAATTCATAAACTTAAAATACCAAAATTGAGGGGCCTCTTAAAAAATTCATAATTTCGTAAAACCTTTTGATCTTTCAATGCTTTCAAACGTAAGAATCTCTTAATTTTAATAGGTCGGTGCCTACGGCTTGATTACATTTTTTTTATTTGAGGACTTTTTGGCTGGTATCTCGACATGTTCTCCAAGTGCATACTTAGACTAACATATACATAATAAATTACATGACCAATTTCAGAAGCTCCGAGACCACCGTATAGTTGAGTTGCGGGCTATTAAGGAAGATTATGAGCCATTAGATTCCACCATCCCTTCGCCCGAGATTAGTTTATCTCAGGATGAGGAGATAGCTCTTTGGGTCACATCTCAGGATCCCCCAGTAGCATTACCAGCAGGTATCGAGTGTTAGGTCAGCCGAGAGTACTAGCATATATATTACCTAGAGGTATTTATTTTATTATATTTTTTGTAATTTCATAATTTTATTTTTATTTTCATAGGCTTTAACCAGTGTCAGCGTTCGATAGCACCTATCTGGCTATCTCATACAGGTGCTAACTCTGACAATGAACTATTCTAGAGGGTTATGACGGGGGTGTCAAAGATGTTTGGTACGAATATGATATTCTGTCATCAGGACTTGACTAGTTGTGCTTGCCTTCATTAGCATGCTTAGGACATTGCAGTAGGGGCCACCACCGAGAGTACAGATATCCTTCCTAAGTAATTCGCCGCGATACGAAACGAGGTGGTACTGATGGTGATTACCCTACTGGTGGTGGCTTTTGGGCCGATGTTGAGTCAGCCCTCAACTACTTAGGTATTTTATTCATTTTAAGTTGTATATTCTACATGTTACTTAATTATCTTTTAGTTGTTTATTTAATTCTCAATTATAAACTAATAGTTTATATTTTTAATTGAATCAACAGGGTGGCGATGTCGAACGGGGTAAGGATGATGAGCAAAGGGTGATGGCAATGATTTTCAGACACAAGAGTAGCACGTCAACCCTCGCCCGATGATAACGATAGATAGTTGTAGCTATACTTAGTTATATTGTCAATTGTAGTTAGGCTTACTTACGTTGTACATCAATGTTGATTACGGTTTTAGTTTAACTTATATTTTTTATACATCATAATTAATTAGTTTATATTTGTTTTCCTTCTTAGCTTAGCTACTATTATATGTATTTGTACATAACTTATATTTGTACATATTTATTTTCTTTCTTAGCTTAAAGTTAAAATATGTATTTATGTGTTGTTTAGAGGATTAGCCATGTATGAGGTGTAAAAAGATAGTTACATATATGTGTATGTGTTATTGTTGGGAATTGTTCAGAGAATTAGCCATTTTTGACGTGTATGTTGGTCGTTGCGATTTATATGTATGTGTTGTTGTTGGAAAAAACTGGTTGAAAATAGGTACAAGTACAAATTGGGGTTTAGAAACCTGAAAATTGAAAAAACGAAAATAATATTTTAAAAAATAATATTTTCAACGGAATAAGCTAATTCCGATGGAATTTTGGTCAGAAATAATCTTTTCCAGAATTAGTTTAAAACCAACACGTGGCAATATATTTTCGACGAAAAAATTTCGTCAAAATTAAATTCTGTCGAAACTACCTTGATGTCGATCAAAATTCCGTTGGACCTAATTCTGTCAGACCTAATTCCATCTAATTCCGTCGAGAATAAGTATTTTCGATGGAATTCTCGACACACTTATTTTCAATCGATTTATATTCGACTGAATTTTTAACTGAATATTTCATCGGAAATAACATTATTCCGACAGAATAAGAATATTTTTGATGGAATATTCAGTCAAAAATAAGTCTTTTTCTTGCGATGTTTGAAATAATAATTGACAATAACTATATTTGGGGGTGCAAAATGAAATAGACTTATACTTAGGGGGCAACTTTGTCATTTCCCCTAATAATGACATTACATGAACTTGCAAATACCATACACTTAATCCCATTTATGTGCTATGTATTTGGACTACTAATATATTCATGAACCGTGTATTTAGACAATTCTAAATATTTTTTAGTCAACAAGTTTACCTATCAATATCCAATTCTATTCTAACAAAAGGCATAAAATTAGTTTGATTTGCCCACATTCTTAAAAATTATACCTTTGATAACCAACACATTTTGATAGATTTAATTTCAGCAAAAGAGGCTGAAAACATTATTATATTTATTTATATGTTAAAAATCTCGTTCATTACACATGCATGACATTTGTGTCACGTATGCATGCTAATGTTCTTCTTTTTTCTTTGGGGTGATTATTAAGGTTCATTACTACATTTGGGAAGGGGATTTGTTCAACACCCTTTACTACGCAATGGGGCCCATGGCTTCCGTATAATGGTTACAATTCCGTTATCTGATAGGAAAAAAGTCCCATGTTTTGTTATCTTCTTTAGAAAATATATATTATTAAAAGTGCGTAGGATTATTTTTGTCATAAATTTTATAATATTTTTAAAATAAATTTGTACAGGCCAAGCATGAGACTGTCTAACACAACTCTTGTCCTACTATGCGGCATAGGCCCAATCAGGACTGTTCACTTTCCGCAAATGTTACACTCCATCCGTCTCAAAAATAAAGAATTTTATTTTACTATAAAATTATTATTGCGACGTATGATTGAGATGTATATACATATATGAAATTTTACCGCATATTTTATCGATATATAAATTATTTATCAGGGCTCATTCTTTGGTATAGCGTGATAAGTAATTTGTGAATTCCACCATTTAAGAATTTTTATTTTGTCATGCAGTTATTAAGGGAATATTTTCATGGATGAAATTTGGGAATATACATTTAAAACACATGACGATGAACTGAATTTAAACAAATAATAAGTCTGACAATAACAAAATATAACCAATCAAGAGATGGCACATGTCCTCCTATTTAAGTGCCAGTATAATCACTCTCCGCGTCAGAGACATTCTGAACTTTTCATATTGACCAAGGGCATAACGCAAATTTACAAAACTAAAAAAATAAAAAATAAACATGAACAACTTTAAAATTCTTGAGATTTATAGTTTCACATTAGAAAACTAGATTTGAAAACTCATTGGGATTATATATACTTAATTGAGGAGGCATGTTAATATTTAGGTTATTTTATTTTTATTTTTTTATGTTATATTAACTAAAAAATTATGAAAAGTCGTCAATAACTTCATACGGCCAAACTTTCCATAATTTTAGAATAACTTGAGTGGCAGTTTTACAATTTATTAAAGCATAATGTATAATGATACTCTATCGAGTACATTAACATATATGTTGTCAATGTTGTTTTGTGATTATGTTTCATAAGATGAGTGATTTAATAGTTTCAACAATTTCTTGGCCTCTGTACGGTAGCTGAGAAATTATAAAATGGGAATGAAATAATTTTTTGGAGATTTCTTAGAGAGGAAAAGAATGAAAATTAAGGATATGAAAGAGACAATAAGTTAAGCTAGCCTGGGACGATCACCTGCTCCCCGGATGCGTTTAGCAGCATGAAGATTTCTCCTTCAATGACATTTCTCCTATCATATTAATGGCTTGCGTTCGCATTGCTCTAGTGGATGCCCGTGACTGTACCACTGCCAATGAGTTGCTATATGTAATTTGTTTTATTATTAATATTTTTTATTAATTCACTTATTTATTTTTTTGCCCAAAAAAGAAAAAGCCAGACTAAAACGGCCTAATTTTTTTTGAACTAAAAAAATTAAATCCAAAATCCGATTTTATCTAAGCTGGCCAGGCACTACTCGGGTTTTTTTTGCCAGGTCTAACCAAATAGGTTATAACCCTATTTGCTTCCACTTATTTTTGTACTATATACTTTACAATTTTTTTATATTTTAAAAAATGTAAGAAAAGTTACTGATTATTTTAAATATGGTTGGAGTACAATTAGATATGCACAAAAAGCTTACGGCCTGGCCTGGCCTGAGCCCGGTCTGGTCAAAGCCCGGCCTGGTCAAAGCCCGGGTCGGGCCGGTCCGGCCTACAGTCTTTGAACAGGCTACTATTTTGACGTAAAAGTCCGGCCTGGCCCGGCCTACGCGAAATTGCACATCCATGAATATTGAAGATATATATTTTTTTGAAAATTGAAGATATATTTTTTGAAGATATAATAAAGAGATAGTTTTTGAAGTTGGGAAGATACATTTTTTGAAGATTTGAATTTTGAAGATATTTTTAAAATATTTTGAAGAAAAATATTTATAACCGACTCATTATTTATTATCGATTAGTTACTCATTTTTAATTTTTTGTCAATACATTTAATTAATATAGTAGTTAGCTTATTTAATATTTATATTTCACATTAAAAATTAGTTGATTACATTTTTAAGCCTAGCCTGGCCCGGCCCGACCCGGCCCAAGGACTGGACTGGCCTGACCCGGCCCAAGGCCTGGCCCGGCCTAGCCTACAGTCTGGCCCGGCCTGACCTACAGGCCTAAAAAGGCCAGACTTTTATCTAAAAGTCCGGCCTGGCCCTGCCTACAGGCCCAAAAGTCAAAGTCTGGCCCCGCCTGATCAACGGCTAAAGCCTACCAAGCTCAGACCAAGTCGACCCAAGTCGGCCTACTGTACATGTCTGAGTACAATGCAAAGATATAATTTTTGATGTTGATGACTTTTTTTTAACAATCATGAATATCGGAACCTTTTAAAACAATGCATAATAAATAATATGCTTAGGAAACCGTAGTTACAAAAAGGATGAATATTTTATTTTTCCGTCAAACCAAAGGGACCATGGAGGGATATTATTATACTTTTACTAGAATAAATTAAATATTTAATTAACATTAATCATCTCATCCTAAATGAGAATATATCGAAATAACAACTAGCTAGTCTTACAATAGAATCATACATATGACATCTTATGATTTTAGCAGAGGTTTAAATTTCTGAACTTAGCATTACCATAAAATGACGAAAAGGCCGTCTACCATTTTCTCAGCCTTGAAAGCAACACGTCAGTGCTGATTTAAAACCCCATTTTACCCCAAGACAACCCAACGAAAGTCAAAAGGGTAATATCGTCATAAAAATACAGTCAAATGCCTGCTACGCGTTCCACCGAAGTAGGCCCAATATTCCATCACCATTACCGACCTTTCAACCCTTAATTAAAAAACAATATAAAATCCCCCTTCACTTTCTCTCTCTAAAGTCCAACAACAAAACCTCTTTCATTTCGTTTCAAGCCCCAAATAAACCACTGCTTCCTGTTCGCATATCATTTTCTCTTTCCTCACCCACAATTCAGAAAAATTAATTATGGCGCAGAAGAGAGAGAAAGAGGAGACCGAGCTCAAGGTCCCCAAATCCATGTCACTATGTTCACCACCAATCCCCACAGCTTCTCCAAAGCTCTCCGGCACCGACGACCAGAACTTTACTTCTGCGAGGTTGTCCGAGAGCTGCTCAGATCCAAAGTCAGATGACTTTGTAGATCTAAGGATAAGTTCTGCCAAAGCACGAGAGACTAAATCGGATCTAAGAGTTTTATCCCGATCCGAAGACGGAGAGAATAAACTGAAGAGAAAATGGGTGAATCGGTGTTCCGGATGTAAGAGGAAGGTCGGATTGGTGGGATTTCGGTGTAGGTGCGGAGAGATATTCTGTTCGGAGCATCGGTATTCGGATCGGCACGACTGTAGTTACGATTATAAGGCGGCCGGACGGGAGGCGATTGCTCGTGAGAATCCGGTGGTGAGAGCTGCGAAGCTTCTCAAGGTCTGAGAAATTAAAAGACGGAAGATGGGATTGGAAGAGATTAACGGTCAGATCAGATCGAGTTCTTAATTTGTAAAATATGGCGCCGACGTAGAGAGATAACTTGTGTGGGTTGATTTAGCCTTGCATGTGTGTTTCATATGGTTGGCTGGTGGTCTGATTTGAAGATTGGAGAGAAGTATGGTGGAGCTTGGGGGTGTTGATGGAGGGGTATGTTATGTGAAATTTAATTAAAGGTCAAGGGTATTGTTGTCATTTAAAATTTAATTATTGTGATAGTGGAATTGTTCTCTTTTTATTTAGTAGTATTGTTGTTTTATTCATGCACCGTATGCGATTAAGCTCAAAACCAATGCAATGAAAAAAATAAATTAGGTGGAGAATTAGTGATGAGATTAAGCAAGAAAAGGAAAAGGTTGTATTAGAAAGAATTTCAATCCCATTCTCCATACATCAACATATAACACATAAATATATGAATTTATTATGAATGAGTGATCTTAGGCCATGGAACAAAATAATGAATATAATAAAAAATAATATATTAGATGATTATTTTAAAAGATAAATAATGTTAATAGAATGAAAATTTATTTAAATATTTTTAATTTTATTTTATTTGAGAGGTGATGGAATAAAATTTATTTCAATAGAATTAATATATTTGATAATTTTGTTCATATTATATCATTCAATATTACTAACAATCAAATATATAATTAAAATATTTTAAAATCATTACATTCTTTTTTTTATTCTAGTTATTCAATCGAAACGCAACATTAGTGTAAATTATTTGTGCAATGTTAAGTATCAAGCTTAATCATCCGGTGTTAATCAAACTTAAGATTGTGTTTGATTATATTTTAATACATTTTATTAACTCACTCTTTAATGTATCTTAGTATTTAAAATTGAGATTAAAAAAAAAATTTCTGAATGTCTCGAAATTATTAAGACACAAAATTAAATCTGAATTATTCAGAGGACTTTTTTAAGATATATTAAAATGTATTAGGAGATAAACTATTTTCAATACAATTAAACACAACCTTAGTCATCTAGTGGTAATTACGCGTGAGTAGACTCGTGCAATGTTAAGTATCAAGCTTAATCATCTAGCGTTATAATTAACGCGTTAAGTATCAAGTGTATAATGGATATTATGCATTGTGTTTATTGTCTTGTTATAATAGATATTAGGATTTGTGATAAATATATAATTAAAATGATATTATTATAAAATTTTACTCTCATATGATTAATATATATAATTATAATTTTTGTATATAATATAAATTAATTTGACTTAAAATTGATAGTTATATTATATTATAGTAATTAATTAGAAATTAAATAGTTTTTTTTCTTTCACTTTAGTTACATGAAATAATTTGACCACAACATTACTACATCTTTACCACATCTTAAGTAAGTTTAGTAGTTTACATAAACTTTGAAACATTAAGAATAAGTATATTACAAGTTTGTGTTTTAATATTAACTCTTTATTTTTATTAACATTATTATAATATTTTAATTGCTAAACAAAACTTGTAAGCAACTCCATCTCGACTAGATTTCTATACAAGATTCATTTAATAGGTTTAATAGATCATTAATTAGTTGGTTTTAGTAATTAAAATTTTAGTCTTAAACTTAAGCCTCTTAGAAGGAGTAAAAGAAATAATACCCTCCTGGTTTTAAAAATGTAAATTTAATTTTGAAATGCATGAAGTATTTTTTATGAGATGCTCGTAAAATTAGTGTTTTACACTCTATAATAGCATATCATATAGGTAATTTAAGAAAAAAATTCAATATGATTGTTAACCAATTTTATCATGATAATAATAATTATAGTCTGTTAATTCAATTTTAATTTCTTAATTTTCTCTTAAATTATGTACATGATATGTATATATTAGATGGTGTAAAAAACTAATTTTATAAATCATCCTTATATAATTTACTCTCTCTCTCTCTCTCTCTCTCTCTCTCTCTCTCTCTCTCTCTCTCTCTCTCTCTATATATATATATATATATATATATATATATATATATATATATATATATATATTAAAAGTGGAATTAAAATTTTTCGAGAAAAAAAATATTATATATTTTTCTATCTAATTCTATGCTATTTAGTTTTTTGTATTTTTTAGTAAAAGAAATTATTATTTTATATTCACCCACCAAGTATGCTAGTATAGAATTTTATGCATGTGATTTTTTTCATGGTTTTTGTGGACTTGAGGCCTAATCTATTTTGTCTGTTCATACATAGGTACGCCAAGTTGCCAACAACTTGATTGTATATATAACAAAATTAGTCATTTGGTGAATAATGGCCGTCGAGTTTGAGTGGCATTTTAACCTTATATCGCTTGCATATAAAATCCAAGGCCGACTTTTAAACATGCCAAATGATAATTGTTTATCTTAATTATATGCATGTAGTTGTGAACAAGTTGCCAACGATGAACACTAAATTTATGGTTTTACAAGAAAACCTTAAAATAATTAGATAATATAATCAAGAAAAATTGATGAAGGGCCTTGAATTCCTTGGAAACGAGTATCTGAATTCACAAGAGAGAGAGAGAGAGAGAGAGAGAATTAACCTCCGAATAATATTGTTAATCGATGTAAATTTAATACTCTTTTCATTCTAAATTATATGATCGTTATTGACTTTTGAAAGTCAATTTAAAATATTTTCAAACGCAAAATTAAAATAATTAATTAAAAATTATAAAATAATAAAATTTTATAAGAATAATACTTGTTAGATAATTTATAATATTTATCATTATATTGATTAAAATTAAAAAAATTTATATAAATTTTAAGTTTAAAAATCTCGTATGCTAACCTTAAAAAGTCATAGTTTTAAAATATTAAAATGATTAATAGAAAAATAAGATTCTCATCCCCAAGCAAAGACAGTAGTAGACAATGAAATGAAATATCTCCAAACAGTTGCATGCAGTGCAAGAATTATTTTTCTTTCCATTTTTAATGACATTTTGATGTTTAATTTACATGATAAAACAAAATGAAATGATATTTGTGCTCTAAATTATTATTATTTTATTTTTTATTTTTATTTTTATTATTATTATTATTATTATTATTATTATTATTATTTTTATTATTATTATTATTATTATTATTATTATTATTATTATTATTATTATTGTTATGCTCTATCATGAAAGTACTTTTGAAGGTTAAAAATCATATAAAAGCCCATTAAATCTAAATTGATACTCCTTTTCAATTATTTTCCAATACCAATGATGCCCTTGCCTGCTTCTTTATAGATCAAATAACCCAAGCTTAAGCACAACTATGAGGCTAGAGTTTTGTGTAATTTGGGGCCATTGGGCTACTCCTGCAATCGCCCCAGCTAAAATGAAATTCCTCTCAATCCAACTTCCACGAGGCCCAAAGTCTTCTCAAGCCCGTTGGGTTTAATGACTATGTCTATAAGGCTTATTTTGTTAAATTTTTGGGCTAGAGCCTAATCCACATCAAAATATAATTATCGTATAATTGACTAGTGGACGAGAAGTGACCATTCATGTATAAACAATACTTCATTCGATTTCACATAAAGAATCTCATATGACTTTGATTTGAGTTAATTTACAAAATTTTAAAATTTAAATAATAATATAACTTTGGTTTAATTTTAAAATAATAATTTAATACCTAATAATATTTTTTTTAAGTAGTTTGCCATCTTAAATATTACATTAATCAAAATTAAATAAATTCACTTCAAATTTAAAATTTCACAAATTGAGTGTAAATATCAGGGAACATGGGCCATGTTACGAGACTTATTCAGAATGAGCAATGTGAGGTATTTAACAATTTTTATCAAGTTTAGTTATACAAAACTTTTAGTCAATTGTACTGTATAACCGATCAATACTTAAAACTTTAGTTACTTGTACTGTACAATCGATCAATACTCACTATGTATTTATGGATAGTATTATACGACTAACTAAAGATTTGTCTAGTTAATTTGATAAAATTTGTCCAGCTACCTATCTTTTTTATTCAAAAGTCATAACATAGGACCTTGTACTCGATCAACTGTTTTTATTTTTTATTTTTTTTGTTTGTAAAAAAATAAAACAAACTAAAACGACCCTGGCCTTAGTTGAAGAAAATTTACTTAAATTTAAGTGAGGTCACAACCCTAGGTATGAAATACATGTTTCTGCATTAACAATTTAATGAAACTTTCATTTTTCAAAATTATATGCAATGCTTTTACCCTAGACTTCCACTATATCATCAATGTCCGCAATGATGATAACAATACCATTAAGAAAAATGGAAAAAACAGCTTTTCAAAAGCTATCAACTTTGCATCCTTAAGTGGTGTCAGCTTAAGGTACACATATTTTCTTCTCAACCATCATATAAACGGAAGGTAGCAAGATAACGTACCATAAAAGGTGGATATTTGAATATGTATGTGGCCTTTCCGGCAACTATTACTGAAGACTTGCCCTAAAAATTAAGCCCAAAATATAAAAATTGGCAAAAAATTTTTTAAAATTTAATCAAATTACCCTAGATAAATAAAAATACATCAAATGTTAGAAGTGCTTATTCTTTTACCAACTTATCTACCGTTTAGTGAGTACGGAGTTCTACACGTAATTAATAATTTTGTTCGTCTACAAGTAACTTAATTATTTTAAACCTAATTTATTTAACTTATAAACACAACGTTAAAACTCAAATACAGTATAATTTTTTATATAGTAGTCAAATGAACTAAACGCTATCATTACAAATGCTATAAATATTGCAGATAACTAAACATAATAATCGTAATAATATTCTAAACGTAAAAGATTGTTTTTCTCCGGCAACTCGATCTTCCGGTAGACTTGCCTTTTAAAGGAGCGAATGATACCATCATATCCGCAACTGATAATATCCATGGTAATCTGGAATGCATTATATCCCACAATAAAAGGAAAGGGATAAAAAAAAATAAACAAAGAGATCACATAATCGTGCATATATGTTTGTAAAGGATAGTAATGATATTACTTCGCCCATACATTCAATTTGAACTCATCATGCATACATAATAATTAACATTCCAAGCTTTATAGTTTTTTCTTCCAAATAAGCACTGAAAATGTGCTTTTTTTCCGAATCACTTCTTGGAGCCAATATATATGTAGAATTGAAGTAATGCAATACGTGTTGCCTACATCAACTATACCACTAAAGGTAGCCTTCAAGTAAACCGATCAACAAGTACTCACTTGAAAATGTCACTTTTATACCTTATATTTTTATAAAATTTTATAAAAGAGACTCGAACTAAATAAATGTACTTATGCCTCACAATGACAATTTTTAGTTTTTTTTAAAAAAAAATTCAATTAGGGCCTCATTTACATTTATGTTATGAGTGTCGAGAAATTTTATTTGCAGTGATCCGGAAAAAAATAAGGTATAGTGATGATAGTAGAGTATTGGTGACACGGAGAGTTCTGTATTTTTTAATCATTTTTAGAGAAAGACAGATTTAATATATTCATATTTTGGAGTATGGGATATATCTTCATAAATTGTATTCTTCAGTACTTTAATTAATAATGTGAAATCTTTTGCGTTTCGACCGTGATTTTTCTTGATTTTGATTTTTCACGTAAATCTTGTGGTTCTCTTTAATTTTTTGCATGTTGATTTATGTCTTCTTCTATAATTTGTTATAACAAATTTTTTTTTTAAAGTTTAAAAGGTATGACAATGAAATATTTGCCAAACATAGGGAATAATACAACTTCTAAACTCTTTTTGTCCCACAAACAATGTCATTATTGAGAATTTCCCAAAAATCAAGAGAGCCAATTTTTAAAGCATGACTAATTCCAAAAAGAAGAAGAAGAAAAAACAAATAGATCAAATCGTGTATAATGATATAACTTCTTCAATACATTAAAATTGTTTCCTTTAAAACCATGCCTTATGGTTTTTTTTTTTCTTTCTTTTAAGTCACTTCTCTTGCAACCATTATTTGTAGAATTGAGGTAATGCATTAATATGTGTTGCCCACTCAAAAAGTTATTAAAAGGAGCCTTCAAGTAAGCCAAACGATCTATATTACAATTTCCATGATTTGACAATGAATGTATTCGCATTTGGCTTATTATTATTATTATTATTAGAAAATTCATGTTAATGCTTATCATTTGTGTAACGTAGAAATAAAAATGTTTCCATTAAATCTCCATTATGGTCCTCAATTTGTCGGATGCAAATCACAAATTAGTGCCACGGGACCAATTAAGGTTTGGAGGGCTTTTATTAGTTTGACTTTAGTGGTTCTAATGGTTTTTTTTTTAACTTAAACGTGTATTCCCTCGGTTTCAAAATGTAAAATATATTGTTTTAGTCTGTTTTAATTTTATTTTTATTTTAAGACTATAAAATATTTATAATTTATAATTTTTTTATTATTATTTTCAATATCACACGATTATAACTGAATTTCTAACTAATATTAAGATTATATTTAAAAATATAAAATTATCTGTAAAAATCATCGTTATATAAATGTATCTCTATTTTTGAAAAAAAATAGTTTTTAATAAATGGAATTTGACTTTTACATAATCTTAGAGACAAGGCATGATCGAATAATGATCTATTTGTATAATTTGATGAATATACTATTTATCATTAGAATATAAAAAAGAAGGATACATTTGTAGTGCAACAAATTCTTGCTTAATGCTTTTACATCATCTTCAACTAGTAAAAAGATGCAATTCAAAAGGGATTACAATTAGTATTTTAATTTGAAAGAATATATATATATATATATGCTTTACGTACTTTTATTTGCTGTTATTTGAAGATAAAATTCTTTTACAGAGAACCATTAAAATCTCCTTAGTATTCTCAGTTAAGATTTTTTTTTTATATGTTTATTCGTACTAAGTGCCCGCTTGCTGGATCAGTGATTTTTGGTGATCTAAGCTGGACAAAAGTGTAATTTTTATTGAATTTTTTTTCAAAGAGCCTTACGAATATATTAGTTCTTTTTTATATAATTTCTCTAGCTTAACTAGAAATACAATTTAATAGATATCTAATTAATTTGACTACTTCTGAAAATGCTAAAAATGCAGGAAAACACAACTAGAACACTTTGATTACGCCATCTAATACTTTCTTCGTTTTAAATGAAAATTATTATTGTTTATTTTTTTAAAATTAGCATGAATTTTTTAAAATGATCATGTACAATCTCAAATCATAAAATGAAGGTATTTCGTGACATTGGAAGAATCATGGCCGACCAAGTCATCATCAAAGACCAGGTGGCTTTTTAATTCTTCTTTATAGAGAGTACATAAGTTCCTAACTTTGACATGGGTGGAGGAATATAATTATAGTAGTTTTATTTCTTGCCTTTTACTTTGAACAAAGGTACTGCATTTTCTTCCCACCAAATGATGCCCGACAATAACACATTTGTGGGTTTTTTAGGGTGTTTAAAAATTCCTCTGTGGGACAATCATGTCAATCTTAAGCTACCAAAAAAGAAAATTGTGTAGATTTTATGTCACCTAAAGTTGGATAATATGGGATTTTAGGTAGGAGGATCCTTTTCCAAAGGAGTGCCCTTTTTTTTTAATAAGAGGTGCCAACATCTAAAAAGCTATTGTTATCTTCCTCCCAACACATGTATAATTATATTGATTAAACTCGGTCAAAAATCAATGGTATAACTTGCCGGTTGTTAGAGTTGTAATCGAATCAACAAGTTTGTGAACAAGGTTCAGCTCAGTTTAATTTATCTAAATTTAGTTTAATTCACTTCGAGTTGTTATTGAGTTAAACTCAAGAGAAATCAGTTTAATTTAGTTAAAATTCATTATTGAGTCGAGTTCGTATAAATGATTTTATTCTTTTAATTGAGGGAGTTGAGTTCGAATTGTACGGTCTTCGATTTGAGTTTGATTAATTTAATTTTAACTTAAAACTCAACTAAATTGGATTTGTTTAGTATTTAATTAATTAAAACAATAATTACATGTATTATTAATTGCTACCGCTTAAGGTCCTTTCAATTGCTAAAGCTTTCTAGCTTAGTTTACTATTTGCCCTAACAAGGCTCTTGTCGTTCTCTCTGTCACGTCTTCTCAGTAAATATAATTTAACTTTCTTTGGCAAAAGTGAGAAGTGACAATAGTGTATATATATATATATATATATATATATATATATTGATCATTTTTTTAACTAATTAATCTCCTCTCGTTCATCTTAAATAGTAATGATTTAGATTAAAGTGAAAGAATTAATATTTGCAATAAGTTTTTGCAGATATTAATTTATATTAAAAGTTAAATCACTTATTCTCTCTCTTAATCAAACTTTTTCTCTCTTTTCAATTAAATTTCAAAATTCAATTAAAAAAAATTAATTACAATTTCAAAATTATCAATCTATATATCGTTATAAAGTTCTCGTCAAGATCTATAAAACAATATCCATTATTGATATATATTTTTTAGTTAAAATACCCAAAATTGATGTTACAATTTTATATTTTGAAATACATTATTATAGCTTTTAGTTATTACTTTTGATATTTTAACTATATTTAAGCATATCAACAGTAGATCTTATTTTGAAAATTTTGACAAAAGCTTTTAAATTATATATAGATTGATAATTTTAAATTTGTAATAAAATAACTATTGAATTTTATAATTTAATTGAAGAAAGAGAAAAAATTAATTATGAATAAGAATAAGTGGTCTAATTTTTTGAATTTTTAACATATAAAATTATGGGCAAGAACTTTTAACGAATATTAATGTTCTCATTTTAATTTAAACCATTTTTTTTAAAATGAACGCTCCATATATATATATTCTCTGTTTGTCTGTCTCATGCTCTTTCTCTTAGCATGTATGACTAATTAAGAAATTATTGTCGTCATGTGCCTAAGAAGCTAGACCAGTAATTGTATGAGTGCGTGTAATAAAGTATGAATAATAATGTCATTTAACTTATGTAGAAAGTAGCCCATAACTCACAAGGCTATTTAGTACAGTGTCTCAATAATTGAGACTATAAATCAAAGAGGCTCATATCATCTGTTATTTTATATATATATATATATTAAAATTTATGGTAATAATTTTTAAGATATATTATGATGGTATTTTTTATTATCGTAAATTTATAAAAAAATAAGATTATGACGACAGGACATACCATTATTATAAATTTTAAAAACTGTCGTCATATATTTCGATATAAAAAAAACAAAATTTTTTGGTAATAGGTGGTTTCGCCCCAAATCAAAGAGTGTTCCTCGACTGAAACTAAAAATAATGAAACCTGATTTTCCATTATTTTTAATTACACCTAAATTCTTCATTATTTCTAGTTACATTTAAATTCTCCATAGTAATACATTATTTTTTGCTAACAATTGTGATATTGTTGTTACTAAAAGTATTATTATTATTTATTTTTTGTAAAATATGAATTAAAGAAAATTAAGTACAAAAGTATAATACAAAGATTTCTCATCCAAAAATAATGCCCCAACATTTATAGATAAGTGCATATACTAGTATTATCAAAGAATGTCTCCAATAATATACTCAATTCTAAATTAAGATATCCTATATTACACATATCATTTAATTTATTTCAAAACATATTTAATGATATAAAAATATTTGTCATAAATAATTATATTGACGCGCAATACCATCCTTAAAAATAATATTTATTTTATTAATTATATATTAAAAAAATAAAAATAAAATGTAATGGAGAAATCATAATCCCTAATACTCTTGACCAGTTTTGTATATAAGATGGTATAATACCTAGAGATATAGATAGCTCTTTTTGTGGGGACGGGTCGGCGGGGGTAATACTAATATTTCTATACAAAATGAGACGTGGTTACAGCTGGACTACATGGATTTCTGGGTTACGAAATTAATTTAATAAACTTTTAATCAAAGATAATGCTCCTGGCACCATTTAGATGACCTTTTCCATTAAATTTTATATGTAGGATTAATCTAATTAAGAATAATTGAACTAATATATGCTGTCTAGAAAAGAGGGACAAATAAATTTGAAAGGCTAAATAATATATTGCTGAAAACATATCCCATAATTTATTAGTTTTAGGCACTAGCTAGGTATATAAACTATAACTCTATATGCGTCCTTCCAAAGCTAGTTTTAGGCACTAGCTAGGAGTAAAAACAAATGGCTTTGGAAGGACGCTTATAGAGTTATAGGACAAAAGCAGGCTTCCCGAGGCACATGCAACGCGTGCATAGATACCTATAAATGATAAATAATTGTCGAGTAATATAGTTGATGATATTACTTTCTAATAATTTTGTAATGTATAAATTTGAATTTTATTTTTTCTGTTCTACAAAACTCATTTACCAATTTCTTTATTTCATAGAATAATCTATTTTTATTTGAAGCAGTATAAATTGAAACAATGTGTTCAAGTTTTTTGTAAGTATTATCTTGTCATTTCATCGATATTTATTTATTAGAATTTAAGATCTATTAAATAGCAATCTCACATAAAAAAAATAGAGAAAAATAAAAAAAATAAGAATACGTGATATACTTAGATTCATCAATGTGACCTAATACATTAGTCAAACTCAAGACCGAACTATTAATAAAAAATTTGAACTCAAATAAACATTATGTTCGACTTCCAAAAGACGTTGTCCCCTTATAACCCTTATCAGCTTACAAGCAAGTTAAGCAGCCGTTTGTTCATCGGAGAATAAAATTCCCGACTATCATGTCGTACTGACCATTCATCAAGTCTATAGAAATATGTATCAATCTCAATAATATTAAAATAACAACTTCTAATTTTCAAGATTTAAACAAGAAACAAAAATATATTTTTAATATTTTAAAATTTTATAAATGAAACTCATTTTGTAAATAAATGGAGTACGAAATACGTTTTAGGGAGTAATTATTTTCTAAGCAAATGTGGGTGAGAAAGAGATGTGAATGAAATTATCGGCCATCTGTCCGCATATTTTCTTAAACTGATTATATACTTTAGGTAAATAATTAATACTGTTGGGATATTTGTTTAATTTTATTTGTGTAAAATTGATATGTGAAATTTGCAAAACTCTAGCCCAAGACTGACAGTTTTGATTATTTCAAAATTGCTTATTTTCATTTAGTTTTTAGACCTAATGAAATAATAAAAAACATTATCTTAAAATAATGATGGCATCATTGTTTAATCATATATTTCATGAAAAAAATAAATTATAATGACTATCATACTATTATTTTGAAAATAATTTCAACTAAAACAAATAAAACTCTTTAATTATTTTTAAGCATTGGTTGCAACAACAATTAGACTGATCCAAGAGGCAAAGACTCTACGAATTAGTCGACATTTTTTACAAATTTTACCCTATGAACTCATGTTGTTCCAACGTGGTAGATCTGTGAATAAGAATGAACACGGGTGATTGCAACTCAACCAGTTTTAACAATCACTTATCAATAATTCTTTTCTCAATGAAAAATATGCTTTTAAAAATTATTTAAAGCTAAAATAACTAGTGATACGGTGGATAGAGTCAAAAAATTGAGTCGGAATAGACTTTCAGGTCGATATATCATCAAAGTGGCATAATTTTTTATTTAGAGAGAGATACGGGACACATAATCTATTAAATTGAACCTAGTGACAAACACTATCCTAATTTCTTATCGTCTGTCAAACCTTTGGTCAAAATTTAATAAGTTTTGTTATTTTATTTTTTCATATCCTAATTTCTGTTGGAGAGTAATTTATGTCTATAAATACGTTTCAAGGGTTTTCGAACTATAACATTTTATTTATTTATTGAAATTATCTTCTATTTTCTTTGTGTGTTCATTATTTTATTTGTGGATTTAAGGATTTTATCTCATTTGTGTTAGTATAATAATTAACCACTCAGGTTTATGTTAGAACGTTATAATTTAATCATATTTCACTGCGTCCGTCAACTAATCCATTATGTAAGAAAAATAAAAATTGATATTTGCGAAATTGTGTTTTTGTGGTTATTAATGATTTGGGAATAATCTTGTTAATTTGAAGAGGGGAGAATTTTTTTTTTAAAAAAAACGTTAAGACTAGCTAGTATCACCGTGTACCTAGTCAACAAGACAGAGACAATAAAATCCCTAAAATTGATGAATTTACTTGGCACAATATGTTCTGGTCGATTAATTATTTGTTAACTTTGACGTGTATAACATGACTTTTTTTATTTAAAAAAAAAAGAAAAAAAAAGAAATACACGTAATAAAATTTTTGAAAAGTGGGTGGACAAGGGGTGGGATTGGGGTGGAGGATTAAATTACTTTAATTGGATGTTACTCTTGACGAAACATGATGGATTACTCTTGCTTGAAGATAATTAATTAGGGAGTCACTTTTCCTAAGCTTTTAACAAATGGACAAAAAATCATATATTAGAACCAGAAAACTTTATGCTGTTCCTCTGGAAAAGAAATGAGGATTTCTTAATAAGCTTGTAAAGTTGAGCTGCTTAGTAAAATACTCCTTAATTAAAAAGTCCCATTTCCATTATAAATTATGAAAGAAATTTTTTTATGGGAAAGATGGAGACTCACTCAATTTTTTTTGAACCCATTCCCTCCCCTTTGTGAAAGACTATCGATAATGTCAGAGAAATTAATAAGTGTTGCTGAACGTTTAAAATGTGGTTAAAATTGATGTAAGAATATCGTTAAATACATATTTGTTCAATATTGCTATGAAATTATCAACCGCCCTGTAAACAAAAATCTTATTTGGTTTATTGATTTTTTTACACTCATAAAAATTGTCTTATTTTTTTAAAAAAACAAACAAGGATGAAATAAGGTTTTATCTCAAATATATTTAGAATTGATTATTCTCTTCTGAAAAATAAAATTGAAAAACCCATTTTATTTTTAATATATTGGTCAAAACATGACATGGGCATAAAATTTAACCAAAGTATGGGGCAGAGGCATTGGGGGGACAGAGAAGAATGCATTTTCAGGCTTTTGTTAGGGTCAGAGGCATTTGGGGGGCAGAGAAGTATGCATTTACCGGCTTAGTAAGATTTGCGGCAGTATGGCAGCCATGGTGGCAAGCACTTCTTGAAAGATGATATGGCAGGATTGTTATATACGAAGATAGTGTTAAAAACAAAATTGTCTTTTTTTTGAGTGATTTTAAAAATATGTTTTTCTCAATTTTTTTTTACCTATTTTTACATAATATTTATCATAATACATTTATTAGTAAATTTTTTTATATCAAATGGTAAAAAAGTGTCCTCTTGTTTTGAAGTTTAGCATAATGATGCAACTTGATCAGGTAAATCAAAATATTGGTGTTGATTTCATTTGTTATACCTAAAATTTTAAAATATCATAAATTAATTAAATGAAGGAAATGAGAGGGAAGTGTAATGGATTGTAGCCAATTAAATTCTGCAAAAAATAAATGAATCAATCCATTGATACAAATCTTATGTGCTGTTTGTTTACCTCTTATTAGCTCTTAATAGACTGCCTCTTATTCGATAAGAGGCAGATAATTATTTTTTCTTTTTGTTATCTCTTAATGCCTCTAATCGGTTAAGATACAAAATCAAGTCTAAATAATTAAGAGACAAGTCTGAATAAACATTGTTATTTTTTGGACAAAAATATCCTCCTTAATATTATCATTTTTCTATCATATCCCCAACCAGATCCGTCACCACGCTACCACCACACCAAACACCATACCACCACCACCACGCCATCACTAAACACCACACCATCACCACGCACACCAGATCTGGGGAGGGGGGCCGAGGAGGGGGAAGTAGGCGGTGGGGGAGGGGGGAGACCGGAGCAGGGAGGCGGTGGGGGAGGGGGAAGGGGGCGTCGGGGAGGGGGGGAGACCGGAGCAGGGGTTGGGGGGAGAAAAAGATGCAGCGGCTGCTGTTGCTGTTTTATTTTTATTTTTTTAATACTTTTGTGTATAGGGGTAAAATAGTAAAATATTTTTATTCAGACATTTAAAAAAAAATAATTATCAAATAATATTTTTTTCATTCAGATATAATTATATTCAAATGTTCTATATTATTCAGATGTCTAAACTTTTCAGATTTTAACAACTAATTTTATCAAACACAACCTTAGTCTCTAAAACTCATTTAGAAAAGTTAGTTATCTAAGGAGAGGTGTTAATATCTATATCTACTCATATCATGTTATATTTGTAATCGATGTTGAATCATTCTTTACAGTATAGTTTGGAGTTTGCGTCACATATTTAATTAGGTTTTGAAGATAATTTTTAACTTAATTATTGGATTAAAATCTCGCATCGATTAAATTTGACCTTAACAAGATGGACACTTCAACATAATATCAGAGTTAAGCCAGGTAATTATTAAATCCCCTTCTTTCATGTGTGACCCAACGGTTCATATATTACGGTTTACGAAATGTAGGGAGCGTGCTGTGATTAAATCCCACATCAATTAAATTATTTTAAAATTTCATTATATATACTTCAGGAGTCTCGGCACCAATTGTAAGATGGACATTTCAACATTAATGTATGTGTTCACATATGTTTACAGTTGAACTCAACGTATGCGTTATTTTTGTGGCCCGCACAATAAAATTATTTTTTGTTTCCGTCACTCAGTCAGGTATTTGAAAAAATTAACCTCATGCAAAAATAATCACAAATTATGACTCATAGATTCTTTTTGGGGAAAACAATTATTAATTATTAAAGCTCTTAAGGAGGAAATCTAATCTCAACCGTACAAAATTAAACCCATTGTTAGGATATACCCTTTTGAAGAGGTATTTAGTAGGGGTGGACAAAATTTTCATTTTTTTTGGTAAATAAAGTATATTGGATCGATTCGAACTGACCAGTTCGTTATAAAAAAGACGGGTCCGGTACCGATTCGATATACCGGTACTAACCGGTTTAGTATCGATCCAGAGTTTTGGGAAATCGGTATTAACCGGACCGAACCGGTTATACCGGTTTCCTATTTTTATTTTTTTTTAAATTATTATTATTATTATTAATAAATAATAATAATTATTATTATTAATATTTTTCATTATTATTAATTATTTATTAATAAAAAAAATAAAAAAATAATAATAATCTATTTTTTCGATAAAAATCGGTACCGATTTCGGTATCGAGTTTTATACAATTTCAGTACCGATTCGGTTCGGTACCAGTCCGGTTCGATTCGATTTTAACCGATTGAACACTCTTAGTATTTAGGATCCCCATCGAATTGGGGTCTTCAGAAATCAACCGCCACAGTTCGACCATATCCCGACGAGGTCAATAAATAGCATTAGCATATCGCCTCAAAGACAGTGACCAATATGCTTTGCCAAGGATGAAACCCTGACAAATTGACACTTGTCTGTAGTGTCTATAATGTAATGTGATAAACATGTACACGTACACGCCTCTTTTTGGCTACTATAAAAAGTGGATAGTGGGACGAGTACATGACGCCCCCAAATCGGGTACACACCACCCAATTCGAGTCGTCAAAAAAGTACAACAAAATTATTACAATACAGTTCAACAATACATTATCTAGTAATACACAACTAAGTCTTCACTATTATTGTCACACTATTTTACAATATGGTGAAGACTACTATAATAATTATCTCGGACTATCACCTAATTCCCCTATTTTCTCCGCTAGTCATGGCTATATTCTCATTTCCTAAACAATGGACCAAAAATGAAAGGGTGAGCTCAAATAGCCCAGTAAAGAATATAATGACTAAGATAATGATGAATAAATTATCATTAGCCTTCAACAGTTGAGTTCTTGATAGAATAATATAAATAACAATTTTTAAATCAACAACTACAGTTAAGTTCTTGAACAAAATTTAGATTAACAACTGCAGAGAGATAACAACCATTAGAAAAATTATGTAGATTATGATATCAACTAGCTTCTTTTTTTCAGAAAAATCATCATCAATCTTTATCATCTAAAACATCACTGATCATGATCATGTCAAACAACGGTTCTTTTTCGACTCGGGCCAAAGAGAATATTCACCACGTGTCCTAAAAGACACACCACCATTATATCACTTTTATCTTATCATTTGTGCACCAGGTCACATATATTCACAATAACTTGATTCTTGATAATTAGTACAAATAACAGTGATATAAATGATGAACGGAAGAAATAGAATAATAAGATAAAAAATATATATCAAAAGTTTATAATTTTTACTTTGTCCAGAGTCAAATAATGTCCAAATTATCAACATGATATAGAGAAAAATGTGTTCAAGTCCGAAAATAATGTTTAAGATTCATGGGAAAAAAATTCAACCATAAGGTTTACAGTACAATGAATATTTAACGGTCCACAATGTTCACAGTTCAAGTAAATGTTCATAGGTCAAAAATTTAAGGTAAAAAATTCAAGATCTAATAGCTCACTGTTCAAATATAACGATGAAAATTTATTAGAAATGTTCATGACAAAAGATATTAGATGAAGCGCAAACTATTAATTATTTTAGGAATTTTACCAAACAATACTTACTATAGTAAGTTTAAGAGGATGAAAGAAAATGATTACCCTTACAGTAGTAAGTTTAAGAGTATGAAAGAAAATGATATCACTTATCTTAACAAATGACTGTATATTGATTTAAATGAAGTTGATCAACTTATATATTTATAATTTAATTAGTAACTACCACATATAAATTTCATGGTATATACCAATTCGTATAAAATCATCAAAAATGATTTGATAAAATAAAGTAGAATAACTTCAATATAGTTTTTGAAAGAAAATAATATTTCAAAAAAAAATCTTCCAAATTAAGTTTTTAAAAATAAATTTTCTAAAAGAAAAGTCTTTTAAAGGAATAGTGGTAAACAACATGTGATGTGTGTAAATGCTTATATAACTTTATAGGAAGAAAAAAAAACTTACTTGGATAATACTCGACTTTTACCGATCTTCACCAATACTTAAGATAGCCTTAACTCACTCAGAGAAATCTTATACTAAGAATATTTAGAAAGTGAAATGAATGATAAGTAAGAAGGATATGAAAATTCTTTATGCTAAACTCCCTATTTATAGCCAAAACTTAACCAACTATTTTAAAAACACATTTCACATTTTTTAATTTACACCATTCATTATTTTTTACGCTTTAATCTACACCATCCATTAACTAATAACATGATTCACACCTTAATCTAACTTAATCTACACCATCCATTAGCAAATCACATGACTCACACATTTTACTAACTTAATTTACACCATCCATTAGCAAGTAACATGATTCATATCTTAAACCACACCATCCATCACACGTTTCACATTTTTAAGTTTCACACTACACATTTAAAGATTATATTGTCCATTTTTTTATATTATTGACTTAATATCACAATTATTTAAATATTCACTGTTATTCAAATAATGAGTTTATCTAACTATTTAATGCACGTGACTGCTACTGTAACAATTATTGGTCCAACGATAAAATATGTTGTACATTGTGAAGATTATTGACTCAATAATGTAGAATGTTGTGCAATGATAATTATTGATTCAATAGTATAAAATACTGTGTAATGACAATTATTGATGAATAAATATGCAATGGTCATTTTATCAGTTCAATAATATAAAACAAGGTGCAATGTCGTGTGCTACTATGTAATACCGTGTGCTACAGTAAAATACCATGAAATACCATATGCTATTATTATTTTATCATCGAGTATTTTAATAGTTAAAAGTGATAGTATCGTTGACCATTTTTATTTAAAAATGTTACTGCTGTCGTTTTTTATATCCGACAATATTTCATTATGGGGTCTACCCATAACTGATTATTTCGGCGACGTCGTACGAATCGAATATTCCCCGACAAACTATAATTTACACAAAACATCATTAACTTTAATTTTTTTTTTATCAAAATAACCCTTTACGGTTTCAAAATAATATATGAATAAAAATTAAATTTTATTAAATAAAAGTTGGGGTCTTACAAGTAACCTCTCTTCCAAGTTATGTACATACTTTTTATGTGAGTCAGTGGTCCAAACTCTTGAGAAGTTAATACATCATGACTAAGGGTACGTCTCGATCACGTGAGACCTATTAATTGCAAAGTCGGTCCTGGGTTTTCTAAGGTTCAGGGCAAATTTTCTCAAGTGTGTCCCTTTATACAAATTAAACGAAAAAATAAATAAATTATCAACTAATAAATTTTATTAAAATTATAAGAATTTACAAAAGATAAGGAAGAACACTTTGGGGTCTCATTAAAACCTTGTTTAGGGAAAACCCAATGGGACAAAACCCCAAATGAAGGAAAAAGAGTACCCCAGATTGTAAACATTACATTAAATAACGAAAACTATATATTTGAGTCTACGTGCTTCTTCAGAATCTCTATAAGCATTTCTTGATTTGATCAATCTTCTTTTCATCGTCTACAATTAATTGAAGCAAAGAATCATCGCATGTACCTACAAAATAAAAATAGCAATGAAATCTGAACCACAAAACATCATTTAAAATGTCTTCTTGTTGCACTTTTAGATGCAAAATCATCAATTATACTATTATATTTAATGTTTTCTAACATATCCTTTTCAATGCATAATATCGCTAATCCATTTAACCTATCTTGAGTCATGGTGGTCCGCAAGTAAGATTTCAATAATTTTAATTTAGAAAAACTTCTTTCAGCAGATGTCACAGTCACATGTATAGTTAATAATACCCTATAAGCAACCATTACATTAGGAAACATATCCACACTCTTTACAAACTCAAGAATTTTTGTAACGCCCCCAAATCTAGGCCTACATAGCCCAATTTGAGATGACATAAAATACACAATTTCTAATATAAATAGTACATAGAACAGAAATACAGAACTCAATAATACACAACTAAATATCCACACTATTATTGACACACTATATACAACATGTGAAGACTACAATAGCTATCTCTCGGACCGTCACTCCATTCCCCTGTTAGACCTGGCTATTCTATCATTTTTTGAAAAACCATGGAACAAAAGAAAGGGTAAGCTCAAATAGCCCAGTAAGAAATATCATAACTAAGATAATGACAAATAAATTATCATTAGCCTTCAACAGTTGAGTTCTTAATTGAATATAATAGACAATAAGCTTTATATCAATAATAGCAGCGGAAAACAATCCATTAGAAGAATAATGTAGACTATGATGTCTACTCGCGTCTCTTTTTAAGAAAAATATCATCAACTCTTATCATCTGAAACACCACTGGTCATGATAATATAAATTTTTAGTTCCTGATTATAATCATACCAGTCAATAGTTTATCTTTGCATTACGGGCCAAAGATATTCAAATATAACACCAACGGTAATGATTATACCAGTTTTCAGCCTTTGGTCATAATCATACCAACAACAGTTCATCTTTGCCCCAGGCCAAAGAGAATATTCACCACGTGCCCTAAAAAACACAACAATTATATCGCCTTTATCTTGTCATCTGTGCCCAGGCCACAGAAATTCACAACAACATGATTCTTGATGATTAGAATAGCAACCGTGATATAGATGATGAATCAGAAGAAACAGTATGATCAATAAATATCGAAAGTTTATAATTTTTCTTTATGCAGATTCAAATAATGTCCAAATTGTCAACATGATGTGGACTAAAATTCAAGAATGATATTTAAGATCCACAGTTCAGAATAACAGTTAAGGTTCAATAGAAAGATTTAGAAAAATAGGAAGGTTCAGTTGAAATGATATTAGATGAAGCGCAAACTATTAAAGAATATACAATCATTTCAGGAAACTTTATCAACAAGAGACAAATAAGAAATGAATACGAAGAGTAATTCACCAAACATGCGGTAGTCCGCGTAGTCGGGTTATTCTCAGAGATTAATAAGGAATGAATACGAAATGTTATTCACCAAACATGGGGTAATCTGCGTAGTCAGGTTATTCCCACAAATTAATAAGGAATGAATACGAAAGGTTATTCACTAAACATGCGGTAGTCCGCGTAGTCAGGTTATTCCCACAAATTAATATATGGAGATAAATGACACATCTTACGAGTAAGAAAGAAACAATATTATTTTCGAAAATCAAATAATGATAATCCCTTACCATAGTAAGTTTGAATAATGAAAGATGAGAAAAATAGTATCCCTTACCTTAACACGTGACTGAATATGAAGTTGGTCAACCTATATTTTTATAATTTAATTAGTAACTACCATATATAATTTTATGGTGTATACCAATTTGTATGAAATCATCAAATGTGATTTAATAAAATAAAGTAGAATAACTTCAATATAGTTTTTGAAGAAAATAATATTTCAAAATAAATCTTCCAAAGAAAGCTTTTCAAAATAAATCTTCCAAAGGAAGAGTCTTCTAAAGAAAGATTTATAAACACCGTGTGATGTGTGTGGTTACTTATATAACTTTTATAAAAAACTTACTTGGTCAGTACTTGTACACTTACAGATCTTTACAAATACTCAAGATGACTTTATCACATTCAAAGAGAACTTATACAAAGAAATATTTGGAGAGTGAAAGAAAGAATAAGCAAGGAATTTTTTTATGAAAAATCCTTAAGTTAAAGTTTCTATTTATAGCAAAAAATCTTATCATCACCAAGATTTCCTAATTTAATCCAAACCGTATATTTCAAGATAATGTTTAATCCATACCACTCATTTCATCTTTTAAGATTTCCTTAATCTAAACCATCCATTTAAAGATCATCTTTTAATCTATACCATTCAATTTACTTTATATATAAAATAACTAACTTTAAATAAATCAATTAACTTTATATATAAAAATAAATAACTTTATATAATTTATCATAATAAAAACAAATAACTTGATCAATTCAACTATTCAACAATAATTCACAATTATTCATTATTATGGCTAATTGTTGTAAATGCAGTGTAGTTGGCTTTTCGAGTTAGATAAATAGAAAAAATCAACTAATAATAGAATATAACAGTTTAATCAATATCATAAAAGAGATAACAATAATGCTAAAAATAAATAAGAAAATAATACGTTACTGTGTAATGACAATTATTGATTCAGTAATGTGAATTATTGTGCATATGCTACTGTGACAATTATCAGCTCAATAATATGAATTATTATGCATGTGACAATTATTGGTTCAATAAAGTCAATATAGTACAATAACCACTTTATCAGTTTAATAATATGAAACACTGTGCAATACCGTGTGTTACTGTGCAATACCGTGTGCTACTGTGCAATATCGTGTGTTACTATTCCTTTACCACCGGGTATTTTAACAGTTCAAGGTGATAGTACCGTTGACTATATTTATTTAGAAAGGTTACTTATGTCGCTTTCTATATCCGACAATAATTCGTTGTGGGGGTCCACCATTATTTTGTTATTTCGGCGCCGTCGTACGAATCGAATATTCCCCGACAAAACGAATATTCTCCGACCAAACGAATATTGTCCGACATAATAAAATTTGCACATAACTTCCTTAACTTTTAACCTTGTCAATTTAACCATCTACTGTTTCAGGAAAAAAATATATATGAAGAAAAATAAAATTTTGTATTTCATAAAATTTGGGGTCTTACAATTTTAATGGATGTCCATGGTTTACCTGTTTCATATGCTTGCATCAACATCAGAAACATCACCATGTTTTAAAACATTTTCAAGATTCACACAAGAACTTTTCAATTCATTATCATCAAACAAAGTCAACTTTGTAGCATCAAATAAGAACCCAAAAATAGATTCAAAACAATGCACTTGTTCAAACCTACTCTTCAATTCACCAAGAGCAATATCCATTATAACAAGAAAATAATCATGTCTAAATGATTCTTCAGCTGATTGTTGTTCCCTATCACTATTAGAAATCTCATCAAAATGCCTTTTTCAACAAACTTGACGCTTTTTTGGAAATACAGGCTCAATTCCTATATCAAGGGAAATTTCTTTAGCATTAATCATGGCAGAAACAAACCCATTTATTCTATAGTTTTCAAAAAAATAAAACAAGTCCTTCTAATTGTCTTACAGCAACATCAAGACGCATGTCTTCATATTGTAACTTTTTACTAACTAAGTTAATCTTATGCAAAATGTTATGCCAAATAATCAAACTTAATATAAATTTGAAAATTTGAAAGCTCTCCTAATGCTAAACTTTGAGCATCCCTACTCAATTTGGTATCGTCACTAATTTCTATTAATTTAAATAAAGCTTCTCTGATTTGGGAAGCTTAAGATTTTATTGCTTTGACACTTTCAATGTGACTTTCCCAACGTGTAGTTGACAATGATTTCAAAGTCAAACCATCTATGTAATCAAGTAGTACATTCCATCGCTTTGTTGAATTAGAGAATACCGTATATATGCATTGACATGTTCCAAAAAAAGATTTTGCTTTAACACATGAGTTGGCCATGTTACAAACTATAAAGTTGAGACAATGAGAACCACATGGCATGTAAAATGCTCTAGGACTTATATCAAGTAATCTTTTTTGTATACATAGATTTTTTCCTTTCATATTAGAGCCATTATCATAACATTGTCCCCTCACATCATCAATATTAAGTGTAAGGGACTCAATTATATTTTGCAATTCATTAAAAATTTCTAGTCCAGGTGTATCTTCCACATTTTGAAACTCTAAAAAGTACTTTTCTATATTTATTGGAGTACTCGAAACATCTACACACCTCAATATTAAAGTCATTTGTTCTTTGTGACTTGCATCAGGAGTACAATCAAGAATGACTAAAAAATATTTAGCTTCTTTTTTTTTTTCAATGATTGCATGTTTAATGTAAGACCCCGAATTTTATGAAATAAAAAATTTAATTTCTCTTCATATATATTTTTCCTGAAACAATAAGTGGTTAAATTGATAAAGTTAAAAGTTAAGGATGTTATGTGCAAATTTTATTTTGTCGGATAATATTCGTTTTGTCGAGGAATATTCGGGTCGTACGACGGCGCCGTAATAGCTAATTATTGGTGGACCCCACAATGAAATATTTGTCGGATATAGAAACGACAGAAGTAACCTTTTTAAATAAAAATAGTCAACGGTGTTATCACTTTTAACTGTTAAAATACTGGTAATAAAAGAATAGTAGCCTTCAGTAATTTATCGTATTTTACTGTAGCACGCGGTATTCTACAGTAGAACAAGGTATTGTGCGGCGTTTATATTATTGAACTGATAAATTGGTTATTACACAGTATTTGCATTATTGATCTGATAATTGACACCGTAACTGTTGCACATCATTTCATCAATAATTGCCACTGCATAATATTTTATGTTATCAATTCAATAATTGTTGTTACATGGTATTTTACATTATTGATTCAATAATTGTCATTACACTGCATTTCATAACATTGAGTCAATAATTGTTGGTGCACTGTATTTTAAAATTATTTAGCCAAATTAGTGAATAACTGTAATATTCTGAACTTCTGAGAGAGTTATAATCCGATTTTATATGAATAAATAAAGATTGAATTACATCTTATATGTGTTATGAAATCTTCGTTATTGTTTATTTATGTGTTTCGGTTCAAGTATCCAGCCTTAGCACGAAAAAGGAGCATAAAAGTTTTTTTTTTAAATATGAAAAAAGATAAAACCTAAACCCTAAATCCTAGGGTCTAAACCCTAGGAAATCTAACCTAAGCCCTCGAGCGAAACGTGTACGTCAAAATGACATTCTGTTTTAGGATTCATCTTTTTCGTACTTTGAAAACACGATATAGCCGATAAAAAAATTTCTCGAAAAACGCGTCAGGTATAGGACGAAATAGGGAAAAGACATATTTTTTTTTGCCTTTTTGATCGTCTAACCATTTTTTGAGAAATAGAAATCAAAAACACTATTCACCAAAAAACGTGCAACGTCTTTTTGACTTTTTATTTTACAGAATAGTGTTTATTCGGAACAAAACTCCGTAATATCTGACTTTTAAATCTGTAAAGACCAATTCAACTAGAATACTAAGAAAATGAATTAGGTTAGAGATGACTCGATTAGGAACCCTAATCTAGACTTAAACCTAGTTACAGAATAATTAAATTATCTAACTAAGTAACCTAATTAAGTGATTAGCACTAATCCGGTTGGAATTGAACTAGGTTAAGGTAACTAGATTACCATTTAACCTAATTAACATGTAATTAAACTTAACCTAACTAGGATTAAGATTAATTAAACTATAGATTAACCTAATCTATATGTTAAACTAATTCGTCAATTAATAACCTAATTAAATAATCGAATTCCTAGGTTTATTGCTAATTAACATAATCCTAACTAAGCTAGATTATCAAAAGGACTAAACTAACCTTGATCAAGCTTGGTAAAAGACCTTGACTACCCCTCATTTAAATGGTTATTTCACCAACCAAACAAGGCCTAATACTATTCCTTTGGTAGGCTTGATCTTGGCCATTGATTTAGGAGATGATGATGATGTCATTAAACATAATTATTACAAACATTAAATCGCATTAAATGCTCCAAAGTGCTGGCCATTCCAAGGTGTCTAAGAGTGGTGCACTTCATCTTTGCTTATCAAGGAAGTTTTGTAACAATGACCCTTTTGCCCTAGCTTTGGTTGGTCTATAAATAGCAACCAATGTTCACCCATTCTATCATTCATTTTCAAGCTCAAAAACCAAGTATCAAAGCTATACATATATTGAGAGAGAGTTCTAGTGAGTTACTACCTTGGATATTGCAAAGAAATAGTTAAATCTTGCAAACACCAAATGTACAATTTCTTATAGTTTTTATGTTCGACTTTTCTTTCGTCTTTAATTTTCAAAAGCTCAAGCACGCGAGTCGTAGCCATGTATGATTGTCGTTCTCCGTGTTCTTCACGTGTTCTTAAGCCTTTCTACATTTTTTAGTAGTGATAATGTCGAATTTCAATTCATAGTTTAAAGCTCAATGAACATACGTAGTGGTCATATACGGTTTATCCGTTTTCCGCGTTTTCGTATGTTCTTGAGCATTTTTTATAAATTGTTTTAATCAACTATGCAAGCCGTTATAATGACCAAATTTTGTCAATTATAAAGTGTCATAATCACTTATGTAAGAAGTTATAATGCTTAAATTATTTCAAGTACAAAAACCAACAGCTCAAGAACATAGTCGTTACCATGTACGGTTTATCCGTTCTTCGTGTTCTTCGTGTGTTCTTGAGCAAAATTCATGAATCTTTCTATGAGAAGGTTTTTGATTTGTTATTTTTATGTTATAAAGTGATATTGAGTCTTACAACATGATTTCTTAAAGAGTTAAAGCAAGTGGTACCATGTTTCACATGGTTAACCCTAAAAATATTGGCCAAAACATGCTTACTGTCTGTTTTTTCCATTTTTTGAAATTTTAAAGTCCAAATATGCCTTAACAATATAAATTAAAGTTGTATATAATGAAATTCTAAGCAATTTATACTCAAGAATCACTTCAAAATATTTTCGTATGAAAAAGTTATGGTAGTTACTGTAAAAGACGCCAAAACTGAAAATTTAAGTAGGGCTTTCGGGTAGAAACCCTAAAAGGCACCAAATTTTATGATTTTGAGCTAACCAATTTTTCTAAAAATTTCACCAATGAAAATAGTCTAGTTTAGTGATAAAAACACGTATAGAACGAAAAAATTCTATGAACTAACATTCGGTACGCGAAACCCTTTGTATAGGCGCTTTAAACGATTACCGGAAAACCCTAATTTGTGCTTAAAGGCAAGTTTTCTATTCTTAACCTTTGTTTACTTGCTTTCAATGTGATTTATACATTTTGTGTATGCAACGTGTTATAAATCTTTGATACGAAAGTTATTGCTTCTTGTTTCGGCATAACTTGTAAAATGAAATGCTTATTCGTGATAAATTCGAATCATACTTTATTATATCAAACCAAGTCGTCTTGGGGCGATCCTGACATGTGAAGTAAACTGAGATGAACAAATATGTATTACTATTCTTGATCTGTCCAGTGTATGATATGTTATGCATAACATAGGATGTCGATAGGTTGATCCTCTTTCTATATCCACTGTAAAAGGTTCTAAGTTGAAAGACAAAGAACAGTTCAAGGTCTAATCACCACTCAGTCTTGCTATGTTAAAACATTTGTAAATATCAATTGTTGTGCCATGAATCCTTATAATCCTTATCGGTGTGAGTTCACTTATATGCTATGTGTTTAAGACTTGCTGAGCATTTTAGCTCACCCTTGTATATAAACCTAATTTGCAGACAAACACGAGAGCTCCGGCTCAAAGAAGAAAGGAAAGAAGAAATGCGTAGACTAGTTTACTGCTTTCCTTAACTGTTCTTAACTGTTCTTAACTGTAGTCATAATGACATTTTGTAATAAGAACAAGTTCAATACATGTAACCGAATATTATATAAATATTATCAAGTTTTATCACATTCTCTTATTACGTCTTTACTTTGATTAAACCTAGAATTGTTAAAACTTAACATAATATTAATAATGATCTATTTATCTGGATGATGATCGGTAAATAACTTGTGAGTGTTATACATCCGAGACAGGACTAAGCGATATTGACTGGTCAAATTCATCGTTAAGGTTCCTCGGACCCAGGTATAACTCGTTATTACTATTCTGAATGTCGGATAAGTAGGATTATTAATATGAAGAGATATCACTATAACCAAATATGTTTCGAATGAGGGTTTTAACTATTTAGGTAATGTTCTGTACGGAAAGAGAATTTTGCACCGGATAAAGATGCAGCCATTTGTCACGGATAAAGACGCAAACATTTATCACGGGTGAAGATGCAAACATTCATCGTGAGATTCTCTGTTTCCAAGAACCGTCCTAATGATTTAATGTCGTGGATGTTGGAACATGTAAAGTTATAGAATTTCTAAATATTAAGGATAAAATGTTATGTTTGAGTATTAAGTCTCTTGTATCGATTACAAGGACTTGATATAAAATAATGAAAGATCTTTAGGAATTAAGATGAGAACTTTGTTTGAGAATAAAGGAAATCACCTATAAACCTATTGATTTAGCATTTATAGTGAGCACCAAGTCATCTATAGTAAGTATAGTGATTTGGAGGCGTCACAATAACCTTTCGTATTCATTCCTTATTAATCTCTGAGAATAACCGTACGGCGCGGATTACCGCCTGTTTGGTGAATAACTCTTCGTATTCAAATTTTATTAAATTATGGGAATAATATTATGTGCGGATTACCGCCTGTTGGTGAATAACTCTTTTTATTTGTCTCTTGTGAAAATAATTTGTCTACACGAATTATCACATGACACTTTTATTCCATATTCGTTTATAATATCATTTTCTTTCATATTCATAAGTGATATTATTTTTCTTTATACTCATAAGGGATACCATCTTTTTCATCTTCTATTATTTAAACTTGCTATAGTAAGGGATATTATTTCTTTTATAGTCTTAACTTACTATGGTAAGTACTATTTGGTAAAGTTTTCTGAAATGATTATATGTTCCTTAATAGTTTGTGCTTCATCTAATATCATTTCAACTGAACCTTCCTATATTTCTAAACATTTCTATTGAACTGTAATCGTTATTCTGAACTGTGGATCTTGAATATCATTTTTGAATTTCATTCCACATCATGTTGACAATTTGGACATTATTTGAATCTGCACAAAGTAAACTTCTGATACTTATTGTTTATCCTGTTTCTTCTATTCATCATTTCTATCACTGTTATTTGTAGTAATCATCAAGAATCAAGCTTTTGTGAATATTTGTGGCCGGGGACACAGATGCGATATAATTGTTGAACAGATAAAAGGTTAAAGGCGATATAATAGGTTAAAGGCGATACATCTGTTCGGTGTCTTTTATGACACGTGGTGAAAGTTCTCTTTGGCCCGTAGTGCAAAGATGAACTGTTGTTTGGTATGATTATGACCAAAGGCTGAATACTGGTATAATCATGACCGTTGGTGTTATATTGAATATCTTTGGCCCGTAGTGCAAAGATGAATTGTTGATTTGCATGATTCTGATCAGGAACTGTGAATTTGTATTATCATGACTAATGGTATTTCAGATGATAAAAGTTGATGATGTTTTTCCAAAAAAGAAAAACGAGTGGACATTAAAGTCTATATTATTTTTCTAATAGATTGCTCATTCCATTGCTATTATTGATCTGAACGTTGTTCAAAAATTTAACTGCAGTTTTTGATATAAACCTTGTAGTCTATTGTATTCTATCAAGAACTCAACTGTTGAAGGCTAACGATAATTTATTCGTCATTATCTTAGTCATGATATTCTTTACTTGGCTATTTGAGCTCACCCTTTCTTTTTGTTTCATTGTTTTTCAACAGGAGATGAGAACGTAGATGGGTCTAGTCGGGGGATGGAGTGAGAGTCCGAGGGATAGCTATCGTAGTCTTCATGTGCTCTAAAATAGTGTGGCAATAATAGTGAAGACTTAGTTGTGTATTATTATACACTGTATTATTAAACGTTGTACTACCTTGTAATAATTTTGTTGTAGTTTTTTAACAACTCAAGTTTGGGCTGTATGAGCCCAGATTTGGGGGTGTCACAGTTGGCATCAGAGCTTAGGGATATGGTTTTTAATGGAGATCTGGGGTTAGAACTAGGAGGGAAGAGACGAATAGAATACGTCACTAGTGTGTCCTACCTAAATTAGATTTTGTTATCTAACGAATCGATTTGAATATAGGGACATGAAGTGATAAGTCATTTTGTTTGAACTAACAATTATTTTGTGACCACAGTTAGGTATGGCATCTAAAAATCAGGAAGTTAACTATGGAGTGCTCGAAGCCAATGTAGCTGAGAGTCAAGAGGCCACAAACAATTCTTCTATAAACTCAGAGTTGAATCTTTTGCCTAAGGAAAAATTTATTTGTGTTCTATCTAGGAATGATGAAGGTGAAAGTTCTACTACAGTCATTTCAGATCCGTTCTTAGAAGCAATTAAAGGATGTAATGAACTTGCAAAAATTATTGCCTTTAATCTGCTCACTAATTGGGAGAGTCATATCACCTGGTTAAGCTCTATAACAAAGGATCAGAATATATGGACTTTTCATATCAGTCTTAGAGATTTATGGTGTTCCAGCTATGATTTTCAAAATTATTTAAAAATGATGTTTCTTTACTTTTGGGCGTTACAATTTAGAGGAATTCAGGTTAAGTTAGTCACTATCATGGAAACTGCAGTCTATCGAAAATATTATTTTAATAGAAATCATTGGTACATTACTACTATTGAAGTTGATGAACTCGAGAAACAGTTTGCTAGAGAATTATTCAGTGGTATTTTCATGGTTGAAATACGTGAAGATCCGAATGAAATATTCGGGATTCGATTTGACGATAACAGTCAAGAAACCGAATGAGGTGATAACCGGTAAGCTATTCATAAATTCTTGTGAAGTTTATGCCCTGTTGGATACTTGCTCTATCCATTCTTTTATCTCACCTAGATGTACTCGACATTTAAATTTGACTATTAAAAACTTAGACATTGTCTTATCAGTTGAAACCACATTGGGAGAAATATCTATCGCATCTACTGTCTATAAATCTTGCCTAGTTCAAATCAACAACCTCACATTACCTGTTGACCTTATTTCTTTGAAAATGCATGAATTTGATGTGATTTTAGGAATTGATTGGTTGACTACTCATCATGCTAAAATTGATTGTTTTCATAAGATTATTAGTTTTCATATTCCTAATCAACCTGTCATCCAAATTCAAGCAACTAAATCTTTGAAATCTATAATTGTTATTTCTAGCCATAAAGTCATTCGTTTATTGAAAAACGGATGTCAAGCCTTTTTAGCTTATGTCACTGATTTGAACAAAAACACGTCAAACTTGAATAATATTCCCATTGTTAATGAGTTTCCTGACGTTTTTCCTGAGGAACTTCCTAGCTTACTCCCAAACCATGAAATTGAATTTTGTATTGATCTTGAACCCGGTACCTAGCCCATTTCCAAAGCTCCATACCGAATGGCTCCCATTGAACTTCAATAGTTAAAAGTCCAACTACAAGAATTGTTGGATACCGGTTTCATTCGTTCGAGTGCATCACCTTGGGGGTTATTTGATAGGACTAAATTATACGATATTTTTATTCCCTAATACTTAATTTTTACATTTATTGTGTGCTTAAATGTTTAATTATTTAGCATATTTTGGTTTTAATAGGTTTTATAGGATTTTAGTTAATTTATGTTACTTTAGGTAATTTTATAGTATTTTTATATTTCTTTTTATTTATGTGTTTTTATTTATTTTAGGTGTTTTATTTATTATTATGTATTTTTAGGATTTTTAGTATTTTTATATTATTTTTATTTATTTTTATATTTTATTTTGTAGGAAAAATAAAACTTGGGGGCAAATCTGTAAATCTTGCAAAAGTCTGATGCGAAAATGGTAATTAACCAGCACTGATGGCAATTTGGTAATTTCTGGAAAATTGCTTCCGCGCATTGTGCGGAAGACTTTACAGAGCAGGAATTAAAACGACGCCGTTTTGGCGTGAACGGAACAGCGGCCGCGCAATGCGCGCAAGAATTTTGAATCAGCACCGGAAGGAAACGACGTCGTTTTGTTGAAGGTTACGGAAAAAATAAAAAAACCGCGCAATGCGCGGCAGCTCGCTGACGTCACCGGACGCGTTTCCGCGTTGACCGGGTCAAAGCGCGCGTGGAAGGCTTGTTTGGCTGGGCAGAATTGGAGCAAAACGGGATTATTTTGGATTTTTGCTACTTTTTGATTCCAAATTGGATTTTTATTCCAACTAGGGTTAGGATAACAATTATTTTTATTTTTTATTGTAAATCTTATTAGGGTTTGGACAAAGTAGATGCCTATAAATAGAGAGCCAATATCTCATTATTGAATATAAAGCTTTTAGGAGTTTTTTCTCCTAATTTCTTGGAGAGAGTTTTTCAACTAGTAGGTATTATTTTTATTATGTTTGATGAATTTTATTTTTTCAGTTCCAAAGGGATGTTGAACCTTATTTTTAATTAATGTTTTAATTGAGTTTTATTATATATTCCTTCATACATGAGATTGATTTTTGATGATCTGTTTTAATTGATTAGATGATATTTATTTGATTAATTTGATAAGGTCCTGTTAGATTAATCAATAATTTATCATATGCTAGATTAAGATTTGATATTAAGCAAACGATATTTTATCTGATCATAAGTAGCAATTAATAATATTTGATTGTGGACAAACTTTTGAATATTATTATGGTTATCAAGATGGTAAGTTAAATGGTCCGCGATATTGAGATTGTTGCTTGGAATAGTCTAATTCTCTAATTTTTAATGCAACTGTTATATTAAATCTAGACTGATAGTTCTAGGTTGTATGATAGTTAGAGTCTTTTGTGAGCGATTGCTGCATTAGATTTATAATTTAAGGAGGATTTCGGGTAGCTTGGCGATTGTCGGTTATCTAGGATTATTAATTTCAATTGAAGGAAAAGATAATAATAATTTGATTAATTTATTGATTAAAAGAAGGGGATACTGAACTAAAGAACTGAAGTTTGTTTTTATTTGATTTTTCTCATCTTTATTATTTATTATTTAGTTTTATTTTAATTAGTTAATTAATAATTCAAAACCCCCATTTAATTAGATATTTTTGAAAACATTAGATTTATTAAAACAATTCACTCTCTGTAGGTTCGACTCTTACTTTCACTACTACATTAATATTTTTCAAAGTAAGGTTTTATTTTTGGTTGCTTGCGATAGCTTACCACTCCTGTTCTATTTGTGAAGAAAAAAGACGGGAGTATGAGATTGTGTATTGACTACCGAGAATTGAACTATGTCACCATAAAAAACAGGTACCCGTTACTTCGAATCGATGACATGTTCGATCAATTACAAGGTGCTCAACATTTCTCAAAAATTGATCTCCGTTCTGGATATCATCAATTAAAGGTTAAAGCTGAGGACATTCCAAACACTGCTTTCAGAACTCGTTATGGGTATTATGAGTTCTTAGTCATGCCTTTTAGACTAACCAATGCTCCTGCAGCTTTCATGGACATGATAAACCGAATATTTAAAGAATATTTGGATCATTTTGTGGTTGTTTTTATAGATGACATCCTCATATACTCCAAGAGTCGTGAGGATCATGAACAACACCTGAGATTGATACTCCAAAAGCTCCGTGAGAACAAATTATATGCCAAGTTGAAGAAATGTGAGTTCTGGCTTGAGAAAGTCACGTTTCTTGGGCATGTGATTTCTAGACAGGGAATATCGGTTGACCCTGCGAAGATTGAAGCAATACTAAATTGGGAACAACCCAAGACAGTAACCGAAGTTCGAAGTTTTCTGGGCCTAGCTGGTTATTATCGGAGATTCGTAAAAGGATTTTCTCAAATCGCCACTCCATTAACTCAGCTGACTCAAAAAAGTACAAAATTCGTATGGAGCGAGGAATGCGAGAAAAGTTTTCAATAACTCAAGAGGAGACTTGTTTCACCTCCTGTTCTGATCATTCCATCAGGATCAGGAGAATTCGTTATATATAGCGATTCTTCAGGCAAATGTCTAGGTTGTGTTCTTATGCAACATGGAAAGGTTATAGCCTATGCCTCTCGACAACTTAAAGATTATGAGAAAAATTACCCTACTCATGATCTAGAGTTGGCAGCGGTCGTTTTCACGTTGAAGATCTGGAGACACTACTTGTACGGAGAAAAGGTGGATATCTATACGGATCATAAAAACCTCAAGTATTTCTTCACTCAGAAGGAACTCAATATGCGACAATGATGTTGGCTGGAGCTATTGAAGGATTATGATCACACGATCCAGTATCACCCGGAAAAGGCGAACGTTGTAGCTGACAACACAAAAGCGTATTTTGTATGACTTGCAAAAGATGGAGATTGAGCTAAAAACACAAACGACCCACTTGAAGATTGCACACGTACGAGTATAACCAGCTTTAATCGATAAAATTAAAGCTGTTCAAGCTACTAAGCCGGAGTTGATGAATATGATGAAGAAAGTACAAGAGGGTGTTATTCCTGAGGCAAGAATCGGCGAGAAAGGAATACTTCGAGTTAACTCTCGACTTTGTGTTCCTAACGATTCTGAATTGAAGCATAAAATCATGATGGAGGCACACAACACGCGGTTTGCAATCCACCCAGGAGGTACCAAAATGTATCGAGATCTTCGACATACATTTTGGTGGAATAATATGAAAAGGGAGATTGCAGAGTTTATCTCAAGGTGCCTAACTTGTCAACGTGCTAAGGCAGAGCATCAAGTACCTAAAGGTCCATTGCAATCACTTGAGGTTCCTAAATGGAAGTGGGAACACATCAATATGGACTTCGTGACGGGTCTTCCCAAGGTTTTTCAAGGCTTAGATGCAATTTAGGTCATCGTAGATAGATTGACCAAATCCGCTCATTTCTTGCCTATACGAGAAAACTTTTCACTTGAGCGTCTTGTCGGCATATACATAAATGAGATTGTGAGATTGCATGGCATGCCAGTTTTCATAGTTTCTGATCGAGATCCTAGATTCACTTCACGCTTTTGGATCAGTCTACAAAAAGCTATAGGTACTGAGCTATGATTCAGTTCTGCATACCATCCTCAAACGGACGGACAATCGTAAAGGACAATCCAGACTCTCGAAGATCTTTTAAGACTTTGTGTACTAGACTTCAAAGGAAGTTGGGATAAGTACTTGTCATTGGTTGAATTTTTCTACAACAACAGTTACCAAACAAGTACAGGCATGGCTCCATTCGAGGCTTTATATGGACGCAAGTGTCGCTCTCTAATATGTTGGAAAGAGGTAGGAGAAGCAAAATTGTTAGGACCCGAGTTAGAGTACGCTTGACAATAGAAAAGATCCAAATGATCCGACAATGAATACAGACCGCGCAAGAACGACAAAAGAGTTATGCTGATCTTCATCGGAGAGATGAGAGATTCAACGTCGGAGATCATGTATTCTTACGTGTTTCTCCATGGAAAGGAGTTACGAGATTCAGAAAGAGATGAAAGCTCAACCCTCAATTTATTGGCCCATTTGAAATCCTCGATCGAATAGGAACCGTAGCCTACAGACTAGCCATGCCGCCAAGTATGTCCCGTATCCATAACGTTTTTCACATATCTATGTTACGTAAATATGTGAAGGACCCAAACCACGTCATTGAATTAGAACTAGATGTTATAGCAGATGATTTAATGTACGATGAGGTACCTGTTAAGATCCTAGATAAGAAGGAGCAGATCCTACGCTCAAAGGTTATACCTCAAGTTAAGATTTTATGGAGGAACCGAGATACTGAGGAAATGACCTGGGAGCTAGAATCTGAGATGAAATCTAAGTATCCTTACCTCTTCGATATGCCAGGTACGTCAATTTCGGGGTTGAAATTTCATAAGGAGGGAGGTTGTAAGACCCCGAATTTTATGAAATACAAAATTTAATTTCTCTTCATATATATTTTTCCTGAAACGGTAAGTGGTTAAATTGATAAAGTTAAAAGTTAAGGATGTTATGTGCAAATTTTATTTTGTCGGATAATATTCGTATGGTCGGGGAATATTCGAGTCGTACGACAGCGCCGAAATAACTAATTATTGGTGGATCCCACAACGGAATATTTGTCGGATATAGAAACGACAGAAGTAACCTTTTTAAATAAAAATTGTAAACGATGTTATCACTTTTAACTGTTAAAATACCGGTGATAAAATAATAGTAGCTTATGGTAATTTATGGTATTTTACTGTAGCACGCAGTATTCTACAGTAGCAGAAGGTATTGTGCGGCGTTTATATTATTGAACTGATAAATTAGTTATTACACAGTATTTGCATTATTGATCTGATAATTGACACCGTAACTGTTGCACATCATTTCATCAATAATTGTCATTGCATAATATTTTATGCTATCAATTCTATAATTATTGTTACACAGTATTTTGCATTATTGATTCAATAATTTTCATTACAATGTATTTCATATCATTAAGTCAATAATTGTTGGTGCACTGTATTTTAAAATTATTTAACCAAATAATTGTCACTGTAGCAAATACACAGTAATTTATATTATTAAATTAATAATAATCTGTAATGTGTTTATTACATTATTGTTGTAGCATTATTTTATTTTATATGTTGGACCCGCAGGAAGAATAAATAAATAAATATAAAAAAATAAATAAAATAATTATTTATTATTTTATGTGAATAATAACGTGAATAATAAGAAACATGTGGACCCATTGGTGGGGTCCACATGAGTTGGTGGAGTTGAGGAAGTTGGAAAAAAAAATTGCAGCACGAGGCTGTTGCTGCTGGCGAGCAGCAGCCAGCAACCTACCCCCACCTACCATGCATAGTGCCTTATTTTCTCTTATAAATAGCTTGCGCGCTCAGCTGAATAGAAAAATCACACCTAAAACATAAATTTTTTCTATAAAAATTTTATGAGTTTTCTCTGAGAATAGTAATGTTATCTTAAGTGTTTGAAAGCTAAAAGGAGTGCACGAATTTTTTAAGTAAGTCTTTTATTAAAGAGTAGTAATTTCATAAATTCTTATTTTTCACAGTATTCACAAATCTTCCTTTAGAAGACTCTTATTTGAGAAGATTCATTTTTAAAAGCTTTCTTTGAAAGATTTATTTTCGAATATTATTTTAAAAACTATTTTAAAGTTGTTATATTATACTACAAAAATTATGTTAAATATATATAATTTTTATAGTTCATAATATATGAGTTATCATACACCTTGAAATTTATATGCGGAAATTACTAATTTTATTATAAATATATAGGTTGATCAACCTCATTTTTATCAATATCCAGTCACGTGATAAGGTAGGAAATATCATATTCTTTCATCTTCTATTATTTAAACTTACTACGGTAAGGGGTATCATTCTTTTCATCATCATAAGTGGATATTATTTTCTTTCTTTCTGTAAGGGATTATCATTCTTTGCTTCTCAAAAATAATATCGTTTCTTTCTTACTCATAAGATGTGTCATTTATTTTCATGTATTAAATTGTGGGAATAACCTTACGGCGCGGACTACCGCCTGTTGGTGAATAACCTTTCGTATTCATTCCTTATTAATCTCTAAGAATAACCTTACGACGCGGATTACCGCCTGTTTGGTGAATAACTCTTCGTATTCAAATTTTATTAAATTGTGGGAATAACCTTACGGCGCGGATTACCGCATGTTGGTGAATAACCCTTTTTATTTGTCTCTTATGGAAATAATTTGTCTACATGAATTATAACATGACACTTTTATTCCATATTCGTTTATAATATCATTTTCTTTCATATTCGTATGTGGTATTATTTTCCTTTATACTCATAAGTGATACCATCTTTTTCATATTTCATTATTCAAACTTACTATAGTAAGAGATATAATTTCTTTTATACTCTTAACTTACTATGATAAGTACTATTTGGTAAAGTTTCCTGAAATGATTATATGTTTCTTAATAGTTTGTGCTTCATATAATATCATTTCAACTGAACCTTCCTATTTTTCTAAACATTTCTATTGAACTGTAATCGTTATTCTGAACTGTGGATCTTGAATATCATTTTTGAATTTCACTCCACATCATGTTGACAATTTGGACATTATTTGAATCTGCAGAAAGTAAACTTCCGATACTTATTATTTATCCTGTTTCTTCTGTTCATCATTTGTATCACTGTTATTTGTACTAATCATCAAGAATCAAGCTGTTGTGAATATCTGTGGCCGGAGGCACAGATGCGATATAATTGTTGAACATATGAAAGGTTAAAGGCGATATAATAGGTTAAAGGCGATACATCTGTTCGGTGTCTTTTATGACACGTGGTGAAAGTTCTCTTTGGCCTGTAGTGCAAAGATGAACTGTTGTTTGGTATGATTATGACCAAATGCTGAATACTGGTATAATCATGACCGTTGGTGTTATATTGAATATCTTTGGCCCGTAGTGCAAAGATGAACTGTTGTTTGGTATAATTATGACCAAAGGCTGAATACTGGTATAATCATGACCGTTGGTGTTATATTGAATATCTTTGGCCCGTAGCGCAAAGATGAGCTGTTGTTTGGTATGATTATGACCAAAGGCTGAATACTGGTATAATCATGACCGTTGGTATTATATTGAATATCTTTGGCCCATAGTGCAAATATGAACTGTTGATTTGCATGATTATGACCAGGAACTGTGAATTTGTATTATCATGACTAATGGTATTTCAGATGATAAAAGTTGATGATGTTTTTCCTAAAAAGAGAAGCGAGTGGACATTATAGTCTGCATTATTTTTCTAATAGATTGCTCATTCCGCTGCTATTATTGATTTGAACGTTGTTCAAGAATTTAACTGTAATTTTTTATATAAACCTTGTAGTCTATCGTATTCTCTCAAGAACTCAACTGTTGAAGGCTAACGATAATTTATTCGTCATTATCTTAGTCATGATATTCTTTACTGGGCTATTTGAGCTCACCCTTTTTTTTTGTTCCATTATTTTTCAACAGGAGATGAGAACGTAGCTGAGTCTAGCCGGGGGATGGAGTGAGAGTCCGAGGGATAGCTATCGTAGTCTTCATGATGAGTGAGTTTTATACCTATGAATTATATGTTTTCGGACTCAAGTTTTGTTATTCTTGTGAGCATTTTACTTGTTTTTATGTTTACATTGCAGAAAACGGCATCGAATGGACAAAAATTGGAAAAATGAGCGAAAATGGCATTTTCGTAATTTCAGGCAAAGTAGGGCCGGGGCCCTCTTTCTCAGTGTAAAACAAGGGTCGGGGCCCTTGTTGGCAGAATGGCGCGGAACGACTTTTTATCAGATTTTCGGAAATTGACTTGGAGAAGGATTTTAAAGGTGCAACGTGAGAAGGTTTCTAGGATACTTGAGAGGGATATAAATAGATAGAATTTCATTATTGTAATTAACTTTTGGAAGGAGAGATTTATTGGCGCAAGGATTGAAGATTTAATTTGCGTTTTCAAATATGTCAGGCTAAGTTCTTTAATTTCAGTTCTAAGGGATGTTGAATCTTATTTATTATTTATGAATTAATTGAGTTATTAGTATTTCTTCCTTCGTTTGTGGAATTTATTCTTGATGATCTATTAGAATTGCTTAATGATAATTGGTTTGATTAATTTGATAAGGGCCCATTGAATTGATTTGATTATTATCATATGCTAGATTAAGGTATAATATTAAGCAAACGATGTTATATCTGATCATAAGTAGCGAATAGTGGTATTTGATTGTGGTCAAGCTTTTGAATATTGCTATGATATCAAGAAGACAGGTTAAATAGTCTGCGATTGTACGATTATTGCTTGGAATAACCTAATTCCCTAATTCTTAATGCTATTGTCATATTAAATCTAAACTGATAGTTCTAGGTTGTATGATAATTAGGGTCTAGTGGGGGCGATCGTCACATTAGATTTAAAACTAAAGGGGAATTTCGGGTAACGCGGACCGTGGTTACCTAGGGTTATTAATTTCATTGAAGGAAAGATATTAATTAACTTGGTTATATCATATTTATGAAAAGATGATACTGAACTGAAGAACTGAAGTTTGCAAATCATTGAATAATCTTAATTTATACTTCTTGTTTTCTAGTAGAATCATAGTTACAAAAATCCCCTTTTTATTATTACTTGTTATTTACTGTTAGAAACATTCAGATAAATCATAAAATACACTTCCCGTGGGTTCGACTCTTGCATGCCATTATACCAATTTTATATTGATAGAGTGAAAGTAAGGAATAATTTTGGAGTGATAACGACAGCTTCCACTTCACGTGTTGTAAAATAGTGTGGCAATAATAGTGAAGATTTAGTTGTATATTATTATACACTGTATTGTTAAACGTTGTACTACCTTGTAATAATTTTGTTGTAGTATTTTGACAACTCAAGTTTGAGCTGTGTGGGCCCAGATTTGGGGGTGTCACATTTAACATTTGATGGTAAAATAGTTATAACTCAGTTTGAATTTTATGGCTAAGATAATGATAATGAATCTTCTTATCTTGAATGAGTAGAAAATGGTGTCTGTATCAAACATTGCAATCACTTCAAGTAGGCCTAAAAAGTTACCATTACCATCTTCATAAATTTTTTCATTTGTCTCACGAAAAGTCAAATTATGTATAGCAAGACATTTCACAATAGCGATGATTCTGACGAGAACATTTTTTCAGTGTAATGTATCTTTCTTGGTTAGCTCTTGTAATTCTGTATCAATTGTTTGATTTGTTTTCAATCTGATTTGCAATTCAACATATGACCTCAAGTTAGTGAGGTGTTCAGTACTGCTTTCATGTTATTTAAGCTTCTCACCAAGATGTTTCCAATCTATAATTCCTTCACTAGTTAACTGACTTCTAGAATTCATTGTTTTAAACACTTACAATAGAAACAAAACACTTTATTCAACTTCTTTGAGTAAACTAGCCATTTTCGATCATAAGTTTCCCCATTTGGTAACGTACAAAGATAATAATTTGAAGGAAAATGTCTATTGTGTTCATCCATGGGAAATTTGAGATTAGTTTCTCTTAGGGGACCTTTTTTCTACAAGTAAATCTCTCATTTTTGTATCAAGATTATCCTAAACTCGTGGATCATAAATGTTCAAATCAAATCTTATTTCGGGACATTCATTTTCATGGTAAGGTTCATCAATATTTTCATTTTCATCAAGGAAAGGTTCATCGCTATTTTCATTTTCATCTAGATCACCAATTTCTTCATTCACATCATTCTCATTTTCTACTAATTCTTCCAATTGAATTGGTTGTTCATATTCATTTGGTAAATCTTCATCTAAATTTTCAAGTGAAGCATTGGCTTGTTTAACAAAATATTTATTCAAAAATTCTCTTAAACCTTGAGCAATTTCTTCTTCTTTTTTCTTTCTTTATCTCTTGAGATTTCCAAAAGTTGTTTCTTAGGAAACATTTTTTTATTTTTATAATAAACACAACACAATAAAAACAATAAAACTAATTAACAAAGAACAATAAAACCTGAATTTTGAGCATATTTTCTTCCGCATTTCCACTTGAAACTTTCAATTATAAAGAACAAGAATCTCAGCCAACTTTTCTGTTGAATCAAATAATAAATAAGAAAAGTTAACAAAGATATGTATTACAATTTATAAAATTTATACATCTAGATTCTATTATCTATATGTATTTTTAAAAAAAATTACCTTGAAAGAAAGGGACCGGTCTAGCTGATGGATGATTTATTGATTTATTTTTCAACTCTGTTGGAGAAGAGGAGAATCACCGGGAAAAAAAATTACTTGCGTTACGTTATGAACTGAGAGGGTCGAAGGGTTTTCCTTTTTTTTTGTGGTTAAGAGTCAAAGAGTCTGTTTTGATTCTCCATATTTATTGATTTATTTTATAATATATTTTATAATTAATATGGGACTTTCTTACTCAGTACATTTCTTCTTGAGATTAAGTATATAAAGACTGATTGGATTGATTAGCTTCCCTTTTCATTAACAGGTACATGCGGCAACTTCTTTTGTTTTATTTTTTATTTTTTTTATACACATGTATACACAAGCTTATAAAAAAATTTGGGCCCCCCTCAACTGTGAGCCCCGGGTTGAAGCCCTGGTAGCCGTGGCCCAAGGCCGACTCTGACTAACTGTATTCTTATAAACACCAACCTCATCCCCAAGTATAGGTGATGCTCTAATTCACTATCTTCTCTAGCGAAATCACTCTTTTCTCTCTATTGTTGCATATTTTTTCGAATTCGTTACTTACTCTCACATCAAAAATATTATTTGACAGCAAAAGTCGTCAAGGATATTTGGGGTGATCCTTTCCCTTATCAGGTTAAAGCCTCTACTTTCAAATCCGTGATTATAACCCAACAGTCGTGCAAGTTAAATTCATGCAAGTACATTGAGTAGCCATGGCTAAATGCATTAACGCAACACGTGATTTAAGTACTTTTACGTAATAATGTCCTTTTTAATGTACAAGTGCTCATCATATATCGCTATCGAAGAAACAACACTTAACAGAGACGGATTACGGACATACATTGTTCAAATGCATGCGCAGTTATGTTCATATGCGTGCGCAACGTGCGGTGAAATTACATTTTAACAAAAGTACTTCGAAGTTTTTTATGTTCAAAATTAGTTAAAGTTCTACTTTTAACTTTGCTTATGACGCAAGTCAATGTTGAACAGAACATATTTTATTTTACGTTAACAATGGAAAGCAACAACTAAACTAGAATAGTTTGAATTTTCCTTCTTTTCATTGTGTGTTATTTATTTATATAAGAATTAAGGTTATATTTGTTTGTAAAAAATATATTTAAAATTAAATTATTTATTTTATTTTAACACTATTTTAGACTATTTGTTATTCCTAAAGTTATTTATGAGAGATTATATAATCTCATAATAAATATGGGATTAATATATAGTCCCTATATTTTAAGCTATCAAATAGTTTTATGAACTAATCATCTCACATCAAGGGATTAATAGTTATTTCTGAAATGATTAAATAATTTAAAGTAATGTTAAATTAAAATAAATAGTAAAATTTTAAATATATTTTTTATAAATATATATAGCATAATTGTACAAATAATGCCTCTATTAAAGTAGAATATTTCAATCAGAGTTCAGAATAACTTAATTGACAGTCCCTCGTAATTTATTCTTCGAAAAAGTGGATTGAAAAATAAAATAAAATAACAGATGGCATTAATTGGTACTGACTCGTGCATTTTCTCTTTTCTTAGGTGAGAATAGTGTGGTGTGAATTAATTAAATAAAGAAATTGAAGATGTACTCTAAACTTTGTAATATTAAATTCTCTAATAAAAATAAAATTATAAAGGTAAGAAGGTGGTGTCATGTAATTAATAAATTTTATTTATAAAAAGTAAAAATTGATTTGATATAGGCTTGATGAAAAGCAAATTTTGGCAGGTAAGTCCAAGTAGCTTTTCTAAAAGGCAATTTAAGTTTGACAAGTTTTATCTTCTACAGAAAATTATTAAATAATTGTACTATGTTATTACAAGACATTCACTGCTTATTTACAAGGTCTCGAATGTCTTAATTGACACCGAATGGGATCGAACCCAAGTATATTATCATGATCGCCAAGAGTTCTTCACGGCATCAAAACGAAAGGGACAGACTATGATCATTTATGGTCTCTTCTCTCAATTGACTTGGACCTATCTTCATAAATATAAATAATTAGTATATAATATATATATTAGTCTATAAAAAATTATTTTTATGTTTATTTTTATTTACCTTTACTTTTTCTTTCCCACCAAATCCCAAACATAACCGTTGTGTTTTTGTTTAATTTTAGAGTCCTCTATTAACCTCTTAATCAATATGAATGATTAAATTGCCTAATGATGAACCAAAATACAAATCAAAATCCCATAATGAAAATTATAATTAATAGATGCAAATTAAATGAGTTGAAGCATCATTATAAGCATTTTATACCTTTTAATAGGTAATATCATCTGGTTTGATCCCAAAACTACCTACCAATAGATCCTCATACCATTACCAAATACACTAGTTTAGGTTTACATAATCCCAAAAAAAAAATTGAACAATGGAGAGTAGAATTTGAGAGAACTACATGTATAATTATTTATAGAAAAAATTATTAAATGCTCTTTGGGCACCACTCACGTGTTATCTCATACCACTCACGTGTTATCACTTCAGCACTTAAAGTGAGTCATTTCACTTTAAGTACTGAAATGACAATACATGAGTGGTGTGGAGCACTACGTGACAGATACCTTATAACTACTAAATAATTACTCTATTTATAGGATTAGTAAATAGGTCATGTAACATGATTATGCAATTACTATATTTAATTTCTTTTATATGAATAAGTATAAGTACACAATATTTAAATATAACATTCGAATATTACATTTATTTTAATCATTAAAATATGAGACATGATATTAAAATTTATGTCATATTTTATTTTTTAATAATTAATATAAACATAATACTCAATTTTATATTTAAATATTATATATATAGATTTGTCCCTTCATATTAATTAGTTTGTACGAAATATATTTTACTGCGTATCATACATCGCTATCGAAGAAACGACACTTAACAGTGACTGATTGTGGATATGCATACATTTTTCATATGCATGCACAATGTCTAGTAAAATCACATTTTAACAACGGTACTTTGAAGTTTTTTCTGTTCAAATAATGTTCAACTTTTAACGTGCTTAAAGTCAATGGTGAACAAGCTAGTTTTTAACAAAACAATTTTTATTTTTTATCCGCAAAGGTATTTTTTGGGTCATTAAGTCAAATCCGTTTTCTGCTCATATTTTTTTGAATATTATAATTTGCGGAAGACACAATTTTTTAATATGATGAAGATAAGAAAACAGGGATCAACAGTCTCTGAAATGAATGAATAAATAGTTGACAATTTTATACTTAACTATACAAAATGTAAGAGCGTAACATGTACAATGTACGGCTTATAAAAACATTAGTTTTTTTTAAAGAATTAATATTTATATAATTAAAAATGATAATTTTAAAAGTTCTCACTCATATAAATAATAATATGAAAAAAGAACTTGTGCAATCATCATTTTTATTTATAAAAATATTAATTTTCCATTAATTGAACGACTACTTAGGATTCGTAAAACTTAAGAGAAAATTACTAAGAAAAAAACATATACAAAAGTTTGTATATGTTGGACTCTGTATTATAATAGAGCGTTAGCACTTAATATTAAGAAATTAATTCTTTTTTTGAAATATTAGCGAATGAGTTTAAAGAATTTTAATAAATAAGAAAAATAAAGCACAGGACAGGACATAACGTTTAAATTGAGAAGAAATAAAGGGGTTCTTTCTATAGATAATAACGAAGGAGAAAGTTGATGACTTCTGCAACCACAAGGAGACAGTGTCACAAACTGTTATAGAGTCGAACCAAATTTTGTTTTTGGTGTTTTGTTATATCCTTATAAACATATAGGTTACTTATGGGTCACTTGACCACCCTTAAATTCATATAACCTTTAACTAGTAAGGGTATTATGGTCAAATGCGACCACTTTTAAAAAAGAATAAAAATAAAATAACAAACGGGAAGAAGAGCTGCCACCAACCATCACTACCCCGGCCACCACTCCTTACGTCATTGAAGGAAATTGGATTGTCAAGTTGCAATACTTACAACTTATACAAAATTTAGTTGCACGTAATTGTATTTTGTGTGTGTATGTATTTATATTCGTTTTTTTAAATAGGATGGGGAAAAAATTCGTAATTATTTTACGAATCTTGAGACTAATAAACGTCTTCAATCCCATCCTACTCAAGAGTCGGTAAATGGCAACTTATGTTGAAAAAGAGGTATTTAATTCGATATCATTAAAAATGAGGTGATTGTGAAAAAGATCAAGAAAGGGAACCTATATTTTTAATGAACATTATATTTCTATATTTGGTGAATTATATTAATTATTGTTTTTATTTGTCATTTTTTAAAATTATTTTTAGTTATAAGAGTGATCAACGTTAATATAAATTCCAGATACGCCACTGAATGAGGGGAAGTAGTAGAGAACCTATGAGAAATATACCTTTTTACGAGGGAAAACTATGAGAGAATTCAGGGGAAGCATACCTTCTAATATTTTAAATAGCATTTGTTGAATTTCTGTTTTCTTACTGACGGTAGACTCAAACTTTTATAACTTTACACAGTAAAGAAGAGCCCTCCAACACTAGATTATCACATTTAGTCTATTAATAAATATATTAGTTGGCAGTTGCATGCATTTGCAAATATCATTTTTTTCTCTATAATTACATTTATCGTTTTCATTTTGTATTCTGAAATGTATTTAGGATATTTTTGAAATTTGAAACATACGATATGACACTTAAAGTTAGATTTCCAAAAATATAAATAGTTGTGGGTGAATAATTTTATGTGCGAGTATGCTAAAGTTCACTAAACTCAATGCAGTGTGAGGTAATGTATGTTTAACTAATACGATATTATTAAGTTAATATTGTCTTTCAGATTCGATTAACTACTAATTAACCAAAATTGGTCAGACTATTAAACAGAAGAATGAATAGTTTCTCTACGAGTCTTTTTACTTTTGACTAAGGACTTCAATGTTAGACAATTGATTAAAAAGCTAATTGATTTTAGCTGGCCTACTTATTAATTAATTAATAGTCAGAGTTAAGCTAAAATACAAATAACAAGTTGTTGAACTAAAATCAGTTATCATATCCATTGATTAAATGATTATAGTTGAGTTAGCATGCACCACAACCACCAATGCCTTGTAGTCTAACTAATCACCTATAAAACTTATTTGTTAGTTAAATGATTATATTCAATTGAGCATACAATTCGAGTGAGATAACCAATTAATGTCAGATAATTGATTATATACCGATTATAACAACTATATATAAAACAAATTCATGCTTTTCTATCTGTTGATTAGCAAATTACAGTAAACAACATATGCAAATTATAACCACTAATGTCAGATAGTTAAGTAAAAACCTGTTAGTAATTGATAGATATGTTGTAAACTTTACAACCCGAATCAATACACCATTGGTAAAGTGCAAAGCAATTTAACAATACTATATGAAGGTCTAGATGTAAGAAAACAATTGGAATTGAACATACAACTAAGTCCAAGTTGATGTAACAAGTTAAAAATTTAATAAACTACCTAATTATAATAGTTAACTAAGTCAAGTGTTGGCATAACAATCTAATTGTTGTAGAATCAAGCTAAAAGTTATTGAAAAACTGGAAAAATTGGATGTTCTGAACTAAATGTGTATATTGTGCGCAAAATAGACTTCCTTTATTTATAGAGATGTTGGGAAGCTGTTGCACCAACTTAGCTTCCCACTTAGTCACGTTCCTTTGAATTTCGGCTCACTAACCCACTTCTTACTAGCGTCTTAGATACCTGAACATGGGCATCCCACTTGCTGAATTAGGGGGAACGTGGGTCATTCACTTGTTTGTTGCGTGTATTTGACCTAGCTGGATACTCGTCTGAATGTCGTTAGTTATTCTAAAACTTCAGTCACGTCTAATTAATTGAAATGAGCACTTAATCGAAAAACATCTAACCGAAAACCTAATTCTGGGATTTAGATGTAAACAATTAATTAATAAAAAAAAAATTACGTTTATTTTTATTTACCTTTAGTTTTTCTTCCACAAGCATTTCCATGTCGCAAACATAATCATAGTTCAACTAATTTATCCTCCTCCATTTTTGTGGGAGTTAGTGTTCTCCTTTTGAGAGCTTAAATTCTCCTTATTTAGAGAGTTGATTTCATTTTTGGTGATGACGATAGCAAATGTACTAATTGGATGCGGGATGCAGCATGTCTCCAACGATTATTTCTCGATTTATTTATTTTTTTGCTCATATCATGAAAGTTTGTAATTCAAATTTCATTTTTGAATGGAATAAGTATCAACTCAACTCTATCATATCTACCATACATGTAATTTGTATATATCTTTCTGGTTGAATGCATGAATTAATCTCCCTTGATATTTGTGACGCCCCCAAATCTGGGCCCACACAGCCCATACTTGAGTCGTCAAAAGACTACAACAAAATTATTACAACAAAGCACAACGTACAACAATACAGTGTATAATAATACACAACTAAGTCTTCACTATTATTGCCACACTATTTTACAAAACGTGAAAACTATGATAACTATTCCTCGGACCCTCACTCCATTCCCCGGCTAGACCCTGTTATGTTTTCATCTCCTGTTGAAAAACAATGGAACAAAAGAAAGGGTGAGCTCAAATAGCCCAGTAAAGAATATCATGACTAAGATAATGACGAATAAATTATCATTAGTCTTCAACAGTTGAGTTCTTGATAGAATACAATAGACTACAAGGTTTATATCAAAAACTGCAGTTAAATTCTTAAACAACGTTCAGATCAATAATAGCAGCGGAATGAGTAATCTATTAGAAGAATAATGCAGACTATAATGTCCACTCGGTTCTCTTTTTAGGAAAAACATCATCAACTTTTATCATCTGAAATATCATTAGTCAAGATAATACAAATTCACAGTTCCTGATCATAATCATGCGGATCAACAGTTCATCTTTGCACTACGGGCCAAAGACATTCAATATAACACCAACGGTCATGATTATACCAGATTCAGCCTTTGGTCATAATCATACCAAACAACAGTTCATCTTTGCACTACGGGCCAAAGAGAACATTCACCACGTGCCATAAAAGACACCGAACAGATGTATCGCCTTTAACCTATTATATCGCCTTTAACCTATCATCTGTTCAACAAATATATCACATCTGTGCCCCCGGCCACAGTTATTCACAACAGCTTGATTTTTGGATGATTAGAATGATATAAATGATGAACAGAAGAAATAGGATAACAATAAGTATCGGAAGTTTACTTTGTACAGATTCAAATAATGTCCAAATTGTCAACATGATGTGGAGTGAAATTTAAAAATGATATTCAAGATCCACAGTTCAGAATAACGGTTACAATTCAATAGAAAGGTTCACGTAAATAGGAAGGTTCAGTTGAAATAATGAAGTTCAACTATTATGGAACATATAATATTTTCAGGAATTATAGAAGCAATAGTTCCATAATAAATTTTGATTTAGGAGTATGAAAGAAAATAATATCCCTTACCGTAGCAGGTTTGATTAACAAAAGGTGAAGGAAATTAATACAAAGGGTTATTCACCAACAGGCGGCAATCCGCTCCGTAAGGTTATTCCCATAATTTAATAGAATTTGAGTACAAAGAGTTATTCACCAAATAGGCGGCAATCCGCTCCGTAAGGTTATTCCCACAATTTAATAGAATTTGAGTACAAAGAGTTATTCACCAAACAGGCGGCAATCCGCTCCGTAAGGTTATTCTCAGAGATTAATAATGAATGAATACGAAAGGTTATTCACCAACAGGCGGCAATCCGCTCCGTAAGGTTATTCCCACAATTTAATACATGGAAATAAAAGGCACGTCTTATGAGTAAGGAAGAAACAATATTATTATCGAGAATCAAATAATGATAATCCCTTACCATAGTATGTTTGAATAATGGAAGATGAAAAAGATGGTATCCCTTACCTCAACACGTGACTGGATATTGATTTAAATGAGGTTGATTAACTTGAACAGTACACGTATACTTATAGATCTTCACAAATACTCAAGATGACTTAAGCACACTTAGAGAGAACTTTCACAAGAAGTATTTAGAGAGAGAAAGAAAGAACAAGTAAGGAAGTTTATGAAAAATCCTTAAGTTAAGGCTTCTATTTATAGCCAAAAATCTTATCATTCATTTAATCTAAACCATTCATTTAAAGATCATCTTTTAATCTACACCATCCATTTCAAATATTATATTATCTTTAATCTACACCATTCATTTCATATCACCTAATAATCACCTAACTTTATATTATAAACAAATCAATTTAATTATTCAACAATAATTCACACTTTAATCTACACCATTCATTTCATATCACCTAATAATCACCTAACTTTATATTATAAACAAATCAATTCAATTATTCAACAATAATTCACACTTTAATCTACACCATTCATTTCATATCACCTAATAATCACCTAACTTTATATTATAAACAAATAACTTTATCAATTCAATTATTATGACTAATTGTTATAAATACAGTATAGTTAGCTCTTAGATATCAAGTCAATAAATTAATGAAATACAACTGTTTAAATAACATCATAATAGAGATAACAATAATGTAAAATAAAGCATACGTTACTGTGTAATGACATTTATTGATTCAATAATGTGAATTACTGTGCATATGTTACTGTGACAATTATTAGGTTCAATAATTTTAAAAACAGTGCAACAACAATTATTGACTCAATGATATAAAATACAGTGTAATGACAATTATTAAATCAATAATGCAAAATATTGTGTAACAACAATTATTGAATTGATAATATAAAATATTATGCAGTGACAATTATCGATGAAATGATGCGTAACAGTTACGGTGTCAATTATCAGACCAATAATATGAGACACTATGCAATACCGTGTGTTACTGTAGAGTACCGTGTGCTACAGAAAATACCATAAACTACCGTATGCTACTATTCTTTTATCACCGGTATTTTAACAGTTCCGTTGACTATTTTTATTTAAAAAGGTTACTTCTGTCGTTTTCTATATCCGACAAATATTCCGTTGTGGGGTCCACCAATAATTTATTATTTCGGCGCCGTCGTACGGCACGAATATTCCCCGACCAAATGAATATTCCCCGACAAAGCGAATATTGTCCGACAAAATAAAATTTGCACATAACATCCTTAACTTTCAATTTTGTTAATTTAACCACTTACTGTTTCAAAAAAATATATATATGAAGAAAAATTAAATTTTGTATTTCATAAAATTCGGGGTCTTACAACCTCCCCTCCTTATGAAATTTCGTCCCCGAAATTGACGTACCTGACATATCGAAGAGGTAAGGATACTTAGATTTCATCTCAGATTCTAGCTCCTAGGTCATTTCCTCAGTATCTTGGTTCCTCCATAAAACCTTAACTTGAGGTATAACCTTTGAGCGTAGGATCTGCTCCTTCTTATCCAGGATCTTAACAGGTACCTCCTCGTATGTTAAATCCTCTGCTATAACGTCTGGTTCTAACTCAATGACGTGGTTTGGGTCCTTCACATATTTACGTAACATAGATATGTGAAAAACGTTATGGATGCGAGACATACTTGGTGGTAGGGCTAGTCTGTAGGCTACGGTTCCTATTCGATCGAGGATTTCAAATGGGCCAATAAATCGAGGGTTGAGCTTTCCTCTCTTTCCGAATCTCGTAACCCCTTTCCATGGAGAAACACGTAAGAATACATGATCTCCGACGTTGAAATTTTCGTCTCTCCGATGAAGATCAGCATAACTCTTTTGTCGTTCTTGTGCGGTCTGTATTCGTTGTCGGATCATTTGGATCTTTTCGGTCGTCAAGCGTACCAACTCGGGTCCCAACAATTTTGCTTCTCCTACCTCATTCCAATATATTGGAGAGCGACACTTCCTTCCATACAATGCCTCGAATGGAGCCATGCCTATGCTTGCTTGGTAACTGTTGTTGTAAGAAAATTCCACCAATGGCAAGTACTTATCCCAACTTCCTTTGAAGTCTAATACACAAAGTCTCAAAAGATCTTCGAGGGTCAGGATCGTCCTTTCCGATTGTCCGTCCGTTTGAGGATGGTATGCAGAACTAAAACGTAGTTCAGTGCCCATAGCTTTTTGTAGACTGATCCAAAAGCGTGAAGTGAATCTAGGATCTCGATCAGAAACTATGGAAACTGGCATGCCATGCAATCTCACGATCTCATTTATGTACATACCGGCAAGACGTTCAAGTGAAAAGTTTTCTCGTATAGGCAAGAAATGAGCAGATTTGGTCAATCTATCTACGATCACCCAAATTGCATCTAAGCCTTGAGAAACTTTTGGAAGACCCGTCACGAAGTCCATATTGATGTGTTCCCACTTCCATTCGGGAACTTCAAGTGATTGTAATGGACCTTTAGGAACTTGATGCTCTGCCTTGACACGTTGACAAGTTAGGCACCTTGAGATAAACTCCGCAATCTCTCTTTTCATATTGTTCCACCAAAATGTATGTCGAAGATCTCGATACATCTTGGTACCTCCTGGGTGGATTGCAAACGGCGTGTTGTGTGCCTCCATCATGATTTTATGCTTTAATTCAGGATCGTTAGGAACACAGAGTCGAGAGTTGACTCGAAGTATTCCTTTCTCGTCGATTCTTGCTTCGGGAATGGCACCTTCTTGTACTTTCTTTATCATGTTTATCAGTTCCGGATCGGTAGCTTGAGCAGCTTTAATTTTATCGATTAAAGTTGGTTCTACTCGCACGTGAGCAATCTTTGAGTGGGTCCCTGGTGTCTTTAACTCTATCTCCATCTTTTGCAAGTCGTACAAAATACACTTTTGTGTTGTCAGCAGTGCACTTGTACTTGTATAAGATTTTCTGCTCAAAGCGTCAGCTACAACGTTCGCCTTTCCCGGGTGATACTGGATTGTGTGGTCATAATCCTTTAACAGCTCAAGCCAACGTCGTTGTCGCATGTTGAGTTCCTTCTGGGTGAAGAAATACTTGAGACTTTTATGATCCGTATAGATATCCACTTTTTCTCCGTACAAGTAGTGTCTCCAGATCTTCAACGCGAAAACGACTGCTGCCAACTCTAGATCATGAGTAGGATAATTTTTCTCATAATCTTTGAGTTGTCGAGAGGCGTAGGCTATAACCTTTCCATGTTGCATAAGGACACAGCCTAGACCTTTGCCAGAAGCATCGCTGTAGATAACAAATTCTCCTGATCCTGATGGTATGGTCAGAACAGGAGCTGAAACCAGTCTCTTCTTGAGTTCTTGAAAACTTTTCTCGCATTCCTCGCTCCATATGAATTTTGTGCTTTTCCGAGTAAGCTGCGTTAATGGAGTGGCGATTCGAGAAAATCCTTCTACGAATCTCCGATAATAACCAGCTAGACCCAGAAAACTTCGGACTTCGGTTACTGTTTTGGGTTGTTCCCAATTTAGTACCGTTTCAATCTTCGCAGGATCGACTGATATTCCTTGACTAGAAATCACATGCCCAAGAAACGCGACCTCCTCAAGCCAGAACTCACATTTCGTCAACTTGGCATATAATTTGTTTTCACGGAGCTTTTGTAGTATCAATCTCAGGTGTTGTTCATGATCATCGCGACTCTTGGAGTATATGAGGATGTCATCAATAAAGACAACCACAAAATGATCCAAATGTTCCTTGAATATCCGGTTCATCATGTCCATGAAAGCTGCAGGAGCATTAGTTAGTCCAAAAGGCATGACTAAGAACTCATAATGCCCATAACGAGTTCTGAAAGCAGTCTTTGGAATGTCCTCAGCTTTAACCTTTAACTGATGATATCCAGAACGGAGATCAATCTTTGAGAAATGTTGAGCGCCTTGCAATTGATCAAACATGTCATCAATCCGAGGTAACGGGTACCTGTTCTTGATGGTGACATGGTTCAATTCTCGGTAGTCAATGCACAATCTCATACTCCCGTCTTTCTTCTTCACAAAAAGGACAGGAGCACCCCAAGGTGATGCACTCGGACGAATGAAACCGGTATCCAACAATTCCTGTAGTTGGACTTTTAACTCTTGAAGTTCAATGGGAGCCATTCGGTAGGGAGCTTTGGAAATGGGCTTGGTACCGGGTTCAAGATCAATATAAAAATCAATTTCACGGTTTGGGGGTAAGCCAGGAAGTTCTTCAGGAAAAACGTCAGGAAACTCATTAACAATGGGAATATCATTCAAGTTTGACGTATTTTTGTTCAAATCAGTGACATGAGCTAAAAAGGCTTGACATCCGTTTTTCAATAAACGAATGGCTTTATGGCTAGAAATAACAGTTATAGATTTCAATGGTTTAGTTGCTTGAATTTGCATGACAGGTTGATTAGGAATATGAAAACTAATAATCTTATGAAAACAATCAATTTTAGCATGATGGGTAGTCAACCAATCAATTCCTAAAATCACATCAAATTCATGCATCTCCAAAGAAATAAGGTCAACAGGTAATGTGAGGTTGTTGATTTGAACTAGGCAAGATTTATAGACAGTAGATGTAATGGTCATTTCTCCTAATGGGGTTTCAACTGATAAGTCAAAGTCCAAATTTTCAGGAGTGAAGTTTAAACGCTGAGCACATGCATGTGAGATAAAAGAATGGGTAGAGCCAGTATCTAACAAAGCGTAGACTTCACGAGAATTTATGAATAGCTTACCGGTTATCACCTCGTTCGAGTTTCGTGCCATTTGGGATGTCACAAGAAAAGCTCTCCCTTGAACTACAGATTTTCCTTTATCCGCGCTAGCTTTTGGTATCATCATTGCAGCTGGACTTGATTTTGTGGCAGGACAAAACCGCGCAAGATGACCCTCTTTCCCACAACTGTAGCACTTTTTGGACTGCAGTGTACAGTTTGGGCTGATGTGACCTTCCTGACCACACCTATAGCATCTCACTGGTGGTCGATCTCCTCCCCTTGAAACTGGGGTCGGTGCTGGTGTTGGTACTGGTGCTGGTGCCCTTCCATAATTATTATGGAATCTCTTTCTTTTGAAATTGTTCCCACTAGATTCTCCTCTTCTGTTATTTGGTATGGAATTACCACCGAAGTGTTGGTTACCTCCTCGATGGTTCTCGTTCCTGTGGTTGTTGTCACTCCTTTCTCTATGCTGATCATTAACTCTTGGCTGCAATGTTTCATCTGTTTGCTCCACCCTTTGAGCCCTATCTACAACATCTGAATGCAAACTAAATTTATGAGAGCTAAGTTGTTGACGAATTTTGAATCTCAAACCTCTTAGGAACATCCGACTCATTCGTGCTTCGTCATCCACAAGATGGGTGGCAAAGCGAGATAACTCGGCAAACTTGGCTTCATATTGGGAGACTGTCATGTTTCCCTGCTCCAGCTTAATGAATTCCACCTCTTTCATATGGCGGATGCTTTCTGGGAAATACTTCTCGTTAAACAGTTCTTCGAATTCTGTCCAAGACATTTCGAGTGCTGAAGGTTGGATACGTTTTACCGCTTCCCACCAATGGTCCGCCTCACCTCGTAACATAAAAGTGGCAAATGGCACCTTCTGATCATCAGCGCATTGTAAGACATCAAGTATTTTTGTCGTCTGCTTTAGCCATGCCTCCGCTTTGAGTGGGTCAGGCTTCCCGTGGAATTCAGGTGGTCCTAATTCTTTAAATTGCTTAACAGTGACCATCCTCAAATTGCCAGCGTTTCTACCGTTATTATTGACTGGATTTCCTCTTCCTTGATTCTGTATGAACTGCATGAAATTCCTAAAGAATCCATCGTTCATCATGTTATCAGGAACATTATTTCCTGAGTTGGCAGGAGGATTGTTTGGGGCCTCTTGATTCTCGGCTACATTTGCTTCAGGCATTCCATAGTTAACCTCTTGATTTCCAGATGCCATACTAAACTGTGGTCAAAAAATAAATGTTAGTTCAAATAAACTGACTCATCACTTCATGTTCCTACATTCAAATCGACTCATTAGATAATAAAATCTATTTTAGGTAAGACACACTAGTGACTGATTCTATTCGTCTCTCCCCTCCTAGTTCTACCCCAGATCTCCATTAAAGACCATATCCCTAAGCTCTGATGCCAACTGTGACGCCCCCAAATCTGGGCCCACACAGCCCATACTTGAGTCGTCAAAAGACTACAACAAAATTATTACAACAAAGCACAACGTACAACAATACAGTGTATAATAATACACAACTAAGTCTTCACTATTATTGCCACACTATTTTACAAAACGTGAAAACTATGATAACTATTCCTCGGACCCTCACTCCATTCCCCGGCTAGACCCTGTTATGTTTTCATCTCCTGTTGAAAAACAATGGAACAAAAGAAAGGGTGAGCTCAAATAGCCCAGTAAAGAATATCATGACTAAGATAATGACGAATAAATTATCATTAGTCTTCAACAGTTGAGTTCTTGATAGAATACAATAGACTACAAGGTTTATATCAAAAACTGCAGTTAAATTCTTAAACAACGTTCAGATCAATAATAGCAGCGGAATGAGTAATCTATTAGAAGAATAATGCAGACTATAATGTCCACTCGGTTCTCTTTTTAGGAAAAACATCATCAACTTTTATCATCTGAAATATCATTAGTCAAGATAATACAAATTCACAGTTCCTGATCATAATCATGCGGATCAACAGTTCATCTTTGCACTACGGGCCAAAGACATTCAATATAACACCAACGGTCATGATTATACCAGATTCAGCCTTTGGTCATAATCATACCAAACAATAGTTCATCTTTGCACTACGGGCCAAAGAGAACATTCACCACGTGCCATAAAAGACACCGAACAGATGTATCGCCTTTAACCTATTATATCGCCTTTAACCTATCATCTGTTCAACAAATATATCACATCTGTGCCCCCGGCCACAGTTATTCACAACAGCTTGATTTTTGGATGATTAGAATGATATAAATGATGAACAGAAGAAATAGGATAACAATAAGTATCGGAAGTTTACTTTGTACAGATTCAAATAATGTCCAAATTGTCAACATGATGTGGAGTGAAATTTAAAAATGATATTCAAGATCCACAGTTCAGAATAACGGTTACAATTCAATAGAAAGGTTCACGTAAATAGGAAGGTTCAGTTGAAATAATGAAGTTCAACTATTATGGAACATATAATATTTTCAGGAATTATAGAAGCAATAGTTCCATAATAAATTTTGATTTAGGAGTATGAAAGAAAATAATATCCCTTACCGTAGCAGGTTTGATTAACAAAAGGTGAAGGAAATTAATACAAAGGGTTATTCACCAACAGGCGGCAATCCGCTCCGTAAGGTTATTCCCACAATTTAATAGAATTTGAGTACAAAGAGTTATTCACCAAACAGGCGGCAATCCGCTCCGTAAGGTTATTCCCACAATTTAATAGAATTTGAGTACAAAGAGTTATTCACCAAACAGGCGGCAATCCGCTCCGTAAGGTTATTCTCAGAGATTAATAATGAATGAATACGAAAGGTTATTCACCAACAGGCGGCAATCCGCTCCGTAAGGTTATTCCCACAATTTAATACATGGAAATAAAAGGCACGTCTTATGAGTAAGGAAGAAACAATATTATTATCGAGAATCAAATAATGATAATCCCTTACCATAGTATGTTTGAATAATGGAAGATGAAAAAGATGGTATCCCTTACCTCAACACGTGACTGGATATTGATTTAAATGAGGTTGATTAACTTGAACAGTACACGTATACTTATAGATCTTCACAAATACTCAAGATGACTTAAGCACACTTAGAGAGAACTTTCACAAGAAGTATTTAGAGAGAGAAAGAAAGAACAAGTAAGGAAGTTTATGAAAAATCCTTAAGTTAAGGCTTCTATTTATAGCCAAAAATCTTATCATTCATTTAATCTAAACCATTCATTTAAAGATCATCTTTTAATCTACACCATCCATTTCAAATATTATATTATCTTTAATCTACATCATTCATTTCATATCACCTAATAATCACCTAACTTTATATTATAAACAAATCAATTTAATTATTCAACAATAATTCACACTTTAATCTACACCATTCATTTCATATCACCTAATAATCACTTAACTTTATATTATAAACAAATCAATTCAATTATTCAACAATAATTCACACTTTAATCTACACCATTCATTTCATATCACCTAATAATCACCTAACTTTATATTATAAACAAATAACTTTATCAATTCAATTATTATGACTAATTGTTATAAATACAGTATAGTTAGCTCTTAGATATCAAGTCAATAAATTAATGAAATACAACTGTTTAAATAACATCATAATAGAGATAACAATAATGTAAAATAAAGCATACGTTACTGTGTAATGACAATTATTGATTCAATAATGTGAATTACTGTGCATATGTTACTGTGACAATTATTAGGTTCAATAATTTTAAAAACAGTGCAACAACAATTATTGACTCAATGATATAAAATACAGTGTAATGACAATTATTAAATCAATAATGCAAAATACTGTGTAACAACAATTATTGAATTGATAATATAAAATATTATGCAGTGACAATTATCGATGAAATGATGCGTAACAGTTACGGTGTCAATTATCAGACCAATAATATGAGACACTATGCAATACCGTGTGTTACTGTAGAGTACCGTGTGCTACAGAAAATACCATAAACTACCGTATACTACTATTCTTTTATCACCGGTATTTTAACAGTTCCGTTGACTATTTTTATTTAAAAAGGTTACTTCTGTCGTTTTCTATATCCGACAAATATTCCGTTGTGGGGTCCACCAATAATTTATTATTTCGGCGCCGTCGTACGGCACGAATATTCCCCGACCAAATGAATATTCCCCGACAAAGCGAATATTGTCCGACAAAATAAAATTTGCACATAACATCCTTAACTTTCAATTTTGTTAATTTAACCACTTACTGTTTCAAAAAAAAATATATATGAAGAAAAATTAAATTTTGTATTTCATAAAATTCGGGGTCTTGCAATATTGTTCCTAGAGTTTATCAAAAAATCAGAAAAAAGAGTGCTCTCTTAATCACTTAATCTATAAATGATTAAATTGCCTTATGATGAACCAAATACAACTCAAAATCCCATAATGAAAGTAATTAATAGATCCAAAAAGTAATTAATAGATGCAATAAAAATGAGTAGAAGCATCATTATAACCATTTTATACCTTTTAGTAGGTGATACCATCAATGGTTTGATCTACCAAATCCACCTGCCATTAGATCATCATACCATTACCAAATACATTAATTAGTTTTAGGTTTACATAATCTAAAGTAGTAATTAAATAAAATTTTGGATTAATCAAACCTAATTTTTTTCGATAGAGACTACTATAATTAATTAAGTTTCTAACAAAACATTTATAATTGAAATGCTTTATTTTTGAAGGATTTGAAATTATTCTTCCTTGCATATAAATAAATTATTTAATTCTTCTTTTGCTAACGCTCATTATGTTCACTAGATTGAATTACTGAATTTTGATTTTGAGTATGGACTTTTGGAATGAAAATCATCGTGAAACTTAGTGAGAGATATTAATAATGGGAGTAGAGTTTAAGAGAATCAGTGACACTATTTTTCGCACGCCACAAGTTCAACTATCATACGGTCAAAAGTTTTATACTCTCTACGTCTTAAGATAAAAAAAAAATTAATTGACTTTTTATGTATATTAAAAAAAAAGATAAATAATAAAATTATTCATATTTAAATGCATAATTTTTTATACATGACTAGTGATGTTTCATAAATATGCATAGAGAATAGAAATATGATAATTAATAATAATAATAATAATATTATAGACAAATTATGATATAAAAAAAATAGATTATTTAAAGTAAGTAAATATTTAACTTGAAATTACTTATTATAATATTAAGAACATTTATACTGAGACGGAGGAAATATTTAAATACATTTTATTCCACTGGATTTTATATACTGTATAGCTCCTCCAAACACACTAAATAATTGAGAGATCGAGATAAATATTTAAAATGAATAAAGAGAATGATGAAAAGTTGAAAAATGAATCTTGTCAATAATGAAAATTTATCATATCATGTAATATTGTAATTAACTTTAAGATATAGTAAAATTCTAACTTAAACAATTAACTAACTTTTCTCCGTAATTTGTGAGTAAAAAACACCTGACAATTCAGTCATCGATTAAATATTATTTTTACATTTGTATCTATGTAAATATATAATTAGTGCAATTCACATGCTATCCTTCAGTTATTTAATAAATTAAGTATCATATATATATATATATATATATATATATATATATATATATATATATATATGTGTGTGTGTGTGTGTGTGTGTGTGTGTGTGTGTGTGTAAATATATAATTGGTGCAATTCACATGCTATCCTTCAATAATTTAATATCCTATTAGATTATTTAAATATATATGCCTGTTAAAAATTATATTTAGAAAATGAGAAGCTAAAAACATTCCAACAGTCCCCCTAAATTCATGAAAAGATTAACCATTAATTAATTAAATAGATTATGGAGGCCACGTGAAAACCGTACATCCCATTCTCTATCTTCCAATCCACTGCACGTACGTGTGCACCATTATGGCATTTGTGGTATCCTATATGATATGATTATTATACTTTAATTATTTGTGATAACAGTTTAAAATAATATAATTATTAAAATAATAAAAATAATTTTGTGTCAAGGAGATATTAACTGTGAATGGCTGTGATAACTACAATGAAGGTATCGCCTATATAAATACATACTCTCTCCTTTCCGAATTTTAATATAAATATTAATTTTTTAAAAATTAATTTAAAATATTTTTAAATTTAAATTTATTATAATTTATTTATATTTTAAAAATAATAAATTTTATAATTAATAGTATTTTTAAATAATTTATAATATTTATAATTTTATTGACATTAACTATATAAATTTATATCAATTTAAAATTTAAAAATATTTAAAATTAATATTAATTTTATAATTTAAAATGGAAATAGCATTACGATAATTTGAGGGACTGGTTTGTTTTTGTCGGTTATGAAAACGTAGAATAAATGACAGAGTTTTAGTTATTTACTAATGATTAGCTTTGTGGTTTCAACAATTTTTAATTAATACTTCATCAGTCTTATAAAAATATTCTCATATGAAAATTTTGTGTTGTTAAAATCCATCTCACTTAATACAAACAAATCATAGGTAGATGCCCCTTATATATTGAAATCAATGTTAATATTTTATTAATACTTAATATTTTAAATAATATTTATTTATATTTTTGTTATATCAATATCAATCAATTGCTTTTTTAGAGTGACTAATTCAAAGGACAAAACATGAAAAAAATGAATGATCAATCAATCTTACGTTTGTGATCAAATATTTATGACATTAAATCAATCATGTCTAGTGAATTTTATAATTAGGTTAATTTCTTAGGTAATATTTATTTGTAAGTATTATAATTTTAATATTATTAAATTTAGAATTAAATAGTTTTCAAATTATAATATTTAATTAAATATGATATTAAATAGTTTATTATATTAAATTATTTTATAATTTTTGGACTAATAATTTTAAATATAAATTTAAAAATATGACACTTGAGATTAATAAGTTTATTTTAAGTATAATTCTTACTAATAAATATAATATTAAGATTATAATTCATGCCGTAAAATTATAATTTTTATAAATAAATATAACCTTAATTTACACTAAACTTGCTTCTCGCTTGACAAAATTAGACTGTTCACTAATCACTAATGTATTCTTTATTTATTTATTAAATATTTAAGATTTGAAGGACAGATTTTTTTTTAGTAGGTCAAGTACATCATAACATAGGGAAAATCATCCCCATAAATATACATAACAAAAGAAATAAAAACAGGAAAAGCATGCGGTCTGTATATATTTGTCTGTTATACCCTCATACTGCAGGCCTGTGTATGAACTGTAATTACGACAGTTACTTACTTTGCACCTTTTAAAGGAGTGTTATCGTATTTTAGTCTCCCAATTTATGAAAATTCCAAATCATTCACTGCACCGCATGTGACGCACCTAGAATTTTCATTCATAATTAAATAGGGGTTAAATCACTTTTTTATTAATATACTTAATTTTAATTTATAAATATATTATTATATTAATTTTTTTATAATTATATTATTGTACTAAAAAAATTTTACAAAATTTAAAATTTCAGTCAAAAACTATTAATTATTTAACAAAAAAGTGACATGATAGTATTAATTTATAAATACATCATTGACCTGCGTTGAATCACTGAAAGAAATAATAATAATAATAATAATAATAATAATAATAATAATAATAATAATAATAATAAGTTGGTGGAGTATGTATATAATTTTCGCTAAACATATAATTGGTTTGATAATAAAATTTTTGCTATGATATTATGAAGGGAAGTGATATTTTTACAGAATTTTTTAATATTTTTATATCTAAATTGTTGTTATAGAACTATAACGACGGTCATTATAAATTTATAACGATACTTTTTATGTAAAAATATCAAAAAATCATATGAATATATCAGTTTTCTATTATGAATAATCTTCTATTCAATTAGATTAACTTTTTGTTTGTGTTAAGATATTATACACAATATATTCTAAATTTTTTTGAAATGAGATACACAACACTAAAGTATATATTTGGATTCCAACCTTGAATATCTTACAGATAAAAATGCACAACAAGCCCTTACTTCAAATGGACTCATGAATTAAAGGAGTTCATCTAAATTTTGCAAATCATTGTCTTAAAATATAAAATTTTAATTTAATTGTATTTGTGTTAGGAACAATGTCCACCCATTTCGTTATTATTTCACACAGATACGTTTAATTTAAATTTTTAGTCTAATAGTTAAGATTGAAAATTTATAATTAATCTTTAGAATTAAGGTTCGATTCTTATTTTGCGTGAGTTATTTATTTATTTATTTATGTGAAATTATATATATATACTAGGAATAATGTAAGACCCCGACTTTTATGAAATATAAATTAAATTTTTCTTTATATATTATCTTCTAAAAACGGTAAATGAATAAATTGACAAAAGTAAAAATTAAGAAATATTTGTACAAATTTTATCTTGTCGAAGAATATTCGATTCGTACGACGGTGCCGAAATAACCAAATATTGGTGGACCCCCACAACAAATTATTGTCGGATATAGAAAGCGACATATGTAACCTTTTTAAATAAATATAGTCAATGGTACTATCACTTTTAACTGTTAAAATAACCGGTGGTAAAAGAAATGTAACATAAGGTATTGCACAATAGGACACAGTATTGCACAGTAGCACACGGTATTGCACAGTATTTCATATTATTGAACTGATAAAGTGGTTATTGTACTATATTGACTTTATTGAACTAATAATTATCATATGCATAATAATTTATGTTATTGAGCTGATAATTGTTACAGTAGCATATGCACAGTAATTCACATTACTGAATCAATAATTGTCATTACACAATAACGTGCTCATTTATTTTCAGCATTATTGTTATCTCTTTTAGGATGTTGATTAAACTGTTGTATTCTATTATTAGTTAATTTCTCTACTTATCTAACTCAGAAAGCCAACTACACTGCATTTATAACAATTAGTCATAATAATGAATAATGGTGAATTATTGTTGAATAATTGAATTGATAAAGTTACTTATTTTTATTATAATAAATTATATAAAGTTATTTATTTTTATATATAAAGTTAATTGATTTATATAAAGTTAGTTGTTTTATATATAAAGTAAATGGAATGGTTTAGATTAAGAAAATCTAAAACGATGAAATGAGTGGTATAGATTAAAGATGATTTTTAAATTTTAGATTAAGAAAATGTTAAAAGATGAAATGAGTGGTATAGATTAAAGATGATCTTTAAATGAATGGTTTAGATTAAGAAAATCTTAAAAGATGAAATGAGTGGTATAGATTAAACATTATCTTGAAATATACGATTTGGATTAAATTAGAAAATCTTGGTTTATGATAAGATTTTTGGCTATAAATAGAGGCTTTAACTTAAGAATTTTTTATAAAAATTTCCTTGCTTATTCTTTTTTTCACTCTCCAAATATTTCTTTATATAAGTTCTCTTTGAGTGTGCTAAAGTTATTTTGAGTATTTGTGAAGATCTGTAAGTGTACGAGTACTGACCAAGTAAGTTTTTTTATAAAAGTTATATAAGTAACCACACACATCACACGGGTGTTTATAAATGTTCCATTAGAAGATTCATTTTGAGAAGCTTCCTTTGGAAGATTTATTTTGAAATATTATCTTCTTCAAAAACTATATTGAAGTTATTCTACTTTATTCTATTAAATCACTTTTTGATGATTTCATACGAATTGGTATACACTATGAAATAATATATGATAGTTACTAATTAATTTATAAAAATATAGGTTAATCAACTTCATATCTAGTCACGTGTTAAGGTAAGGGATACTATATTTTTCATCTTTCATTATTCAAACTTACTACGGTAATGGATTATCATTCTTTGATTCTCGAAAATAATATCATTTCTTTTTTACTCGTAAGATGTGTCATTTATTTCTATGTATTAATTTGTGAGAATAACCTGACTACGCGGACTACTGCATGTTTGGTGAATAACATTTCGTATTCATTTCTTATTAGTTTGTGGGAATAACTTGACTATGCGGACTACTGCATGTTTGGTGAATAACCTTTCGTATTTATTTCTTATTAATCTCTGAGAATAACCTGACTACGCGGACTATCGCATGTTAAGTTTTCTGAAATGATTATATATTTTTTAATGATTTGCGCTTCATCTAATATCATTTCAATTAAGCATTCCTATTTTTCTAAATCTTTCTATTGAACCTTAACCGTTATTCTGAACTGTGGATCTTGAATATCATTCTTGAATTTGGGTCCACATCATGTTGACAATTTGGACATTATTTGAATATGCACAAAGAAAAATCATAAACTTTCGATATTTATTGATTATACTATTTCTTCTGATTCATCATCTATATCACTCACTACAAGAAAATCGTATATTTTCGATGAAAATATTTTCGTCGACATTAAGTTATTTCCGACCGAATATTTCGTCGAAAATAATTTCGGTCGGAAATATGCCAATTATAGTGAATTGTAGTAGCGTCAAAGCTTCCCGCTTGCAAAAAATATTTTCGACTGAATTTTCATCGAAAATAAGCTTCAATTCAGTCGGAAATACACCAATTATAGCTAATTATAGTGGTGCCAAAGTTCCCGCCTGCGGAAATATATTTTCGACGGAATTTTCGACGGAAATAATCTTGAATTCCGTCGAAAATAAACATATGTTCTTTAAAGACCGAACCAGTAGCAGCTTCATTCTATTTCAAATAGCAGCTTCATTCTCTCTCTCTCTCTCTCACACACACATACACACACACGCATACATATATATTGGGAATGTTATATTTGTGATTTTGTGAATATTTTTCTAATTGTTCATCTACTTTTGAAATGATGCAACTGTGCAAGCAAGTTGTTTAATAAAGTGCTGAAGTGATGAAAAAACCATGGATTGTTGCTAAATTTGAGGAGACCCAAATTCCCCTCCTTTTAGATCTCTAAGTATGTTTTCTAGTATACAAAATCTTGATCAATTTTGTTATGCATATGTTGTGTTTGTTAAAATGTGTGAATGTATGTTTTGTAAAGGTGAAGGAGACCAAGTATTGCGGGTAAGCATTTATTGTGGGTAAGCATACTCCTTTCTTTATTGCAGATAAGTATTTTGTAAGATTTTCTCAAACAATATAAGAAACCTACAAATTATAATTGAATTTTGTAATTTTCACTAACAATATCAAAAAGTCATAAATTATAATTCAATTTTGTTCACTAATTATAGATTTATGTATGCTATGTTGATTACAGATTGTAGGTTTTTGTGTTACCTTCCTTTGGTAATAGCCACTGCCACAATGCTGCTTATAGTCAATAGCTTAGAGCCTTGTGTTGATTGTTCATATGACTGGTATTTTTTTTAAAAAAAAGTAAAGTTATTTTCGACGGAATTTTTCGTGGAAAATAATTTATTTCCAATGGAAATTCCGTGGAAAATAACTTATTTCCGATGGAAATTTCGTCAGAAATAACATAATATTTTCGACTGAATTTTCGACGGAATTAATTCCGACGTGCTTATTTACGACCGAATTTTCGACCGGATTTTCCGTCGGGAATAATCTTATTCTGACGGAATAAGGTTATTTCCGACGGAAAATTTCGTCGGAGATAAGCTTTTTTCTTGTACTGATTGTTGTTATTCTAATCATCAAGAACTACGTTGTTGTGAATATTTGTGACCTGGGGCACAGATTAAAGGATAAATGCGATATAACTATTGTGTCTTTTAGGGCACGTGGTGAATGTTCTCTTTGGTCGGGGGCAAAGAAGAACTGTTGTTTGGTATGATTATGACCAAAGACTGAATACTGATATAATCATGACCGTTGGTGATATATTGAATATCTTTGGCCTGTAGTGCAAATATGAGCTATTGACTTGCATGATTATGATTAGGAACTGTGAATTTGTATCATCATGACCAATGGTGTTTCAGATGATAAAAGTTGATGATATTTTTCTTAAAAAGAGAAGTGAATGGACATCATAGTCTACATTATTTTCTAATGGATTGCTCATTCCGCTGCTATCATTGATCTAAATTTTATTCAAGAAATTAACTGCAGTTCTTGATATAAAGTTTATTGTCTATTATATTCAATTAAGAACTCAACTGTTGAAGGTTAATGATAATTTATTTGTCATTTTCTTAGTCATAGTATTTTCTTATTGGGCTATTTGAGCTCACCCTTTCTTTTGTTCCATTATTTTTCAGAAAATGAGAGAATAGCTGGTTCTAGCAGGAGACTGGAGTGACGTCCGAGAGATAGCTATTGTAGTTTTCACATGTTGTATATAGTGTGGCAATAATTGTGACACCCCCAAATCTGGGCCCACACAACCCAAACTTAAGTTGTCAAAAGATTACAACAAAATTATTACAAGGTAGAACAACGATCAACAATACAGTGTATAATAATACACAACTAAGTCTTCACTATTATTATCACACTATTTTACAATACGTGAAGACTACGATAGCTATTCCTCAGACTCTCACTCCATTCCCCGGCTAGACCCAGCTACATTTTCATCTCATGTTGAAAAGTATTGGAACAAAAGAAAGGGTGAACTCAAATAGCCCAGTAAAGAATATCATAACTAAGATAATGACAAATAAGTTATCGTTAGCCTTCAACAGTTGAGTTATTGATAGAATACAATAGATTACAAGGTTTATATAAAAAACTACAGTTAAATTCTTGAACAATGTTCAGATCAATAATAGCAGCGGAATGAGCAATCTATTAGAAGAATAATGCAGACTATAATGTTCACTCGGTTCTTTTTTTAGGAAAAACATCATCAACTTTTATCATCTGAAATACCATTAGTCAAGATAATACAAATTCACAGTTTCTGGTCATAATCATGCAGATCAACAGTTCATCTTTGCACTACGGGCCAAAGACATTCAATATAACACCAACAGTCATGATTATACCAGATTCAGCCTTTGATTATAATCATACCAAACAACAGTTCATCTTTGCACTACGGGTCAAAGAGAACATTCACCACGTGCCATAAAAGACACCGAACAGATGTATCGCCTTTAACCTATTATATCGCCTTTAACCTATCATCTGTTCAACAATTATATCGTATCTACGCCCCCGACCACAGATATTCACAACAACTTGATTTTGGATTATTAGAATGATATAAATGATGAACAGAAGAAACAGGATAAACAATAAGTATAAGAAGTTTACTTTGTGCAGATTCAAATAATGTCCAAATTGTCAACATGATGTGGAGTGAAATTCAAAAATGATATTCAAGATCCACAGTTCAGAATAACGGTTACAGTTCAATAGAAAGGTTCACGTAAATAGGATGGTTCAATTGAAATGATGAAGTGCAACTATTATGGAACATATAATATTTTCAGGAATTATAGAAGCAATAGTTCCATAATAAGTTTCGATTTAGGTATATGAAAGAAAATAATATCCCTTACCGTAGCAGGTTTGATTAACAAAAGGTGAAGAAAATTAATATCCCTTACCATAGTAAGTTTGAATAATGAAAGATGAAAATAATGGTATCCCTTATGAGTATAAAGGAAAATAATATCACTTACGAATATAAAAGAAAATGATATTACAAACGAATATGCAATAAAAGTGTCATGTGATAATTCGTGTAAACGAATTGTTTTCACAAGAGACAAATAAGAAATGAATACAAAGAGTAATTCACCAAACATGCGGTAATCCGCGTAGTCAGGTTATTCTTAGAGATTAATAAGGAATGAATACAAAAGGTTATTCACCAACAGGCGGTAATCCGCACCGTAAGGTTATTCCCATAATTTAATAAAATTTGAATACGAAGAGTTATTCACCAAACAGACGGTAATCCGCGCAGTAAGGTTATTCTCAGAGATTAATAAGGAATGAATACGAAAGGTTATTCACCAACAGACGGTAATCCGCGCTGTAAGGTTATTTCCACAAATTAATACATGGAAATAAATGGCACATCTTATGGGTAAGAAAGAAACGATATTATATTCAAGAATCAAATAATGATAATCCCTTACCTTAACACGTGACTGGATATTGATTTAAATGAGGTTGATTAACTTGAACAGTACACGTACACTTATAGATCTTCACAAATATTCAAGATGACTTAAGCACACTTAGAGAAAACTTACACAAGAAGTATTTAGAGAGTGAAAGAAAGAACAAGTAAAGAATTTTATGAAAAATCCTTAAGTTAAGGCTTCAAAAATCTTATCATAACCAAGATTTCCTAATTTAATCCAAATCGTTCATTTCAAGATAATGTTTAATCCATACCATTCATTTCATCTTTTAAGATTTCTTTAATCTAAACAATTCATTTAAAGGTCATCTTTTAATCTATACCATCCATTTCAAATTCTATATTATCTTTAATTTATACCATTCATTTCATCTTTTAAGATTTTCTTAATCTAAAACATTCATTTAAAGATCATTTTTTAATCTACACCATCCATTTCAAATTCTATATTATCTTTAATCTATACTATTCATTTTATATCACCTAACTTTATATTATAAACAAATAACTTTATCAATTCAATTATTCAACAATAATTCACACTTATTCATTATTATGACTAATTGTTATAAATACAGTGTAGTTGGCTTTTTGAGTTAGATATTAAGTCAATTAATTAATGAAATACAACTGTTTAAATAACACCATAATAGAGATAACAATAATGCAGAAAGTATGTAAAAGAAAGAATACGTTACTGTGTCATGACAATTATTGATTCAATAATGTGAATTATTGTGCATATGCTACTGTGATAATTATCAGTTTAATAATATGAAGTATTGTGCATGTGACAATAAAGTCAAATATTGTATGATAACGACTTTATCAGTTTAATAATACGAAACACTGTGCAATGCCTTGTGCTACTGTGCAATACCGTGTGCTACTATGCAATACCGTATGTTACTTGTAATACCGTATATTACTATTCTTTTACCACCAGATATTTTAACAGTTAAAAGTAATAGTACCATTGACCATTTAAAAATTATTTATGTTATTTTTTATATCCGACAATTATTCGTTGTGCGGTCCACCAATGATTGGTTCGTACGGCGTCGTAGTACGAATATTCCCTGACAAAACGAATATTCCCCGACCAAACGAATATTGTCCGACATAATATAATTTACACATAACATCCTTAACTTTTAACTTTATCAATTTAACCACTTACTGTTTTATGAAAATATATATGAAGAAAAAATTAAATTTTATATTTCATAAAATTCGGGGTCTTACAATAATAGTGAAAACTTAGTTGTGTATTATTGAGTTCTGTATTTTTGTCATATGTACTGTTTGTATTAGAAATCGTGTATTTTATAGCATTTCAAATTGGGCTATATAGGCATAGATTTAGGGGTGTCACAGATAACCCGTACCTGAAGGCACAGTGCAACTAATATAACAGTTAAGTGTATATAATATTTTTAGATTGAAAAATCTAAAACTGTTCTGGACTCTCAGTTTCATAATAGAACTGAGAGTCCAACCATTAATACAAAAAGATTGATACTCAATTCAGTCATAGTTTCTTTTTTAGGCAAACATTAGTGTGCTACTCATTCCCAACTTAAAATTAGTTCTTGGCAGGTTTGAGCAATTAATTGTTTGACGATAGCGGGCTCAAATTTGTGTGATAAAGTATTTTCGGGTATCCCACACACATTTCTTTTATTAACAAAATAGAATGAGAAGTTTGGCAGCATTTATTGCCTCCAATATCTCTAACCATCGATTAATATGATCCATAAATAGTATTTCATGTGAACAAAGGGTAGTACTACAAGTCATTTGGTGGGATCCAATGAGGGAAAAAAAGAAGATGTAAAACTCCAAAAGAAATGCTTTTATATATATACCCAAAAGTATAAAATGAGCCCTCTAACTCCAAACAAAAAAGTATTATCATAATACCAACTAAATCATATCACTATAACATTTTTTTCTCTATATTTTTTCTTGAAATTTGATAAAATATTCTCATACTATGAGTTAGAGCTTACTACAATATTTGGTCTCGATATAGCCTGTAAAAATACCGAAGAGATGACACGTGTGACGCCCCCAAATCTGGGCCCACACAGCCCAAACTTGAGTCGTCAAAAGACTACAACAAAATTATTACAACAAAGCACAACGTACAAGAATACTGTGTATAATAATACACAACTAAGTCTTCACTATTATTGCCACACTATTTTACAAAACGTGAAGACTATGATAACTATTCCTCGGACCCTCACTCCATTCCCCGGCTAGACCCTGTTATGTTTTCATCTCCTGTTGAAAAACAATGGAACAAAAGAAAGGGTGAGCTCAAATAGCCCAGTAAGAAATATCATGACTAAGATAATGACGAATAAATTATCATTAGCCTTCAACAGTTGAGTTCTTGATAGAATACAATAGACTACAAGGTTTATATCAAAAACTGTAGTTAAATTCTTAAACAATGTTCAGATCAATAATAGCAGCGGAATGAGCAATGTGACGCCCCCAAATCTAGGCCTACACAGCCCAAACTTGAGTCGTCAAAAGACTACAACAAAATTATTACAACAAAGCACAACGAACAACAATACAGTGTATAATAATACACGACTAAGTCTTCACTATTATTGCCACACTATTTTACAACACGTGAAGACTAGGATAGCTATTCCTCGGACTCTCACTCCATCCCCCGGCTAGACCCCGTTACGTTTTCATCTCCTGTTGAAAACAATGGAACAAAAGAAAGGGTGAGCTCAAATAGCCCAGTAAGAAATATCATGACTAAGATAATGACGAATAAATTATCATTAGCCTTCAACAGTTGAGTTCTTGATAGAATACAATAGTCTACAAGGTTTATATCAAAAACTGTAGTTAAATTCTTAAACAACGTTCAGATCAATAATAGCAGCGGAATGAGCAATCTATTAGAAGAATAATGCAGACTATAATGTCCACTCGCTTCTCTTTTTAGTAAAAAATATCATCAACTTTTATCATCTGAAATACCATTAGTCAAAATAATACAACTTCACAGTTCCTGGTCATAATTATGCAGATCAACAGTTCATCTTTGCACTACGGGCCAAAGACATTCAATATAACACCAACGGTCATGATTATACCAGATTCAGCCTTTGGTCATAATCATACCAATCAACAGTTCATCTTTGCACTACGGGCCAAAGACATTCAATATAACACCAACGGTCATGATTATACCAGATTCAGCCTTTGGTCATAATCATACCAATCAACAGTTCATCTTTGCACTACGGGCCAAAGACATTCAATATAACACCAACGGTCATGATTATATTAGATTCAGCCTTTGGTCATAATCATACCAATCAACAGTTCATCTTTGCACTACGGGCCAAAGAGAACATTAACCACGTGCCATAAAAGACACCGAACAGATGTATCGCCTTTAACCTAGTATATCGCCTTTAACCTATCATCTGTTCAACAATTATATCACATCTGTGCCCCCGACCACAGATATTCACAACAACTTGCTTCTTGATGATTAATACAAATAACAGTGATACAAATGATGAACAGAAGAACAGGATAAACAATAAGTATCGAAAGTTTACTTTGTGCAGATTCAAATAATGTTCAAATTGCCAACATGATGTGGAGTGAAATTTAAAAATGATATTCAAGATCCACAGTTCAGAATAACGATTATAGTTCAACAGAAAGGTTCAGAAAATAGGAAGGTTCAGTTGAAATAATGAAGTTCAACTATTATGGAACATATAATATTTTCAGGAATTATAGAAGCAATAGTTCCATAATAAGTTTCGATTTAGGTGTATGAAAGAAAATAATATCCCTTATCGTAGCAAGTTCAAGAGTGTAAAAAAATGACATTTCTTACCTTAACACGTGACTGGATATTGATTTAAATGAGATTGATCAACCTATATATTTATAATAAAATTAGTAATTACAACATGTAAACTTCAAAGTGTATGATAACTCATATATTATGAACTATCAAAATTATATATATTTAACATAATTTTTGTAGTATAAAATACCAACTTTAAAATAGTTTTAAAAATAATATTCCAAAATAAATCTTCCAAAGAAAGCTTTTAAAAATGAATCTTCTCAAAGAAGAGTCTTCTAAAGGAAGATTTGTGAATACCGTGAAAAATAGAAATTTATAAAATTACTACTCTTTAATAAAAGACTTACTTGAAAAATTTCTGCACTCCTTTTGGCTTTCAAACACTCAAAATAGCCTTACTATTCTCAGAAAAAACTCATAAAATTCTTATAGAAAAATTTTATGTTTTAGGTGTGATTTTTCTATTCAGCTGAACAAGCTATTTATAGGAGAAAAGAGGTTACTATGCGTGGTAGGTGAACTAAAAAAATTCAGCAGAGGCTGCGCAAACGTTTTTAAAAATTTTCAATACTTGCACAGTAACTTTGCACAGTAACTTTAAAATTTTCAAAAAGTGAACAGTAACTTCCCCGAGATGAACAGTAACTTCCGTCAGTGAATAGTAACTTTTCCGGGAATGAATAGTAAATTCCGGGAGTGAATAGTAACTTTTGAAAAATAAAATTTTTTATTTTTCCTGCGGGTCCAACATATAAAATGAAATAATGCTACAACAATAATGTAATAAACACGTTACAGATTATTATTAATTTAATAATATAAATTACAGTATATTTGCAACTGTAACAATTATTAGGTTCAATAATTTTAAAAACAGTGCAGCAACAATTATTGACTCAATGATATAAAATACAGTGTAATGACAATTATTAAATCAATAATGCAAAATACTGTGTAACAACAATTATTGAATTGATAACATAAAATATTATGCAGTGACAATTATTGATGAAATGATGCGTAACAGTTACGGTGTCAATTATCAGAACAATAGTATGAGACACTGTGCAATACCGCGTGCTACTGTAGAGTACCGTGTGCTACAGAAAATACCATAAATTACCGTATGCTAATATTCTTTTATCACCGGTATTTTAACAGTTAACACCGTTGACTATTTTTATTTAAAAAGGCTACTTCTGTCGTTTTCTATATCCGACAAATATTCCGTTGTGGGGTCCACCAATAATTAGTTATTTCGGCGCCGTCGTACGGCCCGAATATTCCTCGACAAAATAAAATTTACACATAACATCCTTAACTTTCAATTTCGTTAATTTAACCACTTACTGTTTCAGAAAAAATATATATGAAGAAAAATTAATTTTTATATTTCATAAAATTCGGGGTCTTACAAGCAATCTATTAGAAGAATAATGCAGACTATAATGTCCACTCGCTTCTCTTTTTCGTAAAAACATCATCAACTTTTATCATCTGAAATACCAATAGTCATGATAATATAAATTCACAATTCCTGATCATAATCATGCACATCAACAGTTCATCTTTGCACTATGGGCCAAAGATATTCAATATAGCACCAACGGTCATGATTATACCAGATTCAGCCTTTGGTCATAATCATACCAAACAACAGTTCATCTTTGCACTACGGGCCAAAGAGAACATTCACCACGTGCCATAAAAGACACCGAACAGATGTATCGCCTTTAACCTATTATATCGCCTTTAACCTATCATCTGTTCAACAAATATATCACATCTGTGCCCCCGGCCACAGATATTCACAACAGCTTGATTTTTGGATGACTAGAATGATATAAATGATGAACAGAAGAAATAGGATAACAATAAGTATCGGAAGTTTACTTTGTACAAATTCAAATAATGTCCAAATTGTCAACATGATGTGGAGTGAAATTTAAAAATGATATTCAAGATCCACAGTTCAGAATAACGGTTACAATCCAATAGAAAGGTTCACGTAAATAGGAAGGTTCAGTTGAAATAATGAAGTTCAACTATTATGGAACATATAATATTTTCAGGAATTATAGAAGTAATAGTTCCATAATAAATTTTGATTTAGGAGTATGAAAGAAAATAATATCCCTTACCGTAGCAGGTTTGATTAACAAAAGGTGAAGGAAATTAATACAAAGGGTTATTCACCAACAGGCGGCAATCCGCTCCGTAAGGTTATTCCCACAATTTAATAGAATTTGAGTACAAAGAGTTATTCACCAAACAGGCGGCAATCCGCTCCGTAAGGTTATTCTCAGAGATTAATAATGAATGAATACGAAAGGTTATTCACCAACAGGCGGCAATCCGCTCCGTAAGGTTATTCCCACAATTTAATACATGGAAATAAATGGCACATCTTATGAGTAAGAAAGAAACAATATTATTTTCGAGAATCAAATAATGATAATCCCTTACCATAGTACGTTTGAATAATGGAAGATGAAAAAGATGGTATCCCTTACCGTAGTAAGTTTAAATAATATAATATGAAAGAAGATGATATTACTTACGAGTAGTAAATTTAAGAGTGTGAAAGAAAATGACATCCCTTACCATAGTAAGTTAGAATATGAAAGAAGATGATGTTCAAAATGACATTCCTTACCACAGTAAATTTAAGAGTTTGAAATGAATGGTATTCCTTACGAGTAGTAAATTTAAGAGTATGAAAGAAAATGACATCCCTTACTGTAGCAAGTTTGAATAATAGAATATGAAAGAATATGATATTTCTTACCGTAGTAAGTTTGAATAATGGAAGATGAAAAAGATGGTATCCCTTACGAGTAGTAATTTTAAGAGTATGAAAGAAAATGACATCCCTTACCGTAGCAGGTTTGATTAACAAAAGGTGAAGGAAATTAATACAAAGGGTTATTCACCAACAGGAGGCAATCCGCTCCGTAAGGTTATTCCCACAATTTAATAGAATTTGAGTACAAAGAGTTGTTCACCAAACAGGCGGCAATCCGCTCCGTAAGGTTATTCTCAGAGATTAATAATGAATGAATACGAAAGGTTATTCACCAACAGGCGGCAATCCGCTCCGTAAGGTTATTCCCACAATTTAATACATGGAAATAAATGGCACATCTTATGAGTAAGAAAGAAACAATATTATTTTCGAGAATCAAATAATGATAATCCCTTACCATAGTACGTTTGAATAATGGAAGATGAAAAAGATGGTATCCCTTACGAGTAGTAATTTTAAGAGTATGAAAGAAAATGACATCCTTTACCTTGATATTGTGAAACAAGTTTATAGCCGAACAAATCCTTCATTGTTTGTCTATGTAGCAGTAAAGAATCTGACTTTTGAGTCTTCTGGAGTTTTTAAAATCTCTTTATGTTTTTAAAATAATGTTACTCTCGGAAAGATAGACGGTATAGACTCAAGAATCACTCAATTCGGAGTTAATATGAATGAGTTATGAATTTTCAAAACTAAGACTGAAAATAGTGACGAAAATCAGAATAGGTTACGGTTTTTAGTATTTTAAGGCATGAAGATGATTTCAGATGACTTTTCTTCCTTCTTCAAAGTTGTAGAGGACGAAAAACTGAAGAGACCGGCTTTTAATTCATTAAATTCTGATAAATAATGAATTTACTATGATTTTTCGAAAGAGTTACTGTACATAAGAAAATTCCACTCGGGAATTCAAAGAAGAATGCAAAAGATTTCAAACTTACACAAAGAAGAGAGTGAAAGAAAGAATGAGTAAGAAAGTTTATGAAAAATCCTTAAGTTAAGGCTTCTATTTATAGCCAAAAATCTTATCATTCATTTAATCTAAACCATTCATTTAAAGATCATCTTTTAATCTACACCATCAATTTCAAATTTTATATTATCTTTAATCTACACCATTCATTTCATATCACCTAACTTTATATTATAAATAAATCAATTCAATTATTCAACAATAATTCACACTTTAATCTACACCATTCATTTCATATCACCTAATAATCACCTAACTTTATATTATAAACAAATCAATTCAATTATTCAACAACAATTAACACTTTAATCTACACCATTCATTTCATATCACCTAATAATCACCTAACTTTATATTATAAGCAAATAACTTTATCAATTCAATTATTATGACTAATTGTTATAAATACAGTATAGTTAGCTCTTATATATCAAGTCAATTAAGAAATACAATTGTTTAAATAATACCGTAATAGAGATAACAATAATACAGAAAGTATGTAAAAGAAAAATACGTTACTGTGTCATGACAATTATTGATTCAATAACGTGAATTACTGTGCATATGTTATTGTGACAATTATTAGGTTCAATAATTTTAAAAACAGTGCAACAACAATTATTGACTCAATGATATAAAATACAGTGTAATGACAATTATTAAATCAATAATGCAAAATACTGTATAACAACAATTATTGAATTGATAATATAAAATATTATGCAGTGACAATTATCGATGAAATGATGCGTAACAGTTACGGTGTCAATTATCAGACCAATAATATGAGACACTATGCAATACCGTGTGTTACTGTAGAGTACCGAGTGCTACAGAAAATACCAATAACTACCGTATGCTACTATTCTTTTATCACCGGTATTTTAACAGTTCCGTTGACTATTTTTATTTAAAAAGGCTATTTCTGTCGTTTTCTATATCCGACAAATATTCCGTTGTGGGGTCCACCAATAATTTGTTATTTCGGCGCCGTCGTACGACACGAATATTCCCCGACCAAACGAATATTCCCCGCCAAAGCGAATATTGTCCGACAAAATATAATTTGCACATAACATCCTTAACTTTTAACTTTATCGATTTAACCACTTACTGTTTCAAAAAATATATATATGAAGAAAAATTAAATTTTGTATTTCATAAAATTCGGGGTCTTACAACCTCCCCTCCTTATGAAATTTCGTCCCCGAAATTGACGTACCGAGCATTTCATAGTTATCCTCCTGATTTTCAGATGTCATACTAAACTGTGGTCACAAAATAATTGTTAGTTCAAACAAACTGACTCATCACTTCCTGTTCCTACATTCAAATCGATTCGTTAGATAACAAAATCTAATTTACGTAGGACATACTAGTGACTGATTCTATTCGTCTCTCCCCTCCTAGTTCTACCCCAGATCTCCATTAAAGACCATATCCCCAAGCTCTGATGCCAACTGTGACTCTCATCCCACCATAGGGACAGCACCTCACAATGGTACCTATCAGTTTGCCACCTGTACTATAGGCGTCCCCTACGGAGAGTCTGGCTTCGGTGCATCCCCTTTCCCTAGGAAGTCACCAGCGAGAGGCTCGGGGCTCTTCGTTATATGGCTCTGATACCAACTGTGACGCCCCCAAATCTGGGCCCACACAGCCCAAACTTGAGTCGTCAAAAGACTACAACAAAATTATTACAACAAAGCACAACGTACAAGAATACTGTGTATAATAATACACAACTAAGTCTTCACTATTATTGCCACACTATTTTACAAAACGTGAAGACTATGATAACTATTCCTCGGACCCTCACTCCATTCCCCGGCTAGACCCTGTTATGTTTTCATCTCCTGTTGAAAAACAATGGAACAAAAGAAAGGGTGAACTCAAATAGCCCAGTAAGAAATATCATGACTAAGATAATGACGAATAAATTATCATTAGCCTTCAACAGTTGAGTTCTTGATAGAATACAATAGACTACAAGGTTTATATCAAAAACTGTAGTTAAATTCTTAAACAATGTTCAGATCAATAATAGCAGCGGAATGAGCAATCTATTAGAAGAATAATGCAGACTATAATGTCCACTCGCTTCTCTTTTTCGTAAAAACATCATCAACTTTTATCATCTGAAATACCAATAGTCATGATAATATAAATTCACAGTTCCTGATCATAATCATGCACATCAACAGTTCATCTTTGCACTACGGGCCAAAGATATTCAATATAGCACCAACGGTCATGATTATACCAGATTCAGCCTTTGGTCATAATCATACCAAACAATAGTTTATCTTTGCACTACGGGCCAAAGAGAACATTCACCACGTGCCATAAAAGACACCGAACAGATGTATCGCCTTTAACCTATTATATCGCCTTTAACCTATCATCTGTTCAACAAATATATCACATCTGTGCCCCCGGCCACAGATATTCACAACAGCTTGATTTTTGGATGATTAGAATGATATAAATGATGAACAGAAGAAATAGGATAACAATAAGTATCGGAAGTTTACTTTGTACAGATTCAAATAATGTCCAAATTGTCAACATGATGTGGAGTAAAATTTAAAAATGATATTCAAGATCCACAGTTCAGAATAACGGTTACAATCCAATAGAAAGGTTCACGTAAATAGGAAGGTTCAGTTGAAATAATGAAGTTCAACTATTATGGAACATATAATATTTTCAGGAATTATAGAAGTAATAGTTCCATAATAAATTTCGATTTAGGAGTATGAAAGAAAATAATATCCCTTACCGTAGCAGGTTTGATTAACAAAAGGTGAAGGAAATTAATACAAAGGGTTATTCACCAACAGGCGGCAATCCGCTCCGTAAGGTTATTCCCACAATTTAATAGAATTTGAGTACAAAGAGTTATTCACCAAACAGGCGGCAATCCGCTCCGTAAGGTTATTCTCAGAGATTAATAATGAATGAATACGAAAGGTTATTCACCAACAGGCGGCAATCCGCTCCGTAAGGTTATTCCCACAATTTAATACATGGAAATAAATGGCACATCTTATGAGTAAGAAAGAAACAATATTATTTTCGAGAATCAAATAATGATAATCCCTTACCATAGTACGTTTGAATAATGGAAGATGAAAAAGATGGTATCCCTTACCGTAGTAAGTTTAAATAATATAATATGAAAGAAGATGATATTCCTTACGAGTAGTAAATTTAAGAGTATGAAAGAAAATGACATCCCTTACCATAGTAAGTTAGAATATGAAAGAAGATGATGTTCAAAATGACATTCCTTACCACAGTAAATTTAAGAGTTTGAAATGAATGGTATTCCTTACGAGTAGTAAATTTAAGAGTATGAAAGAAAATGACATCCCTTACTGTAGCAAGTTTGAATAATAGAATATGAAAGAATATGATATTTCTTACCGTAGTAAGTTTGAATAATGGAAGATGAAAAAGATGGTATCCCTTACGAGTAGTAATTTTAAGAGTATGAAAGAAAATGACATCCCTTACCGTAGCAGGTTTGATTAACAAAAGGTGAAGGAAATTAATACAAAGAGTTATTCACCAACAGGCGGCAATCCGCTCCGTAAGGTTATTCCCACAATTTAATAGAATTTGAGTACAAAGAGTTATTCACCAAACAGGCGGCAATCCGCTCCGTAAGGTTATTCTCAGAGATTAATAATGAATGAATACGAAAGGTTATTCACCAACAAGCGGCAATCCGCTCCGTAAGGTTATTCCCACAATTTAATACATGGAAATAAATGGCACATCTTATGAGTAAGAAAGAAACAATATTATTTTCGAGAATTAAATAATGATAATCCCTTACCATAGTTGTGACGCCCCCAAATCTGGGCCCACACAGCCCAAACTTGAGTCGTCAAAATACTACAACAAAATTATTACAACAAAGCACAACGTACAACAATACAGTGTATAATAATACACAACTAAGTCTTCACTATTATTGCCACATTATTTTAACAATCGTGAAGACTATGATAACTATTCCTCGGACCCTCACTCCATTCCCCGGCTAGACCCTGTTATGTTTTCATCTCCTGTTGAAAAACAATGGAACAAAAGAAAGGGTGAGCTCAAATAGCCCAGTAAAGAATATCATGACTAAGATAATGACGAATAAATTATCATTAGTCTTCAACAGTTGAGTTCTTGATAGAATACAATAGACTACAAGGTTTATATCAAAAACTGCAGTTAAATTCTTAAACAACGTTCAGATCAATAATAGCAGCGGAATGAGTAATCTATTAGAAGAATAATGCAGACTATAATGTCCACTCGGTTCTCTTTTTAGGAAAAACATCATCAACTTTTATCATCTGAAATATCATTAGTCAAGATAATACAAATTCACAGTTCCTGATCATAATCTTGCACATCAACAGTTCATCTTTGCACTACGGGCCAAAGACATTCAATATAGCACCAACGGTCATGATTATACCAGATTCAGCCTTTGGTCATAATCATACCAAACAACAGTTCATCTTTGCACTACGGGCCAAAGAGAACATTCACCACGTGCCATAAAAGACACCGAACAGATGTATCGCCTTTAACCTATTATATCGCCTTTAACCTATCATCTGTTCAACAAATATATCACATCTGTGCCCCCGGCCACAGATATTCACAACAGCTTGATTTTTGGATGATTAGAATGATATAAATGATGAACAGAAGAAATAGGATAACAATAAGTATCGGAAGTTTACTTTGTACAGATTCAAATAATGTCCAAATTGTCAACATGATGTGGAGTGAAATTTAAAAATGATATTCAAGATCCACAGTTCAGAATAACGGTTACAATTCAATAGAAAGGTTCACGTAAATAGGAAGGTTCAGTTGAAATAATGAAGTTCAACCATTATGGAACATATAATATTTTCAGGAATTATAGAAGCAATAGTTCCATAATAAATTTCGATTTAGGAGTATGAAAGAAAATAATATCCCTTACCGTAGCAGGTTTGATTAACAAAAGGTGAAGGAAATTAATACAAAAGGTTATTCACCAACAGGCGGCAATCCGCTCCGTAAGGTTATTCCCACAATTTAATAGAATTTGAGTACAAAGAGTTATTCACCAAACAGGCGGCAATCCGCTCCGTAAGGTTATTCCCACAATTTAATAGAATTTGAGTACAAAGAGTTATTCACCAAACAGGCGGCAATCCGCTCCGTAAGGTTATTCTCAGAAATTAATAATGAATGAATACGAAAGGTTATTCACCAACAGGCGGCAATCCGCTCCGTAAGGTTATTCCCACAATTTAATACATGGAAATAAAAGGCACGTCTTATGAGTAAGGAAGAAACAATATTATTATCGAGAATCAAATAATGATAATCCCTTACCATAGTATGTTTGAATAATGGAAGATGAAAAAGATGGTATCCCTTACCGTAACACGTGACTGGATATTGATTTAAATGAGGTTGATTAACTTGAACAGTACACGTATACTTATAGATCTTCACAAATACTCAAGATGACTTAAGCACACTTAGAGAGAACTTTCACAAGAAGTATTTAGAGAGAGAAAGAAAGAACAAGTAAGGAAGTTTATGAAAAATCCTTAAGTTAAGGCTTCTATTTATAGCCAAAAATCTTATCATTCATTTAATCTAAACCATTCATTTAAATATCATCTTTTAATCTACACCATCCATTTCAAATATTATATTATCTTTAATCTACACCATTCATTTCATATCACCTAATAATCACCTAACTTTATATTATAAACAAATCAATTTAATTATTCAACAATAATTCACACTTTAATCTACACCATTCATTTCATATCACCTAATAATCACCTAACTTTATATTATAAACAAATCAATTCAATTATTCAACAATAATTCACACTTTAATCTACACCATTCATTTCATATCACCTAACTTTATATTATAAACAAATAACTTTATCAATTCAATTATTATGACTAATTGTTATAAATACAGTATAGTTAGCTCTTAGATATCAAGTCAATAAATTAATGAAATACAACTGTTTAAATAACATCATAATAGAGATAACAATAATGTAAAATAAAGCATACGTTACTGTGTAATGACAATTATTGATTCAATAATGTGAATTACTGTGCATATGTTACTGTGACAATTATTATGTTCAATAATTTTAAAAACAGTGCAACAACAATTATTGACTCAATGATATAAAATACAGTGTAATGACAATTATTAAATCAATAATGCAAAATACTGTGTAACAACAATTATTGAATTGATAATATAAAATATTATGCAGTGACAATTATCGATGAAATGATGCGTAACAGTTACGGTGTCAATTATCAGACCAATAATATGAGACACTATGCAATACCGTGTGTTACTGTAGAGTACCGAGTGCTACAGAAAATACCAATAACTACCGTATGCTACTATTCTTTTATCACCGGTATTTTAACAGTTCCGTTGACTATTTTTATTTAAAAAGGTTATTTCTATCGTTTTCTATATCCGACAAATATTCCGTTGTGGGGTCCACCAATAATTTGTTATTTCGGCACCGTCAGACCAAACGAATATTCCCCGACAAAGCGAATATTGTCCGACAAAATAAAATTTGCACATAACATCCTTAACTTTCAATTTTGTTAATTTAACCACTTACTGTTTCAAAAAAAAAAAAAAAAATATATGAAGAAAAATTAAATTTTGTATTTCATAAAATTCGGGGTCTTACAATAGTACGTTTGAATAATGGAAGATGAAAAAGATGGTATCCCTTACGAGTAGTAATTTTAAGAGTATGAAATAAAATGACATCCCTTACCTTGATATTGTGAAACAAGTTTATAGCCGAACAAATCCTTCATTGTTTGTCTATGTAGCAGTAAAGAATCTGACTTTTGAGTCTTCTAGAGTTTTTAAAATCTCTTTATGTTTTTAAAATAATGTTACTCTCGGAAAGATAGACGGTATAGACTCAAGAATCACTCAATTCGGAGTTAATATGAATGAGTTATGAATTTTCAAAACTAAGACTGAAAATAGTGACGAAAATCAGAATAGGTTACGGTTTTTAGTATTTTAAGGCATGAAGATGATTTCAGATGACTTTTCTTCCTTCTTCAAAGTTGTAGAGGACGAAAAACTGAAGAGACCGGCTTTTAATTCATTAAATTCTGATAAATAATGAATTTACTATGATTTTTCGAAAGAGTTACTGTACATAAGAAAATTCCACTCGGGAATTCAAAGAAGAATGCAAAAGATTTCAAACTTACACAAAGAAGAGAGTGAAAGAAAGAATGAGTAAGAAAGTTTATGAAAAATCCTTAAGTTAAGGCTTCTATTTATAGCCAAAAATCTTATCATTCATTTAATCTAAACCATTCATTTAAAGATCATCTTTTAATCTACACCATCCATTTCAAAATTTATATTATCTTTAATCTACACCATTCATTTCATATCACCTAACTTTATATTATAAACAAATTAATTCAATTATTCAACAATAATTCACACTTTAATCTACACCATTCATTTCATATCACCTAATAATCACCTAACTTTATATTATAAACAAATCAATTCAATTATTCAACAACAATTAACACTTTAATCTACACCATTCATTTCATATCACCTAATAATCACCTAACTTTATATTATAAGCAAATAACTTTATCAATTCAATTATTATGACTAATTGTTATAAATACAGTATAGTTAGCTCTTATATATCAAGTCAATTAAGAAATACAATTGTTTAAATAATACCGTAATAGAGATAACAATAATACAGAAAGTATGTAAAAGAAAAATACGTTACTATGTCATGACAATTATTGATTCAATAACGTGAATTACTGTGCATATGTTATTGTGACAATTATTAGGTTCAATAATTTTAAAAACAGTGCAACAACAATTATTGACTCAATGATATAAAATACAGTGTAATGACAATTATTAAATCAATAATGCAAAATACTGTATAACAACAATTATTGAATTGATAATATAAAATATTATGCAGTGACAATTATCGATGAAATGATGCGTAACAGTTACGGTGTCAATTATCAGACCAATAATATGAGACACTATGCAATACCGTGTGTTACTGTAGAGTACCGAGTGCTACAGAAAATACCAATAACTACCATATGCTACTATTCTTTTATCACCGGTATTTTAACAGTTCCGTTGACTATTTTTATTTAAAAAGGTTACTTCTGTCGTTTTCTATATCCGACAAATATTCCGTTGTGGGGTCCACCAATAATTTGTTATTTCGGCGCCGTCGTACGACACGAATATTCCCCGACCAAACGAATATTCCCCGACAAAGCGAATATTGTCCGACAAAATATAATTTGCACATAACATCCTTAACTTTTAACTTTATCGATTTAACCACTTACTGTTTCAAAAAAAATATATATGAAGAAAAATTAAATTTTTTATTTCATAAAATTCGGGGTCTTACAACACGTAATTGCCCATGCCTGAAGGTACGACGAAGATTAAAATTTCAAAAACACTTTATTACCTAAAGACTCTTTGTAACTTAAAATAACTTACAAATTAATTAGAATGAATCTGAACCTGTCCCTGTGATTTCCCGCCAAAATCAATTTGCATGTAGAAATATAACGATCGCAATACCCGAAAAAACAGGAAAATTGTGCCAACGTTAAAAAGGTGACTCATGTTGTTTACGTGCAATTTTTTTTTTTATAATTATAATTATAATTTTAATTATTATAATAATAATAATAATAATAATAATAATAATAATAATAATAATATATTGTTACTATTTTATATTATAGATATATGACCTTTTGAACTAATTAACGGATTCCTCAAATAGATATGAAATTATTTGACTATAATTATTATAAACTAATTAAAAAATATATTACAAATTGATATATTTGTTATTTAAAAAAAATCAAATATCATACTATTTTTTAAAATTTAAAATTTCTCAAATTAATTTAAAACTCATACTAAAATATAAAGTTCTAGTTTTAAAATGTTGGGAGTGTTATACATTGCATCTCAAGCAAACAAACAAAAGAAAAACAAGTCACTACAAAACTTGGTTAATCAAATGATATCACTCCAAAGCTAATGTCTCAAAACACCAAAAATTATATATGAATAACAGCTAAAATTTGATAAAATGCATAAAAATATTAAGATTACGGCACGTTATGGAAATAAAAATAATGATATCTAACATAAATATTTTATTAATAAAATATTATAAACCTAACAGGGTTTGAGTATGCATTAACAGTGCGTGCATGAAATTTTAATTTGTGGGAACGAATACACCAATCACTCCCTTAAAAATATTAAAATCATGATACATTTTCAAAATAAAAATACTACTCGTAATATTTAACATAAATATTTTATTAATAAAATATCATAATTAATCTTAATAGTATGTATGCATTAACAGTGCTGGCATAAAACTTTAATTCATACGGACAAATACACCCAATCACTCCCTTCAAAAAAGTGTAATAGAATTCTGCACGAACAACAACAAAAAATAGCTCCACAATATATAATTCAAAAGCTAAACCTCAACACCACTCCTCTCCCTCCTCCCAAGTCCCAACTCCACTTCTCTCCCCAATTTCTCTCCCCTATTATTTCTCTCTCCAAACACATGGATACCAAAATACCACAGGAGCTGGATATAGACAACCTGAGAGCCATTAAAGTACTAGGCAAAGGTGCCATGGGCACCGTCTTTTTAGTCCACCACCTTTCCTCCGATCTGTCCACCACCGCCCCATTCGCTCTCAAAGTAGTCGAAAAATCATCTCTCCACACAAAACTCGACGCCGACCGCCGTGCACGGTGGGAGCTCTCTGTCCTCACCAGCCTCAAAAACCAGACCCATCCCTTCCTTCCTTCCCTAATTGGGTCATTCGAAACCCACGACCTCCTCGGTTGGGCCATCCCGTTCTGCCCCGGCGGTGATCTCAACGTTCTCCGGTACAACCAGACCGATCACGTTTTCTCGCCGGCGGTCATCCGGTTCTACATAGCGGAAATAGTATGTGCGCTTGAGCATCTACATCAGCAGGGGATTGTTTACCGGGATTTGAAGCCGGAAAATATTCTGATACAACAGTCCGGTCACTTGACACTGACCGACTTTGATTTGTCCCGCAAACTGGTTAAATGTGATCCAGTTGTTTGTGCAGATATTATGATTGATATTACTGAAAAAAAGCCCAAACAGAAAAGGAATTTATCACGTATGTTCCCAGCAGTGTCGCCAAAAAATGTTTATGAGACCAGAAAAGGAATAAAAAAGGCGAAAAGCGCTCGGGTTTCGCCTGTCAGCAGGCGAAAACCGAGCTTTTCAACCAACGGGGAACGGTCAAACTCATTCGTCGGCACGGAGGAGTATATTTCGCCGGAGGTGGTGCGCGGCGACGGACATGAATTCGCGGTGGACTGGTGGGCGTTAGGGGTGCTTTCGTACGAAATGTTGTACGGTACAACTCCGTTTCGTGGGAAGAATAAGAAGGATACTTTCCGGCGAATTGTCATGATGCCGCCGGAGTTCATTGGGAGGCTGACTACATTGACGGACCTGATCGGGAAGTTACTAGAGAAAGATCCCACGCACCGGTTGGGGTACCGGAGAGGCGCGTGTGAGATTAAAGAGCATCCTTTTTTTCATGGGTTGAGGTGGGATTTATTGACGGATGTTTTACGCCCGCCGTTTCTGCCGGCAAGGGAATGTAAAGAGTTGACGGAAGGTCGTAGCATAGATATAAGGGAGTATTTTCAGAAATTGAAAATGCCGCCGTTGCCGTTAGATTCTCCGTCGAGGGAGGAGGGTTTATATAACGTTTCGTTAGCGGAGTTCTAACGCACGTGTAAGACTAGTTAAATTTTGTTGTGCTTTAGATTTGCCGTGTACATGAAATAACTGTAGAACGTGAAAGGCGGCGTTAGTTTATACGGATAACATATACGCGCTCATGGTTGCGCGTGGTGTACAGATGCATGATTGGTATGGGAAATAAAGGTGCTTGGATTGAAGGCTGAGATTGGGGCTTTTGGAGATTGAAATTTTGTTGGACAAGATAATTGGGTTTCTTGTGATCCATTACGAGGAAAAGAATTTTTACTTTTCTTGAAGCTAATTGCAATTAATTAGGAAAAGGGTGTTAATTTGAGATTGAAATAGTAATATTAGATCAATCAATCTTTTACTTAAAGATAAAGGAAATGTGAAAAGTAAATTATGAATGGTGAACTTGAATTGACTAACAAACGTGTAATTTTTTTTAAAGTGTATCCTTGTAATGCTTTTAATTAATTCACTTGAACAAACTTACTTAATTATTAATAAAGCGACAACAAATACTTTCTTTTTCAAAGTCAAGTTTCTCCCTAATTGTTTTAATTTTTGGGACTCGTATACGACCTTCACATTTTTCGGCACCTTCCAAGTCCGAAAATTCACTTTTGACAATTAACTTCTACTGCTAGCTTTTGGAATTGGACAAATTGATTTAAGGACCAGTTGAGTTGGTCAAGGAAAGAGGAGGCCTCGATTTCGGGAGGAGGCAGATAACATAATAGTCTTGCGATTTTTTTGATAGGTGTAATAGCGTCTCTAGTAATAAATTTTTAGAATAAATATAATTTAAGATTTAATTTTTTTTAGTAGATAGACTAAATATAGTCTCGGACTATATTTAAAATTCTTAAAAGACTAAATCTAGGAACTAGATAGTTCATGGATTATAAATTTAATTATATTTAAATAGGAGAGTAGAATAATGATATGAGTTTTTTTTGAATTTATTGATTATTTTAATTTTTTTATATTATAGTTTACGGGATAGTTTATCTGTTGGAATGATTGAAGACTAAAGGACATTTGCTAATATCACATAGACTAAATATAGTCTATAAGATAATTTATTTGTTAGAGATACTCTAATACCACTGCTACCTATCAACCCGACGATCAGTCCACAGAGCTACATCACCATTCACCTATTAATTTTATGCACATCGCTCTCTTGAGGTGAGGAGGATGGCCGTCTTTCCAAGATCTTTTCATTTTCAAAAAGATCTTGAGTTAGACCTGATTTAGTGTCAGTGATTCATTTCCGTTCCTATATATTTCATCTACGTGAAATATTTTCAAACTCAGCATATTATTAACATGATTTATTAAAATTTATAAAATAATAACTCTTTAATAAATACTATATTTTTAAATAATTTATAATATTTATCATTGTATTAAATAAAATTAAAAAAATTATATCATCTTTAAATTTAAAATTATCTTAATTTTTTTTAAAATTAATAATAATATTATATTTTAAAAAGGATGAAGTATATGGGTTCTTGCAGTTTTTCCAGGATTATGATCGATTAATGAGACTTGGCTAGAAAGTAATTTTGCCAAGTGCCAACTTGGTCAGTATTGAAACATCCAATTCAAAATCAATTGACAATAAGTTAAGTAATTTCTCAAGTTATATATTGAGTTTTCAAGTCTTAATTGTCCGATATGAGACTTTATATCTCAACACGTCTCCTCACATGTGGCGTAATTTTGAACCAAATATGTAGACAATTTTAATTGGGTAATGCGGAACATGTGGGCTGTTGGACCTGCACATGAATTGTGCATGCTCTGATACTATATTAAAATATTCAACTCAAAATTAATTAATAATAAGTGAAATAGCCTTTCAAATTATATATTGAATCTCCAAATCTTAGTTGCCTAGAAAGTAATTTTGCCTCGTTAGCTTTTAAGTAGTCTCCGAAAGTTTTATGGGGTTTTGATCACCTTTTAATAGTTCCTTTGATTATGTGAGAAAGTCTATAAAGAGAATTTATTTATAATATTATATTTCTTTTAATTTTATCAAACTTTCTTTCATCATCAACCTAATTTTCTTATTATAAAGAGAAAAAAACAGCTTAACATATAATATGTAAATTTTTTATATACTAATTGAGGTGTTAATCTTAAGGCCGATGTGTTGTCATAATTATATTTCCAACACGTTTTAGATGAACATGTCCGAATGAGGTAACAATTTTTGAAGGACATTGATTGTAACACACAACAAACGAGATGAAAAAGAATTTTTTCGTGGAGCGGTGAAATGTGTAGGGATCAAAATTAATATCAACGACGAAATCACTTTTTAGATCGAATGAGATTAAAATTAATATCAACGATGAAATCACTATATTGAGAGACGAAAGTTAGAGGAGTGAATGAGATTAAATACCAAATAATTCTAACCGTAAATGATGGATAATATACGCTGCCTTAAGAACTTAGAAATCACCTCTATTCATAAGGATTATCAAAAGACTAGGTATGTGAATTTTGTTTCTTTCTTAATCAAAATATATTGGGAGAGAACAATTGAAAAAACAATTTATATTTGAGCATTATCATAACAAACTTTTTTTGGCAAAGATAACGAGTAGTTCTATGTGTACAAATATGATACAAACAATTATGTACAAATAGAGAGAGATAATATACGAGTTCTATCATTTAAATTATTGATAACATTTATTATTCAAAATATAAGACAATAATACTGTTTGTGTACAAATATTTATAAACAGTTTGTTGATATAAATTACTCAATTTCTAATGACAGACAAATTAAAAAGAAGAAGAATAGGGTAGGAAGAGAACCACACATAACAACAGTAATCCGAGTTAGGGTCCTCCCCCCCCCCCCCCCAAAAGCTATATCGGGAAGAAAAAGGATGATGGAAGCTTGCTTGTCAATAAACATAAAAGACAACTTCCAACATTAAATAATTAATATATAAAAATTGATAAATTTCACACACTCCTTCAATATTTATAAAATGACATTAAATATACTCGAATTTATAAGTTGACAGTCAAAGCCACTAATATGTGAGAAAAGTAGATGCAAACATGACATGATGACAAAGTATTAGAAATTATCATGTCAATTAAAAATAATTTTTTAAATGACAACAATATCCTTATTGATTTACAATTGCTATTTTTATAAAATTATAATAGTAGTAGTCTCAATCGATGACTGTTTATCCATAAAGTTCAAGTGAAATTTGCCTTTCAATTAAACAAATATGTCTATTTTATTATTATTTTATATGTTCTCACTTGTATGCATGCTTAAGGAATAGACTTCAAATTCAAAGAAACAAGACTAAGGAAAGGAAAAATGTCTGTTTATTTCACCTTCTTGGGGTCCATTTAATGGAATAGATTAAATTGTTGCCGCAGCCAATAAACCCCTATGTTTATTGGGTGGTTGACTAATTTTTGTTTTTCAATATTTAAAAGGTATAGGTGGTATTTTGTACATATATTTTAGGAATTATATTAATTGCTTAAAAGGTGTGCCTCTCTTATGATTACTAGACAAAATGTTCTGAAATTACGGGACTGAATTTTATGCCCAACTTTCACACTTTATTAATTTATCATCCTTTTCCATATTCTAAATTAACAATGAAATGTTTACTTTGAAATCTTTTTCAACATCAATATTGTGTGTGTGTGTGTGTGTGAGAGAGAGAGAGAGAGAGAGAGAGAGAAAACATAAATGAAAGTTCAAGCTTGACTAGTTTGTAGGAGTGCATACCAAATTGAAAAATAGATCACATTAAATCGAACCGTTAACAAACTAAACCAAAAATCACAAAATCGAAAAATCGAAACATATAAAATTAAAAAACCGAAATTATATTGGTCAGTTTTGGTTTGGTTAATTCAAAAACTGAAACCGACCAAACCGACCGAACACCTTAATATTATAATATAATTTATATAATTTTTTAATAATTATTTATTTTGTATAATTATATATTCATTATATGCTTTTTTTATAATTTAGTGACATACCAATTTTCTATTATCCAACAATACATTGCTTTAAAATTTAGTGATATACTAATTCTATCTTTTATGTTTAAGTTTTAATAACCGAATAAACTGATAACCGATTACGAGGTAAAAAATTGGACGGTTTTAGTTTTTAATTTTTTATAACTGACTTAAATAATTTGATTATTTTTTTATCTACCAAATCGACCGTTATGGACCCTTACTAGTTTGTATATGATGACCAGACCTTAAGCTAATTTTGAATTAATTTTTGATCATGATGTTTATTTTAAGAAGCTTAAATATGTGACTGAGTTTTTGTTTAGTTAACAACTTCCTTTTATTACAATTCAATCACAAGTCACTTCGCGACATGTAGCCCTTGTTTATGTATGGCGAATAGACCAAATCCTCCCCTTGGTCTTATTGATGATAAACGATCGATGGCAATTATTTGCTTAGGGACGATGATTTTGCTAATGGGTTTGTGGTTAGGTGGATATGGTGTATTTTTGGAGTTAGATTAGGATTTGAATGTCAGGGTTTGAGTTTGGGGTTATTATTTTAGTTTGAAATTTTCAATTTGGGGATTTAAGAGTTAGACCCATTTAACTTTCTCTCTCCTCCTTGCGATCGGATGGTGAGTAGTGATTCTACTAGTATACCTCCTCAAAATCGACAACTCACCGGAGAAGTAAATTAAGGTTAGGATGAAATGTAAGGTTAGGATGAAATGTGAAAAGAAAGCTAGGTTTATTGAAATGGATTTAGAGAGAGAAAGAAGTTTTAGAATTTATATATATTTTTATTTTTTTAAATATGTTATTCCTATTTTATCCTTTAAAAAGTGAGTTTAAAGGAATAATACTTTTGATCGGTGAAAATTTCGAAGTGTGTTGTGTTTTGTTTATCAGAAATAAAATTTAGAGTGTACTTAGACATATTTTAAAATTTGATGTACAAACCTCAATAATCGTGTAAAATTTAAGTGCAAAATGTATTTTAGTCCGGTATTAATGAAGAGGCACTTTAGTCCACGAAGATAAAATTTGAAAATATTCTTTTTATTGAAAAATTTATTGATTTGAAGTGTTGAACTTTCAATTTGACGCAGCCAAGTAGTGTAGCCTAAATAATTTTAAAATTGGTGGGGTGTAATTAATGACTCTTTTCAACCATGGGCAGCCAATTTCAAATTAAAGTGGACTAGTTACTGAATGAAGGATCATTACTTGTAGTAAATCTAAAATTAGTTGGCCAGAAGACATAATTGTTAAACCTTGACATATTAAGCACTTAATTTCAATTATTTTTTAAATAAAGGGTAGAGTTCATTTGCAGTGATAGTTTAGGGGTTAAAATGAATAGAAGAAATTCCAACAATATGCTCTTGTTCGAAAGTGAGAACCCTAATAATTTTTTTGTGGTGAAGTAAATTTGAGGGGTATGCTTAGTCAAGGGTTCAACTCTCGCTAACTGAATGTGAGTCCTGAAAGTGGAAACTTGGTTCATGGGTTCAGCCACAGATTTGGTGCTTTTAGGGATGGGTTTGAAGGGCCCTGCCTTGGAGGATTTCCCGGTTATAAATTTTTTCTTGAGGTTCAAACCATAAGATACAAAGTACAAAATGCATAATTTAAAAGTTGACACACACACACACACACTTTTATATATATATATATATATATATATATATATATATATATATATATATATATATATACGCGCAAAATGATTCATAACAAATAGTTACTATGAACACTATTTCAACAAATTAATTTTACACCGTCAATTTGAAAATCTAATGGTGCAAAAGGAAAAAAAACGACATCTTAATGCACACTCTTAGTTAGCTTTAAATTAGACTCTTAGATTACTTTGTCAACTGAATAAGATGTATTTGTTAAAATAATATATAGAACAACTATTTATCACATGAGGAAGACCAGGCCCGTGCGCGGAAGACAAAAGGAAGTTTACCGCCTTTTATTTTATTTTGGGACTCCAGCTATTACTTTTTTCTCAACTTTGAGACCAAAGTGGGATGAAAAAGATCCAACTTTCGACTGACGTCCCCACGTTTGGCCCAATTGAGTAAAGTTTTCTTATTTTTCTTCTCTCTCATTATGATTCATGAGTGACAAATTCTCTCTCTCTCTCTCTCTCTCTCTCTCCAAATGCTCTCCAAGAGAATGTTACACCATGTTTCTGAATTTTTGAAGAAATACTTAAGAAGGAAAAAACTTAAATTATACTAGAAAATAATAATTAAAATAATTTGGAAATTTTCTTTGATGTTGACAGTGAGTTAATAAAGGAGAAAACAATTGAAGTTTAAAGTTGGGTTACTATTTTACATTATATTAATTCTATTGTTTTTGTAATGTATGAATTATAACGAGTATTATAATTTTTTTTTGTTTATTTATGTAGTTTTTTATTCAAATTCATCTACTTTTGAATGAAATTATTTGGTTAGAATAGTGACCAAGTTTTTTTTTTATACATTTTCGTTTTTTTTTCTGTGCATTAACAAATTCAATAACATAAGAATTAAATAAATAAAGAAAAAACTTACATTTTGCTTTCTATTTCTTTTCTTCGTATCCATTTTATACTCGGAATACATTGTTAAAGCACATAGTAAATAAGAAATGGTGTCTTTCATCGTTATAGTGGTCTTCCATCTTTGTCATTTTTGTTTGTTTCATGCTGAGTTAGTTAATTATTCAATTACAAAATTCAGTGTTTAATTTAAGAAATCTAATTTTATTTTTACCTGTTTTGAAAGAGCAACTTCAAATGAATAATCCGGTTGTTAAGAAATTTTATTACCGGTAGTCTTATTGTAATAAGATTAAAGGTAATAAACATTATAGGAAAAGGCCTAGTTCTAACGGAAAATTCGCTCGAAAATAATTTTCTCGAAATTAATTTAATTCTAGCAGAATTCCATCATAAATAGCTATCACCAATGGCAGAAACTTTTGGCGCCAGTGCGAAATATATTCTCAAACTGAATTTAATTTCGAAGGAATTACGTTGAAAATATAAAATGTTTTAACATTAATTTCATTTCCTTATCCTTCGCCACTGCTAAACATTTCATTTTCTTCTCTCCTTCGCTGCTCCCCTCCATTTTGCACCTTTATCTCCTCTGACGGTAGCGCTCCCCTCCTTTTCCTCCATAACTGTAACACCCCATTCCCGAACTGAAAAGGGAGGTTACGTACAGAACACAACAGAACTAACAAACTGATATTCAAAACTTTAATATGCAACTGAATAGTCTAGATAGATAATTGCATACTGTCTCAAACATGATCTGTGTATTACAATAGTATTTAAAAACCAAAATATCAAATCCTACACAAAATATCTAAACTATTTACATAAAGGAAACTCTCTTCACACTTGCCCTTGCTCTCCCGATTACCTGCCAGAAGAAAAACACAATATGAGCCAAATGCCCAGTATGAATATAGAGTGCAAGAAAATAAAAACTAAATGAATAACAAGACCAACTAAACTGATCTAATCTTAATAACATAATAGGCTGAATCAAATGATTGAGGTGATTTCATACCGAACTCAGAACAAAACAGAACAGAAATATACATCGGATTGCGCAATTCAGATGTATGCAAAATCGGAAGGTGTGTTTGGCACAAACAACACTAAACCGCAGAACAGAACAAAACAGAATGCTAGGGTCGACCTATAAGCCTCCCACAACAAAACACCAATTGGCCAACTCCCATCGGAGCACACAAAATGGAGATGCCGTGGACTAATCACACCGCCACGGAAGTGTCATGTCTTGGTGTCAAGAGGACATGCCTGTGGCACCCCCACATGTGGTTATAGCTCAGGTATACCCTACGATATATTCTAACAAAAATATCATGTCACAATATATGCAACACAATACAAACAAAATGGGTTCTAATACGCACATGCTAAACCGAAACGAATTAATACAAAGTACTCAAAATATATTAGCATGTACGTTTTTATAGAAGTAAAATAAATACTAGACATGCTCGCTAAGTCCAAAGAGTACAAGTTACGAATTTTCGAATATCTAAAACCAAACAATTCTATCATAACACTTGACTATGACTAATATATCGAAATAATTTCTGAATTCTAATTGAGAGATAAAACAAACAAATTAAAATTAAAGAAATATCGCTGAAGGAGTACGGAATCCGTACCTGAAATACGCAATGTAATACTCGAAATTATATTCCAAAAATGACTCGTTAAATTTCCTCCGTCGGAACTAATTAAACAAAATAAATGAATAAATAAATAAATAGTTAATTAATTGATTAAACTTTACACATTTTCTTTCTCTTTGACGAATCCGAAATCTTTTCGTTCTAAGCAAAATTCTATCTAAAGTTATACATATTTTAATCATATATAATATTTTAATAATTAACCACCTTCTTGTTCCAAAATAAATATAAGTATATTTACAAAAAATTTCTTTCTATTTTTAATTATGTTACAAACAAATATTATTATTATTATTATTATTATTATTATTATTATTATTATTATTATTATTAGGTCACAACTCTATAGTTACAAAAATAATAATTTAATATATCAAAATGTTAATTACTAACAAAGATATATAAAAAATATATATACTAACAAACTAAATAGCATACAAAAATTAAAGTTACAAAATTAAAACGAATACAGAAAATTAAATAATTATACCAAGAAAGAAAAAGAGACATACCCGAAATTAAGAAGAGATTCACCGTCTCCAAAGAAAACCAAAAGAAATTTGGGTTTATATCAATACCCAAAATGCAAAGAAGGAAAATAAAATATTTAACTAGGGAGGTTCTTACTTAAAAGCCCATCACATAACAAGGTCATTTCTCACAATGGGAAATCCTTATTATTTGGATGTTTTAAATGGAAAGTAGTAGGGTCTTATATATAGGTGAAGGAAGGGAGGATGACTTTTAAAATGGGTGATGTGGGACTATGGAAATGAGTGGATATTACATTACTTTCCCCTTTACGAGGATTCCGTCCTCGGAATCAAAAGAATGGGACAAACCTAACTATCAAAAGATACGGATACTCCGCTCGAATAGAATCTGAATGATATTCTCAAGTAACCTCCTGCTTCGAATGATTCTTCTACAAAACCATAGCAAATGGAAACGTCTTTCTCTTTATAATTCGCTATTAACAATCTAAAATCGCATCGGGTTGTTCTTTACAAGAAAGGTCCTTCTGAATCTTATCGAACGGACTAAGTTTACCTTTTAACCCAAATCTCGCATCAAAATCGTGCATATCCATTGTCAAAAGATTAGCCCTACGAATTTCATTTCCAAATCTAATAGAATATCCTCGATACCAGTTAAAGCTAATAACAGAAATCCTCATCGGAGTAGCAATAAGTATAGCAGAATCTAAGAATTGAGATGACATACCAAGATGTCGAACAAAAGAATGCGTAACAATTGAATGAGTAAAAGTGTTATCAAACAAAATAGATAGCTCACGACTGCCAATTAAAGAAGCACCAAAAACAGTACCTGCCGCCTGATTATATGCTAAGGCAAACACCCGTCCACCATTGCGCTGACCGACATTGCCACCATTATTGCCTTCACCATTACCACGTGGTCCAGTATAATCCTTGGCAAAGTGATCTATCTGCCCACATAAGAAGCATGCATCGGTAACTCTATAACACGGTCTCCCAGGATGATTAGCCCCACATGTAGCATAAGGAGCTATTGGAATAAGATTAGGGTTACCCCCACCTGCTGACCCTGGGTAACGGCCCTAATTCTGTCTTTGTTGACCACCTCGGTTCCTATTCCACTGACCGCCCTGATTCTTCCTTTGATGACCCAAAACTTGACCCTGTTGGTCATCTCTATCTCTCTTCCGACTTCCTTCCGGTTTAGAAGCCTGAAAGTCTTGTTGTTCCATTTCAATATTCTTGGCTGCATTAGCCACTGTCGACACATCCTCAAACTTGGTGTTAATGAGATGTTGACGATACTTATAGTGAATTTTTCACTTAAATTTCTTTGCATGTTCTGCTGTAGTCCCTGCTGAAGTTCCCACAAAACCTGCCAACCTGGTGAACCTTGTCATGAAGTCTGTGATGGATTCTTCATCTTTTTGCTGAATAGACAGAAACTCCCTACCATACGCCTCTTTATCAGCAGCTGAGAAATACTGCTGATAAAAAATATCACAAAATTATGTCCAAGTAAGTGTCTCGACGAATCTTTCACCCTTTGTTGCTTTTATAGCTTTCCACCATCTCTGCGCATCTCCATCTAATTTGTAAGTAGCCAACAACACTATCTGGTTATCAGAGCACCCCAACACGTCAAAGATCTTCTCTAAACGGGCAATCCAATTCGCTGCTTCAATTGGAGTTGGAGCTGAACTGAATGAATGCGATTTTTGCAGCATGATGTCATTAACTATCTACTCTTCTTGTCCTGCGTAATTTTTCATCCACGTATTTTGACAGGCAACCAATGACTTCTTTTAGGGAGAGCGGGAGTGGCGATGGATCTAATTTTTTTATTTTATTTTTAGTTTTAAAATTATTATAATATTTATTGTATAAATTGTATAATTTATATAATTTTGATTATTTATATGTATTTAAATTATATATAAATTATTGAATTTTATAAATATTTAATTAAAATAAATATTATAAAAAATTTAAAAATCAAAAAAAATATATAAAAAATGGACCAGTCGTTACTCTCGGTCCAATATTCTGATCCCTATAACCTTTTTGGGGGGACAATACTTTTATGTAAAACGAAAAAAGTTGAATTACCCTTAAATCTAAGGAAATTTGTGTCAGGTTTTATTTTTTAATAGTATAAATAGAGATTATGTCCCAAAATTATATTTATAGACTTGTTCTATTTTTATCTTTTTGAATTAAATATATGACACAATTTAAAAATAATATAAATTTATTTATTTAATTAATGTCTTATATATAATAGGACGATAAGAGATTCTCTTATGAGTTAACTCATAATTAGTTAAAAATAATTGTAAGTTGACTTGGATGGCTAACTTTCTTATGACTGTTCGTATATCGCATTTGTAGTTAATTTGATTTATGATTAATAGTGAATGAACTATTAATGGCAACAATATTCTTCCATATATAATTTTCTGACACAATATGCTGTTTGTGGAATTCGCAAGTTTTTCAAAAATTGAATTTTTTTAAAATATGTGCATAAACTTGAGGGGAATCTATTAAAAGAAAAAAAGAGAGTTAATTGTTATCATAAAAAAGGAAGAGATTGACGGGTCTTTAATTTTTAGGATTATTTATTTTGATGATAACAATGATTATGAAATAGGTTAATTAAATTAGAATCTTCTCAATATGATTTATATTTTATTTATTATAATTAATTTTTTAAAAAAAATTTATTTAATTAATATTTTTTTGATCTTGATAATTTAATATTAAGCGTTAAAGAGGTTAATTTATAAAGTAATATTTTATAAGGCAAAGAAACTCCTTTCCTTCTAAATGAATTTTCCAAAAAAGTATGTATTAAAATAATTTTCGTAAACCAAAATAAGCTTGGAAAACATAACTTCAAAAATCTTTTTGAGTGCCTCATCTGAAAATTGAATGCTTCATCAAATGTTTAAAATACGTGATGCAAGTATGGACTTTAGTTGAAAAAGGTACATGGAAATTAAAAGCTGCCAGCATTAGCCTTTTGTTTGAAAAAGGGGGTTTAAAATATATTAAGGCTAAAAGCCTTTGGTCATGCCTCATATAATCCTGAGACTGGTGTATGTCTCTTATATTGTCCTGACCATTCCGGTCATGCCTCATGTAACCTTGAGGCTAGTGTGTGCCCCTTATATTGTCCCGACCGTCCCGGTCATGCCTCCGAGACGGAGGCGCATCCTTACTTCCCCGTTGTCTCACCCTCCCTTGTTCCGACCTGGGTCAACTTTGCGGGGTATCGGCTTGCTCCTTGTTGTCAATAGTCGCGGACGGATCCTCTTATAAATCCAACAAGTGGTTCTGCCAGTCTATTTGTTTACGATGCAAAGTTTCCAACTCAATTTCAGTCTCTCTGATTTGGGACCACCTTTCTCTCTCGACATGTTCTCGTCGGAAGACCCTTACTGAAGGTGCTATCTCGTCCTCTGACCTCTTCCGATACGACTCCCGTCTATCCGAAAGGGGGGGGGGGGGTGTAAACAAACGCCTCCTAACGGGCTCAGAATGAGCGTGGACCCGCGTTCGTTCCGACCATTGCACCCCCGATCGCCGCTTCCTCGAGGCTCCAGTGTTCTCCTCACGAGGGTCAAAGAAAGACCCTTAACGTCCCCCATTTGAGCTACCTCTTTCTTCCATGGGAATGATCTTTCTTTGAAAACAACAGGGTGACTTAAATATCAAACAACCCCTCCTTCTAGCGACAATGTTGACGTCCAATTTTCACTCTTGCCGTAATCACCCGTCAGCAAGATACCTGCAAACGTAACAAACTGTTATCACCCCACAAGACAGTCATGGTTTGGGCCGTACGGGGATGCTCCGGTGTAAGAGTAAGTTCAGGCGAACAACGTCACAATGAAGGACCTTAAAATGTAAGCTGGAATATGTCAGATGTTCGATAGCTTAGTGTTTTTGGGTAAAAAGAAGACTTACCCTCGTTATTGTGAAGTTGCTTGTATATATCTCATCCATGCATCGTAAGACGTCCAGTCATCCCCTCATGAGTGTAAACATGATGTCCTCTTCCACTTGTTCCACTTGATCCATTAGGGGAAGATACTAGCGTGAGCTATTTTCTGTGTCAGTCCGTCAAAGTAGACAAAAAATGACCAAACGTCCTATCAACCGCCCTAAGAAGAGAAAGATTTTAGACCTCGGGCCCCGGGCCCAGTAGAGAAGGAGAACAGCATGACCCGGCCCAAACCATATGCAAAGAAGGGCCTTCGGCCCAAAAAAAGAAGTGCATAGCCCAAAGAAATCACACCCCAACACGGATGTTTCCCCGAGATTTGCTGGTTTGCCTTATGCCTTGGATTGGTTGTTTTCCCGCCTATTTGAGCCTATTTCAAATTTTTGTTTGGCGGCGCTTAGTCCTTTGGATGTGCCATGTTTGGCTTTGGATTTTAGATGTTTACTTTGTATTTTTGGTTTTTGCCACTGTATTGATCTGGGCTATGCCTCTTAGCCATTGCATGATGTTTTTATTTATTTAAATTTAAATTTAGCCGGAAAAAAATGATCAAGTGAAGATAGAAATGGATTGGAGAGAAAAAAGAGTGGGTATATTTCAATTTAAACAAACTGTCATCGTTTTGTAAACTAGGAACACTAGCTGCTTCAAAACTAGTATATATCCTCAAATTTTCATGTAAAAACAAAAACAATGACACTTTTTCAAAATTTTCAAACTACACATAATCAGATTAAATTAACTTTTGTACAATAACTAAATAACTAAATAACAAAATAAATAAGTTAACGTAGTCCACTCAAACCGGGAATAAAAACGTAGATAACAAAAAGAAGAGCCTCGATTTTATTACCCGTAATTTATTAATTACAAAGATCAACAAGAAGAAATAACATATAAGCGCTTAATAATAGTCCCAATATAGTGTGGGTTACAACTAACATTTGCTTATAGGCGATATGTAGGCACTGCAAGTAAGTGTTGGACTCTTGCGGATGTCAGTCCAAAATTTTCAGTCATATCCAACATGCTTGGTGACGTCCCACTAGGCAGCTTCCAATCAAAACAATGCACCAACTGAGCCAACACTAGCTCAACAGTGATCAAACCTAATTGCATTCCCGGACACCCTCTTCTGCCAGCACCAAATGGTATAAGTTGAAAATTATCAAGTCCTCGGAGGTCTATACTGCTCCCTTCAAATCTCTCAGGAAAGAATTCTTCGGCATTTTCAGACCAGATATTAGGATCTCGTGCTAGTGCCCAAGTATTTACTATTACTCGTGATTTCTTAGGTATGTGATATCCATCTATGACAGTATCCTTCGTACACTCTCGAGGACCCATTAATGGTGTGACCGGGTGCAACCTTAAACCTTCCTTAATCACCATGTATAGGTAGTTCATCTTTTGCAAATCAGTCTCCTCCACCATTCGATCAACTCCTACAATTGCATGTATCTCGTCTTGACACTTTTTCATCACCCTCGGATGCCTTATGAGTTCTGTTAAGATCCATTCAATAGAGGTAAATGAAGTATCGATAGCTGCCGCGATTATATCAATCATGATGGCTTTAATGGTTGGTCGATCAATTACTTTTGAAAGCTCATTGTGAGTATCTGAGTAGTTATTATTTTTTAATGATAGCATTTCATCGACGAAGTCCTTATGATGCAGTGAATTTCCATTTCTTGCTTTTTCTTCATGCTCATCGATGAAGGTCTCCAAGATTCTGTCAAGACTCTTGCTAGTATCTTTAATTCTTCGGGTCAATCCCTGATCAAAGGTAATTTTGAGATATTGTAAGAGATCAAAACAGTAATAGCTAACATAACTGAAAATTGAAATGTTAACAATATTGTATAGTAATATTTGAAATCTATTAATTATGTAATAGCTAATTAATTAACTAAGTTGTAACTAGTAGTATGCGACCGGAAATAATGCATGTACAAGATTTTTTAGTTTTAAACTTGAATAACCTATATATACATTATGTCAAATAGACTCGAACATATGAAAATGAACAATAAAAACATGTCTTATCACTAAACTATCACCTTTAGTCTATCCATGTACAAGATTACTCATGTATATATCTACGTACTGATTTGAAGTTTGTTAAGTAATTTATACTTATAGAAGATTTGTACCAATTAAATGAGGGATAAATTCAGAAGTTAAAGTTGGCTAAAGATTAAGTATACAACATTTCAACGAAACAAAAACTACATAGAGAACATATATATATATACCTGAAGATCAAGTGGGGCTAGGAAGGGTACAAAGTCAGCAAAATTGAACGTTCCTGCCAAAGTCAAGGTCTCATCCATAATACCCTTGAGATCAAACCTATCATCTTTAGTGCTGCGTCCAAGAAGCATCTTATAAATCATGTTCTCGATCAAATCCGCCACCTTGGCACTAACATCCACCACCACACCACCAGCGGCAGCCTCCTTAAGCTCCTTCACCAACAACCCAACCTCCTCCCTTCTCATCCCTATAAAAGAATTGATTTTTGTTGATGTAAAGAGCTCTAACACTACAAATTTCCTAATGTTGCGCCAATGTGGACCATAAGGCGCAAACACCATGCCAATATTGCCATAGGAAATGTACTTCGCGGCTTGGGTATTAGGCCTGCTAGCGAAAACAATGTCATGAGTCTTGAGGAAAAGCTCAGCAGCTTGAGGAGACGAGACGACGATAGTTGGCACGGAGCCTAGCCGCATGGACATGATAGGACCGTACTTTTTAGATAACTTCTCGAGGGCGCGGTGGGGTAGGCTGCCTAACAAGTGGAGGCTACCGATAATTGGTAGCCCTCGGGGACCTGGTGGCAAATTACGCGCCTTTGGGTTGCGGCCGTTTCGATTTTTTAGCCAAAATAATGCTCCAAGGAGGAGGAAGAGAAGAGAAAATGCCAATGGAAACATTTTTTTGGGTTGGCAAATAATCAAACAGATTGAAGGCAATTTGGCAATGTGTGTGTGCAATAAATTGTACGCAAGAGTTCCTCTTTATATAGGAAATGTGTGAGGCTATTTTTCCTAGTTCATTGGATAAGGTTTTTGACGTTTTTAGTCAATATAGACCATTGCGAGTAAGAAGTATGACCCCGTGTGCATGTTCAACCATGGCGGCCGGGCTGCATTAATTTGGAACATTATTCAGATGAGTGGTCGTACATTTACCCTTAAATTTGACCCATAAGTCTTATCCTAATATAAAATCATAAGTCTTATCCTCATATAAGATAAAGAAATATGGTCCCACTTTATTTGTAAAATATAAATAAAATGGGATCATACTCTTTCGTCTTTTTTGCGGGTAGAGCTAGTGGGTAAATTTTGAGAATAAGTCTAGAATTGTCCTATTTAGATATGGGAAGTTCATTTGTAAATCAATAAGGTGCCGACACGTGAGATGAAGAGTATTCTCTCTATCTGCATGTCAACATTTTATTGGTCTACAAATGAATTTACCATGAAATTCATTTCATAGTAATCAGGTCCGGATGTAATCTATCTATCCCATAATTAAAGTAATTTATAGTACAGTTTGTTCGTTATCTATTTTTCAAAAAAACAAAATTAAACAAGATTATGTAACATAGTTTGAAGAGAAAAAAAAAATCTCACAATGATAATTTTACTCGACTTGAATTTTTACTATTGTTAAAATATAAATATAATTTTAATTTTGGGCTAAAGTAAGATTTTATCATTATTTATAATATAATTTTAAAAGCAAACACGTTCGTGTTAGAATCACCTTATCAGGTACTCCCTCCTTTTTATTATATAAGTTGTTTTAGAAGTTTTTTTTTCTTTTCAAAATATAAGTAGTTTTACATATATCTAGGAGAAAAAATCTAATTATTTTATACTTTACTCTTAAAGATTAAGTAATTAAGAGAGAGAGAAATAAGAGTAATTAATTAGTGTATGAATAGTAATGAAATTTCAAATCAATACTAATTGCCTAACATTAGTATTAATGAGATTTCTTAATATGTGTAATTATATCTTAAACGACCTATATAATAGAAAAGAAAAAGTATTAAATTGATACTATTTAAATTTATTTATTTATTATTTATTTTGTAAGGGTGATTTTTGGCCTATAATATTTGTTATTAACATGGGTCAAAAATTAGAGTAACAAATATTTAAGGCGTCATCATAATTAATAAGGAAAATATTGAAGACATGGACAAAAATTAAAATGCGTATTGAATTTGTTGTCTTTCGAAAATATAGGTCAAGGGTCATTGCAACAACTTCGAAGCAGCCTCTGCGGATCACTTGTTTTAAATGCGTAATTGTGAAAAAATTATTAAATATTCTTAGAATACTTATTATGTAATATTTTATATTATTTATATATTATTATTATTTTAATATTTAAAATAAATTATTAAAATATTAAAATAATAATAAATAAATAATATAAAATACTATATGATAAGTGCCTAAAAACACTGAATAATCAGTTATAATTGTGGCGGCTTGATATGCTCCCTTCTTCGTCTTGTCTAAAACAACCATAAGTATCTGACTCCTATCATTCAAACCATCAAGATTAAAAATTTGTTGCATATTACTACTGCCGCCGTCCCCAAAAATGAGCAAAATACAGTTTATATATATATTTAAAAAAAATTAAAAAAATTAAAAAAATTTAAATTTATTCTTATTAGTGACTTCACAAAATTACATAAAATAATGAATACTTTTTTTTATATATTAATGGACTTCACTAAATAATATATTTATCTTTCACTTTATGTACTTTATCTCATTTTTTTTGAGATAAAAAAATTTATACTTTTAGTTATCTTTTTGGAGACTGAGGGAGTAATTTGTTCCTAGCTTTATTTTTTTATTTTTACAGATATTGTATTTTATATTATGTCTATTAAATCAAGTGTTAGATATTGAGATATTTGAAAGGTACGGTATATATAAGTTATTTTGTTAAAGATAAACAAATTTTTGAATATGAGATTTTATGAAATTTCATAATATAAAAACTTATTTTCTTTAAGGTGTTTTAAAAGTCACAAATTCACAATGTTGATATAATCTTTGTAAGAACAATACTTAAGATGTATAAGAGGGTTTTTTTTTTTTATTATTGTAAATACATTTGGAGTAGTATTCCACAATATTATTAGGTTAATGTATTACTACAGGAACACTATTAGTAGATTTATTTTAAAGTTCTAAACCTATTGGCTAAATATAACTTTGTTTGGATTGAAAGATTTGACTCGGTGAAGGACTGGAATAAAAAAAAAAAAGGAATGATTCATTACACTTTAATTGAAATTAGTCATTTTATAATACACTACTTTAATGAATAAAATTCATAAATTTGACAGAAATGAGATGATTTATTCTATTATAATGAAATAATCAAACATAATTTTTTTTATTTTATAAAAATGAATTATTTTATTCTCACTTTTATTTATACAATCCAAACTTAGCATAAGTGGGTAGACACTGATGCTCTATTATTACTAATCAAGATTTTCTAGGATAATTGGTACGAGAATTTTCTGTTTGTGACAGTTCTAGTCATAGTATAAAAGAGCAAAAGCTCAATTTGTAGATATCGTCTACTTTACTAAGACTTTGAGTTATTTTAATTAAGAATAAGTTTAATGTTGTTGTTCACACCTTTCTTAATGCACACGTCTAGAAGTTTTTTGATAAAAGAAATTATTGGAGAAATTTATTTTTTTTCAAAAAATAAGTGTAGATTTTTTATAAATTGCACCATGTTTATTTTTTTTGGACTTATTATTTTGTCAAATTTGGGTTTGATAACAGTCATATGAGGGTATAATTTTATAAGTATTAAGAAGTAATTAGTTATCATCCTTGTGAAGAATTAAAGAGTATTTCATTTGGTTTAAGTAGGAATAATTTAAATTTTAAGCTAAAGTAAGATTTTATCATTATTTATAATATAATTTTAAAAGAAAACACGCTCGTGTTAGAATCATCTTATCAGATATTAAATTGATACTATTATGAGTTTAAAGTTATTTATTTAGTTATTAAGTTTTTAGTTTTTGTAAAGGTAATTTTTGACCTACGATATTTGTTATTAACAAATATTTAAGGCGTAACGTAGATATTGAAGACATAGACAAAAATTAGAGTAATATTTAAGGTAAAAAATTATTAAACTTTAAATATTTAAGGTCAAAAATTAAAATAACAAATATTTAAGACGTCATCATAATTAATGAGAAAAATATTGAAGACATGGACAAAAATTCAAATGCGTATTGAATTTGTTAGTCTTTCGAAAATATAGGTTAAGGATCATAGCAAGTTAGCAACAAGTTAGGCCATTTTTAGCAAGTGAACTATCTCATAAATTATATTTAGTTCATATGATATTAACAGATATTTTTTAGTCTTTAATCCTTTCAGCAGATGGTCTATCTCATAGACTATCACGTGAACTATAATATAAAAAAATTAAAATAATTAAATTTGGATTATCAAGCCCTTGATTATTCTTAAAAATTGTCATTTTATTAATGTATTTTTAATTTTAATTTTATAACGGTGAGAGTAATTATTTTATCTAATAAAATATAATTATATTGCAAAGTATTATTTCTTTTGGAATGAAGGAAGCCTTATTTATATTACAAAGTATTATTTTCTTTTGGAAGGAAACCTTATTTTTTTTAGTTTTATAGAGAATATATTTTGGTAAATGTAATAGAGAAAAATCGCAGTAGCCAAAACTCTTTTACTCCTTTTTCCTAATTTTTCTCTCCTTCATCGAATAAACTATAAACCTTTTCCTAGCCATGTTTGGTTGATCTGTACCGATTTCTCACCAAATCGATAACCGCTTTTCAAATATTTAGATGGATGAGATTTTTGGGGTCAAATTAACACACATTCTTGATTACTTCGTGGTTTATTGCTTTGTATTTTCAAACTCTACCAGGTAATTGAAGTTTATCTCCTATTGTATAACTATACTTTGCGCATATATGCATGCATATATCTATATGTGTTTATATTGTTTTGTTGCTTGGATTTGGTGTAATCTGAGTTCAAAGATCATTCATGTTCAGTCACATCAAATTTATTACTATTGATATTTTTTTTTCTTCTTTCAATTATCATTCCACCCTATCATTTAAATATATTTTAAATTATAGTTCACTAAATTCTAATTTCTTAATATAATCTACCAGTTTTTTCGGAAAAACTCATTGACTAAATTTAGTCTGACTACTGGAGTGAAATATGAATTTTAAACTATATTTAATTTATGATTATTGCTTCTCCGACCTGCTGGAGAAGCTCTTAGAAGCAGCCTCTGTCGATCAAGTGTTTTATATAAAATTTATTTTTGATACTACTGTGAGTTTAAATTTATTTATTTATTATTTTTATTTTTTGTAAGAGAGATTTTTGACCTATGATATTTGTTGTTAACAAATATTTAAGGCATAACATAGATATTGAAGGCAGAGACACAAATTAGAGTAATATTTAAGGTCAAAAATTATTGAACCTAAAATATTTAAAGTCAAAAATTAGAGTAACAAATATTTAAGGCGTCATGTTAATTAATAAGAAAAATATTGAAGACATGGACAAAAATTCAAATGCGTATTGAATTTGTTAGTCTTTCGAAAGGGTGTTTTTATATTTATTCAAAAAAATTATTTATAAATTTTATCTTCATAAAAAATAAAAAAGTATAAACTTCTCTTATTTATAAAATACAAATAAAATAAAGTTATATTTTTTTATTTTTTACAAATAAAATTAACAGATAATTTTTTAAAATAAATTTAAAATTTTTCATTTCGAAAATATAGATTAAGGGTCATAGCAAGTTAGCAACAACTTAGAAGCAGCCTCTGCCGATCACGTGTTTTAATAATCAGCATTCATAATTGTGGATGCTCCCTTCTTTGGCTGTCCGAAACAACCGTAAATATCTGACTCCTTCCATTCAAACCATCAAAATCAATAATTTGTTGCAGATTTCTACTGCCGCCGTCCCCACAAAATGAGTAAAATACATTATATATATATATATATATATATATATATATATATATATATCAAAAAAACAAAAATAAAGAAAAAAGAATAAAAAAATTTAAAATTTATTTTTATTAGCGACTCCACAATATTATATAAAATAATAAGTAATTTTTTTTTTTTTTACTAATGAACTCCACTAAATGATATATTTATTCTTAACTTTATATACTTTATCTTATTTTTTTGAGATTTTTTTTTTACATTTAGTCATCCGTTTAGGACCGAGAGAGTAATTTGTTCCTAACTTTTTTTTTTATTTAATTTATTTTTTTTACAGTTATTGTATTTTATACGAAGTCTATTAAATCAAGTGTTAGATATTGAGATATTTGAAAAGGTACGGCATATATAATTTATTTTGTTAAAGATAAATAAATTTTTGAATATGAGATTTTATGAAATTTCAGAATATAAAAACTTATTTTCTTTCAGGTGCATTTTTTAAAAGTCATTTCAGGTGCATTTTTTAAAAGTCATTATGTTGATATAATCTTAGTAAGAACAATATACGAGAGTTTTTTGTTTGTGACAGTACTTTTTTGGGGAAAGAAAAAAAAGTACCCTCTCTATTTTAAAAGTAGAGATATATTTGTTAATGACTGACTTTTTAAGAAAAAAATTACTTTACAAAATTATCTGTAACATTAACTATAAATATAATGATATAAGTGATATTATTATTATTATTATTATTATTATTATTATTATTATTATTATTATTATTATTATTATTATAATAAAGTAATAATCATAATCATAATAAAATAAAATAAGATATATAAAAACATGAAAGAGTGTTACAGGCTACTTGGCTTCTGATAATCAAAATTGCAAATTAACCTCCTACGCTCCTTCCTATCCAAGGCCAAGGTCTGCGTACTATTCCTATCCTGAATGTCTCTTTGGGCAACTTCATACCTAATGTAAATAAAAAATCAACATAAAAAAGTAAATGTACTCATACACGGACTGAAGTCCCTACACACGGGATTGTGGTTGAACTCGCAGCCACCTCTTAACGCGTGCACCGGGTAAACCATCACGTGCACGTTATGCCCCACCAATTATGTACACCATGTAATCTTATAGTAAATCATGCGTGGGTGGCCCGAAGGAGATAATTGCTTTAGCAAAGTATTGAAGTTAGGACTGATACTTTGCTAGTCACTTGTTGTTAACGTCAAATTTTATACAATTCGTTTAAATTATAAAATAATTAGTAAAATTAAATGTCAAATACAAATAATTCAAAAAAAAGATAATGCAAGAACACAAGAATGTACGTAAAAACCCAATTGAAAAAAAACCACGAGGAAATGAAAGAATTCACTAATATGATAATGGTGTTTATAAATTTCTCTAAGAATAACTGAGAGCTTATTTGCTGAAAAATATTGGTTCTGTGAGTATAGAATAGTAATAATAAAAGTAATAATGTCCCGATAACTGGTACGGCTTCATTCCCGAACCCGTATAATGGTGATTTTTGCCCAACCTCTAGCCTGACCCATTCCAAATTCATGCGTTGGTAAGCATGACTGTATAGCATATCAACAGAAGACCCGTTGTCGATCAGTATTCTCTTCACATCCACGGGTCCCACTTGGGCAGTAATCACCAAGGCTCCTTTGTGCGGTTCCACTGCATCGACTGGATAGTCTTCATCAGAAAACGAGATAACCGTCGCAGGATAGAGTCGTTCTAGCTTAGTTGTTTGTCCTTCCAAGGCCATTACGATCTCCGAAGTGAATCTTCGGTGTTTCCCTACCTGTCTTGTAGGCATACCTCCCGTGATGACATCAATAACTCGCCTTGGCTGATTTGTACATGCCTCCTTCTGATCGTCCCTTTGTGAACGTCCCCCCTGTGGGACCGATCGTCCAGCGACAAAGTGTAATAATCGTCCATTCTGGACGTTCTTCTCAATCAACTCTTTCAAGTCGTGACACCCTTCCGCATCATGTCCTCTCGATTGGTGATAATCACAAAACTGGTTCAAGTATCCCCGATGACCCCTCTTTGTTCGGGGTGGTTCAAAAAGCGACGTGCCTCTAATTTCATCCAATATCTGTACCCGATCAATGTTCAGGGGAGTGTATGTCTTCTGTTCAAATCTAGACTGGACGGGTGGCCTGTTTGCCTGATTATTTTCCCTCGGGCACAACCTATCCAACACGTCTGACTTCCTTTCCTTAGGTTTGTACTGATCGAATCCCTTCTGGTTCTTTGACAACGTCACCATTGCCTCTTCAATTGCAATAAAATTCTCTGCTCGCTCATAAGCATCAGCCAAATCCTTCGGTGGTTTGACCATGATATCCTTCATCAGCTTTTTTGATCTGCCAATGTTCAACCCCGTAGTAAAAAATCCCAACACCTGGGTCATATCCAGGTTAACCACTGCCCCTGCTGCCTCCCTAAATCTCTGCACATATTGGTTCAGAGTTTCATCTCCTATTTGTTTGATTTACATTAGCGATGCTGTTAGCTTCCCCCTCCTTTTATTACTTCCGAACGGGTCATAAAATTTGTCACACAACTTTTTCCATGAATTAATGCTCCTCGATGGCAGATATACAATACATTGCTTCGCTGCCTTCTTTAAAGTGGTGATGAAAATTTTTCACATTCCTGTATCCGAGTCGTTGTAATATCCCATTACTATTTCGTAGAAATTAGTTTGGTCGTAGGGATCTCCAGTACCGTCAAAAGACTCCAATGGTGACAACTTCATCTTCGGGTCGGCCTTCTCCATATTGATTGCCGCTGAGAATGGAGACTTGGTGTTTATGGGCTTAGCTCCCGCTTTAACTTCAGCTAATTGTCGTTCCAGGTCTGCCACCTTCTCATAATTGGGTCATCACTTTTCTGAGGATTAGCCTTATTTTCTGAACTTCTCGGGCTTCGTCTTCCCCGAGCATCGATATCATATTCTGAATTTCTCCTTAGACCCCGAGCTTCCCGATCGTCAGGCTTATACCCTGAATCTCTTCTCGGACACCGAGTTTCCCGATCGTCAGGCTTATACCCTGAACCTCTCCTCGGACTCCGAGTTTGGGCAGGTCGCCCGTGTGGGGATAGGGAACGCCTCCGTCGGTCTGAATAAGTTGACTCCCTATCCCGAGGGGAAGTTGGCCCCCTTCCTACTCTCTTCGAATGTGGTTTTGGTAGGCCATAGCTACCCCGACTCCATATGCCAATTGTGACGTGGGTGGGTCATTCACCCGTCCCCGACCTGCCCTACTCCGAGGTGTCGGTACTCCGGATCCTTGTACTGTGTTATGTGGCTCCTCATACCTTTTTAGCTCCGCTAGTAGAACTGCCCACCCCTCTTGTTGATGTCGAAGAGATTGTAAGGCCCCTTTTGTTACCACAATCCGTTGTCTCTTGATAGACTCCCTTTGATCATGGGAGTCTCTTTCTCCGATAGTATGCTCCCGAACAGAAGATTGTCGGACGGTCCCCTTGTCATGTGCTAGACTAGGGGAATCAGAGGGGAACAACCGTCATCGGACTGAATTAGAGTGTGTCGCCACCGATCCTCCCTTTTGTATGGAAAGACCCAATCTATCCTTGACCGAACCTCTCGCCGTAGGTGTTGATGAACCTGTCCGCTCCACACGATCATCCTTGTACTCCATGATCAGATTGCTCCTATGCCTTGTTTACGCTGTGATTTTCAAAACAGAACCAGAAAGCCCTCATTCCAGCGTCAATGTTAACGTCAAATTTTGTACCGCTCGTTTAAATTACAAAATAACAAGTAAAATTAAACGCTAAACATAAACAATTCAAAATAAAGTGACGCAAGAACACAAGAATGTACGTGAAAACCCAATTGGAAGAAAGCCCAATTGGAAAAATACCACGGGGAAAGGGAAGAATTCACTAATATGATAATGGTGTTTACAAATTTCTCTAAGAATAATTGAGAGCTTATTTGTTGGAAAATACTAGTTCTGTGAGTATAGTATAGTAATACTAGAAGTAATAATGTCCCCTCAACGTCTCCATGCAGCGCCTTATATATAAAAGTGTGCAGTCATCCGAAAGTGATTAGAGTTAAGAGTCCCTTCCCGAGTGAAAATACAGCTCAGCAGTCAATAAATCCAACTCCAATTAAGATTCTTTGCACCATCCAAATAAGGAAATAAAATCCTCTTAAAATAAAGAATCTAATATTCCCATATCCTAAACTGCATATGAACCTACACACCGAATTAAAGGCCCAACCCAATGAATCACTGTGGGCCAGTCCAAATCCGGGCCTAAATGATCTGATCCCAACACTTATCATTAGGCATACTTGTTAGAGTTGATGCCCTAGAGGCTAATTATTTGATGTAATTGTTTAACATTTTTGATATTATATTTGATTAAATAAATGGATTATTTTATTATAATTTCATTTACTGCGTTATATAAATGTTAACATAATAAAAGCCCTTAGAATAATGATACAAATTATATAGCTCTAAGTATGTGACTTGAACATGAGATTATATAATTACAATTAATATCATTGCTCTTAAATGTCCCTAGTCTAGTATCATTGTTAATGGGACAACAATGATGCATTGAGACTAGTATGTGGAATGACTGATGGCCAAATCTCATCGGTCATAAATATATGAGATATTTGAGTCAATGCATAGGTACATGTTAGAGAACAATGTACTAGACTGACCCATCATGAGAATTCTACGTGGAGCATTATGCAAAATGCCAAAAGAAATTCTCATAGTGACAATGATGTAATGATCATCCGACCTGAGATCACTATATTATTACACGAGAGATTATATACTTTGATATCATCAAATGTCACCTTTAATAGGGTGGACAATAAAGGTGATTATTGGGTACATCATGAATCGTGTGAGGATTATGAGTGATCTAGATGTAATTTAACCCTCCTATATATTAGGGGTAATATACATATGCCCCTTGATTGAGTATGACTATGAAATGCATGACCATGCTCAAATATTGATTTGTTTTATATAGTCTACTCATTGATCAAGAAAACTCATATTAAATTATGAAAAATATGACACTTTTCATGCCTCGAGTTTAATCTAGAATGTCAAGGTTAAAATGATTAAATTGCATTGAAACATTGGTCACAAAAAGGTTGCATCGAATCACCGATCTTATTATTATTTGGGTAGCAATGATGCAGTACTAGATGCCGCTCACTGTTTATAATTTTATAATATGATTTTAAAATTATTGTCAACATAATAATAACCTATAGGGTCACACACTAATAACGTATTTAAAAAAGAATTAATTTAAATTGTAAGTATTTAAATATGTCAATATGATTGATAGTATTTAAAATTACGAATTTAAATTAATAGGATAATTTATATATATGTATATTAATTAAATTAGACTTAATTAAGATATAATATATATAAATTCGAATTTTATTTTTCTAATTAAATTTGGTTTTGGTTAATTCCTATTAACTACTATATATATGATATATCAGTAGTCTTAATCACGTAAGGAACAAAAACTAAAATCCTAGCCGCTTTCAGAAAGAGGCTAGAGAGAAAAATAATTCGAAAATTCAGATATTGGTGGCTAGTACCGCGGTTGTTTTTGCTGCAGATCGTGTGACGATTCGCGGAGCGTTCGTGAGGTTGTTGATTTGAACTAGGCAAGATTTATAGACAGTAGATGTAATGGTCATTTCTCCTAATGGGATTTCAACTGATAAGTCAAAGTCCAAATTTTCAGGAGTTAAGTTTAAACGCTGAACACATGCAGGTGAGATAAAAGAATGGGTAGAGCTAGTATCTAACAAAGCGTAGACTTCACGAGAATTTATGAATAGCTTACCGGTCATCACCTCATTCGATTTCTTGATCATCAAGGCTATCATCATCAAATCGAGTCCCGTATACTTCATCCGGATCTTCACATATTTCAACCATGGGAATACTGCTAAATAATTTTCTAACAAACTGTTTCTCGGATTCATCAACTTCATCAGTAGTAACGTACCAATGATTTCCATAAGAATAGTATTTTCGATAGACTGCAGTTTCCATGATAGTAACTAACTTAACCTGAATTCCTCTAAATTGTAACGCCCAAAAGTATAGAAACATCATTTTTAAATAATCTTGAAAATCGTAGCTGGAACACCATGAATCCCAAAGACTTATATGAAAAGTCCATATATTCTGATCCTTTGTTATAGAGCATAACCAGGTAATATGACTCTCCCAATTAGTGAGTAAATTAAAGGCAATAATTTCTGCAAGTTCATTACTTCCTTTAATTGCTTCTAGGAATGGATCTGGAATGTCTGTAGCAGATCTTTCACCCTCATCCTTACTGGATAGAACACGCATAATTTTTGCCTTAGGCAAATGATTCAACTCTGAGTTTGTAGGAAGATTATTCGTCGCTTCTTGATTCGCAGCTACATTTGTTTCGGGCATTTCATTGTTAACTTCATGATTTCCAGATGCCATACTTAACTGTGGTCACAAAATAAATGTTAGTTCAAATAAACTGACTCATCACTTCATGTCTCTATATTCAAATCAACTCATTAGATAATGAAATCTAATTTAGGTAAGACGCACTAGTGACTGATTCTATTCGTCTCTCCCCTCCTAGTTCTACCCCAGATCTCCATTAAAGACCATATCCCTAAGCTCTGATACCAACTGTGACGCCCCCAAATCTGAGCCCACACAGCCCAAACTTGAGTCGTCAAAAGATTACAACAAAATTAATACAACAAAGCACAACGTACAACAATACAGTGTATAATAATACACAACTAAGTCTTCACTATTATTGCCACACTATTTTATAACACGTGAAGACTACGACAGCTATTCCTCGGACTCTCACTCCATCCCCCGGCTAGACCCCGTTACGTTTTCATCTCCTGTTGAAAAACAATGGAACAAAAGAAAGGGTGAGCTCAAATAGCCCAGTAAGAAATATCATGACTAAGATAATGACGAATAAATTATCATTAGTCTTCAACAGTTGAGTTCTGAATACAATAGACTACAAGGTTTATATCAAAAACTGTAGTTAAATTCTTAAACAATGTTCAGATCAATAATAGCAGCGGAATGAGCAATCTATTAGAAGAATAATGCAGACCATAATGTTCACTCACTTCTCTTTTTAGTAAAAATATCATCAACTTTTATCATCTGAAATACCATTAGTCATGATAATAAAAATTCACAGTTCCTGGTCATAATCATTCAAATCAACAGTTCATCTTTGCACTACGGGCCAAAGATATTCAATAAAGCACCAACGGTCATGATTATACCAGATTCAGCCTTTGGTCATAATCATACCAACCAACAGTTCATCTTTGCACTACGCGCCAAAGAGAACATTCACCACGTGCCATAAAAGACACCGAACAGATGTATCGCCTTTAACCTATCATCTGTTCAACAATTATATCACATCTGTGCCCCCGGCCACAGATATTCACAACAGCTTGATTCTTGATGATTAATACAAATAACAGTGATACAAATGATGAACAGAAGAACAGGATAAACAATAAGTATCGGAAGTTTACTTTGTGCAGATTCAAATAATGTCCAAATTGCCAACATGATGTGAAGTGAAATTTAAAAATGATATTCAAGCTCCACAGTTCAGAATAACGATTACAGTTCAATAGAAATGTTCAGAAAATAGGAAGGTTCAGTTGAAATAATGAAATTCAACTATTATGGAACATATAATATTTTCAGGAATTATAGAAGCAATAGTTCCATAATAAGTTTCGATTTTGGTGTATGAAAAAAAATAATATCCCTTACCGTAGCAGGTTTGATTAACAAAATGTGAAGGGAATTAATATCCCTTACCATAGTAAGTTTGAATAATGGAAGATGAAAAAGATGGTATCCCTTATGAGTATAAAGGAAAATGATATCACTTACGAATATGGAATAAAAGTGTCATGTGATAATTCGTGTAGACAAATTATTTCCACACGAGAGAAATAAAAAGGGTTATTCACCAACAGGCGGTAATCCGCGCCGTAAGGTTATTCCCATCAATTTGAATACGAAGAGTTATTCACCAAACAGGCGATAATCCGCACCGTAAGGTTATTCTCAAAGATTAATAAGGAATGAATACAAAAGGTTATTCACCAACAGGCGGTAAACCGCGCCGTAAGGTTATTCCCACAATTTGAATACATGGAAGTAAATGGCACAAGAAAGAAACGATAGTATTTTCGAGAATCAAAGAATGATAATCCCTTCAAGTAAGAAAGAAAATAATATCCATTTATGATGATGCAAAGAATGATACCCCTTACCGTAGTAAGGTAGAATATGAAATAAGATAATATTCCTTACCGTAGTAAATTTAAGAGTGTGAAAAGAATGATATACCTTACCTTAACACGTGACTGGATATTGATTTAAATGAGGTTGATCAACCTATATATTTTTAATATAATTAGTAATTACCACATATAAATTTCAAAGTGTATGATAATTCGTATAATGTGAACTATCAAAATTATATATATTTAACATAATTTTTGTAGTATAATATAACTACTTTAAAATAGTTTTTAAAATAATATTCCAAAATAAATCTTCCAAATAAAGCTTTTAAAAATGAATCTTCTCAAAGAAGAGTCTTCTAAGGGAAGATTTGTGAATACCGTGAAAAATAGGAATTTATGAAATTACTACTCTTTAATAAAAGACTTACTTGAAAAATTCCTGCACTCCTTTTGGCTTTCAAACACTCAAAATAATCTTATTATTCTCAGAGAAAACTCATAAAATTCTTATAGAAAAATTTTATGTTTTAGGTGTGATTTTTCTATTCAGCTGAGCAAGCTATTTATAGGAGAAATAAGGGCACTATGCGCGGTAGGTGAGCACTGGCGTGCTGCACGCCAGTGCTGAAGATTTTCAGCACGCAGCCGCTGGCTGCTTTTCCTTCCTGCACATTTTTGTGCAAAAAAAAATTTCAAGTGGGTCCTACAGGGGCCCACATGTTACTATTCACGTTACTATTTCAAATAGTAAAATTAATAATTTTTTTTTTATTTATTCTTCCTGTGGGTCCAACATATAAAATAATGCTACAACAATAATTCGACAATAATGTAATAAACACGTTACAGATTATTATTAATTTAATAATATAAATTACAGTATATTTGCTACTGTGACAATTATTAGGTTCAATAATTTTAAAAACAGTGCAGCAACAATTATTGACTCAATGATATAAAATACAGTGTAATGATAATTATTGAATCAATAATGCAAAATACTGTGTAATAACAATTATTGAATTGATAACATAAAATATTATGCAGTGACAATTATTGATGAAATGATGCGCAACAGTTACGGTGTCAATTATCAGACCAATAATATGAGACACTGTGCAATACCGTGTGCTGCAGAGAAATACAATAAATTATCGTATGCTACTATTCTTTTATCACCGGTATTTTAACAGTTAACACCGTTGACTATTTTTATATAAAAAGGTTACTTCTGTCGTTTTCTATATCCGACAAATATTCCGTTGTGGGGTCCACCAATAATTAGTTATTTCGGCGCCGTCGTACGGCTCGAATATTCCCCGACACAGCGAATATTGTCCGACAAAATAAAATTTGCACATAACATCCTTAACTTTCAATTTCGTCAATTTAACCACTTACTGTTTCATGAAAAAATATATATGAAGAAAAATTAAATTTTATATTTCATAAAATTCGGGGTCTTACATTCACTGTGTCGAAACCCTAACAATACTAACGCTTGAGCTACACCTTGGGGCTTTATGTCTATATAACACACAAACATAAATATATATTCAAAAATAAAAATATTTGTTGCATATTACTACTACCGCCGTCCCCAAAAATGAGCAAAATACAATTTATATATATATATATTAAAAATATAAAACTAAAGAAAAAAAATAAAAAAATAAAAAAATTTAAAATTTATTGTTATTAGTGACTTCACAAGATTATATAAAATAATTAGTATTTTTATTTTTTATACTAATAGACTCCACTAAATAATATATTTATCTTTAACTTTATGTGCTTTATCTTATTTTTTTGGGGACAAAAAAATTTGTACATTTAGTCATTCGTTTGGGAACCGAGGGAGTAATTTGTTCCTAACTTTATTTTCTTATTACAGATATTGTATTTGATACTAAGTCTATTAAATCAAGTGTTAGATATTGAGATATTTGAAAAGGTACGGTATATATAATTTATTTCGTTAAAGATAAATAAATTTTTGAATATGAGATTTAATGAAATTTCAGAATATAAAAACTTATTTTCTTTCAGGTGCATGTTTTAAAAGTCACTATGTTGACATAATCTTAGTAAGAACAATACATAAGATCATGTATACGAGAATTTTCTGTTTGTGACAGTTCTAGTGAGTAGTCATGGCATTGAAGAGCAAAAGTTCAGTTTGTAGATATCATCAACTTTGCTACGACTTTGAGCTATTTAAACTAAGAATAAGTTTAATGTTTCTCACACCTTTCTCAATGCACACGTCTTGAAGTTTTTTGATAAAAGAAATTATTGGAGAAAAATATTTTTTTTTTCAAAAAATAAGTGTGGAATTTTTATAAATTGCACCATATTTTGTTTTTTTGGACTTATTATTTTGTCAAATTTGGGTTTGATAAAAGTCATATGAGGGTATAATTTTATAAGTATCAAGAAGTAATTAGTTATCATCCTTGTGAAGAATTAAAGAGTATGTCATTTGGTTTAAGTGGGAATAATTTGGTAGTATGTGTAAACATACATCGTTGTACGAATGCATAATTAAAATAGATATAACTGGTAATTTAATGTTTAAATAATTTAGTTTTTAATTAATAATTCTATAAGTTCACATTTGCGTAACCGAAACATGGTAGATAATTAATGTCTTAGATTTTGTGCCATTAAAATCTCTATAGTCTTTCTCCATTGAGCTAGCAAGCTTAATTATGAAATGTTACTATAAACTCTACCATGTTTTTAAGCTAAATCTAGGAATGCAAGTGCTTTTGAAACAATACCATAATTTGAAAATATTAGAATACCAATTCTCCTGGGCACCTTCAGCTTCATGCATAACATGTCGATATTAATTGATTTAACATTCACAACGCTAGCTCAAAATTTAAAATATAAAATTAATTTTAATTTTTTTTAAGTCGATTCAAATTATTATTATTAAACTCGATCAAAATTGGCAACAAAGTCATTTAACTTTAGGCAATATAATTATGAAAATTAAAAATTATTTATAAATTCTTGTTGATTACATATTTTATTTAAAAAAACACAAAATGAATCATATCAGCTTAAATTTAAAAATATTTTATATTTGTTTTAAAAAGTCAAAGTAAATCTTTTATCCATACATGCTAAGAAAGCTAGTAGTATTATACTGTATAATAAAACATACAGGGACCATAAGACCAAACTCAAACCCAATCATAATTACTACCAATTTTTGTGAATTAGCTAGCTGCAGGCGTTAAAAGCTGAAATGCCTCTTTATTGTTTTACTCGTGGAGATAATATAATATATGAAGTGAGTGATCAAATTGTAGGCAATATCTATCTGTTAATAATCTCAGTTAATGCAATGTACGTTGAGCAATGCAAATTTTTACACGGGAACTACAACGCGAGGAATAATAAAGAAAACGTGGTCAACTTTCCTAAAAGTTTTTTCAACCTTGGAGTCTAATCCGATAATGCTGCGGCTGCGGTGGGTCGAGTCGAGTGTTTTATTAGTAGTTTTCAACTTCTCATAGGAGGATAGTGATGAATTTTCACATAAATTTTAATTATTAAATGATAATATTAAAAGTCTTTCTTAATCCATGTGCAAATTTGATAGCAGTAACAATGTAGCTGATGATAGCTGTAACATTGTAGCTTCTGAGAAAGCAAAAGTTGAAGGATAAAATAGTCTTTTCTGTGTTAGTAAATAGGGTAGTTCTGTCTTTTCAATGTTTGTTATTTTCTGTTTTTGATTCTGTGTGTATAAAGCAGATTCTGAGACTTCTTTTGTAAGTGTGATCTTTGATAAATGAAATAAGATTTCTTCATTTCTGTTTCTATCATGGTATCAGAGCGAGGTTACGTTTTGAGGGTTTTCTTGAGCTAATTTTCCATATCCTCATCTAAACTCTTCTCTGTTTCTTGAGTTGTGTAGCTCATTTGAATCATCTCTTCATCCTGGTTATATAGTATCTACTATATATTCAGTTTTCTGCTAATTTTTCTGCTACTGAGATTCAATATTCAATTCTTCATCATGGCTTCATATGCTGCTACAGTCACTGGTTCATTAAATCAAGGAATAGATGTAAATCATCCATACTATCTGCAAAGTTCAGATCATCCAGGTATGGTGTTGGTCACACAATTACTTACAGATCAAAATTATAATATGTGGAAGAGATCGGTTATGATAGCCCTGTCTGCAAAGTACAAATTAGGGATGATTGATGGTACACTTCCAAATTCTGTATATCTTAATCATTGGATCAGGTGCAATTGATATGGTAATTTCCTGGTTGTTAAATTCAGTATCCTCTGACATACGAAATAGCATTGTGTATTTACCAACAGCTAAACTGATGTGGGATGACCTAGCTACCAGATTTTTACAGAGCAATGTTCCTAGACTATTTTATCTGAGGAAAGAAATTTCTATGTGTACACAAGGAACTTCAACTATTACTACCTATTTCACACGATTCAGAACTTTGATTGATGAGTTAGAGAATCTAGATAGTATTCCAAATTGTACATGTGCATCTTGTACTTGTGGAGTGTCACAGAAGATTAACATCTATGAGCAAGGTCTGAAATTAAGTCAGTTCTTAATGGGACTTAATGATATTTTTACTGGAATTAGAGGACAAATTTTGCTTATAAATCCACTGCCATCTCTGAATCAAGCTTATTCAATGTTATTACAAGAAGAACAACAAAGAGATAATAGCAGTAGTACATCTGTTAATGTGGAAAATTCTGCAATGAGTGTAAAACATCAGAACTTTCAGAGAAACATCAAGAATTTTAACAAGAGAAACATGTCAGGTTCTACACCTATGGAATCTGTAAACATGACTTGCACTTTTTGTCATCAAGACAAGCATACCAGAGATAAATGCTTCTATTTGCATGGGTATCCTCCATGGCACAGATTATATGGTCAACCTAAACCAAAATTGAGATCTAAGGCTAATTCCAGTGCTGCTCAAGTTTCAACACAATTGTCTGCTGAAGCTGAAGAACCAATTAAATCTTCTGGTGAGCAGATTTCAGAAGTTAATTCTTCATTTTCTGATGCACAGTGCAAACAGATATTGCAGATGATACAAGCTGGAATGAAGAATATGCATACCCCTCATTTGTCTGGTAATGTCTCAGTTACCTCAGTTTCATCCTCACATGTTATTAATCCTCTTCACTGTTGCTCTTCTACTAATGTGACTTACTGGATTCTAGATTCTGGGGCAACTGACCATATAACCCCATTTTATCAACTTCTTGAGAATCCTGCTCCAGTTAATACTCTTCTGCACTTACCAAATGGAAATTCTTCTCCTGTAACATATACAGGCACTATTACATTGCATCCTCATATCAAACTTCTAAATGTTCTTTGTGTTCCAACTTTTCAGTACAATTTGCTTTCTATTTCTAAGCTAACCACTGATAATCATGCTTCAGTTTTGTTTACCTCAACAAATTGTCTCCTACAGGACCATATTATGAAGAAGGAGATAGAGATTGGTAAATTGACTGATGGTCTTTACAAGTTACATTCTAAGTTCAGTGATGCTTCTTGTTCTTCTAAATTTGAGAGGATGTTATCTCTTACATGTAGTCAACAATTCTGTTCCAACTCTTGTTCTATCTGGCATGCCAGATTAGGTCATGTTCCTTTTTCTGTTCTAAAGCAACTTCCCATACACATTGATTGTAATAAAGACACTCATTGTGATGTCTGTTATCTAGCTAAACAAACTAGACAACCTTTTCCTAGTTCTGCAACTCATAGCAAGTCAAAGTTTGAACTTATTCACTGTGATGTTTGGGGACCATATAGATATCATACTCATGGCAATTGTAATAAGTTTCTGACCATTGTGGATGATTTCACTAGATGTACTTGGGTATTTTTGTTTCATAATAAAGTTCAAGTTCCTACTCTTCTTAAAAACTTCATTGCTTTTGTTCATACTCAGTTTAGCTGTTCTGTTAGAATAGTGAGATCTGATAATGGCACAGAATTTCTTAACAAAGATGTTACATCATATCTGTCTTCTCTTGGTATCTTACATCAAACTAGTTGTGTCTACACTCCTCAACAGAATGGAGTTGTAGAAAGAAAGCATAGGCATCTTCTTGACATAGCAAGAGCCTTGAGATTTCATTCCTGTCTGCCTATTTCATTCTGGGGAGACTGCATTCTAACTGCTACTTATCTCATTAACAGAATTCCCACAAAAGTTCTTCAAGGAAAGTCTCCTTATGAACTTCTATTTGATACTAAAGCCAATTATTCTCATCTCAAAGTCTTTGGATGTTTATGTTTTGCCACTCATATTCCTACTGTTGATAAATTTGATGTTAGATCTTTAAAATGTGTTTTCTTGGGTTATCCTTATGATAAAAAGGGATACAGAGTGATGGATTTGCAATCCAAAAAGTGTTTTGTGACCAGGGATGTTAAATTTGTGGAACACATATTTCCTTTTCAAAAGTTACCTGCTTCATCTTCTAAACATACTCCTGATCATACTCCTCTTTTTCCCTTTATCCCTGATTCCTTTCTATATCAGGATGACTCTCATGCTCCTCTTCCTTCTACCTCTCAAGATTTATCTACCTCTCTTAATTCTGATACTCTTGTTCCATCTATTTCAAAAACTAATCCTTCTATTATACCTTTTACTACTGATTTAGCTTCTTCTTCTAGACCAGTAAGAAGTAAACACATTCCTGCAAAGTTTCATAATTTCACTGGTCTTCCATCATATCTTGTAAATTCTAATAACTGTCAGTCTCAGAATGCTGAAACATCTTGCACTGCTTTTCCTCTGAGCAACTACATTGCATATGATAGACTGTCATCTACATATGTTAAGTACTTAGCAGCTACAGCTATGATACAAGAACCACAAACATACAATCAAGCAGTCAAGGATAACAATTGGTGTAAAGCTATGGTTACAGAAATTACTGCTTTAGAAGACAATCATACTTGGGATCTTGTTGCTCTTCCTCTTAACAAGAAAGTCATTGGGTGCAAATGGTTGTATAAGATCAAGTATAAGCCTGATGGGTCTGTTGATAGATACAAGGCTAGGTTAGTAGCCAAAGGCTTCACTCAAACAGAAGGTTTTGATTACTTTGAAACCTTTGCGCCTGTAGCCAAAATGACTACTGTCAGAGTTTTAATTGTTGTTGCTGCTATTAAAGGATGGTCCTTGACACAAATGGATGTGACTAATGCATTTTTGCATGGTGATCTTGATGAAGAGGTGTATATGGAACTTCCTCCTGGATTTCAATATCTGACTGCTAACACCAAATCTTCTGTAGTATGCAGGCTTAAGAAGTCTTTGTATGGGCTTAAACAAGCACCAAGGCAATGGTTTATCAAGTTCTCCTCAGCCATAAAACATTTTGGATTCTGTCAGTCTTCTAATGATCACAGTCTCTTTACCTATGGTGCTACCTCTGATTTTGTAGCTATTCTTGTATATGTAGATGATATTTTGATTACTGGACCCAATCTTATTCTCATACACCAAGTCAAACAATTTCTTAACTCTCAATTCAAGATTAAAGATTTGGGGTCTCTGAAATATTTTCTTGGTATTGAAGTAGCACGGTCTCCTAAAGGAATTTACGTGAATCAAAGGAAGTATGTGCTGGATATTCTTAAAGACACTGGTTTATCTGGCTCTAAACCATCCAAAATTCCCATGGAACAACATCATAGCTTGTCAGATACTACTGGTGAATTACTTTCTGCTTCAGACATTTCTGTGTATAGGAGACTAGTAGGACGATTGATATACCTAACTATAACCAGACCAGATATAGCTTATTCAGTGCATGTTTTAGCTCAGTATTTGTCACAGCCTACTTCAGTTCATCTTCATGCTGCTCTCAAATTAGTTAGATATCTTAAACAGGCTCCTGGTCTTGGTTTGCTATACTCTGCTGTCATTCCTTCTGCTGGTATTTCTCTTTCAGCTTTTTGTGATTCTGACTGGGGAGGTTGTAAGACTTCAAGACAGTCATTAACTGGTTTTTGTATCTTACTGGGCAAATCTCTTATTTCTTGGAAGAGCAAGAAACAACCTACTGTTTCTAGATCATCAGCAGAGACTGAGTACAGGTCAATGGCAGACACATGTTGTGAACTTACATGGCTACTTTCGTTACTTCAGGACTTTGGTGTTAAGGATCTTACACCTGTTACTCTTTATTGTGACAACAAATCAGCTTTGCATATAGCTTCTAACCCAGTTTTTCATGAGAGAACAAAACATATAGAGATTGATTGTCACATTGTTAGAGAAAAACTTCTTAAAGGAGTTATATCCACTGCTCACTTGCCTTCTTTACATCAACCAGCTGATCTCTTTACTAAAGCTCTATCTTCTGATCAAATTCATATCTTGTCTTCCAAGTTGGGAGTATGTAATTTGTTTCATACTTCCAACTTGAAGGGGGATGACAGCAGTAACAATGTAGCTGATGATAGCTGTAACATTGTAGCTTCTGAGAAAGCAAAAGTTGAAGGATAAAATAGTCTTTTCTGTGTTAGTAAAGAGGGTAGTTCTGTCTTTTCAATGTTTGTTATTTTCTGTTTTTGTTCCTGTGTGTATAAAGCAGATTCTGAGACTTCTTTTGTAAGTGTGATCTTTGATAAATGAAATAAGATTTCTTCATTTCTGTTTCTATCAAAATTAAATCAATTGTTCCTTGTCAAATACTGAGAATGAGTTACTTGGCTCAAAACATGCCATACATGAGAGCAACTTTGTATTAACATTGTCAAATCGATCATTCAATTCTTGAAGTTGACTGTCTATCACTGTATAGAGTAACTCAACCTAAAAATGATGAAAATTGGTAACATTTTCACCCCAACGTGATCTCCCTAAAACCAAAAAGTTATCTTTCATTTTTTGAACGACAATCCCATGCACATTACAAAATTTAGTAGTTTCGATTTTATTACCCGTAATTTATTAATTACAAAGATCAACAAGAAGAAATAACATATTAGCGCTTAATAATAGTCCCAATATAGTATGGGTTACAACTAAACATTTGCTTATAGGCGATATGTAGGCACTGCAAGTAAGTGTTGGACTCTTGCGGATGTAAGTCCAAAATTTTCAGTCATATCCAACATGCTTGGTGACGTCCCACTAGGCAGCTTCCAATCAAAACAATGCACCAACTGAGCCAACACTAGCTCAACAGTGATCAAACCTAATTGCATTCCCGGACACCCTCTTCTGCCAGCACCAAATGGTATAAGTTGAAAATTATCAAGTCCTCGGAGGTCTATACTGCTCCCTTCAAACCTCTCAGGAAAGAATTCTTCAGCATTTTCAGACCAGATATTAGGATCTCGTGCTAGTGCCCAAGTATTTACTATTACTCGTGATTTCTTAGGTATGTGATATCCATCTATGACAGTATCCTTCGTACACTCTCGAGGACCCATTAATGGTGTGACCGGGTGCAACCTTAAACCTTCCTTAATCACCATGTATAGGTAGTTCATCTTTTGCAAATCAGTCTCCTCCACCATTCGATCAACTCCTACAAGTGCATGTATCTCGTCTTGACACTTTTTCATCACCCTCGGATGCCTTATGAGTTCTGTTAAGATCCATTCAATAGAGGTAAATGAAGTATCGATAGCTGCCGCGATTATATCAATCATGATGGCTTTAATGGTTGGTCGATCAATTACTTTTGAAAGCTCATTGTGAGTATCTGAGTAGTTATTATTTTTTAATGATAGCATTTCATCGACGAAGTCCTTATGATGCAGTGAATTTCCATTTCTTGCTTTTTCTTCATGCTCATCGATGAAGGTCTCCAAGATTCTGTCAAGACTCTTGCTAGTATCTTTAATTCTTCGGGTCAATCCCTGATCAAAGGTAATTTTGAGATATTGTAAGAGATCAAAACAGTAATAGCTAACATAACTGAAAATTGAAATGTTAACAATATTGTATAGTAATATTTGAAATCTATTAATTATGTAATAGCTAATTAATTAACTAAGTTGTAACTAGTAGTATGCGACCGGAAATAATGCATGTACAAGATTTTTTATTTTTAAACTTGAATAACCTATATATACATTATGTCAAATAGACTCGAACATATGAAAATGAACAATAAAAACATGTCTTATCACTAAACTATCACCTTTAGTCTATCCATGTACAAGATTACTCATGTATATATCTACGTACTGATTTGAAGTTTGTTAAGTAATTTATACTTATAGAAGATTTGTACCAATTAAATGAGGGATAAATTCAGAAGTTAAAGTTGGCTAAAGATTAAGTATACAACATTTCAACGAAACAAAAACTACATAGAGAACATATATATATATACCTGAAGATCAAGTGGGGCTAGGAAGGGTACAAAGTCAGCAAAATTGAACGTTCCTGCCAAAGTCAAGGTCTCATCCATAATACCCTTGAGATCAAACCTATCATCTTTAGTGCTGCGTCCAAGAAGCATCTTATAAATCATGTTCTCGATCAAATCCGCCACCTTGGCACTAACATCCACCACCACACCACCAGCGGCAGCCTCCTTAAGCTCCTTCACCAACAACCCAACCTCCTCCCTTCTCATCCCTATAAAAGAATTGATTTTTGTTGATGTAAAGAGCTATAACACTACAAATTTCCTAATGTTGCGCCAATGTGGACCATAAGGCGCAAACACCATGCCAATATTGCCATAGGAAATGTACTTCGCGGCTTGGGTATTAGGCCTGCTAGCGAAAACAATGTCATGAGTCTTGAGGAAAAGCTCAGCAGCTTGAGGAGACGAGACGACGATAGTTGGCACGGAGCCTAGCCGCATGGACATGATAGGACCGTACTTTTTAGATAACTTCTCGAGGGCGCGGTGGGGTAGGCTGCCTAACAATTGGAGGCTACCGATAATTGGTAGCCCTCGGGGACCTGGTGGCAGTGGAGGCAAATTACGCGCCTTTGGGTTGCGGCCGTTTCGATTTTTTAGCCAAAATAATGCTCCAAGGAGGAGGAAGAGAAGAGAAAATGCCAATGGAAACATTTTTTTGGGTTGGCAAATAATCAAACAGATTGAAGGCAATTTGGCAATGTGTGTGTGCAATAAATTGTACGCAAGAGTTCCTCTTTATATAGGAAATGTGTGAGGCTATTTTTCCTAGTTCATTGGATAAGGTTTTTGACGTTTTTAGTCAATATAGACCATTGCGAGTAAGAAGTATGACCCCGTGTGCATGTTCAACCATGGCGGCCGGGCTGCATTAATTTGGAACATTATTCAGATGAGTGGTCGTACATTTACCCTTAAATTTGACCCATAAGTCTTATCCTAATATAAAATCATAAGTCTTATCCTCATATAAGATAAAGAAATATGGTCCCACTTTATTTGTAAAATATAAATAAAATGGGATCATACTCTTTCGTCTTTTTTGCGGGTAGAGCTAGTGGGTAAATTTTGAGAATAAGTCTAGAATTGTCCTATTTAGATATGGGAAGTTCATTTGTAAATCAATAAGGTGCCGACACGTGAGATGAAGAGTATTCTCTCTATCTGCATGTCAACATTTTATTGGTCTACAAATGAATTTACCATGAAATTCATTTCATAGTAATCAGGTCCGGATGTAATCTATCTATCCCATAATTAAAGTAATTTATAGTACAGTTTGTTCGTTATCTATTTTTCAAAAAAACAAAATTAAACAAGATTATGTAACATAGTTTGAAGAGAAAAAAAAAATCTCACAATGATAATTTTACTCGACTTGAATTTTTACTATTGTTAAAATATAAATATAATTTTAATTTTGGGCTAAAGTAAGATTTTATCATTATTTATAATATAATTTTAAAAGCAAACACGTTCGTGTTAGAATCACCTTATCAGGTACTCCCTCCTTTTTATTATATAAGTTGTTTTAGAAGTTTTTTTTTCTTTTCAAAATATAAGTAGTTTTACATATATCTAGGAGAAAAAATCTAATTATTTTATACTTTACTCTTAAAGATTAAGTAATTAAGAGAGAGAGAAATAAGAGTAATTAATTAGTGTATGAATAGTAATGAAATTTCAAATCAATACTAATTGCCTAACATTAGTATTAATGAGATTTCTTAATATGTGTAATTATATCTTAAACGACCTATATAATAGAAAAGAAAAAGTATTAAATTGATACTATTTAAATTTATTTATTTATTATTTATTTTGTAAGGGTGATTTTTGGCCTATAATATTTGTTATTAACATGGGTCAAAAATTAGAGTAACAAATATTTAAGGCGTCATCATAATTAATAAGGAAAATATTGAAGACATGGACAAAAATTAAAATGCGTATTGAATTTGTTGTCTTTCGAAAATATAGGTCAAGGGTCATTGCAACAACTTCGAAGCAGCCTCTGCGGATCACTTGTTTTAAATGCGTAATTGTGAAAAAAATATTAAATATTCTTAGAATACTTATTATGTAATATTTTATATTATTTATATATTATTATTTTAATATTTAAAATAAATTATTAAAATAATAATAAATAAATAATATAAAATACTAGCCTAAAAACACTGAATAATCAGTTATAATTGTGGCGGCTTGATATGATGATCCCTTCTTCGTCTTGTCTAAAACAACCATAAGTATCTGACTCCTATCATTCAAACCATCAAGATTAAAAATTTGTTGCATATTACTACTGCCGCCGTCCCCAAAAATGAGCAAAATACAGTTTATATATATATTTAAAAAAAATTAAAAAAATTAAAAAAATTTAAATTTATTCTTATTAGTGACTTCACAAAATTATATAAAATAATGAATACTTTTTTTTATATATTAATGGACTTCACTAAATAATATATTTATCTTTCACTTTATGTACTTTATCTCATTTTTTTTGAGATAAAAAAATTTATACTTTTAGTTATCTTTTTGGAGACTGAGGGAATAATTTGTTCCTAGCTTTATTTTTTTATTTTTACAGATATTGTATTTTATATTATGTCTATTAAATCAAGTGTTAGATATTGAGATATTTGAAAGGTACGGTCTATATAAGTTATTTTGTTAAAGATAAACAAATTTTTGAATATGAGATTTTATGAAATTTCATAATATAAAAACTTATTTTCTTTAAGGTGTTTTAAAAGTCACAAATTCACAATGTTGATATAATCTTTGTAAGAACAATACATAAGATGTATAAGAGGGTTTTTGTGACGACCCCAAATCCGGGTTCCATAATCTCGAGTTTGGTTCTCACTAATCAACACATTACTAACAATTAAATACATACATTGCATTTAAATATCGCGGAATAATACATATTGGTTTTTTTTACAAAAATGTTACAATACCAGAGTCTATTAACCTTAACATAAACAGTTCCTATCATAAGGAATTACAAAAGGTTTAGCAACAGTAAACACAAATTTAAGCATCTAATTAGCATGTATAAACTAACTTAAGCTCTGGCCTTTTCTTTTCCCTTATCTTTCTTTGAGCAGTCAGGATTATCTGAAAAATGGTTCATGATATAGCAAGAATGAGCAACTAGTTTGCTCAGCAAGTTTAGAACAATCATATAGATTTAATATATCATGAATGAATGAGAAATATCATCAATGATTCAACAATAGATATAACAATTGTGAATGAAACAGGATTCAAATTTTAATAAACAGAATATTTGAATCTTAAAATGCTGGGTGGTCACTAAGGACCCTGAACTAACGAGGGTATAATAGAGTTTCCTCTGACCCTTTGAGTTGTTTGGTTTTCAAGGGGATCAGCCTATTCAACCCGCTGTATATGCATTACATTTAGTCACTGGCGCCCAAAGTCGGTTTCCCGACATAAAATCCCCTAATTTAGGGTTGTTCAATTCTCAGACTTAATATAAGAAATCTGCACCCAACAATGGTTTGGATAAGCGTTTAAAAGTATTCAAGTATTGAATTTATAAACGAAATGTCTAGCTGAACTATTAGCTTTTGACATTTTTAATACAGTTCATGAATCAATAACTAATAAGCTTCAAGTGCACTAAGTGCGATTTTATAAACAATATGGATGTGGAATAATTTTAAATAATTAAACCACTTCAAGCTTTGACAATAAATACAAGTATAGAAACTTGTTCAACAATAAATGGGTAGGGTTAGAGAACTTGCCTGTTTGCTCAGCTACAATAATTGTCTAGCTTTAACTAACTTGCTTTGAAAGACCTAACATTAATAAAGTCGGTCTAATAATTAGTACGGCGTATTTGCATAACTATACGCTTAATAATGAACTTATTTACCACATAAGTACTAACACATAAATTACATTAGTCAAAACAATATTATTAACCTTATACACCCTTAATCATTTTAGGTTAATAATTTAATAAGTTAGAAAATATTTTTCTTAAGTGTTGGACACTTATTAAACCCTTAAACAACTTATTACAATTGTTTAATTAAATCATAATTAAATTCAATTTATTTTATTAACTCAATCTCTATTTAATTACCATTTAATATTGATTAAATAGAAATTAATTAATTAACTCTAGTTATTATTTAAAATAAATAATAACTAATTGTACTTACTTATTACTTAATTATAATTAAATAATAAATTAATTATTAACTTAATTTTAACCTTCTTTAATTTAATGTTAATCAACCAATAATTAACTAAGTAATTAACCTTACATATTATTTAATTTAAGGAAATTAAATAATAGTTTACTAATCTTAATCCTCTTTAATTATTATTTAAGGTTAATTAAATAATAATTAATTATTTAATTAATTTTAATTATTATTTAAGGTTAAATAATAATCAAATCGTTCTTATTTATTATTTAAATTAAATAATAAATTATTACTCTAATAACTTAATTTCCATTAATCGTTATTTAATGCTAATTAAATAATAATTAATTACTTAATTATCCTTATTTATTATTTAATAATATTTAAATAATAAATAATTCATTTAAAAATTTTATCTCTCTTTAAGTATTATTTAATAGGCATTAAATAATAATTGCTAATTTATCATCTTTATTTATTATTAACATTTAAAATAATAAATAAATAATAAATTTATTTAACTTAACCATGATTAGCCAACTAGATTAATATTTAAAATATTTAAATATTAAACTTAATGAAAAATATCCTCCCCAAAATTATTTTTGTATTATTATTATTTTTGTTATAAATTTTAAATTAATTTTTAAATATTTAAATTAATTAAAATTAACCCGAATGGCATTTTCGTAATTAAGTTGAAAAACCGGACCGATGGCAGTTTCGTAAATAATCAGAAAACTGATCTGAGTGCAAAATGGTAATTCTGCCAAGAAAAACACGGGGGGGGGGGGGGGGGGGCAGAATTGTAATTTCCGCCAAAATCCTTTACCGCGCATTGCGCGTGCACCACTGCTACGGCTCCAAAACGACACCGTTTTGAGAAGCCGGAAGCGGCTTCCGCGCGTAAGCACGGAGTGATTTCCCGCAGAAGCCAAACGACGTCGTTTGGCTCCGCGTTTTTTTCAGCCAAAAGCCTTCCGCGCATTGCGCGGATTGTTCCTAATTTTTTTCCTTTTAGCAGACAGTGAACAGTGCTCCGGCATACACATTTTAATTAAAAATATACCTTCAATAAATTTTTAACTCTTCAATAAAAATCCAAAAAAATTATCAATCATCTTATATTAATTTATAACATGAAATATTAATTTTTCATGATTTAATATCATTATTTTTTTATAAAAAATTTTACATCACATAAATTACCATAAATCATAACTTTTTGTGTATAACTCCATTTTAAGTGATTCAAACTTTGTTTTTCTCATGATTTAATGTTCTATAATATTAGAATATCAAACCTAAGTTTTATAAAAATATTTTTGGACATAAATTCCAAAACTTGTTTACACACTATTAAATACATATTTTAGCATATAACTATACCAAAATACAAACCAAGCATATTAAACTCAAGCATGACATAAATATTACCACTACACATTAATAACTATATTAACATGTTTATACTAACATGATGATTTATTTAATTTAAAAACAAACTACATTTAAAATAACAATTACCTTATTTTAATGGCTATCTTCCTTTTTCTTCCAAAGTAGGTGATGAGGTTTGAAGACATGAACTAACTTAGGATTTCTTCTTCTTACTTGATCTCTCAAATATTATACTCTCACTTAAAGTTTTCTCTCAACTCTCTCTAGCTCTCTTTTGCTTGAAAAATAAAATGAAGTATATCTCCCATTTCAAGTATACTTGAAATATTACTAGATACACAAATTATATCTATAAGCTAGACCATCATATGCTAGCTATTGGATACTTACACAAGCAAGTTAGTCCATACATAGTTGGTGAAAAGAGGGATGGTGCCCATGTACAAAAATAAAATAAAACAAGCAACCATAATAAAATGAAAAATAAAAGAAAATAAAACACAACTCATTTTCTCTCTCCTCCTTCACTTGGTCGGCTGACTTGTTCTCCTTGTCCCAAAATTGAGTCACTTTTCACTTTTAAATAAATAATAGTTTAATTAAGTATTTTTCAAGTGGGCCAATCATTGGGCTTTAATTTAAAATACCAATTGGGCTTCTATTAAATTGTTTGGGCTACTAAATTGTCAAATTTTATTATTCTCCACTTGGGCTACTAATTGACCCATGTTGGGCTAATTTAATAATTTACACATTAATTATTCAATCCATGATTAAATAAATAATTAAATTGAATAAATAATTAAATATTCTAACCCATAAGTATTAAATTACTAAATGGACTAATAAATATTATTATTAATATTTCACATTATTTACATTAATTAATAATCATATTAATTAATTTATTATATTTAATTAACTCATTATATTCAATTTAATTGAATATTTAATTAATAGGAAACTTATCAATTATTTTGATATTAAAATTTTAGGGTTTGTTCACTAATTTAATAACATATTAGTGACCTCCTTTAATTAATTTTAGTAATTAATTACATAATTATTTAATCACATAATTAATTAATCACATAAAAAGATTTAAATAATCTCGTAAAACTAACTCGTTGGAAATTAAATTAATATTTTAATTAATAAAGATGTGGAAATTCTACGACATTACAATTTTTTTTTTTATTATTGTAAATACATTTGGAGTAGTATTCCACAATATTATTAGGTTAATGTATTACTACAGGAACACTATTAGTAGATTTATTTTAAAGTTCTAAACCTATTGGCTAAATATAACTTTGTTTGGATTGAAAGATTTGACTCGGTGAAGGACTGGAATAAAAAAAAAAAGGAATGATTCATTACACTTTAATTGAAATTAGTCATTTTATAATACACTCTTTTAATGAATAAAATTCATAAATTTGACAGAAATGAGATGATTTATTCTATTCTAATGAAATAATCAAACATAATTTTTTTTTATTTTATAAAAATGAATTATTTTATTCTCACTTTTATTTATACAATCCAAACTTAGCATAAGTGGGTAGACACTGATGCTCTATTATTACTAATCAAGATTTTCTAGGATAATTGGTACGAGAATTTTCTGTTTGTGACAGTTCTAGTCATAGTATAAGAGAGCAAAAGCTCAATTTGTAGATATCATCTACTTTACTAAGACTTTGAGTTATTTTAATTAAGAATAAGTTTAATGTTGTTCACACCTTTCTTAATGCACACGTCTAGAAGTTTTTTGATAAAAGAAATTATTGGAGAAATTTATTTTTTTTCAAAAAATAAGTGTAGATTTTTTATAAATTGCACCATGTTTATTTTTTTTGGACTTATTATTTTGTCAAATTTGGGTTTGATAACAGTCATATGAGGGTATAATTTTATAAGTATTAAGAAGTAATTAGTTATCATCCTTGTGAAGAATTAAAGAGTATTTCATTTGGTTTAAGTAGGAATAATTTAAATTTTAAGCTAAAGTAAGATTTTATCATTATTTATAATATAATTTTAAAAGAAAACACGCTCGTGTTAGAATCATCTTATCAGATATTAAATTGATACTATTACGAGTTTAAAGTTATTTATTTAGTTATTAAGTTTTTAGTTTTTGTAAAGGTAATTTTTGACCTATGATATTTGTTATTAACAAATATTTAAGGCGTAACGTAGATATTGAAGACAGAGACAAAAATTAGAGTAATATTTAAGGTAAAAAATTATTAAACTTTAAATATTTAAGGTCAAAAATTAAAATAACAAATATTTAAGACGTCATCATAATTAATGAGAAAAATATTGAAGACATGGACAAAAATTCAAATGCGTATTGAATTTGTTAGTCTTTCGAAAATATAGGTTAAGGATCATAGCAAGTTAGCAACAAGTTAGGCCATTTTTAGCAAGTTAACTATCTCATAAATTATATTTAGTTCATATGATATTAACAGATATTTTTTAGTCTTTAATCCTTTCAGCAGATGGTCTATCTCATAGACTATCACGTGAACTATAATATAAAAAAATTAAAATAATTAAATTTGGATTATCAAGCCCTTGATTATTCTTAAAAATTGTCATTTTATTAATGTATTTTTAATTTTAATTTTATAACGGTGAGAGTAATTATTTTATCTAATAAAATATAATTATATTACAAAGTATTATTTCTTTTGGAATGAAGGAAGCCTTATTTATATTACAAAGTATTATTTTCTTTTGGAAGGAAACCTTATTTTTATTTAGTTTTATAGAGAATATATTTTGGTAAATGTAATAGACAAAAATCGCAGTAGCCCAAAACTCTTTTACTCCTTTTTCCTAATTTTTCTCTCCTTCATCGAATAAACTATAAACCTTTTCCTAGCCATGTTTGGTTGATCTGTACCGATTTCTCACCAAATCGATAACCACTTTTCAAATATTTAGATGGATGAGATTTTTGGGGTCAAATTAACACACATTCTTGATTACTTCGTGGTTTATTGCTTTGTATTTTCAAACTCTACCAGGTAATTGAAGTTTATCTCCTATTGTATAACTATACATTGCGCATATATGCATGCATATATCTATATGTGTTTATATTGTTTTGCTGCTTGGATTTGGTGTAATCTAAGTTCAAAGATCATTCATGTTCAGTCACATCAAATTTATTACTATTGATATTTTTTTTTCTTCTTTCAATTATCATTCCACCCTATCATTTAAATATATTTTAAATTATAGTTCACTAAATTCTAATTCCTTAATATAATCCAGGGCCGGCCCAACCTTAGAAAATAAAAAGCCTACGCTTTAGGCCCCATTTTAAAAAAGGCCTCAAATTTTTTAACATCATAAATAATTCATATAAAAAGGTCTAATAAAAATATAAGCTAAATAATTTTTTAGGGCCCATAATCCAATTCAAATATTAAATAAGTAAAAAAAAAAATAACAGTATAAAAAAAGCCTCATTTAAATAAAAATTATTAATACTCCCTCCGTCCCAAAATAAAAGTTCTCCATTGATTTTTGTAATCAAATTGACCATTTTTAAAATTAACAATTAAACATATATATTTAGATTTTTAAAAAAGTAAACATTGAGATTAGTACTAAATTTTATATAATTTATAATATTTATAGGCTTTTTATATATATATTAAATAATAATAAGATATATTTATTTGAAAAATGATTAATTTGACCATAAAAGTCAATATAAGATGTACCAAACATAGAAGGCCTCGTTAAAAATATCGCTTTAGCATTATAAAAAAAAAATATCGCTTTAGGCCTCATATTGTCTTGAGCCACCCCTGATATAATCTACCAGTTTTTTCGGAAAAACTCATTGACTAAATTTAGTCTGACTACTGGAGTGAAATATGAATTCTAAACTATATTTAATTTATGATTATTGCTTCTCCGACCTGCTGGAGAAGCTCTTAGAAGCAGCCTCTGTCGATCAAGTGTTTTATATAAAATTTATTTTTGATACTATTGTGAGTTTAAATTTATTTATTTATTATTTTATTATTTTTATTTTTTGTAAGAGAGATTTTTGACCTATGATATTTGTTGTTAACAAATATTTAAGGCATAACATAGATATTGAAGACAGAGACACAAATTAGAGTAATATTTAAGGTCAAAAATTATTGAACCTAAAATATTTAAAGTCAAAAATTAGAGTAACAAATATTTAAGGCGTCATGTTAATTAATAAGAAAAATATTGAAGACATGGACAAAAATTCAAATGCGTGTTGAATTTGTTAGTCTTTCGAAAGGGTGTTTTTATATTTATTCAAAAAAATTATTTATAAATTTTATCTTCATATAAAATAAAAAAGTATAAACTTCTCTTATTTATAAAATACAAATAAAATAAAGTTATATTTTTTTATTTTTTACAAATAAAATTAACAGATAATTTTTTAAAATAAATTTAAAATTTTTCATTTCGAAAATATAGATTAAGGGTCATAGCAAGTTAGCAACAACTTAGAAGCAGCCTCTGCCGATCACGTGTTTTAATAATCAGCATACATAATTGTGGATGCTCCCTTCTTTGGCTGTCCGAAACAACCGTAAATATCTGACTCCTTCCATTCAAACCAGCAAAATCAATAATTTGTTGCAGATTTCTACTGCCGCCGTCCCCACAAAATGAGTAAAATACATTATATATATATATATATCAAAAAAAAAAAAAAAAAAAGAATAAAAAAATTTAAAATTTATTTTTATTAGCGACTCCACAATATTATATAAAATAATAAGTAATTTTATTTTTTTTTACTAATGAACTCCACTAAATGATATATTTATTCTTAACTTTATATACTTTATCTTATTTTTTTGAGATTTTTTTTTTACATTTAGTCATCCGTTTAGGGCCGAGAGAGTAATTTGTTCCTAATTTCTTTTTTTTACAGTTATTGTATTTTATACGAAGTCTATTAAATCAAGTGTTAGATATTGAGATATTTGAAAAGGTACGGCATATATAATTTATTTTGTTAAAGATAAATAAATTTTTGAATATGAGATTTTATGAAATTTCAGAATATAAAAACTTATTTTCTTTCAGGTGCATTTTTTAAAAGTCATTTCAGGTGCATTTTTTAAAAGTCATTATGTTGATATAATCTTAGTAAGAACAATATACGAGAGTTTTTTGTTTGTGACAGTACTTTTTTGGGGAAAGAAAAAAAAGTACCCTCTCTATTTTAAAAGTAGAGATATATTTGTTAATGACTGACTTTTTAAGAAAAAAATTACTTTACAAAATTATCTGTAACATTAACTATAAATATAATGATATAAGTGATATTATTATTATTATTATTATTATTATTATTATTATTATTATTATTATTATTATTATTATAATAATAAAGTAATAATCATAATCATAATAAAATAAAATAAGATATATAAAAACATGAAAGAGTGTTACAGGCTACTTGGCTTCTGATAATCAAAATTGCAAATTAACCTCCTACGCTCCTTCCTATCCAAGGCCAAGGTCTGCGTACTATTCCTATCCTGAATGTCTCTTTGGGCAACTTCATACCTAATGTAAATAAAAAATCAACATAAAAAAGTAAATGTACTCATACACGGACTGAAGTCCCTACACACGGGATTGTGGTTGAACTCGCAGCCACCTCTTAACGCGTGCACCGGGTAAACCATCACGTGCACGTTATGCCCCACCAATTATGTACACCATGTAATCTTATAGTAAATCATGTGTGGGTGGCCCGAAGGAGATAATTGCTTTAGCAAAGTATTGAAGTTAGGACTGATACTTTGCTAGTCACTTGTTGTTAACGTCAAATTTTATACAATTCGTTTAAATTATAAAATAATTAGTAAAATTAAATGTCAAATACAAATAATTCAAAAAAAAGATAATGCAAGAACACAAGAATGTACGTAAAAACCCAATTGAAAAAAAACCACGAGGAAATGAAAGAATTCACTAATATGATAATGGTGTTTATAAATTTCTCTAAGAATAACTGAGAGCTTATTTGCTGAAAAATATTGGTTATGTGAGTATAGAATAGTAATAATAAAAGTAATAATGTCCCGATAACTGGTACGGCTTCATTCCCGAACCCGTATAATGGTGATTCTTGCCCAACCTCCAGCCTGACCCATTCCAAATTCATGCGTTGGTAAGCATGACTGTATAGCATATCAACAGAAGACCCGTTGTCGATCAGTATTCTCTTCACATCCACGGGTCCCACTTGGGCAGTAATCACCAAGGCTCCTTTGTGCGGTTCCACTGCATCGACTGGATAGTCTTCATCAGAAAACGAGATAACCGTCGCAGGATAGAGTCGTTCTAGCTTAGCCGTTTGTCCTTCCAAGGCCATTACGATCTCCGAAGTGAATCTTCGGTGTTTCCCTACCTGTCTTGTAGGCATACCTCCCGTGATGACATCAATAACTCGCCTTGGCTGATTTGTACATGTCTCCTTCTGATCGTCCCTTTGTGAACGTCCCCCCTGTGGGACCGATCGTCCAGCGACAAAGTGTAATAATCATCCGTTCTGGACATTCTTCTCAATCAACTCTTTCAAGTCGTGACACCCTTCCGCATCATGTCCTCTCGATTGGTGATAATCACAAAACTGGTTCAAGTATCCCCGATAACCCCTCTTTGTTCGGGGTGGTTCAAAAAGCGACGTGCCTCTAATTTCATCCAATATTTGTACCCGATCAATGTTCAGGGGAGTGTATGTCTTCTGTTCAAATCTAGACTAGACGGGTGGCCTGTTTGCCTGATTATTTTCCCTCGGGCGCAGCCTATCCAGCACGTCTGACTTCCTTTCCTTAGGTTTGTACTAATCGAATCCCTTCTGGTTCTTTGACAACGTCACCATTGCCTCTTCAATTGCAATAAAATTCTCTGCTCGCTCATAAGCATCAGCCAAATCCTTCGGTGGTTTGACCATGATATCCTTCATCAGCTTTTTTGATCTGCCAATGTTCAACCCCGTAGTAAAAAATCCCAACACCTGGGTCATATCCAGGTTAATCACTGCCCCTGCTGCCTCCCTAAATCTCTGCACATATTGGTTCAGAGTTTCATCTCCTCTTTGTTTGATTTACATTAGCGATGCTGTTAGCTTCCCCCTCCTTTTATTACTTCCGAACGGGTCATAAAATTTGTCACACAACTTTTTCCATGAATTAATGCTCCTCGATGGCAGATACAATACATTGCTTCGCTGCCTTCTTTAAAGTGGTGATGAAAATTTTTAACATTCCTGTATCCGAGTCGTTGTAATATCCCATTACTATTTCGTAGAAATTAGTTTGGTCGTAGGGATCTCCAGTACCGTCAAAAGACTCCAATGGTGACAACTTCATCTTCGGGTCGGCCTTCTCCATATTGATTGCCGCTGAGAATGGAGACTTGGTGTTTATGGGCTTAGCTCCCGCTTTAACTTCAGCTAATTGTCGTTCCAGGTCTGCCACCTTCTCATAATTGGGTCATCAATTTTCTGAGGATTAGCCTTATTTTCTGAACTTCTCGGGCTTCGTCTTCCCCGAGCATCGATATCATATTCTGAATTTCTCCTTAGACCCCGAGCTTCCCGATCGTCAGGCTTATACCCTGAATCTCTTCTCGGACACCGAGTTTCCCGATCGTCAAGCTTATACCCTGAACCTCTCCTCGGACTCCGAGTTTGGGCAGGTCGCCCGTGTGGGGATAGGGAATGCCTCCGTCGGTCTGAATAAGTTGACTCCCTATCCCGAGGGGAAGTTGGCCCCCTTCCTACTCTCTTCGAATGTGGTTTTGGTAGGCCATAGCTACCCCGACTCCATATGCCAATTGTGACGTGGGTGGGTCATTCACCCGTCCCCGACCTGCCCTACTCCGAGGTGTCGGTACTCCGGATCCTTGTACTGTGTTATGTGGCTCCTCATACCTTTTTAGCTCCGCCAGTAGAACTGCCCACCCCTCTTGTTGATGTCGAAGAAATTGTAAGGCCCCTTTTGCTACCACAATCCGTTGTCTCTTGATAGACTCCCTTTGATCATGGGAGTCTCTTTCTCCGATAGTATGCTCCCGAACAGAAGATTGTCGGACGGTCCCCTTGTCATGTGCTAGACTAGGGGAATCAGAGGGGAACAACCGTCGTCGAACTGAATTAGAGTGTGTCGCCACCGATCCTCCCTTTTGTATGGAAAGACCCAATCTATCCTTGACCGAACCTCTCGCCGTAGGTGTTGATGAACATGTCCGCTCCACACGATCATCCTTGTACTCCATGATCAGATTGCTCCTATGCCTTGTTTACGCTGTGATTTTCAAAACAGAACCAGAAAGCCCTCATTCCAGCGTCAATGTTAACGTCAAATTTTGTACCGCTCGTTTAAATCACAAAATAACAAGTAAAATTAAACGCTAAACACAAACAATTCAAAATAAAGTAACGCAAGAACACAAGAATGTACGTGAAAACCCAATTGGAAAAATACCACGGGGAAAGGGAAGAATTCACTAATATGATAATGGTGTTTACAAATTTCTCTAAGAATAATTGAGAGCTTATTTGTTGGAAAATACTAGTTCTGTGAGTATAGTATAGTAATAATAGAAGTAATAATGTCCCCTCAACGTCTCCATGCAGCGCCTTATATATAAAAGTGTACAGTCATCCGAAAGTGATTAGAGTTAAGAGTCTCTTCCCGAGTGAAAATACAGCTCAGCAGTCAATAAATCCAACTCCAATTAAGATTCTTTGCACCATCCAAATAAGGAAATAAAATCCTCTTAAAATAAAGAATCTAATATTCCCATATCCTAAACTGCATAGGAACCTACACACCGAATTAAAGGCCCAACCCAATGAATCACTGTGGGCCAGTCCAAATCCGAGCCTAAATGATCTGATCCCAACACTTATCATTAGGCATACTTGTTAGAGTTGATGCCCTAGAGGCTAATTATTTGATGTAATTGTTTAACATTTTTGATATTATATTTGATTAAATAAATGGATTATTTTATTATAATTTCATTTACTGCGTTATATAAATGTTAACATAATAAAAGCCCTTAGAATAATGATACGAATTATATAGCTTTAAGTATGTGACTTGAACATGAGATTATATAATTACAATTAGTATCATTGCTCTTAAATGTCCCTAGTCGAGTATCATTGTTAATGGGACAACAATGATGCATTGAGACTAGTATGTGGATTGACTGATGGCGAAATCTCATCGGTCATAAATATATGAGATATTTGAGTCAATACATAGGTACATGTAAGAGAACAATGTACTAGTGTAATGACCACGAATTTCATTAGTCATTGTAAATATACTTAATAAATATTTAGCAATGAATTTAAATTTTTCTCATTAATTAATTGTGTATTAGATAATTAAATAAATGTACTTATGTGCCTGTATATTTATTTAAAAGAATTAAAGCAAAGTGTATAATTAATTAAAGCAAATCTAATTGGATTATATTTTATATCCAAATAAATTGATAAACTAGGTTAAAGATATTAACCTAGTAGCCCATGTAATTAATTTAATTACTAGCCCATGTAATTAATTAAACAAGCCCAATGCTTGATTTAATTAAATGTAGCATAGTTATTTAAATGCTAGCCCAATGTGTTAATTAAATTGAGCCCAAACCAATTCAATGGATGAACCCAATATATTAATTTCCTAAGTCCAACATGGAGCCCAATAGGAAGTCAAAATTGGTCAACAATTGAAACCATGTATAGATATATATATATATATATATATATATATATATATATATATGTGTGTGTATAATTGAACATTTAAGCAATAAAAACAAAAGGAAAAATGGCCAATAAAGGGCCATTTGGCCGGCCAATGTGGGGCCCCTTGGGGGTGGCTTGTGAGCTTCATGTTGCTTCAAAATCAAGCCATGTCATAAGTTGCTCAACCACTCTAGTCAATCACCTAGTCAATCAACTAGTCAATCCATGAAATAGTAAGCTAGTTTAGCACTTAATTTGACCAACATGGGAGAATTAGTGAGTTAATGCTAGATTAGTGGTTGGCTATAAATAAGAGACTCCACATTGGGTCTAAGGTTGTTAGTTCATTTGCTAGACTTTTCTAGAGAAAAGAGAGAGAACCTTTGTGAGCTAAAGAGAGAATACACACAAGTGTTGAGTGAAAAAGCTAAGGAAGATCTTGGTGGATGTCCTCAAGCTTCATAACTTACTTTGGTAGGAGGAGAAGGAGAGCAAGCAAATCACTAAGGTTTAAAAGTTCTCTAAAAACCTTCTCATTTCATTTTTGTAGTCTAGAAAGCTTTTGATCGGTTAAAATCTATTTTTAACCGATCAAAACTCGTTTTGACGATCTAGATGTATTTAACTATTTAATATATGTATATTCATAGATCTATGTGTTTATAACATGATTTGGTAGGTTAGAAATGCATAGAAGCTAAAGAAATATGTGTAACACAATTTTACCGGTAAATCCTAACCATGCATGCTATGTTTGATGTTGTATTTTGAAATGTAGAAATCCAAAATTGGATTTTTATGGCTAGAAAGCTAGATCTATGAGTTTTAAAGATAAAACCTTTTGGAAGTTTTCAAAAATAATGAATAACAAAGAAGTTATAACTTTTATCAAAAAGGATGTCGTTTTTCAACCCTATGTGGTTCGATCCGTAAATTTCGTGTAAAACGTTTTCAAAAAGACGATCGAACCATGAAATATTGTAAAACATTAAGTTAGGAACACATCAACACTGATTTGGTGTGATTTGGATGTGTAGATTTCATTTAATCAAGGTTTGATCAAAGGGTATCAAAACTGTCAAGAAATCAAAATTAGGGTTTGCATTCTGTGAGTCAGCGCCGGGGCGCAGTGTGTAGAACAAAACACTGCGCCGGGGCGCAGTACACTGTTTTGGAAAAAAAATATATACCCGAACCGGGTCGGGTCGGGCCGGGTCAACCGGGTCGGGTCTGGTTCGGGTCAGAAAATGAAAAATGTTCCAGAAACCATTTTAGTATTTTTGGACTTAATAAATATATTTTTAAATATATATATATAATTGATTTATTGATTTAAAGGTGTATAAATATTATTATTGAAATAATAATATAATAAAGGTAATAAAATATTATTAAATAAATAATAATATTAGAAGATTATTAAAATATTATTAAGTGTATAATAATATTATAAAGTCAATAAAATATTATTAAATGATTAATAATATTAGATAATCAATAAAGTATTATTAAAGGAATAATAATATTAGATATATATTAAAATATTATTAAATAATTAATAATATTAAATAATTAATAAAATATTATTAAACGATTAATAATATTAGATACTTAATAAAATATTATTAAATGATTAATAATATTAGATAATTAGTAAAATATTATTAAATGATTAATAATATTAGAAACTTAATAAAATATTATTAAATGATTAATAATATTAGATAATTAATAAAATATTATTAAATGATTAATAATATTAGAAACTTAATAAAATATTATTAAATGATTAATAATATTAGATAATTAATAAAATATTATTAAATGATTAATAATATTAGATACTTAATAAAATATTATTAAATGATTAATAATATTAGAAACTTAATAAAATATTATTAAATGATTAATAATATTAGATAATTAATAAAATATTATTAAATGATTAATAATATTAGAAACTTAATAAAATATTATTAAATGATTAATAATATTAGGTAACGAATAAAATATTATTAAATGATTAATAATATTAGATACTCAATAAGGTATTATTAAATGATTAATAATATTAGATATTTATTTTGAACTATATTAAACATGTAATATAAGTTCTTTGTGTTTGAAATATTATCAAATAATGATAATATTTCCTAAGTGTTTAATTACCCATAATTAATCAATTATGTGGATTCGTAAGGTTTATAAAGGTCATTATACTTACAAGTATATGATACTAATTTAAGATCAAATTGATTTAATTGTTAGGTCCGTTCAAGGATTGTTAGATTAATTTGATTAGCAGTAGACGACGCACGAGGCAAGTTTTCTAACTTTAACTTGTAATTCTTATTGCAAGTCTTCTACCCTTAACTTGTACTTATTGTTGCAATTATTATTCAACCATATTTACATTTCAACTATTGTTGAGCAAGTATTCTACACTCGTAGATATTTGACAGACCTTTAAGTGAATTAATTATCAAAAATTACTTCACATCGCTATTGATTATTGTATTCGCACATCGTGCTTTGCAAACTGTTTAAGAATGTCTAAGCTAATTGTTTCGGCTAGACAAATGCATGTTAAATTCATTTAATTGAATATTATAAAAGCTTATCCAAACCATTGGCTGGTGCGGATTCTTACAGTAAGACTGAGATAGAACAACCCTAGTTAAAGGGGATTTTTATTTGTCGGAGACCCGACAGCGCGCAAGAAAACTAAATGTGATGCATATACATAGGACATGAGAGGACTGATCCCCTCAAGTGTCCCGTTATTTTTAACAAGGAGTCAGACATTGTATGTCTGTTTTACCTTAGTAGCAGTTCAAGGTCCTTAAAGACCACTCAGCAGTAAAGAGTCAATTCCTTCTTTTATTGAACATTGATTCTTGTTACCTTTCACAATTGCTATTGTTGAAACCTTGAAGTTATTTCCCTTCATCATGATATATCGTATGATTGTTGTTTATAACTTGCTGAGCCATTTAGTTGCTCATTCTTGCTATATCATGACTATATTTCAGCCATTCCCGAAAGCTCTAAATCGGACAAAGGCAAAGGGAAAGCGAATGCTTAGTTTTAAGTAATTGCATGCTAGTTTAATTTACTGTTATGTAATTACTGTTGTAAATCTTTTGTATTTCCCTCAAGATATGTAATGATAAGATTAAGGTAATAGACCTTGGGAAGTGTAGCCTTTTGATTAAGGAACCTTTTGTATTATTCCGCGAAGTTGAATACAATTTATGTATTTCATTATTGTTTAGTATTGTACAGTGAGAACCAAACCCGAGGTTAAAGAACCCGGATTTGGGGTCGTCACAACTAGACTGACTCATCATGAGAATTCTACGTGGAGCATTGTGCAAAGTGCCATAAGAAATTCTCATAGTGACAATGATGTAATGATCCTCTGACCTGATATCACTGTATTATTACACGAGATATTATATACTTTGATATCATCAAATGTCACCTTTAATAGGGTGGACAATAAAGGTGATTATTGGGTACATCATGAATCGTGTGAGGAATATGAGTGATCTAGATGCAATTTAACCCTCCTATATATTAGGGGTGATATACATATGCCTCTTGATTGAGTAGAACTATGAAATGCATGACCATGCTCAAATATTGATTTGTTTTATATAGTCTACTCATTGATCAAGAAAACTCAGATTAAATTATGAAAAATATAACACTTTCCATGCCTCGAATTTAATCTAGAATGTCAAGGTTAAAATGATTAAATTGCATTGAAACATTGGTCACAAAAAGGTTGCATCGAATCACCGATCTTATTATTATTTGGGTAGCAGTGATGCAGTACTAGATGCCGCTCACTGTTTATAATTTTATAATATGATTTTAAAATTATTGCCAACATAATAATAACCTATAGGGTCACACACTAAAAACGTATTTAAAAAAGAATTAATTTAAATTGTAAGTATTTAAATATGTCAATATGATTGATAGTATTTAAAATTACGAATTTAAATTAATAGGATAATTTATATATATGTATATTAATTAAGTTAGACTTAATTAAGATATAATATATATAAATTCGAATTTTATTTTTCTAATTAAATTTGGTTTTGGTTAATTCCTATTAACTACTATATATATGATATATCAGTAGTCTTAATCACGTAAGAAACAAAAACTAAAATCCTAGCCGCTTTCAGAAAGAGGCTAGAGAGAAAAATAATTCGAAAATTCAGATCTTGGTGGCTAGTACCGCGGTTGTTTTTGCTGCAGATCGTGTGACGATTCGCGGAGCGTTCGTGTGGATACCGTAGAGACGCAGTCGCTAGATTGCGTTGAAGATTCGAAGCCGTTCCAGAATTCCATCGTCTCCTGTCCATCTCGGATAATCGGTAAAATAATCTAAACCTCTGCTTAATCTGTTTTTGCATGAATCCTGTCTTAGGGTTTCGGTAAATTTTTTAAATTTCGCTGCTTTCACTGTGTCGAAACCCTAACAATACTAACGCTTGAGCTACACCTTGGGGCTTTATGTCTATATAACACACAAACATAAATATATATTCAAAAATAAAAATATTTGTTGCATATTACTACTACCGCCGTCCCCAAAAATGAGCAAAATACAATTTATATATATATATATATATATATATATATATATATTAAAAATATAAAACTAAAGAAAAAAAATAAAAAAATAAAAAAATTTAAAATTTATTGTTATTAGTGACTTCACAAGATGATATAAAATAATTAGTATTTTTATTTTTTATACTAATAGACTCCACTAAATAATATATTTATCTTTAACTTTATGTGCTTTATCTTATTTTTTTGGGGACAAAAAAATTTGTACATTTAGTCATTCGTTTGGGAACCGAGGGAGTAATTTGTTCCTAACTTTATTTTCTTATTACAGATATTGTATTTGATACTAAGTCTATTAAATCAAGTGTTAGATATTGAGATATTTGAAAAGGTACGGTATATATAATTTATTTCGTTAAAGATAAATAAATTTTTGAATATGAGATTTAATGAAATTTCAGAATATAAAAACTTATTTTCTTTCAGGTGCATGTTTTAAAAGTCACTATGTTGACATAATCTTAGTAAGAACAATACATAAGATCATGTATACGAGAATTTTCTGTTTGTGACAGTTCTAGTGAGTAGTCATGGCATTGAAGAGCAAAAGTTCAGTTTGTAGATATCATCAACTTTGCTACGACTTTGAGCTATTTAAACTAAGAATAAGTTTAATGTTTCTCACACCTTTCTCAATGCACACGTCTTGAAGTTTTTTGATAAAAGAAATTATTGGAGAAAAATATTTTTTTTTTCAAAAAATAAGTGTGGAATTTTTATAAATTGCACCATATTTTGTTTTTTTGGGCTTATTATTTTGTCAAATTTGGGTTTGATAAAAGTCATATGAGGGTATAATTTTATAAGTATCAAGAAGTAATTAGTTATCATCCTTGTGAAGAATTAAAGAGTATGTCATTTGGTTTAAGTGGGAATAATTTGGTAGTATGTGTAAACATACATCGTTGTTACGAATGCATAATTAAAATAGATATAACTGGTAATTTAATGTTTAAATAATTTAGTTTTTAATTAATAATTCTATAAGTTCACATTTGCGTAACCGAAACATGGTGGATAATTAATGTCTTAGATTTTGTGCCATTAAAATCTCTATAGTCTTTCTCCATTGAGCTAGCAAGCTTAATTATGAAATGTTACTATAAACTCTACCATGTTTTTAAGCTAAATCTAGGAATGCAAGTGCTTTTGAAACAATACCATAATTTGAAAATATTAGAATACCAATTCCCACCTTCAGCTTCATGCATAACATGTCGATGTTAATTGATTTAACAATCACAACGCTAGCTCAAAATTTAAAATATAAAATTAATTTTAATTTTTTTAAGTCGATTCAAATCATTATTATTAAACTCGATCAAAATTGGCAACGAAGTCATTTAACTTTAGGCAATATAATTATGAAAATTAAAAATTATTTATAAATTCTTGTTGATTACATATTTTATTTAAAAAAATACAAAATGAATCATATCAGCTTAAATTTAAAAATATTTTATATTTGTTTTAAAAAGTCAAAGTAAATCTTTTATCCATACATGCTAAGAAAGCTAGTAGTATTATACTGTATAATAAAACATACAGGGACCATAAGACCAAACTCAAACCCAATCATAATTACTACCATTTTTTGTGAATTAGCTAGCTGCAGGCGTTAAAAGCTGAAATGCCTCTTTATTGTTTTACTCGTGGAGATAATATAATATATGAAGTGAGTGATCAAATTGTAGGCAATATCTATCTGTTAATAATCTCAGTTAATGCAATGTACGTTGAGCAATGCAATTTTTTACACGGGAACTACAACGCGAGAAATAATAAAGAAAATGTGGTCAACTTTCCTAAAAGTTTTTTCAACCTTGGAGTCTAATCCGATAATGCTGCGGCTGCGGTGGGTCGAGTCGAGTGTTTTATTAGTAGTTTTCAACTTCTCATAGGAGGATAGTGATGAATTTTCACATAAATTTTAATTATTAAATGATAATATTAAAAGTCTTTCTTAATCCATGTGCAAATTAAATCAATTGTTCCTTGTCAACTACTGAGAATGAGTTACTTGGAACAAAACATGTCATATATAAGAGCAACTCTGTATTAACATTGTCAAATCGATCATTCAATTCTTGAAGTTGACTGTCTATCACTGTATAGAGTAACTCAACCTGAAAGTGATGAAAATTGGTAACATTTTCACCCCAACGTGATCTCCCTAAAACCAAAAAGTTATCTTTCATTTTTTGAACGACAATCCCATGCACATTACAAAATTTAGTAGTTTCTGTCAGCAAACTCTCCAAACCCGAATCTCTCGTGCTTTGTAACCGTTGCTTTGAGACACTAACTAAAGTCATTGCATTTACGAGACTTTGGTCTTTCTTTTGTAATGCTTGTGACAAGGTATTTGTGATTCCCAAAAATTTTTTCATTAAATTTAACAAGAATACAAACCCAAAATCTCACACAAAATGCAATAAAGTACCTGCTTTTGTACTTTTATCCCCTGATACATCATCTTCTACTATTTCAAGCACTTCAATTGTTTCATAAAATAAGTTCATGACACTAAGAATTGTGTCATAATGTGAGCTCCACCGAGTGTCTCCAGGCCGCTTCAAAGTCGCTTCTTGATTCAACCCATGCCCGGTCTTGATTTCACCAAAAGTAACTCCCTGATTTATTCTTTCTATGTGATTCACTCGAAGAACTTCTTTACGCTTGCAAGAAGTTCCAACAACATTGGCTAAAATTACAAGATAGTCAAAGAATGATTTAAGCTTCTTATGTTTTTTTGCAATTGCTACAAGTGTCAATTGAAGTTGATGAGCGAAACAATGAACATAAGAAGCAGACTTATTCTCTGACTAAATCAAACTCTTGAGGCCATTGAATTCCCCTCGCATGTTACTAGCTCCATCATGTCCTTGCTCACGTATACGTGACATGCTCAATCCATGTGTTGGGTTTTGGGTTTGGTGGTTCCTCAGGCGACTTAGTTCTCTTTAGGTCTCCTGCAAGTTCTTTGATCTTGTTTTATCTTCGGTTTCTTTAATCTGCCTTGATTATTGTTCAGAGTTTCTGGGCTCTTTGGGTTCAGTTTTCTGATGTTTTTGGTTCTTCTCTGCTCCCCTGTTTTGGGGCTTTGTCTGGGTTGTTTTGTTTTCCTTCTATGCAGTTGTTCTCAGTTTGGAATCTGTTTTGTCTTCAATCTCTGGATGGTTTGGTTGAGCTTCATGCTCCCTGGTTGTAGTTCAGGGTGGGGTTAACTGCGCGCACGTTGTTGGGTGCAAGTGGTTCCCTTGTTCAATGTGTCGGGGTTTTCCCAATGTTTGTGCTGCAGTCTATAACGTAGGTTGTCTGCCCGAGGTTTGCTGGTTTAGGCCTTCTGCCTGTTTGGGATGTTTGCCCGAGATTTGCTGGTTTGCCTTATGCTTTGGATTGGTTGTTTTCCCGCCTATTTGAGCCTATTTCAATTTTTCGTTTGGCGGCGTTTAGTCCTTTGGATGTGCCATGTTTGGCTTTGGATTTTAGATGTTTACTTTGTATTTTTGGTTTTTGCCACTGTATTGATCTGGGCTATGCCTCTTAGCCATTGTATGATGTTTTTATTTATTTAAATTTAAATTTAGCCAAAAAAAAATGATCAAGTGCAGATAGAAATGGATTGGAGAGAAAAAAGAGTGGGTATATTTCAATTTAAACAAACCGTCATCGTTTTGTAAACTAGGAACACTAGCTGCCTCAAAACTAGTATATATCCTCAAATTTTCATGTAAAAACAAAAACAATAACACTTTTTCAAAAATTTCAAACTACACATAATCAGATTAAATTAACTTTTGTACAATAACTAAATAAATAAGTTACATAGTCCACCCAAACCGGGACTTCCAATTTGACACAATATATTTTCGTATATTCAATGAAGAAATAATAGGAATAAAAACGTAGATATCAAAAAGAAGAGACTCGATTTTATTACCCGTAATTTATTAATTACAAAGATCAACAAGAAGAAATAACATATTAGCGCTTAATAATAGTCCCAATATAGTGTGGGTTACAACTAAACATTTGCTTATAGGCGATATGTAGGCACTGCAAGTAAGTGTTGGACTCTTGCGGATGTCAGTCCAAAATTTTCAGTCATATCCAACATGCTTGGTGACGTCCCACTAGGCAGCTTCCAATCAAAACAATGCACCAACTGAGCCAACACTAGCTCAACAGTGATCAAACCTAATTGCATTCCCGGACACCCTCTTCTGCCAGCACCAAATGGTATAAGTTGAAAATTATCAAGTCCTCGGAGGTCTATACTGCTCCCTTCAAACCTCTCAGGAAAGAATTCTTCGGCATTTTCAGACCAGATATTAGGATCTCGTGCTAGTGCCCAAGTATTTACTATTACTCGTGATTTCTTAGGTATGTGATATCCATCTATGACAATATCCGTCGTACACTCGCGAGGACCCATTAATGGTGTGACAGGGTGTAACCTTAAACCTTCCTTAATCACCATGTATAGGTAGTTCATCTTTTGCAAATCAGTCTCCTCCACCATTCGATCAACTCCTACAATTGCATGTATCTCGTCTTGACACTTTTTCATCACCCTCGGATGCCTTATGAGTTCTGTTAAGATCCATTCAATAGAGGTAAATGAAGTATCGATAGCTGCTGCGATTATATCAATCATGATGGCTTTAATGGTTGGTCGATCAATTACTTTTGAAAGCTCATTGTGAGTATCTGAGTAGTTATTATTTTTTAATGATAGCATTTCATCGACGAAGTCCTTATGATGCAGTGAATTTCCATTTCTTGCTCTTTCTTCATGCTCATCGATGAAGGTCTCCAAGATTCTGTCAAGACTCTTGCTAGTATCTTTAATTCTTCGGGTCAATCCCTGATCAAAGGTAATTTTGAGATATTGTAGGAGATCAAAACAGTAATAGCTAACATAACTGAAAATTGAAATGTTAACAATATTGTATAGTAATATTTGAAATCTATTAATTATGTAATAGCTAATTAATTAACTAAGTTGTAACTAGTAGTATGCGACCAGAAATAATGCATGTACAAGATTTTTTATTTTTAAACTTGAACAACCTATATATACATTATGTCAAATAGACTCGACATATGAAAATGAAAAATAAAAACATGTCTTATCACTAAACTATCACCTTTAGTCTATCGATGTACAAGATTGCTCATGTATATATCTAGAAGTTTGTTAAGTAATTTATACTTATAGAAGATTTGTACCAATTAAATGAGGGATAAATTCAGAAGTTAAAGTTGGCTAAAGATTAAGTATACAACATTTCAACGAAACAAAAACTACATAGAGAACATATATATATATATATACCTGAAGATCAAGTGGGGCTAGGAAGGGTACAAAGTCAGACAAATTGAACGTTCCTGCCAAAGTCAAGGTCTCATCCATAATACCCTTGAGATCAAACCTATCATCTTTAGTGCTGCGTCCAAGAAGCATCCTATAAATCATGTTCTCGATCAAATCCGCCACCTTGGCACTAACATCCACCACCACACCACCAGCGGCGGCCTCCTTAAGCTCCTTCACTAACAACCCAACCTCCTCCCTTCTCATCCCTATAAAAGAATTGATTTTTGTTGATGTAAAGAGCTCTAACACTACAAATTTCCTAATGTTGCGCCAATGTGGACCATAAGGCGCAAACACCATGCCAATATTGCCATAGGAAATGTACTTCGCGGCTTGGGTATTAGGCCTGCTAGCGAAAACAATGTCATGAGTCTTGAGGAAAAGCTCAGCAGCTTGAGGAGACGAGACGACGATAGTTGGCACGGAGCCTAGCCGCATGGACATGATAGGGCCGTACTTTTTAGATAACTTCTCGAGGGCGCGGTGGGGTAGGCTGCCTAACAAGTGGAGGCTACCGATAATTGGTAGCCCTCGGGGACCTGGTGGCAGTGGAGGCAAATTACGCGCCTTTGGGTTGCGGCCGTTTCCATTTTTTAGCCAAAATAATGCTCCAAGGAGGAGGAAGAGAAGAGAAAATGCCAATGGAAACATTTTTTTTGGTTGGCAAATAATCAAACAGATTGAAGGCAATTTGGCAATGTGAGTGTGCAATAAATTGTACGCAAGAGTTCCTCTTTATATGGGAAATGTGCCAGGCTATTTTTCCTAGTTCATTGGATAGGGTTTTTTATGTTTTTAGTCAAAATAGACGATTGCGAGTAAGAAGTTTGACCCCGTGTGCATGTTCATGCATGGTGGCCGGACTGCATTAATTTGGAACATTATTTAGATATGGTAAGTTCATTTATAAATCAATACTGATACGCGGGTTGAAGAGTGTTCTCTCTATCTACGTGTTAATATTTTATTAGTCTATAAATAAATTTATTATAAAGTTCACTTCATAGTAACCGGATCCGGATGTAATCTATCTATCCCATAATTAAAGTAATTTATAGTACAGTTTGATCATTATCTATTCATAAAATAAAAAAAACAAAATTAAACAAGATTATGTAACATAGTTTGAAGAGAAAAAAAACAAAAATTCTCACAGAGATAATTTTACTCAACTTGAATTTTTACTAATGTTAAAATATAAATATAATTTTAATTTTGAGCTAAAGTAAGATTTTATCATTATTTATAATATAATTTTAAAAGCAAACATGTTCGTGTTAGAATCACCTTCTCAGGTATTCCCTTCTTTTCATTATATAGGTTGTTTTAGAAGTTTTTTTTCTTTTCAAAATATAAGTAGTTTTACATATATCTAGGAGAAAAAATCTAATTATTTTCTACTTTACTCTTAAAGATTAAGTAATTAAGAGAGAGAAAAGTAAGAGTAATTAATTTGTGCATGAGTAGTGATGAAATTTCAAACCAATACTAATTACCTAACATTAATATTAAAGAGATTTCTTAATATGTGTAATTATGTCTTAAACGACCTATATAATAGAAAGAAAGAAGTATTAAAAGGCGTCATCATAATTAATGAGAATTTTTTTGAAGAAATGGACAAAAATTCAAATGCGTATTGAATTTGTTAGTCTTTAAAATATAGATTAAGGGTCATAGCAAGTTAGCAACAAGTTAGGCCATTTTTAGTAAGGGGATTATCTCATGAACTATATTTAGTTCATATGATATTAGCAGATAATTTTTAGTCTTTAGTCCTTCTAGCAGATGGTCTATCTCATGGACTATCATGTGTACTATAATATAAAAAGATTAAAATAATTAAATTTGGATCATCAAGCCCTTGATTATTCTTAAAAATTGTCATTTTATTAATGTATTTTTACTTTTAATTTTATAACAGGGAGAGGAATTATTTTATCTAATAAAATATAATTATATTACAAAGTATTATTTCTTTTGGAATGAAGGAAGCCTTATTTATATTACAAAGTATTATTTTCTTTTGGAAGGAAACCTTTTTTTTTTTTAGTTTTATAGAGGATATATTTTGGTAAATGTGGTAGACAAAAATCGCAGTAGCTCAAAACTCTTTTACTCCTTTTCCCTAATTTTTCTCTCCTTCATCAAATAAACCGTGTACCTTTTTCTAGCCATGGTTGGTTGATCTGTACCGATTTCTCACCAAATCGATATATAACCCCTTTTCAAATATTTAGACGGATGAGATTTTTGGGGTCAAATTAACACACTCTTGATCGCTTCTTGGTTTATTGCTCTGTATTTTCAGACTCTAACACGTAATTGAAGTTTATCTTCTATTGTATAACTATACGTTACGTATATATGTATGTATATATCTATATGTGTTTATATTGTTTTGCTGCTTGGATTTGGCGTAATCTGAGTTCAAAGATCATTCATGTTCAATCACATCAAATTTATTACTATTGATGTTTTTTTTTTCTTTCAATCATGCTTCCACCCTCTCATTTAAATATATTTTAAATTATAGTTCACTAAATTCTAATACCTTAATATAGTCCACCAGTTTTTCTGGAAAAACTCATTGACTAAATTTAATCTGACTACTGAAGTGAAATATGAATTTTAAACTATATTTAATTTATGATTATTGCTTCTCCGACTTGCTGGAGAAGCTCTTAGAAGCAACCTCTGCCAATCAAGTGTTTTATATAAAATTTATTTTTGATACTATTGTGAGTTTAAATTTATTTATTTATTATTTTATTATTTTTATTTTTTGTAAGGGAGATTTTTGACCTATGATATTTGTTATTAACAAATATTTAAGGCATAACATAGATATTGAATACAGAGACAAAAATTAGAATAATATTTAAGGTCAAAAATTATTGAATTTTAAATATTTAAGGTCAAAAATTAGAGTATCAAATATTTAAGGCGTCATCATAATTAATAAGGAAAATATTGAAGACATGGACAAAAATTCAAATGCGTATTGAATTTGTTAGTCTTTCGAAAAGGTGTTTTTATTTTTATTCGAAATATTATTCACAAATTTTATCTTTATAAAAAATAAAGAAGTATAACCCTATTTTATTTATAAAATATAAATAAAATAAAGTTAATACTCTTTTATTTTTTACAAATAAAATTAACAGGTAATTTTTTTAAAATAAATTTAAAATTTTTCATTTCGAAAATATAGGTTAAGGTCATAGCAAGTTAGCAACAACTTAGAAGCAGCCTCTGCCGATCACGTGTTTTAATAATCAGCATACATAATTGTGGCGGCTGGATATGCTCCCTTCTTTGACTGTCCGAAACAACTATAAATATTTGACTCCTTTCATTCAAACCATCAAAATCAAAAATTTGTTGCAGATTTCTACTGCCGCCGTCCCCACAAAATGAGTAAAATACAATATATATATATTAAAAAAACAAAAATAAAGAAAAAAAATAAAAAAAATTAAAATTTATTCTTATTAGTGACTCCACAATATTATATAAAATAATGATTACTTTTATTTTTTTTCTTAATGAACTCTACTAAATGATATATTTATTCTTAACTTTATATACTTTATCTTATTTTTTTGAGATTTTTTTTTTGTACATTTAGTCATCCGTTTAGAGACCGAGAGAGTAATTTGTTTCTAACTTCCTTTTTTTTTTTTTTTTTTTTTTACAGTTATTGTATTTTATACTAAGTCTATTAAATCAAGTGTTAGATATTGAGATATTTGAAAAGGTACGGCATATACAATTTATTTGTTAAAAATAAATAAATTTTTGAATATGAGATTTTATGAAAATTCAGAATATAAAAACTTATTTTCTTTCAGGTGCATTTTTTAAAAGTCATTACGTTGATATAATCTTAGTAAGAACTAATATACGAGAATTTTCTGTTTGTGACAGTTCTAGTGAGTAGTCATGGCATTGAAAAGCAAAAGTTCAGTTTGTAGATATCATCAACTTTGCTACGACTTTGAGCTATTTAAACTAAGAATTAGTTTAATGTTCCTCACACCTTTCTTAATGCACAGGTCTTGAAGTTTTTTGATAAAAGAAATTACTGGAGAAAAATATTTTTTTTTTCAAAAAATAAGTGTGAAATTTTTATAAATCACACCATATTTATTTTTTTTGGACTTATTATTTTGTCAAATTTGGGTTTGCTAAAAGTCATATGAGGGTATAATTTTATAAGTATTAAGAAGTAATTAGTTATCATCCTTGTGAAGAATTAAAGAGAATGTCATTTGGTTTAAGTGGGAATAATTTGGTAGTATGTGTTTATACATCAAGCCTATAATAAGGCATTTTCTAATGTACAAAATTGTTTAAGCCGATAATTCCGCACCAACTCGTAGAACTCAAGCCAAATTGAAAATAAAATAAAATTACCCATTCGAATTATTAGCGGACCGTCTTTGCGCTTGTTATAGATAGGTATAGACGTGTAACATACATCGTTGTTACGAATGCATAATTAAAATAGATATAACTGGTAATTTAATGTTTAAATAATTTAGTTTTTAATTAATAATTCTATAAGTTCACATTTGCGTAACCGAAACATGGTGGATAATTAATGTCTTAGATTTTGTGCCATTAAAATCTCTATAGTCTTTCTCCATTGAGCTAGCAAGCTTAATTATGAAATGTTACTATATACTCTACCATGTTTTTAAGCTAAATCTAGGAATGCAAGTGCTTTTGAAACAATGCCATAATTCGAAAATATTAGAATACCAATTCTCCTGGGCACCTTCAGCTTCATGCATAACATGTCGATGTTAATTGAATTAACAATCACAACGCTAGCTCAAAATTTAAAATTTAAAATTAATTTTAATTTTTTTTAAGTCGATTCAAATTATTATTATTAAACTCGATCAAAATTGGCAACGAAGTCATTTAACTTTAGGCAATATAATTATGAAAATTAAAAATTATTTATAAATTCTTGTTGATTACATATTTTATTTAAAAAAATACAAAATGAATCATATCTGCTTTAATTTAAAAATATTTTATATTTATTTTAAAAAGTCAAAGTAAATCTTATATCCATACATGGTAAGAAAGCTAGTATTATTATACTGTATAGTAAAACATACATGGACCATAAGACCAAACTCAAACCCAATCATAATTACTACCAGTTTTTGTGAATTAGCTAGCTGCAGGCGTTAAAAGCTGAAATGCCTCTTTATTGTTTTACTCGTGGTGATAATATAATATATGAAGTGAGTGATCAAATTGTAGGCAATATCTATCTGTTAATAATATCAGTTCATGCAATGTACGTTGAGCAATGCAAATTTTTACACGGGAACTACAACGCGAGAAATAATAAAGAAAATGTGGTCAACTTTCCCAAAAGTTTTTTCAACCTTGGAGTCTAATCCAATAATGCTGCGGCTGCGGTGAGTCGAGTCGAGTGTTTTATTAGCAGTTTTCAACTTCTCATAGGAGGATAGTGATGAATTTTCACATAAATTTTAATTATTAAATGATAATATTAAAAGTCTTTCTTAATCCATGTGCGCGAAACTAAAACGATTATTATTATGAAATTGAGGGAGTATTACTTACCAAAACATTGTTGGGTGTCAGAAGTGGAAGAATGGACGGAACCAAACTACATGTAGCGGAGGTTCTATAAATTGAACATAAAAACTACTCTTATAGATGCTACCACCGTCCCGAAAGGATGATAAAAGGATAATTTTTACACAAATTATGGTAGCCAAAAAAAAGTAGAAGAGAGAGAAAATTATGGTATAAAAAAAATTCTTAATCGATTTTAGGTTTGGAGAGATAAAATTAATGTAAAGTATTCATTTGTGATGTGAGTAATGTAATAATCAAGAATAAATTAGTCGATACGCGCAAGAATATAAGTAGTTGATTTGTTGACTTTACTCATCCTTTGGATGACAATCTTTTATCAAGTTAGTCATCCTTTTGGGGATAATCCTTTTTTTTAGTCCCTAAGCTATAATTGTTTTTCATGTTTAGTCTATTAACTATTATTTTATTTTTTTTACTTTTTATTTATTTGCTTATCTTTTTGCTTATTTCGTCTTACAATTATTGTTGTAAGTCACTAAACTATAGCTGATTTTCACGTTTAGTCCCAAAATTATAATTGTTTTTCGTGTTTAATCGTCATAGTACACATATTTTTCAAGTTTAATTCATTTTAAGTGCTGTATTTTTTGTGTTGTTGGACTGAGATTGTAGAAATAATATAGCTTGACAACAAAATACTAATAAAAAGTAATTACGGAACTAAATAATAAGACTTGAGTGGAAATTTGGAAGTTTGGATATATAGGACATAACTATCAAGTCATCGTGTAGAAGTCATCAGGATCTCCGATCTTGGGGATCAAATAATTGGCCGACTGTAACCATCTTGAAGTGGAGGCTTCTTCTTCGTTAGCTGCACAGAAACTTGTTTCATATTAGGCCTACATTCTGGACTTAGATGTAAACAAGCAAATGCGAGCCTCACAACAAAAACCATTTCCTCCGCTACTTCATTAGTAGGGGGTGAGAGGCGTTGGTTCAGCAAGTCTATCAATAGTAGATCACAAGCAGATGATGATGAGAGATATGAGATGTAATCCCTCGGATGCCTCCCCATAATCACTTTTAGTAACAGCACACCAAAACTATAGACGTCGTTTTTCTTGTTTACTTCTGTTGTAAAGGCTAATTCTGCAATAATTAAATAACAAAAACAAAAGCGAAAACTAATATTATAAAAAATATATATACGAGTAATTAAGAAAATTGTGGATTTGTCATCTAGTCTCTTTATAAAATAAGTCTGTATCGTATCTATTATCAAAAACTTGAGTGAAAAAATCCACTTCCTTATTTCTTACATTTTCTTAGAAAAAATTACATTAGATAAACATTATTATGTTAGTAGACAAATATGATACAAGGCTACAAAGAAATGTACCTAGAGCCGCATAACCTAAAGTTCCAGCAAATGAACTCCAATTAGCTGAGTCTGACTTTAAAAGCTTTGCAGTACCCAAATTAGATATGTGAGCCTCAAAATCAACATCTAACAATATATTCTTACTTGATATGTCTCGGTGAACAATTGGAGGCAAGCACTCATGGTGCATGTATGATAAACCATTTGCCACACCTCTAACAACTTTAAGCCTATTTTTCCAATCAAGTTGCATTGCTTCTTCATTGTTGCTCAATATATTACCCAAGCTTCCCCCTTCAAGCAGGGGCAGATCTAGGATTACAATCCAGCAGGGGCGGATTTTAACCAATTTTTTTTTGTTAAAATTAAATAAAGAAAAAGTTGAACTGATCATAATATTAATTAATTATAATGTTTACAAATTACAATGTTATCCTCCTATTCCCCATAGCTTGAAAATGTTCTAAGATAGCTTCATTATCAATAGTTTTAAATACATCATTTTCAATGTAAGAAACTAAACAATCACTCAACCATTTATTGCCCATTTGATTTCGAAGAGTGGTTTTAACAATATTCATCGCTGAAAATATCCTTTCCACCGTGGCAGTAGTAACCGGCAAAATCAAAGCCAATTGCAACAACAAATAAACTTGAGGATACAAATTAGCCTTATTATTCTTAACTAACTTTTGAGCCAATTCACCAATCCCTTGCACATTAGAAAATTCAGGATCATTTTTCACATCTGTAATGTAAGTTTCAAGTTCATCATCAATCCCCCAAAGATCTATATCTTGAAATTACAATGGGTAAAACTTTGCAAATTGAATCAATTGTTCCTTGTCAAATACTGAGAATGAGTTACTTGGATCAAAACATGCTATACATGAGAGCAACTCTGTATTAACATTGTCAAATCGATCATTCAATTCTTGAAGTTGGCTGTCTATCACTGTATAGAGTAACTCAACCTGAAAGTGATGAAAATTGGTAACTTTTTCACCCCGACGTGATCTCCCTAAAACCAAAAAGTTATCTTCCATTTTTTGAACGACAATCCCACGCACATTACAAAATTTAGTAGTTTCTGTCAGCAAACTCTCCAAACCCGAATCTCTCATGCTTTGTAACCGTTGCTTTAAGACAGTAACTAAAGCCATTGCATTTACGAGATTTTGGTCTTTCTTTTGTAATGGTTGTGACAAGGTATTTGTGATTCCCAAAACTTTTTTCATTAAATGTAACAAGAATACAAACTCAAAATCTCGCATAAAATGCAATAAAGTACCTGCTTTTGTACTTTTATCCCCTGATACATCATCTTCTACTATTTCAAGCACTTCAATTGTTTCAGAAAATAAGTTCATGACACTAAGAATTGTGTCATAATGTGAGCTCCACCGAGTGTCTCCGGGCCGCTTCAAGGTCGCTTCTTGATTCAACCCATGCCCGATCTTGATTTCACCAAAAGCAACTCCCTGATTTATTCTTTCTATGTGCTTCACTCGAAGAACTTCTTTACGCTTGCAAGAAGCTCCAACAACATTGGCCAAAATTGCAAGATAGTCAAAGAATGATTTAAGCTTCTTATGTTTTTTTGCAATTGCTACAAGTGTCAATTGAAGCTAATGAGCAAAACAATGAACATAAAAAGCAGACTTATTCTCTGACAAAATCAAACTCTTGAGGCCATTGAATTTCCTTCGCATGTTACTAGCTCCATCATATCCTTGCCCACGTACACGTGACATGCTCAATCCATGTGTTGCAAAAAGTGACTCAATAACCTCTTTAAGTTTTCGAGCACATGTATTGGCAACATGAACAATGCCAAGAAAACACTCAATAACGCACCCAAGTTTGTTCACATAACGTAAAGCAACGACCATTTGTTCTTTAATTGATGAATCACGAGCCTCATTAACTAACAAAGAGAAAAAATTATCCCCGATCTCTGCAACTATAGCTTTTGTGGTCAAAAATGCAGCGGCACTACAAATGTCTTTTTGGATTGAAGGTGCTGTCAATTTGTGGTTCCCAGGAGCATTTTTCAACACAACTTTATTCACTTCATCATTGTTCTTGGATAAAAACTTTAGAGCAGCAAGAAACAAACCTCGCCTTTTTGAAGCATCTGATTCATCATGACCACAAAAAGACAACCCCTCACTTAAAAGAAACCGAACACACTTAATAGATGAAAGCAAACGAAGCTTGTAATCTTTTTTTTCTTGGTCAGATATATTGGCTAGCTTGGTATCTATGTGTTGCTTTCGATTTCTCAAATCTTGACAAGCTAACATGCATTGTCTATGAATACTATTAGGTGACTTTCCAACATGTTCAAATAAATATTCCGTCTTCCTCTAATTATTAAATCCCTTACCGACAAATGTATTCCCACCCTCTTGACCACTAATATCAGCTTTGAATAGATAACAATATTAGCAAAATACTGTATCTTTCTTTTCACTATATTCTAACCAACTAGCATACTTTTTGTACCATTCGGGATTAAATCCACGTTTCTCTCCGTAAATAACAATTTGAGAGAATTTGGAAAGCATTGGTTGATGAGGGCCCTTAAGCAAATATCTTCGACGAATACTCTCTCTCTCTCTTGTTAACATCACATTCCATTATAGATGGCCTTAGTCCCGAATCCGTAACAAGTTCATCTTCTAAATTGAATTCAACTTGGGATTGAGAATTAATATTTTGAGACGATTCATGGATAGGGGTTTCATTTGAGAGATTTTGAATAGTCTCATCGATTCGGATGGATTGTGATGTTGATGATTCATTTTTGGAACGTTTGAATTTTAACCACATGTCATGAATGCCTAAATCAATCAAAATACAACAACCCCAAACAAACAATTATTTTATGCAATGTAAATAGAATTCTATAATATACAACAAATAAATATTCATAATTCAAACTAGAAAAGGAATTTCAAAATAAAAAACATTTAGATACAATTTAGAAACTTACTTCGGTTACTTGTCATATTTCAATTTGAATGATTTCCCAAATGCTTAAAGCCTCAAACCAAATTTGCTTTCTATATTCAAATAAAATCATGAATTAATTTAAAAGCATAAACGAGTAGACATGATCACAAATTTTACCCATGTATTTGCACTTATTAAAAATAGGGTGCGGTTATAGCATTCTGAATCATCTCAGTTTGGAGGAAATTAGATTTTTTGCTTAAAAGAAGAATTTAATCCCATTGTTTTTCGGCACAGATATCAGTGAAAATTGCTAGTCTTGTTAACTATAATTCAAAGAATAAAGAATGCAAAGAAGCTATTGATGGGCTAAGAAAGTCGCATGAATTCAAGTTGGAGGCAAATGATGGTAATTGGATTGAACCAGTTATTGGAAGAAATTCTCTCAAAAGGCCCAAGTACAAGAAATCAAAAAGTGGAAAGTATAAGAGCTTTAGAAACAGTATTGTGTGCATAAATGGAGCCACGGATATTGGAAAAACAGAGCTCGCATTGGAGTTTTCTTACAGGTATTCACCAAAAATTTAAACTTAGCACACCAAAAATTAAACTTAGTTACCTTTTAAGTCTTAGCACACCAAAATTTTAAACTTAGTTTTAGCACACCAAATATTCCCAGAAGTCTCAACCCATTCAAAATTTAAACTTAGCACACCAAAAATTATGCAACATCCACTTCAATTAATCAAACAATTGTAGTCACCGGAAGTCCCCAACCCAGTAATGCCAGTACCCACAGTAAATTCAAATCAATTTAAAATTTAAACTATCAAACAAAAAAATCCCTAATTAGTTACCTCTTAGGTCCAAAATATAACAAATACATCAAATAAATTGAATTGGGTTTAACCCCAAGTCCCCAACCAACAACAAATTCAAACAAGCTTCAAAATTTAAATTATCAAAAAAAAAAAAAAACTAATTTAGTTACCTTTTAAGTCTGATATGGGCAAGAGCCAAGAGGTAGTGCAGTAATGGGGATGTAGAAGAAGTGGCGGAGCAGCAGAGATGTAGAAGAAATTGTGGGCTCGTGGCGGAGAAATGAAGGTGGAGATGTTGAAGCAGTGGTGGAGCAATGGTAGAAGACGAGCAAGTAGAAATAAAAAAGCAAAATGAAAAGCTACTGAGTACTCTGCCTACGCTAGCTTTTCTTGTAGTTAGAATAGAATGTGATAACACTGCTTTTTTTTTTTTGCCCCCTCCAAGTTTAATTCTTATAATAATCTTCCCCCTTAAGTTTATAAACTTACACATATGACCCCTACCAGGCTGCCCCTATAAGTATAAAAAATAAATAAAAATCCAAGCATTCCAGCAGAGGCAGGTGCCTATGCTGCCACTGAACACATCCGCCCCTGCCTTCAAGGAACTCGTAAACCAAAAATGAGTGCAGTGTATGCGAACAGAAACCGTAGAGCTTCACAATATTACAACGTCGAATTTCTGTTAATACACGAATCTCACTCGTAGAACTTTTTAGATTCCTTAGGTCCCCGTCTCGTGATGAAAAAAACTTTTTCACATCAAGAACTTGACCACTCAGCAGCTCAGCTTTGTACGCCACACTGTAACTTCCCTCGCTAATGATTTACGTGGAGATGAAATTTTCTGTGGCCTCAATGATGTTTTCATATGCCATCTTCCCATCATAACTCCATATTGTGAACAAATTTACATTTTGAACATCTCTTCGGTCATCTGTTTTTCTCTTCGGCACCAAATGAAAATAAAAATACATGCCACCAAATATCAACAAAAGAAACAGAGCGCTCAAAAGAGAAAGTGTGACAGAGATCACTACACATCCATTTTTCTCTTTCTAACATTCGCTACACTGGGACAAGGCGTCAAACCAGGATCATTTCCACTCAAGCCTTTATTATGTTCCGGTGAAGATAAAGGAGCTTCCTGAAAAGCTTTGATGTTGGGAAGAGGCCCTTGAAACCAGGGGAGGTTGGCAGCTCAGAGGGTGTCATGGTATAACTTTGGTATAAGAAATTTATTAACATGTAAAAAATAAAAATCTAATTTTTTTTAATCATATTTTCTATTCATCCTTGCCTCTTTGGCAAAATATAGGCAAAAGAGGAGACAAAATAAACGTTTCATGCTTACATTTCAACTCAATCATATATTAAAATAGAATATGACGTTTTTTTAAATCTCAAAATTTGTCTATAATTGATTTTATACTAAATTTCGATGCAATTTTCCTTTCAATATATAAAATCAAGGAGTCGGTAAAAAAATCATTATCCATCTTAGATCGAAGCATAATTTTGATGATGTTCTCAGACTGGACTGAATTTTATGTAGGTCATTATGACATTAATTATAATTGATAAAGCTTGTAATTTTGAGGATGTTAAAAATCCAGGGGTGCCATGGCACCCTCAATAGTAAATGTGGCTCCGCCCCTGCCTGAAACTGATTATAGGATATATCAATAGATGTCAAACTCAACATTCCATGGAAAGTCGATTCAATAGAACCAGAGATCTCATTATGTGAAAGACTCAAATTCACTAGTTTCCCTAGCTCTCCAATTTGCCGTGGTAGCACATCTGTCAACAAGTTCTGACTAAGGTCCATATTTTCTAGATTTTCCAAGTTACTAGTTCATACGAAATACCCTAACCGTTTATTTTATCTCTACACCCTCGCGCTCTACGCTTTCTATTTGTTCTCACTGAGTTTCTCTAACTCGTTGCTATGGTGTGTCATTCTTGCAAACTGAGTGATCTATGAATCTTGGGCGTTGGAATTGACTTATATTTCTGCGGGTTCGACTAATGGTCACTACGATAGAGTAGTCGGGGGTCTGCTAGCTGGGTTGCAAAAGGGCAGCATCCCTAAAAGCCAAACGTAAGGTGTAATTAAGTTTGCAAATTTAATTAGTAGTCCAGTCTTTAGTTTACTAATGTATTGGATTTGAGCCCATGTTATAGCGGTAAGGGTTTTCTAGTTACTTGAAAACAGTTATTTGTTGTGTGAATCATTGTAGAGCGTGTGAGGTATCTAATGAATACGTTAGACAAGTAAGACTAGCCAAATTGGTGAACCTAAATATATCGTGTGTTCTTATTTTTGTGTTCTTATATAATTGTGTTATTATTCGATCTTAAACAAAATCAAGAAACAAAATCTGCAGCGCACAAATTAAATTTGCACATGCACACAACATATAATTTCATTTTATTGTCTGCTGACTATTGTATTTGACAAATGTGACCACAAGCATTTAGTGAGGAGGCCCGTCCGACAAAATATGAGACAATTTTTAACATATATTTAGGCCGGCCCAGCTTCCTAGATCTATACGTCTATACCCAATAACAACTGTAAAACAATTAAACGCGCGCGAAATTCAAAGCACAGAGAGTCGGGGAGTGTTTGTGTATCAGAGACGAATAATGGAGGGTTTAGGTGCGATTTTGTGTCAGATGTCTCTTCTAAAGGATATGATTGATCAGGTTATCACTTTATTCATATTTGCATCTGTATGAAATCGGCTGTGATCATTTTGTTGCAGTATCGGAGTCATTTTTTTTTAATTATATTTATTTATTAACAAATTCGTCAAATTGATCATTGAATGTTCAGGTGAATGAAGAAATCGAAGCGAATTTTCAGATAACCAGAGAATTGAATCAAAAATCGTCAATTGTTCTGAAATTGAGACTGTTATGGCCGTTCGAGAATCGGAATTGACAAAGAATTTGTATCTGTTACATTTTGAAATCGATGGGCTGATGGCGGTGACTGGTAATATATTATCCCGATGATTAAGATATTGTGATTATTTATATAACCTAGCTTTGTAATTTGATTGTGTGGATTAATATTTAAGACTAGAATTTAGGACTGTAAATCATTAATTTTTTATGTGGATCCAACATTTAATTCAAGTTCAAAGTTATAATTCCGAAAAAAGTATATTGATTGATGGTAGACTGCTAATACATTGGAGTGGTTGTAAATGTATAGTTTCATTGTCCCTAAAATTACAATAATTTTTAGCATAATATTTAGATACCTACTACTTTGAGTATAAAGGAGTGATATTGTAACTTCATTTGTATAAATTAAAAAGATTGGATTTTAGGTCTGTAAAACTCTTTCGGTTTTAAATTAAACCATGATCATGTACTCAGTTTTTTCTTTTCCCTTGACTATGGGAGGTGCTAAATTGTACATGCCACCTATCTATTAATAGTATTGGCGGAACGCTGTGATGTTTTGAATGGTTTCTTGCTATCATGGAAAGCTGTTAATTTGGTATAGTTACTGTGTAACACCCCCTTTCTAAAATAGAAAAAGAAGTTATCCACAAAATATAACAAAATTATAAAACAATTCAAAAGCTCTATTTTACCAAAATGAATAACTCCAATAACTGAGAACCGCCACAAGACAAACCATAATAAATACTAAACTGGTTCAAACCACAATAAAGAATAGTTATTACAACTCCAAACTAAACAATGTAGCATAGCCTAAACAGAATATATCTAAGCCACTGGATAAAGGGAGCTCTCATCACACTTGCCCACGATCTCCCTGATTACCTGCTGGAAGAAAAACACAACATGAGCTAAATACCTAATACGGATATAGAGTACAAAATAAAGAACTGAAACAAATAATGTCATTAAATGAACTGAAACGAACATAACTAACACAACGAAATAATAGGCTGAATCAAAGGGTTGGGTGTTATTTTATACCGAGTTCAAAACATAACAAAAATATACCTTGCCACAAGGGCAAGTCAAATAATGTCACGTAAACAAAATAATGCCACACAGGCAAAATAATGTCGCGCAGATAAATCACACATTGGATCGCGAGTCCAGATGCATGAAAAATCGGAAGGTGTGTTTGGCACAAACATCACCAAACCGCATAATAGAACAGAACAGAAACTAGGGTCGACCCATACGCATCCCACAACAAAACACCAAATTTGGCCATCGCCCACCAAAACAAAAAATGGAGACATCGTGGACTGATCACACCGCCACGGAAGGTGTCATGCCACCACTGTTGCTTCGTTCGTTCCCAATAGTAAGTTTTATAATAGACATTTTGTAAAAATATTAGGTTTTCATCACTTATTTATTAATTATTAATATATCTTATTAACTCTTTTAATTTTAATATAATAAAATCTAAATTAGACTTAAATAGTTTTAAGGCCCAAATTTTATTAAATTAAACTTATTCATTAATTACCAAAAGCCCACATAATTTTAATTAATAGTTTGACCCAAGCATAAGAAAAACCCAATTACATATTTTAAAGCTTACATACATTTTTTTTACCGGGTATTACATCACCTCATCCTTAAAAAGGATTCCGTCCCCGGAATAAAAACAAATAAAATAGAACGTACCTAATTTTCAAAGAGATGCGGATACTCTGCTCGAATAGACTCCTCCATCTTCCAAGTAGCTTCCCGCTCCGAATGGTTCCTTCATAAAACCTTAATAAACGGAATTGTCTTCCTCCTCATAATTCGCTCTTGACGATCCAAAATCGTCTCGGCTTGCTCCTTACAAGTAAGATCACCCCGAATTTTATCGAACGGATATTGTACCACATGCAACGGATGATAATGATAACCTCTCAACACCGACACATAAAACACATTATGCACATGAGCTAGCTGGGGAGGCAAAGCTAACCGATATGCAACCTCAGCAACTCTCTCCAAAATCTTAAATGGGCCAATATAACGCGGACTAAGTTTTCCTTTCAACCCGAACCGCCGAATGCCCTTCCAAGGAGAAACTTTTAAAAATATATGCTCACCAGGTTCAAACTCTAACGTCCTCCTATGCTTATCAGCATAACATTTTTGCTGTGATCGAGCTAACTGCAATTTTTCCTTAGCCACCGCTACCTTCTCCGTAGTAATTTGAACTAACTCAGGCCCTTCTATGGCCTTTTCACCAACCTCATCTCAACAAGTTAGTGCCCGACACTTCCTACCATATAATACCTCAAACAGAGCCATTCCAATACTTGCATGCCAGCTATTGTTATAAGCAAACTCAACCAGGCTCAAGTAATCATCCCAATTACCCGACCACTCAAGTGCACAAGACCTTAAAATTTCCTCTAACGTCTGAATAGTCCGTTTAGATTGTCCATCAGTTTGCAGATGAAAAGAAGTACTAAAGTTGAGCCAAGTGTCCCAAGCTCGTTGAAACCCTTTCCAGAATCGTGAAGTGAACCATGGGTCCCGGTCTGAAATAATAGACACCGGAGTACCATGAAGTCTCATAATCTCCTGCTGAAAGATCTGTGCCAACCTGTCCACTGAGTAACCTTCATGGATAGCCAAGAAGTGTACCGATTTAGATAATTGATCCACCACAACCCAAATGGTATTATTCTTCTTGAAAGTCTTTGGCAAACCAGTCACAAAATCTATTGTGATATTTTTCCATTTTCAAACTGGAATGTCTAACTATTGTAGCAAACCGCTAGCTCGTTGATGTTCTATCTTCACTTGTTGACAAATGAGGCATTTCCCAACATATTCAGCCACATCTCGTTTCATCACATTCCACCAAAAATTCTCCTTTAAATTCCTGTACATCTTCGTAGAACCCGGATGAATAGAAAATGGTGAATTATAAGTCTCAGCTAATATTGCTTCCCGAATAGTTGAATCTAACAGCACACACAACCGTTAACCCAACCAAATCACGCCATGATCATCAATGCAGAACTCAGTTTGTTTGTCCTCCTCCAAATTATGTGTCATTGCCCACAACTCTCCATCTTCTTTTTGAGCTTCTTTAACCCCGCGAGATAAGTGAGGGGTCCACTCTCATACCTGCTAAATGCCCATCTGAACCTTGCACATACAACTCCAACTCTAGTCACTCCATATCTGCAATAAGCTGAGATTGTGTAATAAGGGCTGCTACACTTCCTGAACTCTTTCGGCTAAGATCATCTGCAACCACATTCACTTTCCCCGGGTGATACTGAATTCTTGCATCATAATATTTTAGAAGCTCCAACCAACGCCTCTGTCTCATGTTGAGCTCATTCTGAGTAAAAATATATTTAAGACTTTTGTGATTTGTGAAGATATCACAAGTCTCTCCATACAAATAGTGCCTCCAAATTTTTAGGGCAAAGATTACTACTGCCAACTCCAAATCATGAGTGGGATAATTCACCTCATAAGATTTAAGCTGCCTAGAAGCATAAGCAATCACCTTACCATGCTGAATCAAAACACACCCAAGCCTTTCTTAAAAGCATCACTATATATTTGGTAACCTCCTGTCCCCGATGGTAATGCAAGTATTGTAGTTGTCACAAGCCATTTTTTTAATCTTCAAAGCTCTTCTCACGCTCCTTATTCCACACAAACTTCGTGCCCTTCTTCATTAACTGAGTCAATGGCAAGGCAAACAAGGAAAATCCTTTCACAAATCGCCGATAGTACCCTGCCAAACCCAAGAAACTCCTAACCTCAATCACTGTAGTAGGTCTCGGCCATTTAGTGACAGCCTCAACCTTCGCAGGATCCACCTTAATGCCTTCAGCAGACACAACGTGACCCAAGAATGCAACCTATTCCAACCAAAACTCGCATTTAGAGAATTTAGCATATAACTTCTCTTTCTGCTAAATCCCCAGAACTGTGCGAAGATGCTCCTTATGTTCTTCCCTAAATTTGGAGTAAACCAAAATGTCATCAATAAAGACAATGACAAATTGGTCCAAGTACTCCTTGAACACCCAATTCATCAAATCCATAAACATCGTCAGAGCATTAGTCAACTCGAATGGCATCACCAGAAACTCATAATACCCATACCGAGTGCGAAAAATTGTCTTAGAGATATCCTCATCTCTCACCCCCAACTGATGATAACCCGACCTCATATCTATCTTTGAAAAATACTTTGCCCCTTGAAGTTGGTCAAACAAGTCATCAATTCTCGGCAATGAATACCGATTCCTGATGGTAATCTTGTTCAACTCCCTGTAATCTATGCATAACCTCATAGACCCATCTTTCCTCTTCACAAATAAAACTGGAGCACCCCACGGTGAAACACTCGGCCAAATTACACCACAATCTAATAATTCTTGTAACTGCTCCTTTAACTCCTGGCACTCCAACGGTGCCATCTTATACGACGCTTTAGAGATAGGCTCCGCACGAGGAACAAGCTCGATAGTGAACTCAACGTCCTGTTGCGGTGGCATTCCTGACAATTTTTCAGGAAACACATCAGGAAAATCACGAACCACTGGAACATCCTCAACACGAGACTCACTCATAGAAGTATCCTTCACAAATGCTAAAGAAATAACCAAAAATGCATACAAACTAGACATATGTTAACCTACACAACTCGAGCACAAATCAATATAATCAACAAAAGCTAGCCTCAAAGATTCTTAATAATAAACCCAAATAAACTTCAAATTCATGCATCCTTCAAGACTTAACATATCACCAATCTCATTTAATTTTCAACCCTTATTGTGTGTGTGTATTCATACATTAAGTCAATCAAAACTCAGCCAAATTCATGAATTTCCTCAATGAAAGATATTACTTAGATATGAGCATTACAATGCCCCTCTATAACGTACTTTTCACGTAGTTTACTTTATTCACGAGTGCGTTTTACGCTCCATCTCGTATATATTTTCTTTTCTTGGCATGTTCAATGTCTATTTTTATTAGGCTATTCAAAACCACCCATGTGACGAGCTTTCCACCAATGACTACTAAACCAGTTATTTCTAGGGCATTAAGTGTAAAGACACTCTTAAAAGCCTACTTGTTCAAGTAACTAAGTCCACAAAAATAAACTAGCCAAGCTTTGCTTATATCCATCCATGTTTATTATTATTATTATTATTATTATTATTATTATTATTATTATTATTATTTATTTATTTATTTTTTTGACGGACATTGAAGCAATTTTATGTTTAAAACATGCTCAAATAGGCCATAGAGGTTTGTAATATCTTTCATAAGCATCAAATTCATTAAACTTAACATAAGTCTTAACCAAAACAACACACTGAATATGTGCATTCTAAAACCAAGGGTTTCCAATAAAATGAAGTTGACAAACAGTCAAGAGTCAAATTAGCACTCACTATCCATTTTATCTAAGTTATTAATTAAATCAAATTTCTATCATTGACCAACCATTAAGTTTTACACATCAACGCGTTACACAAGTTTACCTAAATACAATGAAACTATCCCTAAATGCAAAATATTTTCACACGTGCAAACTATATGCCATTAATATAAAAATGCCCTATCATGAAAAAATGCAACCAAGTAATGAACAGATAACCATTCTTAACTACGGTCAAAATAAAAGTTAGTTTAACAACTGACTCGTCACTTCATGTCCCTACATTCAAACACACTTATTAGATAATAAAATCTAAATTAGGTACAACACACTAGTGATTAATTTTATTTGTCTCTCCCTTCATAGTTCTAACCCTAGATCTCCATTAAAAATCATATCCCTAAACTCTGATACCAACTGTGATGCTCCCAAATTCGGGCATACACCACCCAAACTTGAGTTGTTAAAATACAAATAGAAACTATTACAATACAGTACAACATACAACAATAAGTGCTCAATAATACACAACTAAGTATTTACTATTTTTGACACACTATTTTCCAATATGGTGAAGACTATTATAGCAACTATCTCGGACTATCACTCCATTTCCTTTTTCTCCCCGCTAGTCCCGGCTATACTCTCATTTCCTGAATAATTGAACAAAAAATAAAGGATGAGCTCAAATAGCTCAGTAAAGAATATCATGACTAAGATAATGACGAATAAATTATCATTAGCCTTCAACAGTTGAGTTCTTAATAGAATAATATAAACAGCGAGCTTAAAATCAATAACTGCAATTAAGTTCTTGAACAAAGTTTAGATCAACAACTGTAGCAGAATAACAACCATTATGAGAATAATGTAGATCGTGATGTTTACTAGCTTTTCCGTTTAAGAAAAATCATCATTAACCTTTATCATCTGAAAAATCACTGGTCATGATTATGCCAAACAACAGTTCTTCTTTGCCTCAGGCCAAAGAGAACATTCACCACAAGCCCTAAAAGACACATCACCATTATATCGCCTTTATTCTATCATATGTGCATCAAGTCACAGATATTCACAACAACTTGATTCTTGATGATTAGTATAAATAACAGTGATATAAATGTTGAACAGAAGAAAGAGAAATATAGTATAAATAATAGACATTAAAGGTTTACAAAGTTTACTTTGTGAGTATTCAAATAATGTCCAAGTTTTTAACATGATGTGGAGTCAAATTCGAGAATGATATTCAAGATTCATAGTTCAAAAATAATGGTTAAAGTACAATAGAAAAGTTCAAGTAAATAGGAAGGTTCGCGTGAAATGATATTAAATAAAGCGCAAACTATTAATGAACATATAATCATTTCAAGAATTTTATCAAATAATACTTACCTTAGTAAGTTTAAGAGTATGAAAGAAAATGTTATCCCCTACCTTAACACGTGAAAGGAGATTGCTTTAAATGTAATGGATCAACATATACATTTATAATATAATTTAATTAGTAACTACCATATATAAATTTTATGGTGTACAATAACTCGTACAATATGAAATTATCAAAAGTGTTTACATAATATAAATCTGTGTGGTGTACAAAATAAATTATTATAACTTCAAAATAGTTTTTGAAATAATATTTCAAAATAAAATCTTCCAAATGAAGCTTTTCAAAATGAATCTTCTAAAAGAAATTTTTTATAAAAGAAGATTTGTGAATACTGTGTGAAGTAAGTATTTGTGCAAATATTACTATTTAAAAAAAAAAGACTCACTTGAATTTTTTTTGCAATCCTTTTGGCTTTACCAACACTCAAAGAAACCTTACTATACTCAAATAAAATACTTATAATATTGTAGTAGAATAATTTGATGGAAAACTCAACTTTTTATTTTCTTTCTAACTCACTCACTTTCTAAATTTTTCCCTTTCTCGAATGCTATCTTTCTCTTTTTAGTATGTATTTACTGAATACTCAAGTAGTTTATTTATACTTGTTTTTCATTGATTAGTGGCATTGGGTGGTGAGAGGTTAAAAGAATAGTCAGGAAAAGTTGGACAACCACTATGGAAAGAAATAAAAGAAAAACTAAACACATGGGCTACTAATTTACTACGAGCCAAAATCCAACAATAAAACAAGTTCTTTACATATTATATTAAAATATAACAAATAATTTATATATTAAATTATAATAAACAAATAACTTTATTATTATCTGATAATTGTTTCCACCCATTCCTTATTTTCTTTCCATGTGATTCAACTTCTTCTATCAAAATTATTTAAAAGTTTTCCTAATAAATAGAATATAATAATTAAAGTAATAATACAACAGTGATAAAAATAATTCAAAAATAATGTGATAATTATTAGTTTAATACAGTGCTTGGGATACTTTAATAATTATTGGTTCAATAAACTACAATGCAATAACAATTATTGATTTAATAATGTAAAATGCTCTGTAACAATAATTATTGATGGATATTGTGCAATAGTCACTTTATTAGATCAATAATATGAGACACTGTGCAATACCGTGTGCCACTATGTAGTACCGTGTGCTACTATAGAATACCGTATGCTACAATAAAATACCATGAAATACCGTATGCTATTATTCTTTTATAACCGGATAGTTTAACAGTTAAAAGTGATAGTACCATTGACCATTTTTATTTAAAAATATTATTCTATCGTTTTCTATATCCGACAATATTTCGTTGTTGGGTCCACCAATGATTAGTTATTTTGGCGCTGTCGTATGGATCAAATATTTTTCGACAGAACGAATATTCTTCGACTATTCGAATATTGTCCAACATAATAAAATTTGCTAATAACATCCTTAATTTTAACATTTGTCAATTTAACCACTTACTATTTCAGTAAAATTAAATTTGTATTTCATAAAAGTCGAGACCTTACAACCCACATATTGGAGCTATGTAGAGAAAAGGGTCCTTTAACTACTATTAATGAATAAGAGCAGACAGATACCTTTCAGAGTCAGCCTCGCTCAGAACAAAGATGGATAAAACGATTAAAATTCAATGATCAACACCAGTCTCGTCAGTCAGGATAATACAGAAGATTAATACCAGCTTAAGGGTCATATGAAGTATTCTGGACGGGTCAGTCAGGATAATACAGAAGGTCAATACCAGCCTCAGGGTCATATGAGGCATCTTGGACGGGTCAGTCAGGATAATATAGAAGGTCAATACCAGTCTCAGAGTTATATGAGGCAACCTGACCGAGTCAATCAAGGTCGATCAGAAGGAATGAGACAGCCCAATTCTCCTAGCCATCATTCCCAGGGAAGGACTCGATCTCCAGTCGAAAGAAGAGGTTATGATGCTACAAGGACGGAATCGGGTCGGGAAGAGCAGCGGATAATTCTTTATGTGCCTATTCCCGACCCTGTCAATGAAAATATATTAGACTTGTAAAGGAGATTAGCTGCAACGGAGACAAGACCAATAGCAGGGTTCGAGTTGGAGGCGTCTAGACCCATGCCTTTGGATCCCAAGTCTCCATTCTCGGAGGCTATTGATAAGGAGAAATTGACCCAAAGAAGAAACTGCCACCTCTAGAAATTTATGATGGCTCGAGTAACCTATATGATCATACTAGTTCATATGAGCGGGTGATGAAGTACTATAATCACTCGGAAGCGGAGATGTGTTAGATCTTTGTGACGACACTTAAGAAAGGAGTTAAGCAGTAAATGATGTCATTAACTCCAAATTGTATTAGTTCATGAGCAGAGTTGTGCGGGTGATTTCATGAAGAATTTGGAAGTAATAAAAGAAGGGGAAAAATGACTACATCTGTGATGCAGATCAAGCAAAAGCCCGGGGAGTCGTTAAGCCAGTACGTACAAAGGCTAAAGAATGCGGTAGGAACGATCACCAATTTCAACATGGTACAAGTGTTGGGATTTTTTACTACAGAGATGGATGTCACTCAAAATAGAAAGATGATGAAGGATGTGATGTTCAATCCTACGAAAGAACTCTTAGACGCATATGAACGAGCTGAAAAGTTCATTACGATCGAGAAGGATATGGATAACTTGATGTCGAGGAGTAAGGGGGGGTGATAAAGCTTATGGTGGAAATAACGGTGGTGATGGTAGATCTAACATCTTTGACCGGATAAGGCCAAAGGTGGGACAACCGACCTTCAACAAGCCACCTTTTTAACCTCGGATCGAGAACAAGTTTTATACTCCTTTGAATATGGATCGGGTCAAGGTATTGGAGGCTATAAGGAATGAAACGACAGCTGTGTCGAGACCATCTGGATCGAGGCAAGCTAGATCGAATTCATATTGTCAGTATCACCATAGGGCTGAACATTTGACGGAGACATGTGTCGGGTTGAAGGACATGATTGATTTGAAAGTTTAAATGGGTGAATTGACCTAATATATGGTAGGACAGGAAGGGCAAGCTCCTAATCCAGAACATGTTGTGGAAAAAAAGGCAGAGCAGGGGAATTAGTCTTCAAGGGTGGTGGATGTTATCATTAGGGGGTCGATGCAGACGCAGATAGGCAAATAGTGCCAATCCTCTTCTAATATAATCTTGGCCTTATCAGATCAAGTGTCTAAAGTAGAGCGGCCTTTTTTCAATACAGTGATCTTGTTCTCAAACGAAGATTACCTAGCTGATGTAGACATAAAAAGGATCATGATCGATAATGGATCATCAGTGGATGTACTTTATAGCCATGCTTATAAGATGACGGATCTCCTAGGTGTGAAATTAGAAGTGGGTATGGAGTCACCTTTGTATGGATTTGGCAATGAAGTTATACCTATGGTCGGAATATTAAGCTTTCGGTGGTGTTTGGCATGGCTCATCGACAAGTGAAGTTTTTTGTTATTTAGGTCGATTCGGCCTATAATGTCATTTTAGGTTGAACAAAAGTATCTACTTTAACATTTTAAGATTAAGTTTTTGACCTTGGGGGGAGTCGGTGAGGTAAAGGGGGTTATTGATATTGCTTGGAGGTGTTATCACCATGCTTTGACGTCATTTGCAGTTGGGGTTAGTAGGCAGAGGTAAACCATGACTATTGATATTTTGCCATATATTGAGGGAATTACCGAGTTGTTGCCACTACCAGCTAAGGAGACTAAGAATGTGGAATTGGTACCCTATAACACTTCAAAATTGATAAAGATAGGAGTCGGGTTACCCAGTGCAGTCAAGTCTGGGTTGGAGGAATTATTACAGACGTAAGCTGATATTTTTGCTTGGACACCTCAGGATATGACGGTGATAGCTGAAGATGTGGTTGTTTATAGGCTATCAGTTAATCCAAGCAAGAAGCCAGCTCACTAAAAACGGAGGATATTTGCGCCAGAGAATCATAAATGAAGAGCTCGACAAGGTCTTGGACGCTGGAGTAATCGAAGAGATCTAATATCCGGAGTGGTTGACTAATTTGGTTTTGGTTCGAAAGTAAAATAAGAAGTGGAGGGTCTGCATAGATTACACGAATTTGAATAAAGTGCGCCCAAAAGACTTTTATTCAGTTTCCCATATTGATCAACTCATTGATGCGACCTCGAAAAATATAGTTTTGAATTTCTTGGATGCTTTCTCGAGGTACCACCAGATTTTCGTGGCAAAGGGATACATTCCAAAGACAATGGTTATTACCCATAGAGTTATATATGCTTACAGTAGAATGACGTTTGGACTGATAAATGTTGGGGCTACATATAAGAGGATGATGAATAATATCTTCCGAAAGCAGATTAGAAAGAAAATGGAGGTGTATGTGGATGATATGATCATTAAGAGTCTTAGGATAAAAGATCATCTTCACGATTTGAAAGAGTGTTTCCAAACTGTTCGACATTACAATATGCACCTCAACCCTACGAAGTGTACTTTCGGCCTCAGGTCGAAAAAATTCTTAGGATACTTGATGAGTAAACGGAGAGTTGAGGCTAATCCGCAGAAGATCAAAGCTATATTGAACATGAAAATCACCTCAAAGTTTTAAAGATGTGTAGAGGCTTGCTGGCCAGATAGTGTCTCTAAAGAGGTTTATGACAAAGTCGACTAAGAAGTGTTTACCCTTCTTTGATACATTGAAAGGGCCAAAGAATGAAAAAACCTTCCAATGGACCTCGGAGTGTGAAGATGTTTTTCAAGGAATTAAGAAGTATTTGATGTCTGCCTTGTTATTACAAAAGCCTATGCCTAAAGAATTGCCTTACTTATATTTGGCAGTTAGTTCATTGGCTGTGGGCGCAATCCTTATCCGGGAAAAGGAAGGGATACATCGCCCAGTCTATTATGTTAGCCATGTGTTGAGGGATGCAGAGATCAAGTATCCAGACTTGGAAAAGTGTGTGTATGCTTTGGTGATAGAAAGTAAAAAGCTTAGACACTATTTTTAAGGTCAGTTTATCGTAATCTACACAAATCAACCATTGAATAAAGTTATGCACATGCAAGATGGTTCGGGAAGGATGGTGACTTGGGCTGTGGAGCTAAGTCAATATAATTTGGAATACCATCCTCGTACAACTATCAAGGGTCAGGCTTTGGCAGATTTTATGATTGAGTGTACTTTCCCAAAATATGTTGAGGCCGGACATGTGGCCGATGAGGTTGTTGTTATAGCTGGGGCCAACCGATACTTGCTTTTTCTTGGACTTTGTATGTTGATGGGTAGGCTAATGCAGAGGCTAGTGGAGTAGGGGTTATCCTAACTAGCCCAGAGGGATTTAAGGTACAGCAGGCAATCCGATAAAGTTTCAAGCTACCAACAACGAAGCAGAATATGAGACAGTGTTGGCAGAGTTATGACTAGCAAGAGTTTGGAAGTTCAACATCTACTCATTTTTAGTGATACCTAATTGGTAGTGAAGCAAAGTCAGGGAGAGTATGAAGCTCGGGGAGCTCGGATGACCAGATACTTATCCGAGGTGAAGATGTTGTTACATAGATTTAAATTTTTATGCTCTTAATGGGATTGAGAGAGAAGGTAATGCTACTGCAAATGCTTTGTCAAAGTTGGCTGTCACGCAGGTGGAAGCTTTTGGGGGTTCGATTTACTTGGAGATTTTAAATGAGCCCAACATTAATAGAAATGAGCTTTTGTGCATCGAGAGGTCAAATTATTGGAAGACTCCATACATTGATTACTTAGCCGATGGAAAGCTTCCGACGGATAAGGTTATGGTGAAAAGGATCAAGTATTAAAACTTATATTTTGTTTAATTTATGAAGATTTGTATAAGAGATCGTATTCATCACTATTGTTAAAGTGCTTGGTTACATCAGAGGCGTCGTATGCATTCAGAGAGGTTCATGAAGGGATTTGTGGGGATCATATAAGGGCTAAGGCGTTGGCATATAAGTTGGTCTAGTAGGGGTACTACTGGTCGACTATGTTCTAAGAAACTAAGGGGTATGTGTAGAAGTGTCTGAAGTGTCAGCTCAATAGCTCAGTTCTACACCAACCCCCAAAAGAGTTATCATCAATGTTATCTCATGTCCCTTTTACTATTTAAGGGATAGATTTGTTGGGGCCACTACCAAAGGCGAAATGACAGCTCTAGTATGTGGTGGTGGCTATCGATTACATGACTAAGTAAGTAGAGGATAAACCACTTTGTCATATTGCCTAGGAGGATTGTTTAAAGTTTTTGAAGGAGTCGGTTGTATTTTGATTTAGCATTCCAATGGTGCTCGTCTTGGACAATGGTTCACAGTTTGTGGGGGCCAAGTTTAAACAATTCTTATCCGATTTGGGGATTCAATATTGGAGAACTTTGGTAGCACATCCACAGTCCAATGGCCAAGTCGAGGTTACTAACCGAACTTTGCTTAACGTAATTAAGAAGCGACTAGATGATATTAAGGGGAGGTGGACGGAGGAGTTATAGAGTGTCTTATGGGCTTATCGGACAACTCCACGGACGACTACTGGGGATTCACCTTTCAAGTTGGCATACGGCACAGATACATTGATTCCATTTCAGATCGGGTCTACCTCATTCAAAGTGTCTAATTTTAGGGAGTTATATAATGAAGAGGGACTTTGACTTAACTTGGATTTATTAGATAAGGCTTGGGATGCTGCCGTTTTAAGGTTGACAACTTATTAGTAGAGGACGGCTAAGTATTATAACTACAGAGTTCTAGTAAGAAGGTTTGAGGTGGAAGATCTTGTGCTTCAGGAAGCCGAGGACTCAAATCAACAGAATAAAAGTAAGTTAATGCCTAATTGGGAGGGCCCTTATGAAGTTATTGAGGTAATAAATAAGGGTACTTATCAGCTAAGAAATATGGGTGAGGTCAAGTTGAAAAATACTTGGCATGCTGGTCGGCTGAGAAGGTACTATCAGTAGTTAAAAGTTTTTGTTGCCTTTTTATTATAACAGTCATATAATATTGTAATGATTTTAAATAAGTTTCAATGAAAGAAGGATATATTTTATTTATGGACTTGTTTGGTTAATTACATATGAAATTCCTGAGATATATATTATAATTGTTCGAAGAAAATGAAGAATTATTCAGTTGTAATAAATTTGGACAAAGCTTAATAAAGAAAGAAATTTGTTTTATTTATTGACTTGTTTAAATTATTTACTTATGAAATTCCTATTTACAAACTATTCAAAGAAAAAGATAAAATAAATACAAGGTAACTAGGGGTTCGGAGGGTTATTATCTGGTTCGTTGTCCGGTTTGTTGGTGAAGTTGTCTTCGAGCCAGAGCAAGTCATCATCAGAGAATCCTACTGATTTGGTGTCCTTGCCGACTGCCTGGATTTTAACAAAGAAGCTCAATAGCAATTACCAAACTCCAGGGCTATCTCTTCCATCAGTTATAGGGAAGCTCTATATTCGGCAATTATCTGTTATTGGGTAGTGGAGGTTTCTTTAGCATTATTTTAAAGGTTGATGTGGGCTTTTTAAAGAGCTTTTGTGAACTTTTGGAGTTCGATATACTCGGCGAAACCTTTTTTGTTAACCTCGATGAGTTAGGCATACAAGTCATTCCTTTATTGAAATTCGTGTTGGAGTTGGTCATTTTGTTAGTGTAGTTGGGCGAGATCTTCTTGATGTTGTTCTTCTATTTTGGTGTGCTTGACCTGGTCCGTACGGAGGGTTTATTCAAGGGTGTCAATTTGGCGATAAACGTCTAGGAATTGTTAACAAAGGTCCTCATTCTGTTTGGGGAGCTCGAATTGTTATTCGAGTTGGGCATGGAGTGCTCGGTTGGCTTCGGTGAACTATTGAAGGGATTCTTGGGCGACGGCATGGGCGTCATGCAATTTGCGGAGGTCGGCAGAATATTTTTGTTCTTTTCTTCTAGAGTTTGATTTTGGTGTTAAAGTTCTTCAGATAGTTTAATGTTTGTGGTTATGAGCTCAGCTACTTTTTGTCTGATTTGGACGAGCTCGAGATTATTTTGATTGGTGAATGAGAGGTTTTGATTTTAAATTGTGAGGTCGTTGACCTCCCTGCGGAGTTAAATGCAGTTGTTAATCATGGTCTTCATGAATTCTTTGTGCTCGTTGTACTGTCGTTCAAGAATGATCTTGTCATTTTGGGAGCTCTTCGGCTCAGCTTTAAGTTTAGCTATGATCTGGTCAGATCTAGTTCATGTCCCTTCTCTTCTAAGAAGTCTACTATACACGACCAGGAACTACAGAAGAAGAGGAAGCGTCAGTAAGGTGAGGTAAGAGTGCAATTAAAAAAGTATGAATTGAAAAGGCAAAAGTAAGAACTTACCCTTCCTTGATGGATCATGGAGCCTAAGATCAAGTCTTCGTTCAAGAGTTTGTCAAGGACGAAGTCGTGAGAGGAAAAATTGAAAGCCTCGAAGTATTGAGCTGGGATGGTGAAGTCTTGGTTGGAAGGCTAGAAACTAGACATTGGAAATTATTGCTCTAGTTCTAGGTTAGTGAAAGGGTTGTAGCAGGAGCTGGAGGGTTGAGGGTCGACTTGGGCAGATGTTTCAAGAATGGTGTGCGTTAAAGGAGGATTTATGGTTATTTCTTTTGGGGGTGAGGTCGGTTGAGGTTCGACTTTGTCAACTGAGGAATGAGTAGGGCGGTTGTTGTTTGTTTTGTTGGCTTCAATTGAGTGAGGGCAGCTGTTGTTTGTTTTGTTGCTTGTGGTTAAGGTGGGATTATGGAAGTTTGGGTAGGAGGTTTGTTGTGGGCCTTTACAAGTCATCGACGTTTTGTGGAAATGTTTAGTTTGTCTGCCTCGATCAATTTGGAAATATCTCTTTTTTGGGCTTGGACAGCCTCGGGCTATGGTTGTTATTGTACTTCTGATGAGACAATGGCAGATTGGGTAGTTGTTTTAGTTTGTTGGGCCTAGGGTGCTCGGGCAGCTTGGGCTTCTTTCGTTCGTTTATGGGCGTTCTTCTTTGTGTATGTAGTTGTTTGGTTATGGGCGAATGTTTGAGCAAGAGGGTTGGAAGCAATATCATGGGGTGGGTTTTCAGAAATAGGAATGGATTGAATAGGTTGGACTGAGATTGGTGGCTCGGTGTTAGGATTAGGGGGCACCTCAACATTGAATTCTTCTGTGAAGAGTGGAGAACTGGACGGTAGTGGAGTAGGTGCTCGACTCTCTGATTTGGTCAACACTACTGAAGGAAAAATTAAAAAAATAAGAAGTTAGGACGGTCGGTAACAAGAATATACATATAAGAAAAATTAAGTAGAGGTCGAAAACTTACATCCGTGCCTAAATAGTTAATCCTTGTCAGATAAGAGGCTCAGACTCCATGGTGTAGATGATATCTTCTTGTAGAATTCAGAAAATTCCTTCTGACGCTCGATAGACATATGCTCATAACCCAGATTGAGTTTCTAGGGGCTCACTCCAACTCTGAAGTTGATCCACCTCAGAGCTATAGATGAAGAACCATTAGGAGTACCATCCTTTGTTGGTGGTTGGGGGATGCATCCAAGCTCGACGACCAGAGATCTTGCTCAGGTATTGAAACCCTAAGATTTGGGCTTTATTCAGAGTGAACATCAAGAAGAAGAAAATAGTGGAAGGTTTGACTCAAATTTCTTTGCAGAAGGCGATAAAGCAAATGAGATGGATGTAGGAGTTGGGAAGGAGTTGTGATAGGGCTATGCTGATGAGAGTAAAGAAGGCATTGATGAAATCATAAAGGGAAAATTGGAGCCCGTACCTTAGGGCTTAGGGTATGAACGTCGATGTATTTCAGATTGACTCAATAGTACATTTTGTCGTCGTGATCAAGGGCCACGAGCTCATATTGTATGGGGATCTTGAACTTATTTCGAATAAAACCCAGGTCAATGGGTTTGATATTAGAGACGGTATTAGCATGATCAAAGGCCTTAACGGAGCTATACCAATCTCGAATGGCATTCTAGGCTTTTTCAACTTCGATAAGGATGGGGCTTACATGATCTTCTGTGATTGGACTTACGGGGCTATCGAAGAAAGGTGGGGAATTTGGTTTCTGAGCCATGGCGTTTAAAGAGTTTTGGGGATTGATTGTCGGAACCGATGTAAGTCTTTGGCTGGGGATTCTTTTACATAGAGAACGAAATGAGGCTAAGCAAAAAGTTTGGAAGTAAAAAGTGAAGTGGACAGGTAATTTTTTAGGAAAGTAATAAGTAGCATGGTAATCGAAGGAAACAACATTTAAAGTGGGACACGTGTGCTTTAACATGATGCGTAGGGCGATTTCATTGTAGTGGGCGGTTTATTTGGCAACGTGCTGATTAGTTGGTAACTGAAGTACTCTCCTATTTTGAAGTGTACAAATTGGAGAGTGGGGAGCAATATTGGGACATAATTTATTGAACCCCATATTTTAATATGGGCCAATGATTATTTTATATATAAAGTTGGGTTGGATTATTTATTACATAGTATGATGGGTCTGGACCGTGGGTCTGCCCATTCAAGTATTTCTTATCTTTGAGACGGTTTTGGTTAGTGAGAGAAGATATTATTTTCCTACATAATAAAGTTGATGGAACTCTAGGCGGTGGAAGTAAGAGTATATACATAAAACATCAACAAGTGAACCAGGTGATATTTTTACATGCAAATCGAGATATCAAATATCTTACATATATTCCAGCATTATTTTGGCTCTCTATTGTGACGTTTATCACCTGTATTTACTCTTATACCAGAGCATCTCCGGACAGCCCAAGCCGTGACCTAATCTGTGAGGTGTTTATGGGTTCTTTTGAGTGCAGAAATTTTGTTGTTGGATGATTTTGATGGGAGAAAGATTCCCACGTCAACATGTATAGCTTTGGATTGAGGGAGAATATTATTACAAAGTACCTAGTTTATTTCAAGGTCTCTATTTTCAGACACAGGTGCAGAACCATGGGAGTATATATGGTTTCCTTCGTATGATGAATTTTTTCAATTTCTATAGATGATCTAAATGGTTCAGCAGGATGATTTTTATGCATCTTTCAAGAACTGTCATCCAAATCTTTTGGATGCAATGTCTTGCTTTACAGAAATACAATCTTTCTTTTAGTGTTTCCATTGTTATTAATTTAATTTGTAAATACATTTTAGGCTTGTGGTCAAATATTAAAATAATAAATACAAGTATTAAAATAATAAATACAAGTATAAGTTATAGAATTCTAATTTTAACAGTAATGCATTTTCACCGAATTTCAAATGTGATTTTATTCATGTTAATTTGATATTTCTATAATAATAAAAAATAGATGTTATATTCTTGAACTCAACACTCTTTTGAGGATTCAAAATGAAAATTACATTAGGACTTTCATTTGATTAGAATTGTAAACGAATCGAATTGAGTCGGATTTTGACTTACTAAGTTCAAACATATTAAAAATTAAATGAGCCGAGTCAAGCATTGTTTTAGACAAGCGTAGATTAATTTGGTGACTAAACTCGACTTGTTTAGTAAACAAATCAAGCTTGAACCAGATTTAAGCAAGCTAAGCTTATTCTCATTTAACTCTTTTATTATAATTTTTTTCAATTAAATTTTAAACGAATCAAACTTAATCGAGTCGGGCCTTATCGAGTTGAACTCAAACCAGACACCATATTGTTCGCGCTCGGCTCATTGAATTAAGAGGACAATAGATCTTGTTCGAGCTCGACTTCTTTAACAAGTTCAAGGTGAAGACAGCCGAATCATGTTCACGGCAACTTTATTTCATTTACACCGTATATTTAATGAAACAAAAAGCACCTTAGAAATAGAGAGGGGGAGGGGGAAAAGGTGCATTGCACAATGGAAACATCAGCTGCCTAAAAGGAGCGTTGGGCCTGCTGGATCACAGGAGACTTGTTAGATAATTGGAAATTGCTGCCCAAACCTCCATTGGAGTTGCTACAATCCTTAAATGCAAAATATGTTTTGGCCATACATGTTTTCGTCCCTTAAGGCCTAACTTTCCCCTTTCCGTGTGGAAAATATTTTAGAAACCCAATTATCAGCTCAGTTTTTTACCTTTATAGTACAGCAGTAAATTGAGTAATTGCTAAAATCTTGTATCATTTTCAAACTAACAAAAATGTGCACTACCGGCTACCGCTCTATTTATGTTCATCACCGTCCACCCTCCAACTGTGTATGTCCTTTTCTATTTATTCCTATCTAAACTACCATTTTGGCCTTTCCCACTTATTACATACTACAACGTCTAGGAAGAAAACAAATGTAGTGGATACCATAACATCTCTAGCTCAAAACTCTTTTGTATTGTGCAAAATATTTATTTAGTGCATGTATTACAAACTTAAGGAATTTGGGGGTCATGGACATGTATCGGATTTTAATTTAGGACTGAGTCGCGTATGGAGAAAAATAGTACATGAACTAGAAGGGTATCGAAATGTCACCAAATTATACCCACTCTGTTACCGGGTCTAAGCAAATGTATTTTGGACCAAAAGATGGGATTTGTAAACTTTTAACTTAATGAAGGGTAATATAGTCAATTCACAGTTTTACTGTATGATGGTTACTCTAGCCGATTTAGCGGACAAGTGGAAGCAACATCAACCAAAACATATATATGTCGCCCTTATCTTTTTAATTTCTCTTTTGTCATTTTCTTTAAAACTATCACAATTGTGATAAAGACTGTTTGGCGTGTACATGGACACTTCTATGTCCTCTACACAATTCAAACAACAGATTTTATTCTGTACTTTATGTTTTTAACATTTTAATAAGGATAACTTTAGATACACTATAACTAAATACTATTTTAAATATTATATACATATTAATTATTAAAAAGTGGGACCTGACACAGATTTTCATGTCAAGTTCTATCTTTCAATAGTTGAGATCATCTTGTTGTGTTTGGTGTTGTGTTCTATATAGTGTACTTATACTTATTCTATTAATTAAGGTTAAGGTTATTATAACATATAAATATATGTTAAAACAATGTTTAAAATAGAAATATATGTAGAAACAATCTACGGCCATCATGAATTACGAATATATATATATATATATATATATATATATATATATATATATATATATATATTGTATTGATAATCAATATGTACGTTTAGATATATTAATGCATTTATGCGTATTTTAATTTTTTTTTTTTTTTTGTACTCGTTGTTATAAGACTTTTAAAACATGATATCCGTATTAAAAAAGAAAATAAAAATTAGACATTATAATCAATATGTATCTTTATCAAAACTTTGAATAAGCCAAGAAATCCACACTAGCACGTTATATATATATACATATATATATATATATATATATAGAGAGAGAGAGAGAGAGAGAGAGAGAGAAATTTCCACTATTAGTAACTTGGTCCACACAAAAATAAATAAATAAATCCAATTTGCATTTAGATATAAAAAAAAAACAAGCATATATATTACTTTTAGTTTATCATCATAATAATATTATCATGTTATTATTATTGACTTAAAAGCATATTATTTTTAAGATAAATATTGGAGAAATATATATTTTTAATATTTATAAATTTTATAATTGTGACTATTTTTGTAAAACGGGAGGAGTATCTTCTTTCATTTCTTACGATCATTCACCAATAATTTATTCAATTAAATAAAATAAAATAAAATAAAATAATTGATTTGAAGATAAATTTTCATTATTATTATTTTCAATTTTTTTATTATATTCAACAATAATCTCTTAACATGATGGAGTTTTATAAGAAAAAGAAAAAATAAATAAATAAATCACGTTATAAAGGTAATTTAGGAAACAACTCAACTGAACGAGACATCACATGTTACTCTCTCTCTCTCTCTCTCTCAATGTGTCTTGTATCCACGTAGTTGTATGGCTAAGTGTCGACTTCACTGGGACAAACCTACTCAATTATTTTAAAATTGTCTTCTTTCTCTTAAGAAAACAATTGCAGTTTGGTAGCAATTTTTTATGGCTTGCATATTTAATATTTATATATATATATATATATATGACCGATTTAAAATATGTATTTGTTATAAAATAATATTAGTCAAATACCATTCATACCATTTATTATAGGGATCAACAGCTGAGATTAAATATTTACAATTCGTCGTTCGCTATTAATAGTAGCAGACGATGATGGTCATAGTCCGCAACAGACGTACCGTCCACTAATAATAATAGCGGATGTCCACTATTAATAGTAATGGACATCCTTCTAATATGATTTTTAGGATTTGACTTTCTGATCGAGGTTGGCTACTATTAATTAATAGCGGACATTAAAAAAAAACCGCCCACTACTAGTAGTAACTAGCATTTTCTAATACTGACCGTTCTTTCTTATTTTCAATAATATGGATACTGTTTGCTCAATCTTACTCCATAAAAAAATACATGTTATGAATTATTCTCCATATATATACATTCTGCAGTTACTTTTCATTCAATTCCAAATATTTCATATAACTCTTTTATGGTATATTAGAGGTGGCTTATATCTACTTCTTTTGTGTATATATTTGGAATATAAGATTATTATTGAGTTTTTGAAATTGATTAAAAATATTTAAAATTTAAAATTAATATGAATTTATATAATTTATATAATATAATCATGAAAATTAAAAATTATCTAATAAGTACTATTAACTAATTAAAAATTTTAGTATTCACCATCGTGTATATATACAATTTTACTCAAAACTTAAATGGTTCATTGTTATTAATTTTTAATGATAAAACTTGTATAATAATTATATTTTTCTTGTAGAACTGATCAGATCATTATGATCTTCCCATTAAATTTTTTTATAGCTAGCAATAAAAATATTATATAAAAATTGGGAGAAATTAGGGAGAAATGTAATAGAGAGAAGCAACCTCCTAGTCTACAACCTATGTGGGCAAGGACGAAGGCACGTAGAAAGAAGTAGGGTCAATTGACCCCATTAAAAAAAATTATTTTATAATATGTGAAAAAATTAATAAATTAATTTTACTAAAATTTTTAATATACAGAATTAAATTAAAAATTAATACTTTTTTCAATCTAATCTCAATCTTTATCACGCCTACCCCTCTATATATGTATTTCTCTATAATTCTCTTAAATAAAATAATAATTTAATTTATATTATTTTTAGCACAATTAAGGAATCAATTATTTGCGAATAATATGTGATTAGAAAAATTTATTATGAGACAATAAAGAGAGAACGCGCCTGTGCATATATATATATATATGTATGTATGTGTGTGTGATGTTATTAGTTATTAATCATTGTAATTAATATATATTTTATGCAACTCAAAAATATAAAATTATCTTTAAAAAAAATGTATCTCCTAAACCCCTCACCAACTTATTTATAGTATAAGAATAATTTTCACCTACTAAAATAAAATTATAGTTTGGTCATTATAAGTTAGCATTCACCTGCCACCGATATTTGTTAAAGTTTCACGTGGGATTTTTGTCAAAAAGGTCACAAGAAGAAGGGGAAAAATACAAAATAAATAAATAAAAGGTAAGCTCAAAAAGCATAGGCACTCATATAAAGAAATAAAAAGCACAAGAAATGAGCATTTTTTGAGAGCCCATCAATAACCACCATAATAGAGTTATAGCCGTGAGAAGAAGGAATGACTTCAATAAAATCCATAGTAATGTCCCTTCCATGGGGTCTCAGGAATTAATTGGCAAGGGCTGTAATAAATCAAGTACAGCACTGTTTCATGTTTACTCAGCTGGCAAACCTCACATTCCCTTACAAAGGTGGTAACGTCAGCCCTTAATGTAGACCAGTAGAAGAACTGGCTAATTCTCTCAAGCGCGACACTTCTTCCTGAATGACATCCTATTGGAGAGCTGTAAAACTCCTTTAAAAGCTTGAGCTAAAGTTCCTTAGAATTTCCCACCACCAGCTTACGTTTAAACCTCAGCCTACCATTAATAAAGGTGTGTAATCAGGGACTGCAGATGGATCTAACATTAGTTGAGAAATGATACTCTGTAACTCTGTGTCCCCAGCCCAAGTATCAGCTAGATTTTGCACCCATTGAGGGGATGTAGTAAATAAAGCACAACATAAAAAATTGGCCTTTTCAGCTTGGTCAATACCTTCCCCAAACTGCATGGACAACCCATCTGCAACCACATTTTCCTTACCATTCCTATACAAAATCTCATAATCCATTCCCATAAGCTTGGTGCACTTTTGTTAATTAGTGGTACTGACCCTTTGATTTAATGGGTACTTGAGATTTTGGTGGTCAGTTTTTATAATGAACTTGTTTCCTAACAAGTAATGTCTCCATTTTTGTACTGAGTACACCGGTCATTAATTCATTCTCTTAAGTAGACAGACCTAAATGCCTATGAGCAATAGTTTTACTCAAATAAGCAATTCGTCTTTAATTAGTTAATGTTTCTATTTTTATTTGTACTATCTCATAATAAGATATATATATATATATGATAATTGGTAGATTTTTGTAAGCAATTCATTCATAAGATATATAATAAAATTTATATGCAACTCAATTATATGATGGTTTAGGTTACGTTAGGCTGATTCAAATATTTGAATATTTTCTTGCATGGCTACCAGCCTTGCTCGGATTTTAAAAAACGTCCAGTAATTTTTGATCGGCTGAAGTTTGGAGAGTGATATTTATTTTAAATAATGAATATTTCAGTCATAACACACTAGTCATTTTAGATTACGTAATGCATGTGCAATACAAATTATATTGTATATTACATAATTTTTATTAAAATAAAAAAGATATTGCATATAACAGCGTGACTGTTAGGATGAATATTTCGCTAAGCCTGGTCTGGTAAATATATGATGGGCTAGGCCCAACAGACCGTCAGCTTGGCGAAATTCTTATGAGGACTCCTAAGTCCAATAGGCTTGGGGATAGGTCCCTAACCAATCTGGATTGTGGCTATTTACTATATCTAATCCGAATTAGAATAGGAGTCAGGTTCTTAGATGATTTAGGAGATTACCTTCCTATTCAAATTATACCACGTTGAGGGACAATCCTAAAAGGAATCGGTAAGAGTCAGGTATGCACTATAAGTACTCAGTCAATGATGGAGGAAAGGGTTACGCACACATACACTTTACTACTACACTAAATACTTGGACCTCCATTGTTGACCTTTCTTAAAACCTTCACTAACTCTTACACCGGAGGAGTCCGCCAACGGCCCAAGCCGTCAGGACTTTTGTGCAGGTATCTTATCCGGACGGCCAATAGGACAGCCGGACAAAACCAGGCGTCAACAGTGACCATCAATACCTATATTTAAAAGACCGCCTTGAGTTCAATTTTTAACTAATTGAAGACGACTAGCCGAGTTAACTCAGTGGTGATTTATATTATTCAACCAAATTGACTCAATGGTAAAAAATATTGTGTTTAATAATTATAACCGAGTTGACTTAGTGATTGTGATTTAATGTTGTGTTTAATTATTTGTTGCAATAATTTTTTAAAAAAAATTAATTATTGATGATAAATGCTGAAATTTTAACATTGATTAAATACCCATGTTTGCTCGTTTTTCGAGTTTCAAGAGTACATTTAATCATAATCATATTTTGTTCTTGCTCCTTTCCATTATATATGACGTTTAGAAGAGTTTTTTCTTTTCATAATATAAGACATTTTATATATATCTAGAAGAAATAATTTAATTCTTTACTACCTTGTCCCTAAAAAATCTCATTAAGATGTAGTAATTGAGAGAGATGATGAACAATTAACTAGTGCATTGGTACTAATAGAATTTCAAATTAACATTAATTACTCAACATTAGTATTAATGAGATTTTTAAATATGTATGATTATATCTACTTTGTCCCTAAAAAATCTCATTAAGATGTAGTAATTGAGAGAGATGATGAACAATTAACTAGTGCATTGGTACTAATATAATTTCAAACCAACATTAATTACTCAACATTAGTATTAATGAGATTTTTTAATATGTATAATTATATCTTAAACGTAACATCATATATAATGGAAAAAAGAGAGTATTATTTGTGATTTTTAACACAAAGCACTCAAAAGAAAAGAATAAATGACAATAAAAGAGAGAAGTAAAACATAATTACAAATTTATTGAATATTTTGTGAAAATTAACGTAATTGAGAGACTGAGAATTTGAGACACGGTTTATAAGGAAACCCAAAAATTAATTAAGTGATCTATTTTTTTATTGAGTTCAATAGTACTCAGTTCAATATTTTATGTGGGTTGAATTTAGGTCTAATTTTAAATAACTGAGGAAAATTGGCAAAAAATATATTATATGTTTAAATATAAACTTTTGATTGATTGTTAATGTGACGCCCCCAAATCCGGGTCCCTTGAACCACGGGTTCGGTGCTCACGTTACTATTTTACCTTGTCATCACATTCATCCATTTTGAATAAAATAATAAAACTTAATTTTCATTCATACATAACTATCTCAGGTTCTACATACATTTATACATACACATTCATACATGATATATTACAAAAGATAATATTTACAATACATTTGTTCTCTATCTAAACCTTCACTGTTGATTAACTTTTTTTTTTCCTTTGTCTAATCATGATCCCTCAGCCTGCTCAGGTTTAGCCGAAATATCATGTTTAAAAGCAAGAATTAATGAGCATAAAATAGCTCAGCAAGTACATAAGTAAATGATGACGTGATATTTCGAAATAGTGAATGAAAAATCATATACGATTTAACTAAATCATGCATGACAACTAAATCAATATCAATTAACTAAAATATTTTCAATAAGTTGGGTTAATATCAATAGACTGAATCATGTTTAATAAACTGGATCAGTATCAATAGGCTGATTGATATCAACATCGGTTCAATATATGAACATGGAAATTATACATGAATTTTACACAAGGGACTGAGAGCATGGAATTTGCTTGTTGTATGGTCACAAGACCAAGAACTCGTTAAGAACAATACCAATCATAAAGACTGATATTGTGCAAGGTAGTCATAAAACTGTTGTTCAAATTAGATGTGTACTCTGGGTGATCAGCCCATCGTACTTTTATATTGTGCATAATATAAACATTTAGCAACGCAACCACGCCATAAAATTATAATGTTTTATACTTTACTCCACTTTATCAGGGTTGTTCTATTACAGCATTTCATAGAATCCGCACCACAGCAATGTGGATTGGGGCACATAACAATAACCATTTGATTTCAACATGTATCATCATACGTGTCTAGCCGGAATCAAGATTGGCATCGACCATTTCAAAGTAGTTCAATAATGAACGAACTTTACATGATCATATGAGTGTATAACATGAATGACTGTTCAATGAACTATAAATAGAAGTTCAGTTAAAAGACTTGTCTTTGTCCTCGTCTATCTTAATTGGACAAATCTTATCCCGAGTGAGTCCTACAAAACCGTAATATTGGTTTATGCATTAGTTAAATACATATGCATGTCATAACTTGTTAAACAAACTATCATTTAGCTTTACATAACCCTTAACATATAACATATTGTTCACTTAAGCTTTAATATCTACCACATTAATTATTTTTATCAAATTATGGTTCACATAAATGTTTCTATTATTTAATATCAAAACATTTCATTTTTGGCAAAATAAATTTATTTTTCAAAATTTAGTACCCGGCGCCATCTTTCCTTATTGGAACTTCGCTGGCCACGAGATTGGCTCGGCCAAACTGCACCCCGGCTCACACTGAATTCGCCCCAGCGAGCTCTTCACAGCAGCACTGTGCCCCAACACAATCTCTAATGCAAATGAGGGTGCCCCGACGCAGTGCTGGTTTTTAAGAAGAAAAAAAATTTTCCAAAACCCCTGGTATCTTTGGCCCCAATTCGATTTTCTAAGTTCCAACACTTCCCCTAGCACATATAACATATATTTGACTTGCACGGGCATTCAAAATATTTAAAAATCATAGTTTGGCCTTATTTTTTCAAAGATTTCGTTTTAGACGTCAACGAATGTTTTAAAGCATTTAAAATGGATATTTATCGCCATAGATGCCAAATGACTTCCAATTCGATTCTAACACGTGTATTTACATCAAATTTAGCCATTTGGTTTGATTTCACCTTCATTTGCATGAAATGGCCAAAAATCATACATTGGTATGATTTTTGCCAACTTTGCAAAACTCAACACTTGAACACCATTTGAATTCTTGTACACCATGTACATATACCTTATCACATATACATTTAGCAACTTTGTATACTTGTGTAACTTCTACATGCATCTTCCAAAATACTTTATAGATTATGATTTGGTTTACATGCAATATATAGCCTAATATGGCAATTCTTCCTTCACAATGCATACTTTTAGACCATCTAGGTATTTAACTTGCTATCTAGCAAAATAATATGCATGAATCCAACATGTTCAACCCTTCAACTATATTTTCATCACTTCCATGAACATATAACACATGATCAACCATGAATCATGCTTTCTAACTTTGAATATAGACATGAATAGTGCACCACCTTTGTTCTAGCCAACTTGGAACTTAGAGTTTCATCAAATATCAAACATGAAGCACATAAGTCACATAATCAACACATGTAGCTAAAGATTCATGCATGGCTTCCCTTGTTCTTGAATTTAATCACATAATTGATAAGTTATCAAGGTTGGAACTCTTTATACCTTCTTTGAGCTCTTTTCCTCTTAGCTAAAAAGTTTGTTAAAGCTAGATTCTCCACTTTGATGGCTACTTCTTCTTCCTTTGATCACTTTTCTTGCAAATCTCACAAGGGTTTATTAAACCTTTAGATTTTTCTCTCTTCCTCTCTTAGCTAGCAACTTGGAGCTATAAAATGAGAATACTTGGCTTGATACATGAAACATATATGCATATATAAGTTGCATATACAATCTCCAACAACTAACCAAGCTTTTAACCATCCCTAGATGGGGTTATTTAAGACATTTCCTATTAATTAGCAATAGCATAATGGACAAATCCCATAAAAAGGATACCATGGTCATTCTTTAAATTGACAAGGGCAATTTGGTCTTTTGTCACAAAATCTAGACAATTAAATTCTCATTTAAATCATAGTTGCTCATTTCCCATCTAATTCAAGTCCTTTTCGATCTAAAATTATTTCATTAGGCTTGAATTTTATTCTAATATCAAATAATCCATAATTAACTTATCCCAAAACACTTTTCACACTTTAAAATGTTTAAATTCTATTAATAACTTATTAATTTATAATATTGACAATTTGCATACCATTACAGTTAATTTTGCTATTTTATATATAAAGATTATTAAATTATCCAAAAATATTATAAAATAACAAAAAATAATGTTCATGTCTCAGCCTGGCTAATACACTACTTAGTATTCAACGCTAAGAGAGATCTAATAATGATTTGTCTAATCTTTTTTTGAGATAATAAATAGAGTCTTTCTACACTTAATCATAAATTTTACAGACAAAGCTTACCTGCAGAAAAAATAAAGGAGTATGGCTCTACTACATTCATCTTAATAATTAAAAATGGAGCCATATTCTTTTATCTTTTCTACGAATAAGTATATCGAAAAAAAATTATGGATAAATCTAAAATTTTTCTAATAAATAAGCACAAGACATGGTACTAAGAAAAATTAAATGAGACAATTGTATTGTTGCTTACAATTTCTGTTTGTAGGTGTGGAAATTTATTTTATTTAGGCACAGCTAATGATTACTCTTTTCTTATTGTAATAAGCATAATAAATCTATAGATTAAGAGAGTGTTTGTAATCTCTTATAATCAATCAAACGGGTTTATAATCAATTTTAATAAACAAAAAGTGATTGGTAAGCTGATTTTAAAACATATAACCACTTTTTATGAAAATAATTATAAATTTTAATTTAAAATTTTTGATTATATGTCAAATCTAATAAACTCATTATTAGGTTTAACCAAGTATTTACTAATCTATTCGTATTTATCTTAGTAATTCCACATATTACCTATATTTACTTTATCAAACCTTCATTTTTAGTAATTTATATTTAAAATAAGTGATAATTAATATTTTTTTTTATCAAACACCTTTTATGTTTTACTAATTTAAGTGACTTCAGAATCACTAATCATACTTTTTAAGCAATCACAAATATATTCTAAATAAATAAATAGTATAAATTAATAAATAATATAGAGTACAAACTCTGAATAAATATTTAGTAGGACCTGTATAATAAATATTCATTAAGATGATGTAAAATATTAGTAGTTTTTAAATAAATAAATAACACTCTTTTCGTTTCAAATTATAAGAACCTTGATGATTTTAAAAAATTAATTTGAGACATTTTTAAGTTCAAATTTGAGATAATTCATTACAAATTATGAAGTAATAAATATTACAACGAGTAATATTTTTTAAATAATTTATAATATTTATCATTATATTAATTAATATTAAAATAATCCATGTCAATTATGTATTTGAAAATGTTAAACTAATTTTAAAAAGTAATTAATGATCTTATATTTTGAAATAGATGGAACATAAATTAATAAACAATGTGAATAAATAGTATGACCTATATAATGAATATTAATTAAGATAGATGTAAAAGATTAATAAACCTTCTTAATAATTTAAATGATAAGTATTGCATATTATTTTATTTCTTTTTGTATATTATTTGTGGACATGAAAGTACACCCCTTAAATATTCTTTTCAAAACTTATAAGAGTCAATTTGTTGAAACAAAGTATGTAAAAAAAATATTTATTTCTCTATTTCGAAATTAAAGATACATTACTTAAATTAATAACTTTTAAGAAAAAATTAATTTGTCTAAATATATATCTTTAACATTGGATAGAAATATAACAATACTAGCATAATAGTGCTCAATCTAATTAGAACATAAATGATGTCATATTTAAACTTTATATTACTTTATAGTTTAAAAGTAAACATATTTTTCAAAATTTGAAGCTGATTAAAAAGAAAATGTGTATCTAATTTTCAAAAGAAATGACTATAATTTAATAGGATATTATTAAAATATATAAGAAAGGAACAATATAATAAGGAACAAAAACATAAAATATAAAACATGATTATATTTAAAAAGAACTTTCATAATAATGGAATAATAACTACCCACCCAACAAAATGCCGGGAAAAACATTCCACTGGTCCACTAACAGTTCCTTTTCTACTGCGAAAATGCGAGGAAGAAGGGGACTAACAGAAGAGAAATTATCAAATCCCAACAATGTCAGTATAAAGAACAAACCCAAGTCACATTTTCAAGTAAAATTGCTGGGTTCACTGTTTCCAATCCAAAGATAAGACGCCCATCCGTGATTCTTCTTTGTTTATATCTTTTTACCCATTTCATAGATTTGATGGAATTTTCATTTTGTTTGAGCAATTTGAGCTCTAATGTAGTCCATTTTTGAAGTCAATTCAGCTGGGCTGTTCATACGTGTTGATTATTCTTTGAATATTTATTGTGGGCTCGTTTTGAATTTTTGATTAGCGTTTTGACTATCTGTTTTTATTTGTACTATTGATTTGGACAGTTTCTCTTAATTGATGGGAAACAAACCTTTTCCTCTCGGTTGATTATTTTAATTGCTATTTATTGGGGTTGGTAGATATTGGCTTGTTCTTCAAGGAATTTCTAGCATTTTACATCATCTATAAGCAAAGTGAGGTTAAATATAGATAAATATTTTTAGTGGTTTCCTGATCTTTGTTCTTGTTAAATTTTGGGTTTAATTCATGGGTTTGTTGTTTATTCTGTTCTTTTTGTTTCTGTCATGTGATTTTGCTTTGGGTAAGGAGTGTACTAATATTCCTACTGAGCTATCATCACATACTGTTAGATATGAGCTACAAATATCCAACAATGAAACTTGGAAAACTGAGATGTTTTCGCATTACCATTTGACTCCAACCGACACTTCTGCTTGGGCTAGCCTGCTTCCTAGGAAGATATTGAAGGGGGAAGATGAAATTGATTGGATGATGTTGTATAGGAAGATGAAGAATTCAGATGATTTCAATGTTCCTGGGCAGTTCCTAAAGGAATTGCCCTTGGAAAATGTGAGATTGGACCCGAATTCGAAGCATGGACAGGCTCAGCAGACAAATTTAGAATATCTATTGATGTTGGATGTTGATAACTTGGTTTGGAGCTTTAGAAGGACGGCTAGTTTGCCTACTCCAGGCAATGCTTATGGAGGTTGGGAGGCCCCAAATATCGAGCTTCGAGGACATTTCGTTGGTTAGTTTTGCTTCGATATTCTATAATTTTCATAAATTCCATTATGTTCATGGCCATTGGTGGTGGTCCTTATAGAGGGAATGCATATAAAGGGTCTTTTTTGAGATATTTTTCTTGTCTTGTGAAGTCAAAACTTCATAGAAGCTCTAGGAAAGATTTAATGTAAGTAGTTCTTGAAGTTCTTTTATTCTTAAAGTTCTTATATTTCACATTTGATCTGATGGTATAGTTTCTAGTCATTAATATATGCACAAACTTATTGACTATACGTCTTCTAACTCTATATTTGCTTTTTGACATAATGCAGGGCATTACCTGAGTGCTTCAGCACAAATGTGGGCTAGTACTCACAATGATGCTCTCGAAGAGAAAATGTCCGCTGTGGTTTCTGCTCTATCCGACTGTCAGAATAAAATGGGCACAGGGTATCTTTCTGCTTTCCCTTCTGAACAATTTGACCGTTTTGAAGCTATAAAACCTGTGTGGGCACCATATTACACCATTCATAAGGTACAAGCTTCATTCATCCTTCTATAGATTTTGCTAAATAATTTTTTTTTTTTTTATAACATCTCTCACTCATTTTGTGAATTTGAACAGATAATGGCAGGTCTTTTAGATCAGCATTTATTTGCTAAGAATTATCAAGCATTAAAAATGGTAACGTGGATGGCTGATTACTTCTTCAAACGTGTGAAAAATGTAATATTAAAGTTTAGTATTGAGAGACACTGGCTATCGTTAAATGAAGAAACAGGCGGCATGAATGATGTTCTTTACAAATTGTACACCATAACGGTATGTATAGCTCATTTGTAAGGCTTCTTTAGCTAGTTTAGCTTGTATCTTTTTTTCCCTGTTATTCATCATTTTAGATGTTAAAAGAAAAAAGGAAAATGAAAATTTTAACTATCTGCCTTTAGATTTTGTATTAATTATCTGGATCTGATACTGTGGCTTCCTCTGTTCTTATTGCATTTGGATATATGTCTACAAGAAAATTTCAGTAAGTATTCACTTGGTGGAGTGGTTCATTGACATGAAGCACTTCTACTAGTCGATCAATAGAAAAAGTGCTTTAATGTGAAAGTCAAATAGTGTTTGGTAAATATCTTTGAAAGCAGTTTAATAGAGAAATTTTAGTAAGCTCAAGAATTTAAACACATTTTCAGAAGTATTAAATTTTATCTTCTACTAAAAGTGTTTTTACACTCGACACACTTTTACTGTTAGAAACACTTTTCTTACGTTACCAGACACTCTTAAACTTTTTTTCGAATTGAAATTATTACCAGTATTCACATGAAGTGAAAGAAATTTAATACTACAATTCATATTTGCTGCTGGTTCTAGAATGGAAGAAGTTGGTTAGCATTTTTTTATTCCAGTTCTTTTGAATTTTAAACTATAGATTGTTCTCAAATTTCAAATTTCTCAAATATATTTGAACATATGCTTCAACATTACCTTTTCATTCCTATGCTTTGCAGAGGGATCCAAATCATTTATTGTTGGCTCACCTTTTTGACAAACCCTGCTTTTTAGGAGTGCTAGCAGTACAGGTAGTGACCAACACTTTTATGTTATATACTTTATGCTCCATAGTATTTCCTTTCGCCTTTATAAATGATACACAAGAGTTCATATCTTTGGGCAATTGCAGACAAGCCTTTGGTTGTAATTATCGGTGTTGTTTATTGGTACTAGTAATAGACATTAATAACTTGTTCCATAGATGAAGATTATTCTGCTTCAAAATGTTAAAATATGAGGAGGATTAAGGGGGTTATAAGAGTATAAAACTCCTGTTCATGTGGTACTAAATTTATTTTAGTTTAAGCAATTGATGAGAAATGATATCCAAGCCATTGTTATCCAGTTCTAGAATTTCTCATTAAAAATTTATAATATGGTGCAGATTATTTAATTCATTTTTATATTAATTTCCGAATGTTAATTTTCTGATTTGACATTTCTGATCAACTTCCTAGCAAATAAGATTGTATCTTCAGTTTATCTTTTACTCGTTATTATTATTATCGTTGTTGTTACCGTTGTCTTGTAAATTAAATCTCCCCTATTATTCTCGGTGCTGATTTGTATAATCTCTGTCATTTGCCTGTAGGCTGACGATATATCTGGTTTTCATGCTAATGCACACATTCCAATTGTTATCGGTTCTCAAAAGCGATATGAAGTTACTGGTGATCCACTATATAAGGTAAGTTGTTGTTCACATTTTTAATTTGTGTCTTCCATTCATATTTGTTTCAACGAAGCGATGTTGGCTAGTAAAGTTAGTAATTCATACTAGCAAGATGTTCTCTCTCTCTCTATAGATATCTATCTAGCTTTCAGTTAGGACTTTGTCCATATATGAACATTTTATTTTATTTTTAAAATGCAGCAGAGCGAAGAATAATAGGAGGAAACTAATTATCATATTAGCATAAATGCAGAGATGAGAAGTCTGCTTTTTCAGCAAAGTGACAACATTAACAGTCACATTCAATTAAACAGTTATGACGCTTGAAAAATCCCCAACTTATGTAGTTAATGGAATAACTTGCACCAAGTCATAGAATCAAAATACTTGTATCTTCTTCAAAATGCCTCCAGAGCCCAATTCCAAATTACTCCAGAGGCATCAATTTAATTATAGCCTATGGACGAGGGTATCAATTTTCTTCCCTGTACTGAAGTTCTGTTGACCTGAAAATCTAATACATATTTTCTCCGACTTTCAGGAAATAGGGATGTTCTTCATGAATATTGTGAACTCTTCTCACAGCTATGCAACTGGAGGGACATCAGTCTCTGAGTTCTGGTAGCATACGAAGCAATATACATTGTGTACCCTTGATAACTAAGATGTTCCCTCTTACATACTCTTCTTTTAGTAGCAATTTGTAAATGATTACTATTAATTTTAGAATTTGTCAATCTGCTTGCTGCTTTTCTTGTATGATTGTTTTTATCCTCTACTGACTACCCTCCTTTCATCAACATATAAACAGGGAATACCCAAAGCGATTAGCAAGCACTCTAGAAAGTGAGAATGAAGAATCTTGTACAACCTATAACATGCTAAAGGTAGGACTTTCACTTTAGATTTTTTCGGATGCACTCATTTATATGATATTTTGTTCTTTCCTAACAGCTATAATATTACTTCTCATAGTATTAAATAAAGTTAGCGGAGAAGGTTAGGTTCCGTGGGTGATGTAGGACGAAAATAGATGGCCAAATAATGCACTGGTAACGGTAATTCAATAAGGAAAATTGATAAAAACTAGGGTGATCCAACCGCAGGAGAACCACTACCCCTAGGGTTTCCCAACCGCAGTAGGGAGAGAAGATATTGATCGCAACCAACAATTAGGGTAATTTCAGAATTAATAATAATAGCGTAATAAAATCAGATTACATCAGTCTTTAAATAGACCCAAAACCCTAATCTGAATAAAACAATTAAAGACTCAAATAACCCTACTTAATAGAAATAAAATACCAACAACGCCCTAAAATAATAACAATCCAAATATAAATAAAATACATCAAAACGAAACAATCCAATCCCCACGTGAACAGTAAAACACGTGAATAGTACACTGATCCCCATCAGTGGGCAGGGGAAAGGGGATTTACTATTTAGTGTCTCTTCACGGCTAGTTCTTAGATAGGTTGGTAAATAATCTCTTAACCAGCCCATCAAATAAGTGGACGATTCATTAAACTGCGAAACATTACCCTCCCATAATGTGATATGCTTCCAATGCCACTAAAAAGTAACCGATCCGGGGATCAAATCCAATCAAAAAGGGGAAAGGGTTTCTTTTTGGAAAAGGATTAAGAAAAACAGGATTCAAGATACAAGTACAAAAAAGTTCAGTAATCCAACTTTATAAGCGGAGCAGCAGTTCACTCACAATCTCTCAGTAGTTTTTGCATATAAATTTGAGTGACAATCCATGTTCAAGCATGCATTGACTTGTTAAGTTTTCAGGTCTCGCGCCACCTGTTTAAATGGACCAAAGAAATGGCATATGCAGATTACTATGAACGAGCCCTCACAAATGGTGTACTGAGCATCCAAAGAGGAAGGGAACCTGGAATAATGATCTACATGCTACCACTAGGCCATGGGCTATCCAAGGCCGGAAGCTACCATGGATGGGGAACAAAGTTTGATAGTTTCTGGTGCTGCTATGGGACAGGTTTGAAAACTATTTTTGTTATTTCTTTTATCAGCATAAAAAGAATTAAAGATTTTTCTATTTGACTTTTTAATATCATCCAAAAATCTTATAAAATTTATGATTTTCTTCCTCTCTCCCTTGTTATTGTGATTCAATAACCCTGACCTTTTGTTCATTTTCCTGTTCTTTGGTTTACGTAATTTTAGTTACCCGTCTTTCCTCCATGATAAGATAATTTTCTCCCTCATGGGAAAATTTTCTTCCATTGCGAGGAATGAACAACATTCATCCCCAAGTTAATGCCTCATAACAGAACGATCATTTTATGGATCATGTGTTACTGTTATCACATTTTTCCATTGATTAATCAGGAATTGAGTCATTCTCGAAGTTAGGAGATTCGATATACTTTGAGGAGGAGGGAGAAGTTCCAGGGATTTACATTATCCAGTGCATATCAAGCTCACTTGATTGGGACGCCGGGAAGATTTCTATAGTTCAGAATGTAGAACCTGCTGTTTCGTGGGATAATCACCTTCGCTTGACCTTGGCAATTTCCTCAAAGGAGGTACGTGTTAGCAGCAAATTATCTTTTGAGGCACACAAAGTCTGTGTTGTTCCTTATGTCTTTTTCTTTTATTGTTTTTAACTAAAGTAGGAAAGATGTTACACAACAGTGGAATCTTAAACTGTTTGCGCCAACCTCATGCATACTGTCCTATATATTTGACATTTCCTCACTAGGAAAGTAATTGATCTGGATACCTGATTCATACTTTCATGATATTGAAAACCAAAAAGAATCTTAATGATGCAAGCTATATAACATTTTTTGTAACTCTTTGTATGGTTTCAGAAAGGATCAGGCCAATCTACATTGAATTTGAGAATACCTTTTTGGACGCATTTAGATGGTGCAAAGGCAGCTTTAAATGACCAGCCATTGTCTCTACCAAATCCAGGTGTGGCTTCCACCTTCCAATTTCTTTACGGAAATGTAATTAACCCCATCTTAGGAGTGTCAAGTAGTATGGGTGTAATGTAGCAAAATCCAGAAATTGTTGATTTTTCAACTCCTTGATGTAGGTAATTTCCTGTCAATAACTCGAGAATGGGGCACTAGTGACAAGATTGCTCTTGATCTACCCATTAGTATCAGAACCGAGGCTATTAAAGGTGCTTTCTTGATATGTTCCTTTTTTTTTCCTGGTAAATATAATAAGAATAAATTACGGGAACTGATATTTCTACATAGAAAAATGATATTTTCACATGATCCGAATAGCGAGTGGGTCTCAAATTTATGTGAGAGAGAGACGCGTAAAAATATCAGTTTCCTAAATTATAAGTTGTTCTGTACCCCTCATTAAAGCCTAATCATTCATTTGTTAGATACTATTGACATACTTTTAATGATAATTCAGATGATCGGCCCGAATACTCCTCCAATCAGGCAATTTTGTATGGTCCCTACCTTCTTGCTGGTCTGACCATTGGTGATAGGGACATTAAAAAAGAAGCATTAGCTTCTCCCTCAGATTGGATTACTCCAATTCCAGCTGAATACAATTCCCATCTAATATCCCTTTCCAAAGAATCCAAGAACACAAAATTCGTCCTCGCCAAATCAGGAAACTCCTTTAGAATCGAGACGTTACCTGATCCTGGCTCAAATCATTCTGTGTATGCCACTTTTAGACTCATCCTAAAAGACACTACTCCCTCAAACATTTCAGCACCAAAAGATTTTATTGGGAAATCGATCATGCTAGAGCCATTTGATTATCCGGGTATGGTTGTCATGCAGAAAGGCAAAGATCAGAGCCTCGGGATTACAGATTCCTCTGGTAACAACGATACAGTTTTCCGTTTAGTTGCTGGACTAGATGGGAAGAAAGAATCCGTTTCATTGGAGTCCGAAAGCCAGAAGGGTTGCTTTTTGTATAGTGATCTTAAATTGTTTGCAAGTGTTAAGCTCAAGTGCAGTTCAAAATCATCTGATGCTGCATTTAAACAGGGAGCTAGCTTTACCATGAGAGATGGAATAAGCCATTATGATCCTATAAGCTTTGTGGCAAAAGGAGCAAAAAGGAACTTCCTTTTGCAACCATTGCTTAGCATTAGAGATGAAAATTATGTTGTGTATTTCAAAATTCAATCCAAAAAGGAATAGGTGGGAATGAAGGAACAATATAGTTGGCTCAATGGAATAATAATTTTTTTATTTTATTTTTTTTAGACTTAATGATCCAAAAAACCCTTCAACTTTACATTTAGTTTTCAATTTAACCAACAAGCTTATTTTTTTCACAAAAAACCTTTCAACTCTAATAATTAGGTAAAAAAAAATACCCTTGAAATCAATTACTAATGAATCATAGTTAACTAACACTGAGGTGGCATGGCATATGATATGTAAAATAAATAATTTTATACATATTTTTTGCTAAAATCAATATTTATAACCAGCACTATTTGTATGTAATTAAAATAAATAAATAAATATTTAAATAAGAATTATAAAATATAGATAAAAAAATACATGGGAGAAATTTTAGAGATAAAATATGAGAAAGAAAAAGAAAATTAAAGGTGACAAACTTTAAGGTGACAGTTATTTTTTTTTTCTCTCATTTAATAAAATGTTATTAGTTACTTGAAATAGAAATATGAAACTTAGTGGGTGAAAGAAATTAGAAAATAGTGTATAAAGGGAATAGAGAGAAGAAATAGAAATATACACATTAGGATAAAGAAATTTTAAAAAATAAAGGAGATCAAGAGTTTAAAAAAATAACTTCTCTTTTTGATATGCCTTAATAATATAGATATTTGTAGAAGGGTAATATAGTCCATTCCAGTTGTTTGTTTCTTATGGGGATCCCAATAAATATGATTCTAAAATAATCTACTAAAAGCAATCAAGATTGGATCATTGAGTGGAATCATCACCAACCATTTCCCTGGTCCAAAAATTTCTCCTTCGTCATGTCATCTTCTAAAAACAAAATTATGATAAACTGGCTTGAGTGTACTTGTACAGCTACCTGTCCTCTTCATAATCCTACCAATAGATATTTCTTTTTTTAAAATTAAATATATAACTTAATTTTTAAAATTAAATAATAACATATTAAATTTTAAATTAATATAAATTTTTTTAATATAATTATTATAATTATATAATATATAACAAAAATTATTAATCACAACATTTATTTTATTCTAAATTTTAATGAATTATACTAATTTTAAAATTTAATATAACATCGTTTTATCTCAAAAATTAAATTATAAAAATTAATTTTAATCTTATATTTTTAAGCCAAAAAATATATATTATACTCGTAGTTATATATTAATTCTCTCCAACCCCACCAAGCGTGAAAAGGGTATCTGCCCATTCTATTGGAAGACAAATTGTTGGATTCATAATAATGAATACTTCTCTGCATACAAATTATACACAAATAATTTTGTATAAGTGATAAGATTTACGTACGGCGTATTAATAAAATGTGTACAAAATTAAAATGATAGGGTTCACTTCTTATTTTTTTAATCTTATTTATACATATTTTTTTATATATAATTTATGTACATAAAATTACTCATAATAAAGAAAAATATTCTTATTATTCAGGTTTCGCTCGTAAACACTTCTTCTCATTCCTAAAATCCATATGATTGTCATATAAGAATATAAGTTTCGAAAATATTTAAGGTTAGAAAAGGACATGAATTCAATATCTGACATATATTAATATAAGTAATACTCGTGAAATAAAGTTAAGATTTAAAAGATTGAATAAAAAAATAAAGTAAATTTGAATTATAAAAAATAAAATAATTATATATCTAAAATCGTAAAGTTAAAAGAGAGAGATAAAAAAAAAAGTAAGCATGATACAAAATTATCATAACTCGGGAGAGCCGCAATATATATAGAGGTACATATACATATAGATAGATACAGACATAGATATATTCCCTCTTTCTCTCTGAGTCTCTCCATCCATATAGTTGTCCGGTTCAGTGTCAGCTTCAATGTAACAAATCTTCTCAATTATTTCAAGATATCTTTTTTCATAATTGTCACAGGGCGACGCTTGCAAGTGTAGCAAGAATTTTTATGCTTTACACCAAAACAACTTATACATATTATATATAAAAATAATATGTATAAGTATATTAGAGTTGAAGGGTACTTAAAGAGTTGCGTAAAATATTATATATACTCTAATATAGTATAATAATATTAGAGTATCCTTCAGACCAATTACTAGCTGGTGAATCATAGTTAACTAATAATGAGGTCGCATGACATATGACATGTAAAATAAGTAATTTTATACATATTTTTTGCTAAAATCAATATTTTCCAAAAATAAACAAATTATAAAATAAAAAACCCATCACAAATATAATAATAATAATAATAATAATAATAATAATAATAATAATAATAATAATGGCATGACACATATGACGTGTATAAAAAATAAAACAAAAGAAAAAGAAAAAAGAAATAAAAAAGAAACAAAATCAAAATATCAAAACAAACCCAAAACACAATCTGTTTGCTTACTTTGATCTCACTATTTTCCGGTCACTATCACCACCACTACGCCACCTTATCTCCGTCTTCTTCTCTTCCTATTATTTTCCCTTTAAACCTTCAACTTCAAAATCACAAGCCCTGAAAAATTTCCTAACTTCTAAATCCACACACTGGTTGGCAACAGGTGTACTGTTGTTGGATCGATTTTTAGATCTGCAACATGGACCTCCGTCATAAACCGGCCGGCAAGGTTGTTTAACCGTCGAAAGCTGCGAAGAAGGCGAAGTTTTCTGGCTCGTTGTTGTCCCATGTTTGGGGGTAATACTGTCTCTATAAAGTTTGTTTATTATATTTATCTTTCTGAGTTTAATTTTCTGTTTTTAATTATGTTTGTATTTTTTATTTAAATATTCATTTAATAATTCAAAATTAATATCAACAAAACAATGTTTATGTTAACAGGACAGAGAGTTTGTTTTTGTTAGATTTTATTTTTTAATTTTATTTATTTAATTAATTTGGTTGACTATAATATTTTCCTCGTATATTTTTATTTTTCAACTTTAAAAGTGTGACATCAAGCACTTTAAATTTTCAAATGTTAATCTAAAAGCGTTTTTACTTCGCTTCATTGTTCCACTAAACCCTCTCTTAGTCAAATACTTATTAGCTAAACTAATATTTATGACACGTGTTATGTATATACAATTAAAATAAATAAATAAATAAATATTTAAATAAAAACTATAAAATATAGATAAAAATATATGGGAGAAATTTTAGAGATAAAAAATGAGAGAGAGAAAAAAATTAAGATGACAAATTTTAAAAAGATAGTTATTTTTTTTCATCTCCTTTAGTAAAATAATACTAGTTACCTAACACACGCAATTATGTATATAAATTTTAAAATAAAAATATATAATTTAGAAAATGATGGATAAAGGGAATGGAGAGAAGAAATAGAAATATGCACATTAAGATAAAGAAATTAAAAAATTAATAGTCCAAAAAAATAATTTTTCTTTTTGATCAATCATAATAATATAGATATTTGTAGAAGGGTAATATAGTCCATTCCAATTGTTTGTGTTTTATAGGGATCCCAATAAATGATTCTAAAATAATCTACAGATTTTATTGAAAGAAATCATCACCAACCATTTCCCTAGTCCAAATAATTTCTCCATCATGTCATCTTCTAAAAACACAATTATGATAGACTGGCTTTAGTGTACTTGTACAGTAATCTGTCATCTTCATAATCCCACCAAATACCAATAGATATTTTTTTTTAAAAATTAAAATTTTAATTTAATTTTTTAAATTAAATAACGATATATTAAATTTTAAATTAATATAAATTTATTTAATATTTATTGATATTAATTTAAAATTTAATATATTATTATTTAACTTAAAAAATTAAAATATAAAATTAATATAAGTTGTTAATATATCATCATTTTATGTGATAAATTTTAAAATTTAATATATCATCGTTTTATTTCAAAAATTAAATTATAAATCTAATTTAATAACAAAAAGAGTACGAGGTAGAGTTTTATGTGATAAATTTTAGATATGTCAAAAAATATATATATAAACGCAATTTTAGATATACTCATGTAGGGTAATTGTAGTATACATATATAAATATATTTAATTATATGACCAATTTTGACTATTTAAAATTTATTTGAGATACTTTCAAGTTTAAAATTAATATTAATTCATTTAATTATGGATAATTTAATTAGGAAATTTGTAAAATATTTAAAAAATATTATTAATTATAATAGTAATTATTTTTAATAGTTAGAATTAATTATATTAATTTTGAATATAAAAATATTCATATTAATTATGAAAAGCAATCTCGATCTTATATTTCAAAATTAAAAAAAAAAAAATTATACTCATACTTATATATTAATTTTCTCCATCCCCACCAAACATGAAAAAAAGGTATCTTCCCATTCTATTGGAAGACAACTTGTTGGATTCATAATAATGGATAATTTTATATATAATGTTTTGTTTATAATTTATGTACATAAAATTACTCATAATAAAAAAAAAATTATTCTTATTCAGATTTCGACTTACCTTCACATCCCTAAATTAAACTCCAAGTGATTGACATATAAGAATGTAAGTTCCTAAAAAATCTTAGGTTAGAAAAGGACATGAATTCATAATCTGACATGTAATAATATAAGTTGCTAAAAAATTTAAAAGTTAGACAAGGACATGAATTCAAGCTCCCGACATCACACATAATCTCTCTATCATTATATGTGATATACGTGTAAAAATTATGTTTCATAAAATTAAAATTTTATAAAAGTTTAAAAAAAATAAATTAAAAAGAATAAGATAATAATATATCTAAAATTATATAAATAAAAAACAAAAAATAATAAAAATGACAAAATTACCATGAGTCGGGGGGGTATACAGAGTGCGCATAAATATAGGTTGATACAGATATAGGTATATTCCCCCTCTTTCTCTCGGTCTCCATCGATATAGTTGTCTGGTTCAGTGTCAGCTTCAATGTAACAAATCTTCTCAATTATTTCAGAATATCTTTTTTCTCAATTGTCACAAGGCGACACTTGCAAGTGTGGAAGGAATTTTTATGCTTTACAGCAAAACAACTTATATATATATATATATATGGAATTGATTTATAAAAAGTAATTGTTATGGATCAAAAATTAGTATATACTATTTATATCATTAAATATAAGAATGAACGGTTAGAATTAGAAACTGAAAATCGACGTCCACTAGTATTAATAGCAGACATTTAAAAAAAGTTTAAAGATCCATTACTAATAATAGCGAATGCTGATCGTTAAACCCTAGCCCCTAAAAACTAAACCCTAAATCCTAAAAATTAAACCCTAAATCCTATATCTTATAGTTAGTAGGTCTCCTAATCAGTATTGAAATTAGATGTAGAGCGACTACGAGTGTAATAGGAGTATCGATCAACGTCCGTTACTATTAAGAACAGATGTGTATAATATTTTTAAACGTCCACTACTAATAGTAGCAGACATCAATTTTCATATTCTAATCGCGGTCATTCGTTCTTATTTTCAATAGTATAGATAGTTTTATTTATTTTTAATTCATAACAAATACTTATTATATATCATTTCTCATATATATCTATAATTACTCTTCTTATTCGGTTCTAAATATTTTATGTAACTCTTTAAGTACTGGCCATTATTGATTACACCGCCCAAGTTTCATGTTGTTCTTTAATAAAAAAAAAAGTTGAAAGAAATATGCAAAATAAAATAAATTTCATAGAATATGACACTAATACGAGGAATAATAATGTGTAGAAAATAAAGTTGGGGTTTTGTTTTAAAGTCTAAAAGTGACATATTTTAAGTAACATATACTCCCTCCGTCTTAGATAAAAATTCTGATTAACTTTTTATGCATATTAAGAAAAATGATCAAATGAAAAAATTGTCTATATTTAAATTCTCATTCAATTGCATAATTTTCTGCACAAGACTAATGATAGTCCATAAATATATATAGAGGGTAAGACCCCGACTTTTATAAAATACAATTTAATTTTTTTCATATATATATATGTATATGTATATGTATATGTATATATATATATATATCTAAAAAGATAAGTGGATATATTGAGAAAAGTTAAAGTTAAAAATATTTTGTACAAATTTTATCTTGTCGAAGAATATTCGTTCTGTCGGGGAATATTTGTTCTGTCGGAAAATATTTGATTCGTACGATGACGCCGAAATAACTAATCATTAGTGGACCCCACAATAAAATATTTTCGGATATAAAAAACGACATAAGTAATCTTTACTATCACTTTTAACTGTTAAAGTACCCGGTGGTAAAGGAATAGTAACATACGGTATTGCACAGTACACGGTATTGCACAGTGTTTCATATTATTGAACTGATAAAGTGACTATTTTACAATATTGACTTTATTGAACCAATAATTGTCGTCACATGTAAAATAATTCATATTATTGAATTGATAATTGTCACAGTAGCATATGCACAGTAATTCACATTATTGAATCAATAATTGTCATTACACAGTAACGTGCTATTTCTTTTATTTATTTTTTGTATTATTGTTATCCCTATTATGATGTTGATTAAACTGTTGTATTTCATTATTAGTTGATTTTTCTACTAGTATTGTGAGTTTCTAACTCAAAAAGTCAATTACACTGCATTTATAACAATTGGTTATAATAATGAATAATTGAATAATTATTGTTGAATAATTGAATTTATAAAGTTATTTGTTTTATATACTTTATATAAAATTAATTATTTTATATATAAAGCTAATTATTTTAAATATAAAGTTAATTATTTTATATATAAAGATAATTGATTTATATAAAGTTAATTATTTTATATATAAAATTAATTGTTTTATATATAAAGATATTTTTTTCCTAATGACTCTAAATTAAAGCATAAAATTATGATGGAGGTACACAACATACCATTTGTAATCCACCCGTAAAGTACCAAAATATATCGTGACCTTCGACATACATTTGGTGGAACAATATGAAGAGGGAGATTGTAGAGTTTATCTTAAGGTGTCTAACTTGTCAACGTGTCAAGGCAGAGCATCAAGTGCCCAAGGGTTCATTGTAACCACTCGTAGTTCTAGAATGGAAGTGGGAACACATCACTATGAATTTCGTGACAGGTCTTCCCAAAGTTTCTCAAGGCGTAGTTGCAATTTGGGTCATCGTAGATAGATTAACCAAATCCGCCCATTTCTTGCCTATACGAGAAAACTTTTCACTTGAGCGTCTTGTCGGTATGTACATAAATAAGATTGTAAGATTGCATAACATGCCAGTTTCCATAGTTTCTAATCGATATCCTAAATTCACTTCACGCTTTTGGATCAATCTACAAAAAGTTTTGGGCACCGAGCTATGATTTAGTTTTGCATACCATCCTCAAACGGACGGACAATCGAAAGGACGATCCAGACTCTCAAATATCTTTTGATATTTTGCGTACTAGACTTCAAGGGAAGTTGGGACAAGTAATTATCATTAATTGAATTATCCTACAACAACAGTTACCAAGCAAGCGTAGGCATGACTTCATTTGAGGTTTTGTGTGGACGAAAGTGTCGCTCTTCAGTATATTATAATGAGGTAGGAGAAGCAAAATTGTTGGGACCCAAGTTGGTGCGCTTGAAAATAGAAAAGATCTAAACAATTGGATAACAAACACAAGCCGCACAAGAACGATAAAAGAGTTATGTTGATCTTCATCGAATTGATGAAAGTTTCAATGTCGGAGACCATGTATTCTTACATGTTTCTCCATGAAAATGAGTTACGAGATTCGGAAGGAGAGAAAATCTCAACCCTCGATTTATTGGCCTGTTTGAAATTCTAGACTGAGTAGGAGTCGTGGCCTACAGACTAACCCTACCACCAAGCAGGTCATGCATTCATAACGTTTTTTACGTTTCCATGCTACGTAAATATATGAAATATCCAAATCACATAATTGAGTTGGAGTTAGATGTTATAGCAAATGATTTAACGTACGAGGAGGTACCTGTCAAGATCTTAGATAAAAAGGAGCAGATCATACGATCAAAGTTTATACCTCAAGTCAACGTTTTATGGAGAAATCAAGATATTGAGGAAATGACCTGAGAGTTAAAATCTGAAATGAAATCTAAGTATCATTACCTCTTCGAAATGTCAGGTACGTCAATTTCGGGTACGAAATTTCATAAGGAATGGAGTTTGTAAGACCCTGACTTTTATGAAATGCAATATAATTTTTTTCATATATATATATATATATATATCTGAAACGGTAAGTGGATAAATTGACAAAAGTTAAAGTTGAAAATATTTTGTGCAAATTTTATCTTAAGAGAGAATATTCGTTTTAAGGAAGAATATTTGTTCTGTCGGAGAATATTCAATTCGTACGATGACGCCGAAATAACCAATCATTAGTGGACCCCACAACGAAATATTGTCGGATATAGAAAATGACATAAGTAACATTTTTAAATAAAAATGGTCAACATTACTAATTCTTTTAACTGTTAGAAAAGTAAAACATGATATTGCACAATAGCACACAGTATTGCACATTGTTTCATATTATTGAACTGTTAAAATGGATATTGTATAATATTGACTTTCTTGAACTAATAATTGTCGTCACATGCACAATCATTAATATTATTGAACTGATACTTGTCACAGTAGCATATGCACAGTAATTCACATTATTGAATCAATAATTGTCATTACATAGTAACATGCTATTTCTTTTATTTATTTTTTGCATTATTGTTATCCCTATTATGATGTTGATTAAGCTGTTGTATTCAATTATTAGTTGATTTTTGGCAAAACATATAATTTACCCACTAAAGTTCGCACGTTTTACTTAATACACTATTGAACTTTTAATTTTACAAATTACCACATCAAACAAATTAAAAAAAAACAAATTGGGTCATTCTGTCAAATTAGACAGATCAAAGTTGAGTTTTTTCCTACGTGGTTTTTTTTAAAAAAAACACAAAATGAAATGGAAAATTTTAAAATAAATTAAATTAAATTAAAATTAATTTTTGAAAATACAAATAAAATTAAAATAATCTTGAAAAGATCCAAATCAAATTGAAAAATAATAAAATAATAATATAAAATTAAAAACAAAATATATTTTTTTCAAACAAATAAAATTAAAATAAACTTGAAAATACAACAAAAAATAAATAATAAATAATAATTTTTTTAAAAATACAAATTAAATTAAAATGAACTTGAAAAATTACAATAAAATTATTTAAGTTAAAATAATAAAATTTTGAAAATATAAATAATTTTTTAAAAATATAAATTTTTTTAAGAGGACTTAATAAAATTAAAAAAATATATATAAAATTTAAAAGAAAAGAAAATTAAAATAAAAAAATACAAAATAACATAAAATTACAATAAACTTGAAAAATTATAATATAAAATTTAAAACAAAATAATAAATTTTTAAATCAAATAAAATTAAAATAACTAGGAAATTACAACAAAAATTTTTTTACAAAATAATAAAATCTTAAAAATACAAATATTAAAATTAAAATGAACATAAAATTTCAATACAAAAATTAAAAATAAATTTTTTTTTTTATGAAAATATAAAATTTATTTTTTATTTAGTATTTTTTAATTTTAAAAAATTATCCTTTTAAAATTGATCATTTATCATATTCAACACGCACTTAACCCCTTTGATCGATTATGTGTGCATAGCAAACCTGAACAACTTATATATAAATGTGATTCATTAGTATTTGAATAGAATGATAAAAAATAAAAATAAAAAAAATAATTTTATATTTTCAAAAGTAATAATTTATTTTCAATATTTTTTATTTTAATTTTAATTTTTCTATTGTAATATTTCATGATCATTTTAAATTAATTTGTATTTAAAAAATTATTTTTTTTTAAAAAAAAAATTCTTGTAATTTCAAAGTTATTTTAATTTTATTTGACTTAAAAATTTATTATTTTGTTTTGAATTTTATATTATAATTTTTCCAGTTTATTTTTTTTTATTTTACTTTGCATTTATTTATTTATTTTAATTTTCTTTTCTTTTTTTAAAAATTTATCATTTTTAAATTTTATATTTTACTTTTCAATTTGATTAAGTCTTTTGAATAATTTATTTTGTATTTTCAAAAAATAATTTTATATTTTTAAAATTTTATTATTTTATTGTAAATTTTTTTATTGTAATGTTTCAAGTTTATTTTAATTTAATTTGTACTTTTTAAAATTTAAAATTTATTATTTATTATTTATTTTTTGTTGTATTTTTCAAGTTTATTTTAATTTTATTTGTTTTAAAAAATATTTATTTATAATTTTATATTATTATTTTTTATTTTTCAATTATATTTGGATTTTTTCAATCTCATTTTAATTTTTTTTGTATTTATAAAATTAATTTTAATTTTATTTTATATTTTTAAAAAAATTCATGTCATTTCCATGTCATTTTTTCTTCTTTTTTTTTAAAAAAAACAACGTAGGAGAAAACTTAACTTCCATCCATCTAATTTGACAGAATGACCCAATTTATTTTTTTTAAGTAGTTTGATGTGCTAATTTGTAAAATTAAAATTTTAATAGTATATTAAGTAAAACGTGCCAACTTCAGTAAACAAATCATATGTTTTGCCGTTGATTTTTTTGCTAGTATTATGAGTCTCTTACTCAGAAAGTCAACTTTACTGCATTTACAATAATTGGTTATAATAATGAATAATTGGTGAATTATTGTTGAATAATTGAATTTATAAAGTTTTTTTTTATATACTTTATATAAAATTAATTATTTTATATATAAATTTAATTGTTTTATATATAAAATTAATTGATTTATATAAAGTTAATTGTTTTATATATAAAGTTAATTGATTTATATAAAGTTAATTATTTTATATATAAAGTTAATTGATTTATATAAATTTAATTAATTTATATAACACATAAAGTTAATTGATTTATATAAAGTTAATTATTTTATATATAAAGTTAATTATTATATATATAAAGTTAGGTTTTTTATTAAGATGTGAAATGAACGGTATAGATTAAAAGAAATTTGAATGAATGGTTTGGATTAAAGAAATCTTAAAAGATGAAATGTGTGGTGCAGATTAAATATTATCTTGAAATGTACGGTTCAGATTAAATTAAAAAATCTTGGATTATAATAAGATTTTTGGCTATAAATATAAGCTTTAACTTAAGAAATTTTCATAACTTTCTTACTTATTTTTTCTTTCACTCTTCAAATATTAATTTTGTGTAAGTTATTTCTGAGTGTGTTTAACCTATCATGCGTATTTGTGAAGATCAGTAAGAGTACAAGTATTGTTCAAGTAAGTTTTTTTATAAAAATTATATAAGCACCCACACACAGAGGTGAGCAATTCGGTTATATCTGAACCGAATAGCTTATTCGGATATAATCGAATACCTAAATCTTTTAAATTTTATTATCCGAATAACTAACTGAATTTGTAAATAACCGAATACCGAATATATAATTCAGTTATTTCGGTTAATAACCAAAATTATGTTCAATTTTATCAAACAAAAAAAATTCATTTCAAATCGGTAATACTAGAGTTTTCAATAAATAATTAATAACGATCAACAACCATAATAATTCATAACCTTAACAAAGTTTAATGATTTAAAATTAACAATACATAATCCAAATTATGACTTAAGAAAGTCTAATTAATCTAGCAACAGACAGCAACATGCAACAACATTGCAGAAGCCAACACTCAGCAACAATATACAATAGGCCAACAGCAGTAGCAGCCAGCAACAGATTAGCAGCAACACGAGCACACGACAAAAAGCTTTGTAAGAATCTCACAACAAAAATAGAAATTCCTCATCAACTTAGTGTAAGTCAATCAATTTAAGGCTGCAGATCCATAAATGGTAGGAGGAGAGTGATCCACAGTGCCTAGTATGTCTCGTAAGTCTTTAACTCTTAAGAGTTAAAAGAGTTTTAAGTCCTTAATTTTTTTTAAAATCTATTCGGTTATTCGGTTAACCAAATACCAATATTTCAATAACCGTATTCAAACTTGAATACTGAAATATTAAAACGGTTATAACCGTATTAAAGAAAATAACCGAATAACAGAAATAATTCGGTTAAAAAAATCGGTTATTCGGTTTTATTCGGTATTTGCTCAGCCCTACCCACACACATCACACGGTGTTTATAAATTTTCCTTTAAAAGACTATTCTTTTAGAATATTTATTTTGAAAAGTTTTCTTTAGAAGATTTTATTTTGAAACATTATTTTCTTTCAAAAATTATATAGAAGTTATTCCACTTTATTCTATCAAGTCACTTTTGATGATTTCATTAATGATTTCATACGAATTGGTATACATCATGAAGTTTATATGTAGTAATTACTAATTAAATTATAAATATATAGGTTGATCAACTTCATTTAAATCAATATCCAGTCACGTGTTAATGTAAGAGATATCATTTTCTTTCATACTCTTAACTTACTCTTGTAAGTATTGTCCGGTAAAACTTCCTGAAATAATTATATGCTCCTTAATAGTTTGCGCTTCATGTAATATCATTTCATGTGAACTTTTCTATTTACTTGAATCTTTCTATTGAACTTTAACCGTTATTTTGAACTGTGGATCTTGAATATTATTCTTGAATTTGAGTCCACATCATGTTGATAATTTGGATATTATTTGACTCTGGACAAAGTAAAATTGTAAACTTTCGATAACTATTATTATTCCTGTTATTCTATTTCTTTTATTCGTCATTTATATCTCTGTTGTTATTCTAATCATCAATAATTAAATTGTTATGAATATCTGTGGCCTGAGTTACAGATGATAGGATAAAGATGATATAATGATAATTTTATGGGATTTGTGATCTGTTACGTCCACTTGGACTTAGTTTTATGTTTAACTTCTAGACCTTTATACAGTGTTATTGAATTGTTATACACTTTTGTCAACGAGGTGTTGATCCAGGTTGTAAAATTTACAACATATTCCAACAATTATATTCATATTTTTACTTTACTATCTGGCATTAGTGGGTATACTTTGTGTATTCTGTTAACTGTAATATGTTAATCAAAAAATATAATAAGTTTGAATTTGTTATATAGTTGCAATAATCGGTATATAATTAATTATCTACTATTGTTTGGTTATCTCACTTGAATTATAGGCTCACTTGAATATAATCATTTAATCAACAGATAATTAGTATAGCTTATTACTTATTAGTTAGATTATACGACATTAGTGGTTGTGATGTAAGCTAACTTAACCATAATCATTTAATCAATAGATAAGATAACTTAATTGGTTTTAGTCCAAAAACTTGGCATTTATAGTTTAGTTTAACTTTGATTATAAATCAACAAGTAGCTCAGCTAAAGTTAATTAACTTTTAATCAATTATCTAACATTGAAATCATTAGCTAAAAGCAAAAAGACTTATTAGAGAATCAATTCCTTCTTTTTTTTAATCGTCTGACCAACTTTAGTTAAGTAGTTGATCGATCTTGAAGGATAGTGTTAATTGAATAGTATTCTACTAGTTAGAATACTATTTCACATTGAATTCATCAAACTCTGACACACTCATATATAAAATTATTCACACACAACAAAAATTTATTATTTTTAAAAAAAAAATGAATAATACTTCATCCATCTAATTTTACTTGTCATAGTTTGAAATTATACACTTATTAAAAAAATATATTTTTAAATTATTCATTTTCACTACTCTATTATCACTTTATTTATTTATTTATTTATTTAATCTTACAACTCTTTATTGAAACAATATAAAAGAGAAGGGAGAGAAAGAAAGAAAAATATGATTGTACTTTCAATATCAAAGTTAATAGTATTATTTTTTTCGATGTAGGTCATATTATTTCTAATATATATATTTTTTAAAGTTAAAAGAGGGTAGTATTAAAAAGTAAGGTCTAAAATAGTATTAAAAATAAATAAATAAATAAATTTAGATAAATTTAAAAAATTAGAATAAATAAACTTGAACGAAAGGAGTATTAATTTTAAATCATAAAATATGTCAAATTAAATTTTATAAATCAAACTTAATCTTAAATTTTAGATATGATGGACATAAAAATGACAAGTGGGCCCCTTTAGTTTCGAGCCAACGGTCAACACCCTCTGTCTTATGTTATAACATTTACGCATACGTTTATTTATTTTATTAAAGAAAAGAATTATTTAAAGTGAGGCATAATCTTAAACTTTGTTTAAAATTATTAAATAAATAAAAATTGTTAACCATGATTATATATTTAAAGCTTGACTTTTTAATAAATGAATTTAATGAATATCATCCAACCAACAGTATGCCGGGAAGCAATTTTGCACTTTTGCGCATAACCACTCTACTCACTCTCTACTAACTAACAGCTCCATTTTCTAAAACTTTGAAAATTGTACCCCTCTTTCCATCTCTCTGTAAAAACAGCAAAGCAAAGTCACGCTTTCAAGAGAAATGGTGGACTCACCGACTCCCTTCCACAGATAAGGACACCCATCCGTGATTTTTCTTCGTCAATATCTTACCCACTTGATTAATTTTCTCGTACACGGGTATTTTAATTAATTCAATGCTGTATATAAATTCCCTGTATTTATTTTGGGTTTTTGGTTGATTTTTGTTTTGTACTGTATTTTACTTAATCTCTCCTCCTTTCTGTTGCTTTGTGTAAAATCTACGGGGTTGGATAGTTTTGTTTTATAAGAAGCAATTCTTGCCTTTCACGGATAGTTTGATTTTAACCTTTAGAATTTGTCGCATTTGTCATAGTTTTGCTTGTAATTTATTTATTGGGGTTGGTAGTTGAGTTCTATATATTATCTTTCAGAGGGTTTTTAATCTCTGTACTTGGTTAATTTTTGCTTTAATTCATGGGGTTTTCCGGTCCTTTTAATCCGATGAAAAGGAGCTATTTTCTGTTCTTCAATTTGCTATCATTTGTAGTACTAGTTTTGTTGCTGTCATGTGATTTTGCTTTGTGTAAGGAGTGTACTAACACTCCTACCCAGCTACAATCACATAGTTTTAGATATGAGCTACAGATTTCCAACAATGAAACTTCGAAAAATGAGATGTTTTCACATAACCATTTGACCCCAACTGATAATTCTGCTTGGGCTAGTTTGCTTCCTAGGAAGATTTTGAAGGACGAAGATGAAATTGTTTGGATGATGATGTATAGGAAGATGAAGAATTCGGGTGAATTCAAAGTCCCTGGGGATTTTCTAAAGGAATTGCCCTTGGAAAATGTGAGATTAGACCCGGATTCGATTCATGGACAGGCCCAACAGACTAATTTAGAATACCTATTGATGCTGGATGTTGATAGCTTGGTTTGGAGCTTTAGGAAGACAGCTGGATTGCCGACTCCAGGCAATGCTTATGGAGGTTGGGAGGCCCCAAATGTCGAGCTTCGAGGACATTTTGTAGGTTTGTTTTGCTTCGATATCCTATAATTTTCACAAATTCCAGTATGTTCATGGTTTTGCATATAAAGGGTATTTTTTGAGATAATTTTCATTGATTGTAAATTTTAAACTTAATATCATCCTTTTAGCTATGGATATCATTGTTGTAGCTATTTTAAACTTAAATATTGTGTTGTTAATTTCTCTTTATTTGGCTGTCTGATTTGCATCGAGTTAATTCCTAACAAAAATTCCTATTCTGCATAGAAGCTTAAGGGAAATAATCAATACGAGGAATGTACAAATATACAATTTTGTATTGTGCACAATTAATATCAACTTTTGCTGCATTGATTTTGTGTCAATTCTCCTGAGCTGTAATGTTTGCTTCTCTTATCAGTTCATCTCTCACGCATAGCTTTTTAGTTACCATGAGATTCAGAATTCATTCTCCACAAGATGGACTCTTGTTGAACATAATATGTTAATTCTCTGCTGTATGATTTTTGAATTATCAGTTATGTAATTAGGATATTCTTGGACACTTAATAGCGTCATTTTAGCTATTTCGCTGATTTGGATCCGATTTGTTGGATTTTGTCTGCATATTATCTCATATTTTGATTGCTGTTTCTTAAAGTTCATTGGTTTCATATTTGATCAGCTTACCATATTTGAATGCACTTTTGATGGATACTTAGCATCTCGATCTTTATAATTTATCTAATATAAGCTTTTACAATACTTTACTTGCTTTTGAGATTATGCAGGGCATTACCTGAGTGCTTCTGCACAAATGTGGGCTAGCACTCAAAATGACGCTCTCAAAGGGAAAATGTTTGCAGTGGTTTCTGCTCTATCTGAGTGTCAGGACAAAATGGGCACGGGGTATCTTTCTGCTTTCCCTTCTGAACTATTTGACCGTTTTGAAGCTATAAGACCTGTTTGGGCACCATATTACACCATTCACAAGGTAGAAGAAGCGTTTGTTCTTTTATAAATTTCAGTAAATAATACTATTATTCTTGTTGTATCTTTATCCTCATTGTTGTCAATTTGAACAGATATTAGCAGGTCTTTTGGATCAGCATTTATTTGCTAAGAATCCTCGAGCTTTAAAAATGGTAACGTGGATGGTTCAATACTTCTACAATCGTGTGCAAAATGTAATATTAAAGTACAGTGTTGAACAACATTGGCTGTCATTAAATGAAGAAACTGGCGGCATGAACGATGTTCTTTACAAATTGTACACCATAACGGTATGTATGGCTCATTCATGTCTCCCTTAACTTGAATTATCTTTTATTCAACATGTTAGAATAATGTTAGATATTAGCACAATGACTAGGTTCAAAAGAAATTGGGAAATTTCAAATATCTGCCTTAAGAATTTATATTAATTTTTTGGATAAAATATAGTGACCCCTCAATAGTTTTGGATGTCTGCATGAAATTTTATTAAGGGGCCATGTATTTTTTGTTCTAGATTTTCATATTTGTGAGGTTTATCTTAATGTTTGTTTCAATGTTTCCTTTTAATTCCTCACTCTTTGCAGGGAGATCCAAAACATTTATTGTTAGCTCACCTTTTTGATAAACCCTGCTTTTTAGGAGTTCTTGCTGTACAGGTATTTCCACTACGTTTAAGTTATATACTTTGCACTCCATATTATTTGCCTGAAATGTTTTACCCCCTTTCACCTTTACAAATGACATACAAGAGTTGTATATCTTTGGCTTGTGACAAATAACATTTTGTTCCATATTGACAAATAACATACTATTTAGATAGTTTACAATAGTCATCATTGTATTAACTAAATTAAATGAATCTATGTCAATTAACTCAATTTTGAGTTTATAAATGTCTCATATTGACTTCAAAAAGTCAGTAATGATCTTATATTTTGGTATGGAGGAGGGAGTATAATTTATTTTCATTATTGACTGGAAAATATAGTCACAACTGATTAAAATTTTTGGTATACTTAGTTGATGAGAAATGATATCCAAGCTGGTGTTTTCCAGGTCTAAGATGAATATCATTGAATATTCATAATCCATTCTACTTCTTTCATTCATTTTATATTAATTTCCTAATGTTAATGTCCTAATTTAACATTTCTGTTCAAGTTACATAGTTATTCAGATTGTATCTTCTTTTCAGCTATTACTTGTTACTGTTTGATTGTTGTTGCAATTGTCTTTTAAGTCAAACTCTATTATTCTTGTCGCTAACTTTGTTTAATCTCTGTCATTTACCTTTAGGCTGATGATATATCTGGATTTCATGCCAATACACATATTCCAATTGTTATCGGTTCTCAAAGGCGATATGAAGTTACCGGTGATCCACTTTATAAGGTAAATTGATATTCTCAAGTTTATGTTTCAATATCAACTTTATAAGGTAAATCAATGCTTTCTCTCTCCCTCTCATTTGAACTTATACTTTGGATTTTGTCTATGTTAATTAATTTGTTAAAAAATAACAAGGAATAAGTTTCTTTTAAATAGTAAGTAAAGAAATTTAAAGGGAGAATTTATCATTTATGCAACTAAAAATATAGTCTTTTGTAATATCTTACTTTTTCAGCAACAAAAATGGAAAATATCTCACAACAGAGACTAACACAAACTTTTGAGATGTAAAAGATGACCTCTAAATGACTCAAGAACAATTGGTCTTTTGGCTAACCAAGAAGAAATTAATTATCATATTAGAAGGCATTTTTTTGACCAAGAAAAATACTAATTATCATAGTCATTTTGCAACACTTAAGAGTCACATTCAATTAAAAATCATGATATTTGAATTTCTTTAGCTTTCCAAATGAGTCCCCAACTTATGTTATATGTTATGATAGCTTAACTAGCTCCAAGTTATAGAATCATAAAATATGTAACTTCTTCAAATGTTCCAAAGATGCTTCCATTGCCCAATTCCTAATCTTGCCAGGGGCATGGATATTGAACTTAATTATAACCCATGGAAGAGGGAAGCAGTTCTTTTCCCTGTACTGAAATTTTTTGTTGACCTGAAATCTAATAAACATATGTTTTTTTATGACTGACAGGAAATAGGGAAGTTCTTCATGAATATTGTGAACTCTTCTCACAGCTACGCGACGGGTGGGACATCAGTCTCCGAGTTCTGGTAGCACACTTGCCATAAATATTGTGTTCCCTTGATAAATAAACGCACCCCTCATATCTAGACTTCTGTTTGCAGTAACTAGTAAATAATTACAATTGTATAAACATATAGTTATCTTCCTCCATTGTTTTCTTCTTCTTTCCTCAAAATAAACAGGAAAGAACCAAAGCGATTAGCAAGCACTCTACAGACTGAGAATGAAGAATCTTGTACAACCTATAATATGCTAAAGGTAGGACTTTGACTTATGATTTTTTAGGATCCATGTAGGAATATGAATTTTTGCTCCAATCTATTATACGCAGAGAAGCAGTTTACTCAGTCTCCCTATTATATAAATTTGAGTGATATTACATTTTCAAGCATGCATTGACTTGTTAAGTTTACAGGTCTCACGCCACCTCTTTCAATGGACCAAAGAAATGGCCTATGCAGATTATTATGAACGAGCACTCACAAATGGTGTACTGAGCATCCAAAGAGGAAGGGAACCTGGAGTAATGATCTACATGCTACCACTAGGCCACGGACAATCCAAGGCCCGAAGCTACCATGGATGGGGAACAAAGTTTAATAGTTTCTGGTGCTGCTATGGGACAGGTCTGACAAATAGCCTAATTTGTTTCTTATCAAAATAAATAGAAAGGAAAAGTTTTTCTATTTGACCTTTAGTATCATCACAAAAATCTCTAAATTTTATGGCTTTCTTCCTCACTCCCTTCCTGCTGCATTATGATGTTTTTACGGCTTCGGAGACGATTTACATTTTGTTCGTAATCTTGTTCTTTGGTTTGAGGGATTATAGTTACCTTTCTTTCCTACGTCATAAATTACTCGCATCTCTCATACGAAAATTTCCATACTTGTTTCTGTGTGATTACGATGCACAGATCAATAACTTTCATTCCCAAGTTAATGCCTAATAGCAGAAAGAGCGGGATTTTTTGGCTCATGTGTTACTGTGTTCACCTTTTCATTGATTAATCAGGAATCGAGTCATTCTCAAAGTTAGGAGATTCAATATACTTTGAAGAGGAGGGAGAAGTTCCAGGGATTTACGTTATCCAGTACATATCAAGCTCGCTTGATTGGAACTCTGGGAAGATTTCGCTAGTTCAGAAAGTAGAGCCTGTTGTTTCGTGGGATAATCGCCTTCTCGTGACGTTGACAATTTCCTCGAAGGAGGTATGTCCTAGCATCGAATTATCTTTTGAGCCACAGAAAAGTCCATGTTGTTCCTTTTTCTGTTCCTTTTTTCCTTTAAAGATAAAGTGGATAAGTTTTCCTAAAAGCTTCTCAATTCCACCTTATGGTCACAAACTGAAGTTGTATATCACAAACTGTGTTTGCCTTCAGCAAGGATCAGGTCACTCATCTACATTGAATTTGAGAATACCATCTTGGGCGCATTCAACTGGTGCAAAGGCAGTGTTAAATGGCCAGGAATTGTCTCTACCAAATCCAGGTGTGCCTTCTATTTCTTCTGTTTGATATTCTTACTTTATTTTCTCTTTTTTTTGCCTCGTCTAAGATTTTTCCTCCTTGCATTTCTATATGGAAACGTAATTAACCCCGTCTTAAGTGTGGGAAGTCTTTTTTTTTTAACATATTTTGGTTTATGTAGCAAAGTCCCAAGATTATTGAATTTTGAACTCCTTGATGTAGGTAATTTCCTATCAATAACTCGAAAATGGAGCACTAGTGACAAGATCACTCTTGAGCTACCCATTGGAATAAGAACAGAGGCTATTAAAGGTACTTTCTTGATATCCTATTATTTTTGGAAGATATAATGGTGATTATAACAATAAGCCAAGTCATTCATTTGTTCGATATTATTGACATTTTAATGATAAATCAGATGACCGGCCTGAATATGCTTTCGATCGCGCAATTTTATATGGTCCCTACCTTCTTGTTGGTCTGACCGTTGGTGATAGAGACATTAAACCAGAACCAGCATATTCTCTCTCAGACTGGATAACTCCAATTCCAGCTGATTACAATTCTCATCTGATTACACTTAGCCAAGATTCCAACAACACTACATTTGTCCTAGCCAAGTCAGACAAATCCATTAGAATCGAGACCCTACCCGAATCAGGCTCAAATCATTCTGTCCATGCCACATATAGACTCGTCTTGAAAGACTCGACTTCCTCAAAAATTTCAGCACCAACAGATTTTATCGGGAAATCTGTCATGCTGGAACCATTTGATCTTCCGGGTATGGTTGTGGTGCAGCAAGGCGAAGATCAGAGCCTCGGGATAACGGCTTCTACTGGTAGCAGCGATTCAGTTTTCCGTTTGGTTGCTGGACTAGATGGGAACAAAGAATCCGTTTCGTTGGAGTCCGAAAGCCAGAAGGGTTGCTTTGTGTATAGTGATACTAAATTGCTTGCTGATGTCACGCTCAGCTGCAGTTCCGGATCATCCGCATTTAAAAAGGGAGCCAGCTTTATATTGAGAGATGGAATTAGCAAGTATGACCCTATCAGCTTTGTGGCAAAAGGAGGGACAAGGAACTTTGTTCTGCAGCCATTACATCGTCTAAGAGATGAAAATTATGTTGTGTATTTCAACATTCAATCCCAAAATGTTTAGTTGGGAATGAAGGTAGCTGGCTCGAGGTATCAATAACATTGCTTGGATTCTACCTCTGTTTTGGTTTACACATTATTTCAGTTGTTAGGTAAGAAATGGTAATGATATTATAGGACTATGAATCGCCTCTTATTTTGTAAATTTAAAGAATATAAGCAAAATAATAAGAAGATTTTTCGAAATGGACAAATGTTCTACGCTGTCGGGCAACCGGTCGTTATTCCCAATCGTCATTCCCGCTCCAGAATTTGTCACTAAAATCCATACGGAAAATTTTGCGAGTAAAATCCATACCCATGCCTTCGGCTAGCAGTCTTTGACAGATTTAATGCTCGACTAAAACTTCCAGAATATTTAATGCATGACAGATTGACAATCGATTACACCTATCACATTAGAAGTTGGTGAAGGCTAACCCACAAATCACCATAGACATGATGACGCGTGACAGAGGACACGTGGCCATAACAGGTGCATTTAGGCACGAACCTTTGACACCAAACATCTCCTATAGCCCATTGCATAAAGGTCAAAGATAATACTCACTCTCTCTGAACTCTTAAGACTTGTATTGTTGACATATTTTTATCTGTACAAGATATTTATTCTCACGTCGGAGACTTCTCTCCAACGGCAATGTTAAGCCGTCGGTTTGCTATCAATGCAGGTCTGAAATTAAATTGTATACTAATTATTATTTCATTAATTGCAGCGTGCATATATAACAAATTCTTTGCTTGATTTGAAATTAAATTCACCATTTAAAAAGCTATATTCTTCTTAATGAAAGCAAGCATGACTATATGTAGGTATGTTTTCTGTCAGCCTAATAAAACAAAAGCCATGCCCATTGACGTGATGGTAAGCTTAGATACAGCTGTTTCATGATATTGGCAGCTGCTAAATTCTGGCCTTTAACTTGTTCTTTCTATAAATATGGAAAATTTTAAATTTATTTCAATTTATATATGTGGAACGTAAATTTTAGTAAATTGATAACCATAGATGCACCGATAATTTCAACTCACATGCATTGAGTAATGTTTATAAATGAAATATGCTAAGAATATTTTGAAAATTAACTCAACTGGTACAAAAAAAATTCTTTTTTTGGAATATAAAGTGGTAAAGTTTTTAAAGAAAATAAATATCGAAGTTATTAGTTTAAATTCCTTTGAAATTAAAAACATTAATCCTATAATGAATAATGTTATGATTTTTAAATGACGTGTCAATGTTTTATTAGTCCACTACGCTGTGAATGGTTGTTACAAAATTGACGTTAAATATTTATAATGAGAATCAATTATATATGAGTTGTCTATAAGCAAGTGTTTTTACACTATTCAGTATAAATCTCATAACCCCGTATCCTTAGAAATAAATTAGGAGTTTTGATTATGTTCAACGCATATACATCAAACTTTCGTATTAGCCTGTATAGTCTCTCGGGTCTTTAGTGCCATCAAAAGTCTTTAACCCCGTGACTCTTACATTGGAATCGACGGGCAGCTTTCTAACAGTTAAGTGAACGGGGAGATTTCACTCGAATGATCCGTCCACGCACCTCCCTCTCAAAGGCCTCAAATCGTTGCACCCAAGAATCAGTACGAGGAGTGAGGTGAGGATTTGCCTGGTCATTTCGATCGTTAGTACGGTCACCATTATTCCCCGCGTTGCCATTCCCTTTGCCAGGGGGAGTTCTTCCTTTTGGTTGCCCCAGCCGGGTGAATACTAAGGGCTACGGTTCGGGGGATCTCTGGAGACCCTTTGGGGAGGTGTTCCTGTCCCCCGTTAGGAGATCTTTGTCGGGTTTGTTTGCTCCTTCGATCTTCTGCTCTTTGAATGTGTGATTGGAGCTCACTATGTTGAAGGGACCCTTCGGGACTTATACTCCTATGCAATTCCCTTCCACCTTGTATCTCTTCCTCCATCAAAATTAAATGCCTTAGTGTTTCCTCACATTGGACACGTAGAGTAGCTAACTCGTACATTTGTGCCCGATGGAACGCACCTTCGGCGTCTGGGGCATCTGCCCCGCACCTCTCTTGATTGCCAGAAGGCATTGATATGTGTGTTCGGCTCCTTGAAAATTGACGTCGTAAGTAATTTGCCACCTTTGAGTGCACTGACCGCTTACGTTAATCTCTAAGGGGATTTCCTTCTCTTTGACGATCCGGGCCCTAGGGAGTGGGTTCCCGATGGTTTGGTTGACGATTATTGGGTACTTGAGAAGCCACGTTCCCCCCCCCCCCCCCCCCCCCCCCCCCCCCAAACATGTTTTTTCGTTCTTACTATTATCCTGTAAATTGCCTGACAGAGCAACCAGGTTTGTTACTAATTGTTCCAAAACTGATGGTTGTGGAAAACTAGATTCTCGAACCAATTAGGTGATGGAATAAAGGGGAACTCTTTAGGTTGGTATGGGGATGTAAAGATTTTACGTCCAAAACTTATGAATGTTCCCACAAGTTGAGGCTCTTTTTATAGCGCTAATGATAATACGCTATCCTTCGGGTCGGTTCCTTGGTGCTCTGCTTTATGTTTCGAACCTACAATTCATGTTCTCACAGTGGTCCAAAGTATTGTTCTATCGTGAAATGCCTTCGTCATGATTATTAGTGATCAAAGAGAAAAATAACAACAGTGTGTGCGCATATGAAAAGAGTGTCTAACCTTTTTATCATTTTCATCCCTTATTTATACTCCTTTCTTGTGATGAGATATTTTCCATCGATCATTATGACAAATGGGTAGCTATTGCACATAGGGTGGGCAGTAGTAATCCTATCAACTGCCCTAGTTAGTGGACCCTCAAACCGTCACTTCCAAGATCGATCCCAAAGGGCCCCTATATCACAACTTCAGATTTTCGAGGTATTAGTCTTGAGTCCCTAATATTTTCACACTTTATGGGCCCTTAATCTTCCTAGTGATGTTCCTTTAGGTATTGGACCTCCGGCCCAATGAAATACCAAGCCCAAACCATCAGCCCAACTGTACTCCCTAACAAAAGATCATATAATAATTATTTGGGTCCTTTACAGTTATATACAACTTTTAGTAAACAATTACAAGAATAGTGCACAAATAAAATAATTACAAAAAAAATGTCATATGGACAAATTAATTACAAAACATATCATCATCAAAGCCCTGAAAAAGAGGAAAAGATATATACGGTTACAAGGCAGTTACCATTTTTTTGAAACCCAAACAAATCGATCGACGTAAACAACTCTCCCAATAAAGTAGGTTTCCTCCATTACCGATAATCAGTCAAATTATACAGGTTCCTCTATTGCCGAATACAAATCAAGGTAAACAAATCTTTCAATTCTTTGGCAACGTTCGAAATCTGTTAACTAACAGAATACGGTAGTGTAATACGACTCTGTTAATCAACAGATTACGCTGGTGTAATACGACTCCAACAAGAATTCTGCAGTTTTCACCCAACTGAAGGCAAGTAATTGAAGTTCTGCATTACGGAATCCGTATATTTCATTTTTTAGCTTTTTTTTTTTAATTTAGTGTTGCTTGAAGGTTGAGTAGTTGTTTATTAATTAATTAATTCAGTTGTTAATTGGTAACCAGATCATGAAACGCATTGATTTGGTTATGAACTGGATGCAAACAATGTGATTTATAAGAATGGTTACCAATTATACAAATTTTAGTTACTTGAATATAAGTATTTGGATACTTAAGGTTACTAATTAAATATTTTAATGTTCCCCATGGTATGACACGCCGGCAATTGACTATTTGGATATTTATGGTTAACAAAAATGAATATGTTTGTTACTATATAGATTTAATTAGGTTACCGGTAACATTATATTTTGGTTACCAGTTAACTATGTTTTGGTTACTACATATTATTGATTTGGTTACCAATTAACAATATTACTAAATGGTATTGGTTACTATCGAGTATTTACATGGTCACCAATTAGCTATGTGTTTGTTACTAATGAATGACTTTTTCATTTTTATAGATATATATTTTTGGATTACTGACGTATGACTAATAGACTATTTAGTTTTACTTGTTAAGCATTTAAATAGTCCCCAATTCATGATATACATTGATTTGATTACTGAGGAACACAGATTAGTTTCATTTTGTTCATTACCAGTTTTATATATGTTGGTTGCTGTGTACTTTAGTATGGTTACCATTCACATTTAGTATGTTACCATTCATATTTGATTATAAGCTAAATGTTAAAAATTTGTTTCTTATTTATGTTAACCAATAAGCTATAATTTAGTTACCACAAACTTTTCATTTGGTTATAATTTTAAGTATTTTTTTTTTTGTAATTGCTTCATTTCCGTTGTATGATTCAAAGATGGTATTTCATAAACCAACAAGCAGCTATATCAACATTCAGTACACTTTCCACAACAGCTGAAAAAACACTAAAATATAATATCCTTGAGTCAAATAAGCTTAAGGTCAGTAGTTCACATTTTAAAATTATTACATGCATGTATAACAGAAGTTGCATTTGTATTTTATGTAAACCTCTCTAATAATTACTTGTTACATGTATATGCTTAAAAAGTAACCAACATTTGACATTTGACTTCAATTCTTCAAAAATTTCTTAAAAAATGATTATACATACTAACTACATCCTTCATGTTTCATATTTGCTTTTATTATAAGGTTACTGAAAACAATATTTTTCGTATTTGTGGTTACCAATTATCTATATTTTAGATACAACATACTGTTGATATGGTTACCATCCACAGTAATGTGTTTTCAGTTCTGCAACAAATATTTTTTTGTTTTAATATATATATTTAGGTTACTGTCATATAAGTACTTAGTTACTTAGTTTTACTTTTTAGTATTTATATGGTCCACATGTCATGATACATATTGAATTTGATAATGAGCTGAATGCAAACAATTTGGTTCATATTTTTGGTTAACAAAGTAGCTATATTTTAGTTACCACATACTATTGATATGGTTTCCATTCACATTATTGTATTTCTTCATCAATTTTTTTATTTTTTTTCTTAAAATATATTTTGGTAACTGTTGTATAAAAAATTGGTTATTTATGTTTACTAGTTATGTTTTTAAATGGTCTCTATGTCATTATACACACTGTTCTGAATATAAGCTGAATTCAAACAATGTGTTTCATATTTGTGGTTACCAATCAGCTATGTTTTGGTTACTATAATTAACTGGTTTGGTTACCATTAACGTTAGTGTATTTTTTAAATTAACACAGTTACCAGACGATGGAAATGATTCCAGTTGTACTTTATTTCAACGGAACGTGGTTTGACAGTAACCAATACAACAATTTTGAAGTTACTGGCCTAATAGTCCCATCAACTTGTTCATTTTTAGAAATGAAGAACTTGGTATGCAGTTCAATAAACACAACAAATTTTTCATTCAAATTTCAGATGAAATCCGACATTCCCCCAATCAGTATCTCAAATGAAGCAACCTTCAGATTCTATATGGAAGTGAGTAGAAAATCAGATGAACAAGACGAGTATCCACTAATTATAGAGGATATATAGAGCAATGAAGGCAATACAATCTTACAAAACTTGAGAAATCTGGAAGAAAATGTAAGGCCAATCAGCTCGACACACTGGAATTCAGATCTTATACCACTGGCAACACAAGATTACCACATTGGAACACAATATGCTGAGCAGCTTGCCATCGAAGCTATTGAACAAGAAAAAGACAAACAACAAGACAACGCATACACGGAAGGACAACATGATGATGTCATATCAAATCCGAATGAATATGAAGTAAAAGTACATCAAACTTACAAAGACAAAAAAATCCTAACACAAGCAATAAGACTACATTCAATCAGGCAACAACGACAACACAAGGTTCAAAGAACGAGTGGTAGAGACTTTGTGCTAGTATGCTTAGAGGATGAAAAGTGCAGTTGGAAGTTGAGAGCGTCAAAATTTCGGAAAACCACTATGTTTAAGGTGAGAGAATTCAATAATATCCACACATGTTCATCGGACATAATGCTGGGAGATCACAGACAAACAAATAGTGAGTTGGTTAGTGAGTGCATAATGCACAGATTAGCAAATCTGAAGAAAATATACACACCAACAGATATTGTGGAGGACATGATGACAGAGTATAATGTTTCCATCTTTTACCAAAAAGCATGGAGATCAAAGCATAAGGCATTGGAAAAAGTAAGAGGAAATCCACACGATTACTCGCTGATCCCTTTATGGTTGCACGTGTTGAAGAAAACAAATCCAGGTAACGGTTGCAAATTGTCCTTAAAGTTCTAATAAATAATTGGTAACCCATTTTACTAATACTGGTTACTTCTGTATGAAGGTTTGACATTACTAAAATTTCATATCAGGTACAATCACAGCCCTGGAGTTAGAAACCAATGGACGTTTCAAGTATCTATTCTTTGCAATAAGAGCCTCAATTGAAGCATGGCATCATTGTTTCCCAATCATTGTAATTGATGGCACATTCATACAATCAATGTACGGGGGGACACTCCTAATAGTAAGCACCCAGGACGCAAACAGAAACATTGTTCTAATTGCTTTTGCATTGGTTGACAGTGAAAATGAACTATCTTGGAGATGGTTTTTCGTCAATTTGAGAAAGGCTTGTGGAGTAAGAGAAGGACAATGCATTGTTTCAGATAGACATGAAGCCATTGTGCAGGGACTGAACCTTGTGTTCCCTTAAGTCATGCATGGTTCATGCACATATCATGTTTTGAAAAACATAAATAAAATATTCAAAAAGAAAGGAGAAGAAGTCAAAAAAGCATACAAAGGGGCTTGTAGAGCTTATACTATTGAAGAATTCGACAGACACATGGCTGTACTTGATGCAATTGATGCTCGAATAAGGACATATTTGGAGGAAGAGGTTAAGTTAGAGAAGTGCACAAGGCTCTATGGCACTATAAGCAGGTACTCAACCATAACTTCAAACACAACCGAATCTATAAACAATGCAATTAAAGGAATCAGGGAACTTCCAGTTACAGCAATGGTTGAATGCCTCCGTTGTATGGTTCAAAGATGGTATTTCAGAAACCAACAAGCAGCTATATCAACATTCACTACCCTTTCCACAACAGCTGAGAAAACACTGCAATCTAATATCATTGAATCAAAGAAGCTTAAAGTCAGTAATGTACCTTTTAAATTATTAAATGGATGTATGCAATAAGTTGCATTTCCATTTTATGGGAAACACTACAGTAAAATGTATTGTTACATGTAGATGCTGAAAAAGTAACCAACATTTGAAATTATACTTCATTTATTCAGAAGTAAAGAAAAATATGATTATACATACTAACTACATCCTTAAATTGTGTGACAGGTTGAGATATCAAACCTAGTGATTTTTACTGTTTACGATGTCAACAAAAACTTTATTGTGGACATAGAATAAAGGACATGCACATGCCATAAATTTCAGTACCACGAGATGCCTTGTCCACACACGGCAGCTGTTATCAGCAAAAGGAATTTGAGCTGTTATGATTTTTGCTCGAAAAACTACTCAAAAATAACTTTGGTAAACACTTATTCAGCTTCCATCCTGTCATTAGACGACAAAGAGAATTGGGATGTGCCAGAAGAAATAAGAAACATATCCGTAAAACCACCAAATACAAGAAGACCAGCGGGAAGACCAAAGATAGGGAGGTACAAGCATGGATCTGAAAATAAAATCCAAAACAAATGCAGCAGATGCCAAGAAAAAGGACACAACAAGAAAACATGCAGAAATCCACCAATTTTACGATCAAAGAATGTTTGATATAATACACGAGTAAAGAATTTTTTTAGTTAAAACACCTGTTTGTTTACTGTTAGTACCTAATTAACAGTTATATGGTAACTTTTTAACTGTTGTTAGGTAACCAATTTGCTGTACACAATTTTGAATAAAAAAATTTGAAATTTTTTCAAATTCCCACAACTTAATAACTTATTACAATATTATTCCAGAATATAGTAGTCATAACATTGAATAAATATATGTATTGGAATAAATATAAAATCACATCCCATTACACTGTTCCACTATTGGTTACCTTCATATAATTGTTTGGTTACCTAGGTGTACTTGTTCAGTATTAAATTTACAACCAGAGCATTAGAAATATCGATGTGATTATCAGCGGAATGTAGAAAATGTGTTACACATGACTGGTTACAATTGCATATATATTGGTTACTGCCATATAACTATTTGGCTACTTCTGTTTACTTGTTAATTACTTAAATGGTTACCAATTAGATATATTTGGTTACAAATTACACATATTCTGGTAACTTATATATAAGTATATGGTTACTTATGTTTCCTAACTGAAACATGACCATAAAATCAAATGTCATTACACTGTTCCATAATTGGTTACCTTCATATAATTGTTTGGTTACGTATGTGTACTTGTTCAGTATTTAATTTGCAACCAGACCATTAGAAGTATCGATATGATTAACAACGGAATGCATAAAATGTGTTACACAAGACTGGTTACCAATTGCATATATATTGGTTACTGCCATATAACTATTTGGTTACTTTTGTTTACTTGTTAATTACCTTATTGGTTACCAATTATATATATTTGGTTACCAATCATATATATATATATATATATATATATATATATATATTATCAAATTATAATGGTTACAAATTACATATATTATGGTAAGTTACATATAAGTATTTGGTTAATTACGTTTCCTACAACGATGGACAATTACCATAGTCTAACTGAAACACCACCATAAAATCAAATCCCATAACACTGTTCCATAATTGGTTACCTTCATATAATTGTTTGGTTACCTAGGTGTACTTGTTCAGTATTAAATTTACAACCAGGGCATTAGAAGTATCGATGTGATTATCAGTGGAATGCAGAAAATGTGTTACACAAGACTGGTTACCAATTGCATATATATTGGTTACTGTCTTATAACTATTTGGTTACTTCTGTTTACTTGTTAATTATTAAAATGGTTACTAATTAGATATATTTGGTTACCAATCATATATATATATATATATATATATATATATATATATATATATATATATATATATATATATATATATATATATATATATATATATATATATATATATATATTGTCAAATTATAATGGTTATAAATTACATATATTCTGGTTACCTCTAAACAAAATAGCCCAAAAAACACAATATGAGACGAGCAATTGGTAATAGACACAAATACGTAATTACATTAACATAAGAATTCAGTACCCAATAACAAGTTAGTAACCATAACAAATGTTTATGAATTCCCAAATACAACCATCTTAAAAGGAAAAAATCTATATACAACCAAACCACTATTCTGGAACAAATCTGCCTGGATATTCTTTATCAGAATCATATCCCTCTATTTGCTTGTTCCTAGCATGCATGAATAGGTTAACGCATATTTTCTTCCTGTACTGGATGATGGGAAATGATTTAGGAATTTCATCAAACTTTTGATGAAGAAAATGTTCAGCAAAACAAATCGTAAACATCCCGCAATCACTACAAAAACAAACAAAACATAAAACAAATCAAACTAAACATCATGTTAGGTTGAATACTGCAATAAATTAAAAAATGGAAAACTTACCCCTCAATTTGTTCAGGCACCCCTTCTGCAAACTCAAGTTCAATTAGATCCTCCTCCCCCTTCTGAATATATGGTTGACTTTGAAAATCAATATCTGACCTACCCTTCCAAAACCCACACTTGGACAATATTATAGGTAAAATAAAAATGTAAGCCTCACAAACGTCCATTATGTTTGTTCGCATTAATATTTTGGTAGGTCGTAGAGAATTGTAAACTACTAGAGCTCTACGATGCACATCAAATATCAATAAAAACCAATGATCTGGAGCTGTCATGTGAATGGGAAACATTATAAAATCAACATCAATCCAAGGTGTGTTTATATCTAACGAATATCCACGAATGTATTGAGCGACATCACCATCCCCCGACAATAGAGTCGTATCTGCATTTTGAACACAATATTGACCATATAAAGCAGACAACTTGGCATGAAACCAACAATCTGTAGTAGTAACCCTGATCTTAATATTGGCAGAGTGTCTAGCCAATTTCCTGAAGTAGTAGAAAGCAATGTTGATATGCTGGACCAACAAACAAACAAAAATCTATCAGCTAAAAAATAAAATTTTCTGCTATAGGTAACCAAAACTGTCTACCCTAGTGACCAAAGCATATATATCAGGTAACCAAAACATAATTTAACTTAATATCAGACTGTCTAGCCAATTTGCATAAGTAATACAATAATATTTTTGATATGCAACAAATAAACAAAAAAATATAAGCTAAAAATAAATAAAATTAATACAGGTAACCAATATTGTTTAACCTATTGACCAAAACACATATATAAGGTAACCAACTATAATTTATTGAAATATCAGACTGTCTAGCCAATTTCCTAAGGTACTACAAGGAAATGTTCATATACTGGACAAAAAAATAAACAAAAATTCTTAAGGTATAAAAAAAATAAAATTGAAAAAGGTAACCAATATTGTCTAAACTGGTGACCAAAGCACATACATAAGGTAACCAACTATAATTTATTGAAATATCAAACTGTGTAGCCAATTTCCTGAAGTAGTACAAGGAAATGTTGATATATTGGACCAAAAAATAAACAGAAATTCTTAAGCTATAAAAAAAAATAAAAAAAATACAGGTAACCAATACTATCTAACCTGGTGACCAAAGAACATATATAAGGTAACCAACTATAATTTATTTAAATATCAGACTGTCTAGCCAATTTCTTGAAATAGTACAATGAAATGTTGATATATTGGAACAAAAAAAAAACAAAAATTCTAAATTTATTAAAAAAAAAATATGATACAGGTAACCAAAATTGTCTAACCTAGTGACCAAATAACATATATAAGGTAGCCAAAAATAATTTAATGAAATATGACATTAGAAAGACAGTTTATAAAAACAACAAAATGAAATGAAGGGTAACAAACAGAGTTTCACAAACAAGATACTTACATCATAGTCAAGCCACTGTCCAGGAGTCTTTAAATTGTAGAACCACATTTTAGAAGATATTATAACAGACCCAAAACTGAATGCAGGTTCAATCTTATCATGACGTCCAGAAAATTTTTCAGCCCTTCAATATAACATAATATAAGTTACAAACCAATTTTTTTTTAAAATTAAACATATATATAATTGCGTAACGTTAAATAACATACCTTTTCCTGTTATTTAACCCAATCTTGTACCATTGATCAAACAATACATCTTTAAATTGGGATGGCATACCCATGCAAACATCAGGGAAAACAGAAACACCAGTTCATATTTTGGAAGGAACCACATCAGAACCAGATGAAGCAGCAGAACCAAACCTCGTTGTATATGGACTCCTCAAAGCCACACTCTTCGAAGAAGCACGATGCGGTCTCGCACAAGGTTTGGAAGCAATTCTCTCCACTTCAGCACAATGAATTATATCCTGAGTAGTTAAAATCATTTCATCGAGCGCCGAACTGTTTTGTTCCTCAGTTTTAACCACCTTTATAAGTTTAGAAAAAGGCCAGAAAAACAATTAAAATTTCAACTACAAATTACAAATTGACTGAGCATTAACGAAAATAATATAAAAAAATAACCAATCAAATGTATAAACGTAACTAAGTTTGAAAAAAATGCAAACCTTAATAGGGTTGTAAACAACGATCTCTTTCCCAAAAGACGGGTTTAAAATATTAGAACTTGGATTGTCATGCTTCATGCCAACCTGTTAAAAAAACAAAATAATAAATAATCGAAGAAAAAAAAACATATAACAAATATAAAAAAAACAAATATGTTTAACCTTATCATACTCTCCGCCACTGTTATCGCCACCAGTATCACCAACATCATCGCCTGTTTTTAAATCAAATTGTTCTGCATTGTCCGAACCATTCCCTACTTCATCAGCCTCATCAGATTTAGCATCATCATCGCCACCATCATTCCCACCATAACTAACATCAGGGCGTCCACCAAACTGCATTCGCAACATATTACTAATATCCCTGCAAATCTCTATACGGAAAACACGTAACTCTTCCTTCAAATCAGCCCCCAACTCCTCAATGCCTTTTTTGACTTCAACCAACTTCTTCTCCAAAGGGTTAACACGTGCATCGATAATATTTTTTACATCAAACAATGAAAACCCCATAGCTCCACCCGTTGTGTTTTTATCCTCTTTTATGTAATCAACATTGGACCCACCATCATGTCCATGTGAAAACTTAAAATCCCCCAAATCCAACCGATCATTCTCATCACCGGTAGGAATGAGCAATTTAATCTTTAGCTCAAACAAAGTGTGCACAGTAAATATCGAACCTTTAAAAGAATGAACAATAAAAAGAAACAAAACATTACAGCAAAAAACAAAAACTTTATACTAGTAACCAACTGCAGACATAAAGGTAACCAAATATAACATGAATGGTAACCAACATACCTGTCCAAAGCAAAAAACTAGATCATTAAACTTGTCAAATGTAGGAGCCTTCCCTAATTCCTTCCACCTAAATAATCTAATTTCTGACTGAAGATCATCAATGCATAAAAACTGCTCCTTAAGAGTAAGAATTGTTTCAAATAAGAATACTTGAAAAACATAGGGCAATCCATTCAACTTATAATATCTACAATAATTGTCCTTGTAAAAATTGTAAATAAGACACCCATTCCTGTCCTTCTTTAACTGTCCCTTCACAGCAGCGGATAACGACCTTTTCGTCTGTTCGAAGGCAAATTTCCCCCAAGGATAACGATCAAAGCCGCCATAAGATAAAAAATTAAGCAATACTTCATCCACATGATTTTCTGAAACAGTCGCTAGTATAAAATTGAATACCAGGAATATAACAGACATCCTTAAAGCCTCCTCATCATTATCGAATACAGCCCCACGATATATCTTCCCGATACTAGAACGGGTAACAACCTCGTCACCAAAAAACTTTGCCACTAACTGATTTTCTATTCCCTTGAATGCAGAAATGTCATCATCTCCTTGCCAACGCAAACCAGAAATTAAACAAAATTCGGGCAACCCAAACCTTACCCTATTCTCACCAAACAAAAACCACATCTCCCCCTTTTCTCTTTGATACACTTCTCTAACCAAAGCTTGATGGATTAACTGTGAAAACATTTGCCTCTCACCAACATTTATAAATTTCCCAAAACAAGTCAACTCAAGCTGTTCCAATTGATTTACATTCAATTTCTTCGTGATGACACTCGGCACTTTCATATCACACCAATAAATGATTTTGGCAGTGAAATTGCGTTGGCGCTCCTTGTAATATAGATCCCAAAACTGCATATACAATACATTACAAAAAAAAAAGAAAGCGTTACGTCATTATACATGTATATAATATTTAGTAACCAAAACAAAATCACCTGGTATCCAAACACAATTTAAATAACCCCAAAAGTGAAACCAAAAAACATAGTAACCAAATCATAATATAACAGTAACTAAAACTGATATTGGATAGTATGTAACCATTTTAATAAATTTTCATTCAACAGTAACCAAATATAACATGACCATTTCCCCAAACAGATTCCCAAGTTTACAAAAACAATTAAGTATTCAATGTTTTTAGAAACAGTTTAAATAACACACCATGAGAAGCTTTTGCCGAGGGATAATATTCGCACTAGAAAATTTATCCACTTCTTCGGCTTCATTAACATCTTTGCGTGGTGGAGCTTCAAAATCAGATTCCGAATCTAGCAATTCCTTGCGCTCCTTTAAAACACGTTTCTCCGATTATTTTTTTCCTTCAAAGACGATTTAGAAACTACCTTCTTCCCCTGGTTAGGGGACTTGACCACCCCCCCCCCCCCCTCCACATTTTTCTTCCCATCACTATTAGAATCATCCTCCCTGCTTCTTTTCCTCTTCCCATCATTTTTCTTAACAACAATCCCCCCAACGTTCTTCCTCGTATTAACCATCCTATACAAAACCACAATAACAGAATATAAGTTGTCAAAAATAACTTAGGTTATCCAAGTCTATAAGGATAAAAAGGCATGCAATATTTGCCAAAAACAGAATGTATAACAAACTTCATCATGTTACTAGTAATGAAATTGTGCAAATAATTAATTACTCCCATAATGATTCTGATGTCATCACTTGATGCAAACTACAAAGTATATATGCAATGCCATTTGTTTCAAACTTGGAAGTAAGAATACATGCATACACCTGTACGTAACTAGTAGACAAAGGGATGCACAAAAAAGGCACAAATTTCATAAAGAGAATGATAATCGAGAGCCTAAAAATTTGGGAAAGTCAGGAACTACAGAAGCTAACTATTAGAGAAGTCATATTACTCTCCTGTGCCCTCCAAAAGCCCAAATCTGCCAAGGTAAAACAATGATATAACAACTCAGATTACATGGCTATAGATCAAAACGTAAGCAGGAACAAATGTAGCAAAATGCATATTCATCTACAAATATATAAAAAAAATGTGCAATGATGTTGACAAATGCATATTCATCAAATGAATATTCATCAAATACATATTCATATAAATGCATATTCATCAAATGAATATTCATACTGTATGTATATAAATGCATATTCATATAAATGCATAGTATTAATTTTGGTTACTATATTTTGGTTACTACATAGTATTGATTTGGTTACTAAATGCATATTCATCAAATGAATATAAAATGCATTTCATCAAATGAATGTATGTAATGGAGGTTTACATGTTTCTCTTCTTATTGTTATTTTATTGAACACGTAATATGCACAATACCATTATTCACATTTGTAATAGTACACTGTAAGAGAAAATCCTTTTTTACAGAAAATATATTTACCTTGTCAGATGGAGTTCTGTTCACGCCTAATTAAATGAGAAACGAAAATATAGAAGAAAATACTGAGATTTGAAAACTAAGAAATCACTAAAAAAATATTTCATTATACATAAAGCTAATTGATATAGCCAAAGAAAAATACTGTAAATTGAATAACAAATGATGAAATTTCTAACTCAACTAAGGCAAGCAAAATGCAACAAATGTATATGAAATTAACTTCAGACTTACTGAAAAGATAAGTATTATCTTTTAATTTCGTCTCAATTGCAGCGACTCAACGTACAGAGGAAGATAACAACGTATAGCTTGACAGAGGTGTAGGGGAAGAGAAGCAACATCGCTAATAAGGAAGGTTGAGATGATGATAAAGGAGAGTGAGAGCCTGAAAGAGGTAGATGAATACTCTGAAAAATAACGAAACAACTCCGGCAGAGGTCAAATCAATAAGAAGCAAAATAAGGGTTTCCAGGTTCCCAAATGTCAAAATAAGGGTTTCCAACTAAATAAGCTTCACTCTAAAGGATATCGACACGCACGACATTTACAAATTCAAAAAATGCAATCACCTATAAACATGGGCCATATCAACAACTCATTAAATCAGTTACTAGATAAAAGGGATAAGAATGCACAGTTTTATACATTAAAAATTACATATGCACTAATTTTATAAATAATTAATTTATGCACTTTTTTTATAATATTTTATTAAAAGGTACTAATAAATGTAAATGTTCCTAATTATTTACTATGATAAAATTGATGCAACATTATTAACACAATCAAAATTCAGAACTCCTTGATTTTCTTTTCAAATGCAAAGTTGATAATTTTGGATGGGATGATTTAAATCACTACTTTACAGACAAGTATTAAAAATTTTATCTTCATTTATAATACATCATTCAAGAGTCCATATAAAATTCGAAATTTGAGGCCATTTGGTAAGATATTACTATCCCCTCCGTTCCATAAAAAATAAAGTTTCATTTGAAATAATAATAATAATAATAAAAATAATTTACAAAAATAATTCTTGATGATAATAATATACCATAATGTTCTTAAATATTCTAATATACTAGCACATGTTAATATACACGTTGCGTGTGTAAATTATATAATATAAAATTTGAATTTTATAAAATTTAAATAAAAAAATAAATATAAAAATGACAAAACAGGACTTACAATAAAAGTTGAATCAAAAGTTTGAGAACATCAAAGTCGTCCTCCAGTTTTATATATTAGATAATTTTATTATTATATTATTGTTATTAAACTAAATACTAATTAAAATTAAAAAGATATATATATATATAAACTTCACAAATTTTATAGACGGATAATTAAATTCTCTTTGCTTACATAGAAGTTTATTATGTCTTGATGGGACAATTAACCCACCCCATTTTGAACTAATCCCTTGGTTGACGACTATTAAGCTACTAAATCTTATTGAAAGGACGGATTTGCTGATTTGTCGATTTGTTTTCTTGTTGACATCTCCTTGTCATAAATACTCTTTTCTGTATAACGGTCAAATTTAGTGGTGGCCGGGTCTGATCTCATACATATCTGAGTTTTAGTTTTGGAAACAAGTATCATATCCCTTCTAAATATAACCATATGTTTCGATATTTATTTTCAATATACATATCTGAAATTATTTTTGAATATCAAATTTCAAGTACAATTATTATTAAAAAAATGTCTACATGCCTTTAATAAAAAAAAATAAACAAAAGAATAGGAATCACGTACCCTTGATGGACAGAGTATAATATACACCGACAATAGTTAAAGCAATAAATGAATATTTTGGATATGATGAAATCTACATAATAAATTTATAGATATTTTAAATATTTAATATAAAAAAAACTAAAGATTTGTGTTTGTGATAGAAAAATGTTGGGACAATATACATAAATGAATTTTATGTACTTGTATTAATTTATAAACTATGTCATTATAATTATTTGTAATAAGAATCGACATATTTTTGTGGTAATATTATAGAATGTATCGTTGACATATTTAGTTGAAAGCAAATTTTCATTTTTGAATGTTTTAATGAATATAACTCTTACTCTCAATAGTTAATCAACATGAAAAATGAATATATTTTCCGGGGTAATAACTAATACAGCATATATCAGCGAAAAAGGAAAAAGAATAATAATAAATAAATAAAGGAATATTACATCATATTTTTTTATTCATGGGAGTAACTAATACATCATACATTAGCCACAAAAAAAAGAAGAAGAAGGATTATTACAGCATATTTTTCTATTCATGGAAATAATAATACAACATAAATCAGCAAATATATATATATATATTACGGCATATTTTTTCTATTTTTTCTACCCATTATCCACTGAAAACCAAATACAAATTCAGTAATTAACAATAAAGCAAACATTTCTTTCTTTTTAAGCTTATTGTCTGTAACATAATACAAATCTATTCACTAATATATATATATATATATATATATATATTCATAAAATCCAGAAATATATCAGCCAACAAACTCACTAATAACTCTTAACAAGGTCTTAGCGGCTTCCCACATAGACAATCATTGCCGATAAACGACGACGCTTCAAGATGATCAAACGGCGACCCGACCGGAATCGGCCCGCACAAGTGGTTATGGCTCAGATCTAAATGACCCACATAACTCGCTCCCAGTATGGATTTTGGTATCGGCCCCTTTAGCTGATTATATGATAAATCTATCTCGGTAAAATAAGATCCGGCCCAGAAAACATTCGGTATATCGCCTTCAAGCGAGTTTTTGCTGAGATTTAGTATACTTATACGCGAGCTGATCAAAGTTGGTGGTATCGGACCCGATATTTTGTTACCATCTAGATTTAAGGTAGATAGAACTCCCATCTTGCCTAGGGAGGGTGGGATTTGGCCGGAAATTTGATTTAGAGAAAGATCTAAATCGGAAAGACGGTAAATGTAGGAAATTGAAACCGGAATCGAACCAGAGATCCGATTTCGACTCAGTAAGGCCCGACTCATCATTCGGAGTTTTCCAATGTTTCTGGGGAGTGTGCCTGAAATTTGGTTATTTCGGAGATCTAAATGCATTAGAGAAGATAAGTTTGCAATGGACCGGGGTAATGGGCCGGAGATGTAGTTGTCGGCGATGTTTAACACGGTGAGTCGACTCAGTTTGCCGATATCAGTCGGGAGTGGGCCGGAGAGTTTGTTTCCGATGAGGTCGAGGATTCGGAGATAGGGAAGATAAGAGATGCAGTCTGGAATGGGACCTGAAATGCCCTTCCAGTCTGCAATTATGACGCTGGAGAGCCAAGTAAGTTTACATATAGCTGGCGATATTGAACCGGTCATGTAACCGGTTCGATTTGCTTTCTGGAAGATTGGGTCTTCTGACTCGCCACGGAGATTAATGCCTGCAACTCTACCATTGGTCGTGTCGCAGCTGACTCCGTACCACTGGTGACTACAACAGTCGTTGCCAGTCCATGACTTGAATATTCCCAAGTATGGTTCATTCAGGGCAGCTCTAAAAGCTAGCAGAGCTGCCCTATCCGGAGCTGTGCAGCTGGTAACTGCTGCAGCGGTAGCTAAAAGTATAGCTGTTACGAAGAATGCACTCATTTCTCTCTCTAAAACGCTCACTCAATCTACTTAATTTTCTCTCTCTAGGACAGCATGGGAGTCTGTGTAGTTTAAGTGTTTGTTTTGGAATTAACTAAGTTCATGCACGTTGAAGGGTGAGCTTGCTAGGGTTTATATAGTATGAATATTTTGTGTGACGGTTTTGCCCTTCACGTGCGGTTTATATTAATGTTGTTTACAGCTCAACATGGGTAGTAGGGATAAGATTGAGACGCAGAATTATTGTGATGAAGGTGAGAGGAAATGTGCGGTGGTGAAGCACGTGGCAACGGGTTGTCCAGGTTCTGGGTTGTGAATTTTTTGAATGCATTAAATCTTTTTAAAAGTTCTTTCTCAACTTCAAAATATAAAATAATTGACATTTTGAAAGTTATTTTAAGATATTTTTAAATTAAAATTTGACATAAATTTATATAATTATATTATAGTCAATGAATATTATAAATCATTTAAATATATCATGACAATTTAAATTTAAAAAATATTTTAAATTAATTTTAAAAAAATTAATAATTATTTTATAACTTAAAATAGATGATATATAATTTTAATTATTTTTTTTAGAAGGAAAGAAAAAAAGAAAAAGGGGTGTCTGCCGACCTAGTTTGTGGTTCTTAAATTCAAACGAAGTTGAAGGAGGATGAAATATTCCAAGGAATTTCAATAGGAGATAACTGTTTAGTGTGACCAACTAACTATTCAAGGGTAAGTCATATACAGTATTTTAATTTTTAATTTTTTTTGCTGCTAAATTCATATACAGTTTTCTCTACCTATATATGAATATAAGTTTAAGCTTATAGCTATACTACTACAATTTATAGCTTTCGTCATATAAATATTTATAAGGCAAGTTAAGGCATACTCGTAATTTAAGGTGAATGGTAATTTAATCCGACTAAGATTATTTAATAAAATGATACAATTTTGTATCAAAATTATTTTCATTTTTTTTATAAAACCTTAAACTAAAATACTTAATTCTAAAGGTAAAATTTTGTTATTTTATCAAATAGTCTTAGTTAAATTTGACTAAGACATGCCTTATATATATATATATATATATATATATATATATATAGTAGAAATTTGATATTTTTACAAGACTCACCTCACATGAATAGTAAATGAGTTAGACTCACGTTCATGTGAGTGAAAAAATGTGCAAGAATAGAAAAAACAAAAAGTATAAAAAATAGTAATAAAATCTAATTATTCATATTTTTGAAAAATTTATTATCAAGAACAATATTGTTAAAATTTATCAAAAACCTAGTTTGTGGTTCTTAAATTCCAACGAAGTTGGAGGAAAAAATATTCCAAAGAATTTCAATAGGAGATAACTGTTTCGTGTGACCAACTAACTATTCAAGGGTAACTCATATACAGTTTTTTTGTAATAATTTTTTTGCTAAATTCAAATACAGATTTCTCTACCTATGAATATTAAGTTTAGAAAATTGATATTTTTACGACACTTTTTAATATTTTTATATAAAAATCGTCATTATAAACCCATAGTGATTGTTAAAACTGTACAGATGAGTGTTTTTCTTGTGAGGATGTTGTAACAGTTCTGGTATCATTCTAGTAGATTTCTGGCGTATCACCCGTGGTTTTCTCCCGATTTGAGTTTTCACGTTATTTCTTGTGTTCTTATATTTTGAGTTCTTTCTTTATAGTATAATTTATATTTTCAACATGTATTGACGCACTTTTTGGCTTATTCTTTTGGTGGTTTTGTCAGGTAAAAAATTTGGCGACAACAATTTTTATAAGGAAATAATATATTAAAGTACTTGAAATGAAATATAATCAATTTAATATATCCAATTGGCCGGTAAATATTAACATACATGAAAGTTACTAAACCCTAAATAATCGCATCTTACCTATACATGATATTTTCAGCGGAATAATGTATTAAACGTGCAGTAAAAGTTATATATTTGCTCTAAAATAATATAGCTGATAATATCGATTCTCAATATTTATAAGGTCTAAAAAGTGGGTCCACATTGTAAATATTCCGGAGTACTTCACGCTGATTTTTATATTTTTTTTTTTGCATTTTAATACCTCCGAGTAATCCATGATAGCATCAGCAAACTATATGAGCGATCTCAATCGATGATCTGCATGTCTTATCCTCTATATTGAGAGAGCTGGCCCACAATAATAAAGAAATTAAAATTGTGGGTCATTGATTATGAATTTATAATGTGAGGACAATCAACCATATGCTCGTGTAGTCATAATATTAAACATTGGGAAAATGCATGACTCACAAAATTTAGGCCACAGTTTTTTGGTAGTTGCACTTCTTTGCCAACCCTCCAAGTGCAAGGTTAAAAGAGGAGAGCAATAGTCGAGTTTCAAATGACAGAAAATTTAAAGATACACACAATTACTATAATAATTTGAGATAATATTTAATACAAAAAATTATCGACCCTATCTAAATAAAATGGTCATATACTCCTGCATGTGGTTGTAGATGAAGAATATATTCATGAAAATATAAGAAATGTTTTCAGGGGGTTGATTTTCTTGTTTCTTAGAGAAGGATTTATCGAATTAAAAAGTAAAATTTATGAAGGGATATCAATACAATTACAATTAATAACATAGTTAATCTCAATAATCTCTGAAATACAACATTAACTAAGACCACTAATAATATTAAAATAATAATTATGATAAAAGAGCAATAAGTATCGTTAAAAATTTAATATGTCATTAAAATAAGTGTAAACATGTCACTATATCCATATTACTCTAGTAACACATTTATTATTTTGACATTATCAACCATCTTAAGTAAATCTTAAACTCATACTAAGAGTTTCAAATTAAGTAAATCTTAAACTCATAATAAGAGTTTCAAAATAAGATAGAAATAAGTTTTCAAATGAAAAGAAAAAAAAGGCTCACAAACAAGAAGAAATATAATTTAAAAAACACTGTTATTTTAGAGAATTAGTATTAACAAGGCAAAAAATATAAATATGAGGCAATTATAAAATCTGAAATATTTGTATTTGTGGGTTGATGAAACATTTTTTTGACGATTTCAACAATAATGCTGTTATTTTGTGATTAATTCCCAGGTCAAAGATATTATAGGTATTATGGGTGAGGAAATTAAGGGGGAACAAAGGTAAAAATTGTCAAAATTGAACAATACATCACATATCAATTAATACATCGTATATTTGTGTAGACTGTCTCAATAAATATATTGGATCACCTCTTTATTCAAAAAGTTAATCTACTAGATTGAGATTCCACCATATTTATTAACTCATCTACACTCTTGAATTTATCTGATGTGGAATTAATGTGAAATATCCCAACAATTTCTACATTTCATTTGAATACATATCACAAGTATCATACACTAGAGTAGTCATCATCATTGACCACACATTCTTTGAGTAATTTAAGAGGCTTGTTCGACTCTAATACTACTTCACCACGTCAGAGACAAATATGAAAGTACAACCTTATTCTTTGTGAACCTTTCACTCTAAGCAGCTTTCAGAGCCATGCTGAGTTCGCTCTATTCGACTCAAATTAAACTTTACCGTGTAGTGGTAAACGTGTGAGTGATCTCCTTGTACTCCACCCGACTCAACTCTATTTGCTCTTTCGCGTAGAGGGAGTAACATACAGTCTGCAAATGCTCTACCATGGAGTACTAACCTGATATTTGAACCCGTCGAACCATGGACTCTAATACTACTTGTAGTGAAATTGAACAATCCATCATACATCAATTCATTATTAATGCAGGAACGTACACCTATGTAGACAGCTCCAATAAACATATTGAATCACTTTTTTATCTAAAATGTTAACCCATTAGGTTGATACTCCATTATATTTATTAACTCATCTACATTCTTGAATTTATCTAATGTGAGATTCATGTGAAATTAATATTTCCAAAAAAATTGATGTTGTCAGAGTAAATATATATTTAACCACAATTTTATAATTATTCCATCTATATTTTACATTTTATAATTATTCCATCTATAGTTTACATTTTAAGTTAGACGTATTGTTTTGATTTTGCACGGCAGTATCAACCGTCAAAAAATTACTCAATGAATCATGTATATACAAATCCGTGTCTAGTGCATTGCTATGCAATAATTAAAAAACTCAACAAATCACAAATATCCACAAAATAAATAAATAATTAAACAAATACTAAATTAAGTTAATGTAGCCCATGTTAAGTACACTTCACAGTATAATTACCAAATATTATCTGATTATGTTTGATGGTATGCATCTTTCTTTGATCTCTCATCTCTAGGTTCCATCTAGTGGAGTTGATATCCAAACTTCTGGGGGAATTTTATTTAATTAGAATGTGATTAGAATATCACATGGTGAAGGAGATTTTGGTTATCTACAAAGCATACACAAACATGTGACATACCAGAAACATGCCATTAAACGTGGACTGACCCCCCCCCCCCCCCCCCTTCTCTCTCTCTCTCTCTCTCTCTCTCTCTCTCTCTCTATATATATATATATATATATATATATATATATATCGGTTATGGTTAAGAGGAATTCATGGAACAATTTCATGCCAGATTCTGGTATTGTCTTTTTCTGTCTTCTTCAATACTTAGAATTTGTTTTTTCGAAAATCAAAGTCCCTTACATTAGTAGTCAAAAATCACTAGGCGAATATTTAAAGACAATGAAATTTATAAATCCCTTTATTCCATCATTCTCTATTGTTTCAAAGTTGTCTTCTTTTTTTGCTTCCTTTCTTTTTTTCTCTCTTTTAGCAATCATAGGAATCCAAACATAAACTTATGCAATAAGAGTTATGCACCGAACAAATCCAAACATAAACTTATGCAACATACATCCTAAAACGAGAATTTTTGGTCCTATATATTTGTTTACGAATATTAAGGTTTTGTCGAACACATAATTTTATAATAATATCTAAGTGTGTTTTTGATATATTTCAATATTAAAAATAAAATAAAAGGACAAATGGAGTTTCTCAATTTTTGGGACTGCTAAGAGGCATTGCTTATGGATTGGTAGCGAGTCCAAACTGTCTTGGATCAAAAAGGCCCAATCTTTCCTTTGATAAGGCCATACACAACCTTTGCATTTTGCAATCCCGATAAATCCTAAATAGATAAAAGTTGTCCTGCAAAGTAATGTTTTGAAAATTGGTTTTGACCCGATGATTCAATTAGTTAAACAGAAAATCGGTTGAAAAAACGAACTGACTTAGCTGAGAAAACGATTTGGCATCGAACCAGTCAAAACCCAATTGATTACCGGTCGAACCGATGTTTCAACTAGTAAAATCGGTTAGTTGACTAAGTTGAACCGATTTTAAATTATTTTTAAATATTTTTTTGGTATAAAAAATTTTTATTTTAAAAATTATTAATAATATCTATTTTTATATATTTATGACGTCATCAGTTCAAAAATGATTCGACCACTGATTGAACTAGTGATCCATCCACCTAGTACTTTTTTCTGTTTAATGACTGATTCGGGTCCAAAAACATTGCTGCGAAGGTGTCTTTACTTGAAGGTCATGATCAAAACCTACTTTATATATATATATATATATATAATAACATATCTTTATTAATTAAATGTCTTAAATTATGTTTATTTGGATTGTTTTGTTCTCACAATTGTTATAATTTTTTAGATTTTTTGGTTTACTAACATGTTATTTAATTTAATTAGTTAACTCATGTCTTACTTTGTTGTTTATTACAAGTTTAAATTTATTATTGTTTCTAATTGACTAAATAATTAATTTTTATTTTATTTTCTAGATTTGTTGGAGTCTTATTTATAAGTATTGAATTATATTTGACATAATTTTTTATCGGAATCATTTGACAAAATTAGTATATGGACATTTAGCTAAAATATGAATATTGAAAATATATACATAAATAATATTGTATTTGTGTCAAATACTCACAATAATTATTATTAGTAGTCACATGACTTCTCAAAAAATGTCGAAGTGTGACCAAATTTATTTACCATTAATTTAAATCTTTCAGTAACTCAATAATGTAAGTTTTGGCGGGTATATTTTTATATTATATGTACCAAATACTCCTTAAACATTGTACAATTGTTGTGATAATTTATTTGTGAAGATCGTTGTCATTGAATTATATTTTTTTCACTTATTATCTAATTACGTATCAAATAAAATTAACAAAATATGTGTTTGAAGGAAGTCTATATTCGGACTTAAGGCTTTCTAAAACCATTCTTTTTTTGTGCAAAATACAAGATAATAATTTATGCAACGAAATAATGATTAGATTATAACACCCAAACACAAACGTGATATAAAAGTTAACGTACCTACAAAAACAAAAGATAAACCTTTGAATTTACAAGGAAGATAAAAACTCTCAAAGAGAAATACATATAATTGTCAAAAATTGTATATCATAAAATCTTAAAATAACATATTTATAGTGCTAAACTACTTTCTTATGACTAATTGGAAAATAAAAATAATTAAATTCTAAACTAAATAAAATTAGAAAAGCCAAAACCCAAGATATAAGCGGACAAAATATAAATTAAACTGTTGAATTTTTTTAAATAATAAATAAAAATACACAAAATATATTAAATCTCCACACATGCTAAAATATATAAAAAATTTATTCTTCATTGATATTTTCCATTATATCAGACTACCCTTCCTAGAAAAAAAATTTGTCCTCAAATTTTAAATCAAACAAGTATCAAAAGTGAAAATTTTCCATATTCCCGGAATTAAATTTGCATGACTTTTCTTCTCAAAGAATAATCTTGAAAATACATGAGAATATACCAACATCTTCCAATTAACCTCTATGATAAAGAAATCTTCAGGAACAACAAAATCAATAATTTTAATGTTCTCGAATATTAGAACAATTTCATGATCAATTTTGTCAATTGTAATATCTCTATTCATAGTATCTTCATCCATAGATTTTTTGTTATCTTCTATGCTCTCCTCAGTAGTGTGTTAGAAACTTAGGATTCTTCAATAGTACTGAAGAATCTCAACTTGACTTTACTTCAAAACAAAACTCTCATGAATCTCTAAAAGTGACGTTTTATCAAATACCACTATTTTGAATTCTTACTCTGAGCATCCGATAATTTTTAGGGTATCAGTAGGTACTTTGGGCATCTCAATAATTTTCGCACAATCTTTCATTTGACTAGACATTTTTGACATTGTATTTTCAAACTCCCACAATGCTTCTCAATTTTTTTGCCTCCCAATGCTTCTTAGTGTTTTAGGCTACGTCATACACGAAGATTATAAAAATAAATTACCATTATTAATAGGCTATTGATCATATTAGTGTTGTGTTCTTTTGATGGTTGATGTATAGAGGAACGCAAACTCTTACGATAACAACAAAATTATGGGCAATATTTTGAAAAATAAAAATGAAATATGTTCTTAATCCCATTTCATCGAAAGTCGATTCAGATAAAGAATTAATTGCTACAAAATTTTAAACTGTGAAATATAAATAAAACATATATTTAGTGAGTTCCCCAAATCATGATGCATTATAAAGCACCAAATCATACATCACTGTCATTTTTAATGAGCTCATACAATAATCTATGGATGTAAACTGTAATCCTAAATCTTTCTATGTACTACGTAATGCATGATTTTTTCTATCCCAAAAATGAATGATCTAAATACTAAGAAAGATTTCAAATACACATATGCATGTAACTATATTTCGTTCATAGCCAAAAGCTATCAAATACCATTAATTTGCATATATCCGATTGAATTGTGCACGGTCAAAAATCTTCAATTGAGATATAGAAAAAAATCCAAATATTCAACGTATCGAAACCAAAACCATGAGATCCCATTTCCATATTCAAGTTCATACCAATTCTTCTTCTTAAAAACATTAATAGTAAGACTACAAACTAATGCAACAATAATTAAAATCAAATGAAAAAACTGAAGCACAGTCCACTTACTGAGCTTAATCTTTTTATACGTTACCGAAAAATCTTCTGCCAAAAAAGGTCATCTTCATCAATTTCACTCACTTTCCTAATAAATTCAGATTTCACTTATCTCTGAGATCTCCCATCTTGCTATGGCGGTCCGACAACCTCGACTTCCTCTTCATCCTCATATAACAGATGAAGAAAGAGTCGATGGGCGGAACCTTTGCATCTTGGTTTGAGATTTTCTCAATAAGGAACATGGAAGATGAAAAGGAAAAGACGATTTAGTTTAGCGTAAATACTATTCCTCCCAAAGCCGAGTGAACTCGCCAATTTTTCTATTGTAACCATCTGAGACAACTCACCAATTTTTACAATAAGTGGACTGCTCTACGGATTTTTATATATAAGGTATTGACTGTAATAATTTTATTGTCTTATTATCTTGCTCTCTCCATTCTCAAAAGAATGAGTAAAATATAATTTACACACATTAAGAAAGGTAAAAGAGAAAATAAAATAAATTTTTTTTTTATAAAATTTAATCTTAGTGATCCCACGAGATTAGATAAAGTGATAAGTACTCTTATTTTTTTATATACTAATGAATCTCACTAAATGACTTAATTACTGTTTATTAAGCTTTTAATGAGTCTGAATAACCCAAAACCTGAATCGGTACGTCTTCTTCCGACCGTTTGGTTTGCACAAATAATGATATGAATCGAACGTAATGGGATTGAGCGAGAAAGCTAGAAAATTCAAACATTCGGTAAGAAGCATGGATGAACAAAATATTTGTACTTTTACTAAAAAATCCTACGACATAATTAAAAATTACTTATTGTCTCATCCCGGAATCTCTCTTCGCCACTTTCTTCTCTCTAAGGATCGATTCCGCCGACGTCAGGCCACGAGTATTGATATTTTTCCCTCATCTTTCCTTCATCTGTAACCAGTGGAATGGCCATTGATGAGGAGATTTCGCTTTCTCTCGTGAGAGTTCTATTTGGGATGAATATGAGACAATTTGAAACCAATTTGGTTTAATCTAAAAACCAAATTTTTACAAAAGTTTATCTAGACATATTTAAATAATACAAAATACTTTAAATCGTAAATAAATTTGTACGAAACAGTTTACAAGGTTAAAATAGAAAATATGCACATTCAAAATTTTTAGACGAAATAATTATCAAAAGCTTAAATTATTTAGTATTCAAATTGTTTATTCATTTAACTTATTCAGATATCTTAACTCTCCAATGTTTTCATTCAGTTTTATCAAACACACATTTAGTTACCTTTTATTTTATGTACTTTATCTCATATTTTTTTAAAAAAAATATATCTTTAGTCATTATTTTAAGGACGGAGAGAATATTAATTAAAATCTCATTTTGACATGTTATCACTTGTCACATCAAACTACTTGAAAATTGTATTGCATATTTAAATTCCAAATAGGGGTAGTAAAGTCATTTACTCTCCCATGCACAAAGTACAATTCCCACGTAACTAAGAAATATTTAAATTCCAACAGCAAACAGGGGTAGTAAAGTCGTTTACTTTCCCATACACGAAGTACAATTCCTACATAGTTATTCTTGTTGAGATACAGCGTGATAATTAAATTTTAAATCAAAATATAAAAAGAAAAATTGGGAACATATACGCTCTAATGAATTATAGACCTAATATATTAATATTTTGGGTCAAGATATAGTTTCGGATAAACATATATGGACTGAATATTTTTAACAACTAGTATTAGAGTCATGACTATAGGCTTTAGGTCATGAATATGGTAGGAAGAGCCATGCCTATAGGTTTTAGGTCATAGATATGGTATGAACTGTGCATAATGGATGAAAAACAATTTATTAAGCAAGTAGTGGACTCTTATGTCAGAGTTAGGGGATCAAACAAGAGATATTGAGAGATAAGTCTCATCAGATAGAGAGACTTAATGAGCTTAACAAAGGCTTTTGGTGAATTAAATAAGAAATATTGAAAAGAATAACTCGTTAACTAAAAGAAGCGATGAGCTAATATTCAAAAGAGTATGGTTACAGTTCAAAAGGGAACTTGATGTCGATATAGATGGAGAGATCACGTTTTAAAGGGGAGATTATTGAGGTACCGCATGATAGTAAAGTCCCACATCGAAACACAAAGAAAAAAATTAAAGACATATATGCTCTATTGGACCTAGACCTAATAGGTTAACCTTTTGGGTCAAATTGTGATTTCAAATAAGCATATATGGGCTGGATATTTCCAACATGTGGCTTCTTCACTCCTTCGTTTGCTGATGCCGACTTCCTTGCTACCTTGGTTGTCAGTTACTTGGATCCATACCGCTGATGGATTTTGGTGTAGTTTGCTTGGTACGAGCCATTTTTGGAAAGAGAAAATGAGTTGAAATTTATTTAAAATGATAGATTTGGAAGAGTGAGTGAATTGACATGGTGGGTATTTATAATTGGGATTACTAATGTTTTTGAAGAGTGGCAATGTTTGAATTTTTTTGGGTTTCATGAAAAAAAGAGCAAATTGAAAAATTATCCTATTATATTTACACTCAAATGCAATATAGACGCTAATGTTTTAATTTTTGCAATATCATAACTAACATTTCAATTTTTTGCAAAATTGTCTTATCTGACTATTTTTGATCAAAATAAATTAATCACGTGTACAACATGTGAGTTTTTAAAGGGTAAAATAGTCTGTTTACGCACTAAAAAATGTTCCTTCCAATTAGAGGAGTAAAACCAGAAATACAATAATAAAATATTATTCTTTCTTATAGTGAACTCACGTTTATCTCTCTCACAAAACAAAAGTGTTATTCTCTCTATCCATTGTCTACTAAAATCTTTTTTTCTCACTATTTCTTATCTATTTGTTGCGAAGCAATTAAATTATAATTTAATGAACAATTTTTATTCTGTCTTATCAATGTCAAAATTCACTTGTAGTTTTTTTTTTTGCACTGAAATTCAATGATTTTAGAATCGGATCAGTCATCGAACCGAAAAAAGGTACCGGGTGGATGGGTCACTGGTTCAACTAGTAGTCAACACATTTATTAAACCGGTGACGTCATAAATACATAACAATTAATAAAATTTTAAAATATTTAATTTTTTGTAAGCTAAAATATAGTAAAATTATCTTACAATATTACTAAAAATATGTAATTTCAAAAATAAAAATATAGTTTGATTTGTAAAATATATAAATATAGTTATAAATATGGGCCGGATCCATTAAGTTAAAGTTTACTACAACCTAATAATAATGAGTTTTAATAGTAGCCCACTCTAGATCCATCAAATGTATAAAAACCTCTATTGAAAAGGTCTAGACTTGAGGCCCAAAACTCCTCTTGAAGAAGTATTACAATAGTTGTTAATCAAATAAACCATTTTGTGTCAGTGTAAAGTTAAATGAATTGATCGGTGAGGGAGGACAGAGAAATGACAGTTGTTGCTCAGTCTTTCAATGGCACTCTCAAAGCAAGTTTATGTTATTTCTAAGCTCCACTTATTTTGATCTTCATCGATTAAAATTTATCCATTTGGATGCTAGTGAGATACTAATTTTTAAGTTATGTGCTATTGTTTAATTTGTTTCGTCCTTGTAGAGTTTGATTTTGGATGTTGAGCATTTCATTTATTTGTGAATTGTTATGGATGACTTGTATCATTTTATCAGAGAGGATTGATCAAGTATTAGCGAAGGAAGAATAAAAAAGAGTGAAGCATCTGGAGGAAGAATAAAAAGATAAAGCATCTGGAGGAAGAATAAAGAGATGAAGTCCAAACCGCTTAAACCCGTGAACCAGTGACAGGTTCACTAGGTCAAGCGGTTCGACCGCTGGTTCACCAGATTTTATCGATTTTTGACAAAAAACTGGGTAAATGGGCTAAACTGGACCAAAGCACATACTGGTTCTGATTTTTACCGGTTGAATCAGCGGTCTGATTCGATTTTTAAAACCTTGCTAAAATTCATCTATATTTTTTTTCTAATTAAATTCATGTATATTATATTCCAAATATACATTTATTTATAATAAACTAATTACAAATATCCAAAATACATCTAAAATATATATACACTGTTCAAACTAAACTTCCATCCAAAATAAAGCGTCCATGTTTTTGAGTGTAAAAATGAGAGAACGGTTTTGCAATTTGTTCTGAAAAGTTTTTTGGCGTACAAGTTGGAACCGTTGGATCGGTATTGTAATTGATGGTGAATGATTTGTAATTAAGGTGGTAAGAATTCAAATTCGTGTTTACACTCAATGGCCAATCAGGTGAGTTTATGTTTTTGTGGAGTGAGTTTGGACCGTTGGATAATCTAATGTTTGCGTAGTTGCGATTTAAGACATACATCGACTTCTAGTCCATGACCACGTTAGGTGGGATATGGCCCAAAAGTTTATTAAGAAGGAAGAATTATATTTACTAGTATATTTTTAAAAAATATTACAACAAAAGTGCATACATAAAATATTTACAAAATTAGTACATCTTTAATATTTAATTTTCAAATTAGTGCATTGTTATTCCTTTAATTTAGTTAGGTGATTTAATGGGTTGCCATGTTAGCGCTTAGTTGCGTAATTTGTGAAAATTTGAATTACATGCCTTTATCATTTTTTCATTTATCTGTATTGTTTACTGACTCCACTGCTGGCTTCCTTCTTCATGCGTACACCTACAATTTTTTCATAATACAGTTGGTAACCAAACATTTATATCAAGGTAACCAAACCTTCATACCAAGGTAACCAAAACATTTATATCAATGTAACCAAAACCTTCATACCAAGGTTCCACCTCCACATCTGCAGTTCTCTCTCTCCAAACTTCTTCCGCCACTTTCTTTTTCCTCCATTTTCTCTCTCCTCCATTTTTATTCATTTCTTGCTTCAAAAATTTGGCTCAGTACGTACATTCAAATGTTTATGAAGCAATGGTTGGGTCAAAGAGAGAAGTTGAGCTTTGTTAGTTGGAAAATGGATGATGACTCAACTGCTCGCCTCCTTCTTCATGCGTACTCCCTCAAGGACCTCGATATGAAGATATGTTGGATTTGATTTAGGGTTTTGCGTTTTTTAAGTCTGAGAATATTTGTAAACTTCACACCTGTAATTGATAACCAAACCTACATACCAAACCTGAAGTTTTTTTACCTCCACACCTGTAGCTTTTTCATAATGCAGTTGGTAACCAAACCTTCATATCAAGATAATCAAACCTCCATACCAAGGTAACCAAAACCTTCATACCAATGTAACCAAAACATCATACCAAGGTAACCAATCCACCTCCACACCTACAGTTTTTTCATTGTGCAGTTGGTAGCCAAACCTTCATACTAAGGTAACCAATTCAGTTTTATTAGGCTACTAATTTATTTTGAATGTGATGCAGTTGGTAGCCAAACCTTCATACTAAGGTAACCAATTCAGTTTTATTAGGTTACCAATTTATTTTGAATGTGATACAGTTAGTAGCCCAACCTTCATGCAGTTGGTTGCCAAACCTTCATACTAAGGTAACCAATTCAGTTTTATTAGGTTACAAATTTATTTTGAATGTGATGCAGTTGGAGCCAAACATTTATACCAAGGTAACCATTTTAGTTTTCATAGGTAACCAAATCGTCAAAAAAAGATTTCAGAACAGTAACTCAGGTACTTTCGGAGATTCACGGGGGAGGAGGAGGATGATGAAGGGGGGGGGGGGGTGGATGAAGAGAATGATGAAGGGAAGGCAGTAGCGCAACCAAGAACTTTCGGAGATTCGCAGCATAGGATGATGATGAAGAGAATGATGAAGGGGAGACGGTGGAGGAGAATGATGAAGGGAAGACGGAGATTCGCGGTGGAGGCGGTGATGAAGAGGGTGAGGAGGCGGCGGAGGAAGATGAAGATTAGAATAGATAAAATAATTTTTTTGTTTTTCGTTCCTTTTGATTTGAATTTTGAATTATGGATTTATTTTTGTTGTTAGATCCCAAAGATTTGAATTTGAATTATTAATTATGATAGTTATTTGTCCTTAATTTTAGGTTTCCTTATTAATGTGAAATTAAATAGTTTGAATTTGTTGCCATCTTTTTGTAATTATTTTGTGGATGTACTAATGATGTAATTACTTTCTAATTGTTGTATATTTCTGTAAAGAATCCTATTAAGAAACTAAGGTTATGTTTGTTTAGCTCTTTATATTTTTTAATGAATTTGAGTCTGAATCAATAAGAGATAAAGGTTATTTTGTTAAAAATTTGCTCGTCTTTTAATCAATAAGACATAAAATGCAATACAAATAATTAAGCTGTCTCTTAATGAAATTTTTTTGGTAATTTTTTTTAATATACATTCAACAATATTATCCACTCATTTTTATTAAATTAAATATTTAAAATTATTAAATAAAATTTTACCCTTTAAAATGATAAAATAATGTTATTAAGAGACAATTCACGTTTTTAGTTATCAAACAGTTTTTTAAATTCAAATACTTTTTCACTCATGATTTGATTTATTAAGATATACTAATAATTCAGATCTTAATTATTCAATTTTATAAAACACAACCTAATACTCCTTCTATTCTAAAAAAGATGACTGAAAGTATAAAAAATATATTATTTTTACAAATAAAAATTATTATTTTTTACAAAATCTCTTATATAAGCGTGAAACTTATTTACTATTCATGTAATAGAGATCATGTAGAACTATCACTTTTACTTATAAAAATATCAATTCTCTAAGTATATTGTTAAGTTAAATTTAAAAAATTTAAAATAGAAGAGAAAGTATCAAATAAGTTTCACTTTTACTTATGATAGGCCCTATATATAGTACACTCGAAAATCTTTTTCTTTCTTTAAATTAGGAGACTCCGTTTAAAGATTTTTGGGATAAAATAATCTTTGTATAACATTTTTAAGTACTTGAATCCTCTTATAGGAAAAAAAAATTCCCACTTGAACCATCTTTTATGGGACTGGGAGTATATATATATATATAAAGAATAGTTAATTTATGAAAACTAATTGTTAGTAATTTGGATTCCTTTTTCTTTTTTTTTTAAGGAAAAACTAGTATGTGATAACAAAATCTACATCAAAAAGAGAAACTAAGACCATTGGAGTGTTGGAAGCCAACCCAAGATAAAGCTTTCCAAAAGTTGCATTTATCAAATGTTTGCAACTGATAAGCTTATACCACAAATAGAAACAGTTCCATTTATTCAAACTTAAAACCCTACACGACAGACCGAACTAACATTTATATGGAGTTCTAAGGATACTAGTGAGTGGGAAAAAAAAAACTATTCTTTTATTTTCTTGGACAAGCAAATGATGGGGGACTAACTCTAGTAGCTAATGTAATTCTATATACTGATCATTACAATGCAAATGAAACCAAAATGATTCTAAAAAAGAACCCAAAAAAGAAGTTAAACCCAATTGTTTCGAACTGCAAAATCTTGGAATCGAAAGGAGGAATCTCCTGCAGTATCTCTGTCGAGTCTGAGCTCTGGTGCATCATCACTTCGAATGTTGCTCCGTGCGCTCTCAATTGAATCTTCATATGGAAAGGGTAGTACCTGCTTCTCATTCGCAAAGCGAGCCGTTTGAATATCCGGTGGCAGTGGTGACATCGTTGGAGCCATGGTGCTGACTTCACTTATAAGGGAAGGTAGTCTTCGATCCCATGATAAAACGTGAACAAGTATAGGCACCCTTGCATGGCGGTGCAATGAGAGTTTCTGGCTTAGGGATATGGTGTCAAAGCATCGAATGGCTCCTGTAGGAGAAACTATCCAAGGAAGGACTTTCTGGTTAGATACTCTTGAAATCACTAGGAGTTTACCTCCTCTGTTTGCTTCTTGGTATAGATTGCATAGTCCGGAACGCATTGAAGGAGCATTTTCATCACCTTCCGCAACAGAAGAAATGTAAATAAATCCCTGTAAATTAAAAACAAAAGATGAGCAGAAGAAAAAAATGTAATGGACATAGCAAATGAACTAAGAGTTAAATAAAAGCAGTGTTAATTGGAACGCGGTTTGTTTTAGCTTGTGGAATCCATAAGATAAGTGAGGCTAAAATGCCGTACACTGAGATAGTTTTATACCAGTTTTTGTAGTTAGGAATTCTATTAGAATCTCAAAGAAGCTGAAGAAAATGAAGGGACTCAAGGAAGTCGATGATGATAACTTATTTCAGAGTTGAACCCACAGTATTCCCCCAATTATGACTCAAATTCGAATTTGACTTGGTACCCACACTGTATTCTACCATACTATATGTGGGGGAAAAGCTCGGCCAGAATGTTGTCCTCGTATAGGATAACAGGAAAGAATTCTTCTGATATAGCAAAGATGGTGCGTCTCCTTATAATTTAGTACAATGTAATGTTTTAGCATCCAATACTAAGTTAAAATATTGACATTTGAGTAAATATCAGTAAAACAATAAAGAAATATTTTGCTACGCTAAACTTAGTGTATTAGTACGTAAGTACCATGTTTGGGAAAGCAAATACTAATACGCGGTTCACTTCGTCAACAAGAGTATATATGGTAACGGAATAAAAGAAATAACTTAATAACAATTAGTACCTTAACTGATTTCTATAACCACCAAACTCGGAAAGAACAAGCAAAAACAGCCAATATTGACTGTAATAGTCAAGATGATATTTTTCTTCTTAAAGTAGGTAGTCAATGGTCATAAAAAGCTAATTCCAAAACATAATCCTGACAATGAACTATTTTCCATAGTTGCTTCAATTTTACTAATACAAATTAAGTAATCACAAATCTTAATGACAAGAGGAAAACATACGTATACAAACTTAAAACAGTATTTATCAACTGTATTTTGTATGATTCTTTGATATGACCTCCTGTAAAGTGTCATTTATAAACAAGATATGGTACTAACCTCTTCTGTCCGACTAATTGCAAAACCAAGCTTTGTGTCACTATCTTTTATTCTGATTTCAACCAGGACTTCTCCTTCAAGAGGAGAATACCATAGACGAACTGCTCTAACAACACCAATGTCCACCCCATGGTAATCCTCAAAGCCATACAAGCTTGCATTAGCTAGATTTGATAAATCAGACAATGACCCAGCATTTACAGTAGAAGAAGCAGTCTCTCCGGATATCTATCCCAAAAACATAACAATAAACATATTGTACAATTGTCGAACAATACAAGAATGCAGAAAAGGGAAAGGGAAAAAAATAATAAAAAAAAGAAGAAGAAGAAAAAGAAAAATTAACACTCCAGCTAGATGATACTAAGAATACAAGCACCAAGTGAAATACTCGTTTGCAATTTTTTTTATTTAAATTTTATAAGGAGTGGCTAGTCAATCATGCCCATGAAATGGAAGATAATATTCCTCATGTAACACATTATAGTATATGAAAATTTTAACTGCAAGTTTTAATTTTAATTAGTAACTTACCAAGGAACAAGGAAGATGAATGTTTTATGGCCACTAAAATGATTGCTAAGGTATATTTGGTACTGTAGGCTAAAAGAGGAAGAAGAAAAGATATGCTTGATCAAGTCGATCTGCAATATAGTTTCAGACCTTAATTAATAATTAGCTACTCATTACCTAGTTCGCGTAACTACTAACAAATAGCATACAACACCCTTTAATTAATGATTTCACAGTGTAAGAAGACAATCTCTTTGAGGGATTAATCTTGAAATGTTTTTATTGGGAATTTACCTTGGTAAGTAAGGATTCAGTCTGGATGTTCATGAATACAATGGGGACCCCTGATGCCTGAGAGGCAGTAAGCCACGTGTTTGCTCTAGCAAGAGTGTCTTCCAAATCATTGTAGCGAGAAGGATTTTTATCCGAGGCTTTTGGAAGGAAGAGCATTGAAAGAAAGAAGCTTGAATTAGGAACTGATAGCAGCTCCTGCATTCTCTTCTCCCATGGATACGAGACATGGCCATCTTGAAGTGGAGTCCTGGCTAATGCATCCACCATCCTCGAGGTCCTTGAAGCTGCATGACATTATAACATAACATCTTAGTGGTAAGCAAGAAAAATCAAGATAAGGGACAAACATTGAAAGTTCAGATAATTTTGTTCTTACAGAAATGAAAAGTCGAGCGAATTTGGCATAAGTTGACGCTCTACAGCCAAGATTAAACACTAATGAAGCTATCCGCTTTACAATATCAAAGTACCTAAACTAGTGCAGATTAGCAAAAAGGGGAAAAAGAAGAATAAAACATTTCAAAAAAAAGTTGTAGTACTGATGTATGATAAGCCCAGTCCAAGAATTGGTTAACTTTAGACACCCGAATATAAACAGTCAAACAAATTCCCCAATGATGATATGAAATCAATTTGAGGATTACAACTGCACAAAGAATTGATCAGCAACTAAACAAGCATCGAGCATATATTTGAAAAAAGGAAAATAAAGTCATACCATGATGACTATATATGTAGGAACCATTGTGTTTCAAATTGGAACCATTGAGGGATTAATATTGACACCCACCAAGAAGCCAAAACCAACTAAATGCAGCTCAATAAGGCAATTCTTATCAGAATAGTGGGTAAGTACCAATAATTCTTCCATAAAATTATAGTTAGGTTGGAAGTGGCAACATGTTATTTCTAGATAGAATCCTCTTGATGGTGGGAATACCCACTTTCTGTTACCTCCTTTTTCTCAATTTAGGGTCCCTTTTCCAAAATTTTATACCTCTAGGCTTTTTTATTCGTAATAATTATTGACAAGATTAATATATTTTTCTTAATAACCTTTAATTTCATGTGTGGTTTTAAACTTACAATACGAACTAATAGTATTGGAATAACATAATACCCCAAAAGGCCATTTAATGACGGACTATGTAATATCACATCCCTCTAATATTGTCCCTTATGCATGACCTTAGGAATAAAAAATAGTCTTTGAAATTTTAATCAGACTAATTATAGGATAAAATAGTGCATAGGAGTACTAATCCTAGGAGAATAATCCATGGAATTGTAATGCATTTGCAAACAAATATAACCTAGGCTTTTATGTACTACTGTTTTGAGAAAGAAATGAAATGTGATTAGTGCAAGATAAAATTGAAACTGTACATAATATTTATGGTTCTTACATAAATTCTGGAATCCACATGAATATATCTATATCAATATGATGATACACATGCAGTAATATATTCTTGGAAAGGGTAAGTGGGTGAGTGGGTGAGTGGGTGGTGGGTAGGGGAAACATGTTGGAATAGACAATTGAGATTAAAGAAGAGTTGGCAGATGCAAAGGATTGAACTTGTCAAAGTCAACCTAAAACTTCATCATGAACAATATAAGGAAGACTAATCACAAAAGAATTTTGTATTCTAGATGATAAAGACAAAAAGAAACGGTAACAAGGGTGGACCAATAAAGCAGCCGAAATATAGAATTTAATTTAATATACCCCCAAAAAATAGCTAAAATAAAATATTTATTGCCATTAGTAATCCTAGTGTAGGATACTACTAGGGTGCATTCCCCTTCTATTTTCGATTAAACAGTAGGCAGTACTCCCTCTATTCCACAAAAAGAGTTTATTTGATTTTTTTTTTTATAATTAATTTTGAAATCTCAAAATTTAAAATTGACGCAAGTTTATTTGATTTTGATTTATGCAATAGTTTGTATTGTAAGCTATTTAAAAGGTACTATTAAGTACAAAACTATTATTTTAAAAATTAAAATAAGTTCAAATCAAAATTTAAATTATAGTGTAAGAGTCTTTTGTAAGTCATTACTCTTGGAAAGTGTAACTTAACTATAGAAAGTAAAAGATATGTTTGTCTTTGTAATAAAATGAGGGGTGTTAATAACAATTTGTGGAGTGCAAAAAATTGATAGGACAAATAATATAGTTTCATCTAACTTTGATCCCAGCTAATTTTGCAAAATTCTATAATTTAAATTGTGATTTGAATTTATTTTATAGATATGTACATACACACAAACACACACACGCATATATATATATATATATGATAAAACATTCATATTAAAACAACACAATATAAGTTTCATGTATCTATAAACATGAAGTCATTTATAATAACAAAAGATAATCATAGATAATTAAAACACATGTTATAAAGGAGGAGAGAATTCTCACAAATCCCCTAGAACCATAGTATCTGGTGCAGAGATATGATAGTTTCGGCGGAATATGAAAGAATCACTTCTTCCTAAAATTCTCAGAAAATAATGAGTAATTATTCAGTGGCTTTAAGGCCCCTATCACGTGGTGCCCCACAGAGTGAAATGGTCCACTTTAAATGCTGAAGTAACAGCACATAAGACAACACGTAGCAGCAGGTGCCCCAGAAACATTTCATACTTTTTACAAAATAATGCATTTAATTGTTATTAGTTAAAAATCTACCATACGTACGTAGATCCAATGATTATAATCACCCACAAACATACATACAGTAATCATATTTAGTGTTCATTCTTTAGTCACGCACCATTGATCAATAAGTGCTCTTCCAGATGCTAACAATTTTTATTTTGTTTGATAAATGATGTTAACAATTTTCAGCTTTGATGTTTTCACATGTTTCCGAAGTGGAAAAGCAAAGTATTTAACTGCAACAGTTTTCATCCTCCCAAAAGTAGAGTAAACACGGCCAACGACCCCACACGTGCTTCAACAAGCTCACCCACGTGTGAACGAGACAAACAAACAATATTTACAAATTGCAATTCAAATAGTCAAACCAAAATCCAAAGAAAAGTCAACAGAATCCTCACCTTGCAAAGCCAGGCACTCCGCCTCCGTCCGATCAAAGAATCCAACGGCGTAATTCGGATCCCCAATCGCCCTCAACATATACTGCTTCCTCCCAGCCGACTCGTTCGGCACAATACACGCCTGCAACTCGGTAAACTCGTCCGACCCGCGCCGGACTCGGACACGAATCGACGTATCCTTGGATTTGTAGCAGTCGTGGAGAATCTTCTGGACGCCGGACTTTCCGTTCTTGAACGGAGATCGGACGGTGAGGTTCCCGACGGCGATTTCCTCGACAATGTCTCCGGTCTGCAACGTGTCGTCCGTCCATTCGTCGGCTTTGGAGCTGCCTTTTAAGCATTCAACGGATAGAACTACTGTGTGATTTGAATTACTACTATTTCTTCTAGACGATCCAGCTGATGAATTTGAGCCTGCAGATGAATTCGAACGGATTGATGAATTTGAACGGTCCATGGTCATTTCTTTTGCTTGTTATTTTGCCACGGTCATTTTCTGTTTGTTCTTACTGGAGCAAATTAGAGGGAGGGAAACAGAGTGAAAGGGTGTAACGATATATATATATATATATATATATATGTATATATATATATATGAACCGTAGTACAGAGAGAAAATTTAGATACATGCAGAGCTGCCTTATGTTTCAAAGAGAAGCGGAGCGAGAAAGTGGAGGACGAAGAATACGAAGGATATTTAATTCGCTATACACGACTTGATGATAATCAGGAGGAGAAAAATACTTGGGACATGATAATCATGTACCAACTGCCTTTTAATACATCAATAGCGTCCACGCGTTTATTACAGTATTGTTAGCATCATAACATATTATTAAAATAAAAATAATCTTATTAAGTATATTTATTTTATTTATAATATATTATAACTTTAACACCATTCATTTTATATTCATATAATTGAGAAAATTTTAAGACTTAAATATAAGCTCGAGTTGTTTTTTTACGGTTAATTTAAAAAATATTTTTGAATTCCAAATTAATATAATATATTTAATTTTTGAAAATAATATATCTTTTAATAAATATATATTTAGGCTTGAAGATTTTTAAAGATAATTTGATATTTTTAAATGAATATAGGTATTTTGTACGGATACTTGCGTAATGTTAAAAAGAATAATATTTAATGTAAAAAAGATAATAAAAAATAATAATAAAAATATCATATCATTTTATAATTTAAATTTTTTGGCCGGTACGTGGGTACTGTTTGAAAATATGGGTCAATGTTTTTAGATGATTCTTGAAAAAAAAGAAATCGATATTTTCACAAGTAAAAATGATAGTTCTAAAAGAGCCCTTTCACATGAATAGTAAATGAGTCCTACACTCATATAAGAACGAGTCTGTGGAACAATTATTTTTACTTGTGAAAATAACAATTTTCCTGAAAAAATTGAGTATTTTCCAAAGAAACGTGAATGTTTGGCAGCACATCCATTTTCCAAATCTTCTCCAGCAAGTTCGTTCCTGTATTATTAACCCTACCACTCCCCGAGATTGATTGTCCCAAATTAGTACTTGTTCTACGAACTCTCCGAGTGTAACATGATACGCATGGTGTGAATTTCCATATAAAGAAATCCTGATCGTAAAATAAGGAGATTGGTGTTGTAAGAAGTCAAATAAAACTAAGCTTTTATTTACTTTCCAAGAAATTTCACAAGCAAAAATTAATTCTTACTCCCTTTGTTCTAAAATGGTCCGCCTCTACCGTCGGATGTATGAAAAGTAAGTGTAGAAGAAGCTTCGATATGGTATGCACTGAGCCGAAACTTTTCATGTTTGTCACTCTTCAACGGATACAATTTTAGTGATTACATGAGTTTCTGTCAAAAGTAAAAATATTGAAAAATATAATATATAAAATATGTCACGGTTCAATATTATTTCCGCGATCTACTAATAAGAAAAGATCCATTGTTTTTTTACATTATATATACAAAAGAATATAATTGCTAAAGACTGATCACTCAGGTATTAGTATTTGATTATAGAAAAGAAATCAATGGACAAAATTAGGGGCCAACAAAACCAATCAATAAAAAAAAATGAAATAAATCACAAGATCAATATGCAAAAAGCCGTAAAAAAATTGAATCACACATTAGATTACAACAACAATTACTGTGAAAAATCGCGCGCGCGCGCGCGCGCGCGCACACACACACACACACACACACATATATATATATATATATATAAGACTGATTCATAGTCAAAGGGGGATGAGAGCTATTTCCATCCTATCCAATTTTATCCCTCCGTTGCAATATCCAATGACTTAGATAAGAGTATACCGCAGAACAATTTGTAATATATCGACACAATTATTATGCAGTATATGACCCACAAATACCCCTCACATGCAAAATAAATAAATAAATTAGGGAGTACCACATAATTGTTCTATGGTACTTCTAAATTTTTGTTTTTTATTTTTATATACTGCATAACAGTTATGTAGTACCTTTTAAATTTTTTTTCTCCTACTACCCACGACATATTTATGCGATACTCAAAAATTATAGTTTTGAAAAGGGGATACACTCGTTCTCCTTATGGCTGACATTAGAAGAGTTGTGGTCAATTAAGGCTCCAAAATGTTCTAATATCCATGATAGGAAAATAATTATTATTAGACTTGATAGGAACGAATCTAGCTTATTATTATAGCATTTTATCTCAAGTTGATCTGACATTTTGATTTGAAGAACAGTCTATAGTACCCCTTAATTTTATTTTATTTTTGCATTTAAGGAGTATTATGGAGAATTTTTTGTAGGTCATATATCGTATTGTTATGATGTATGCTCTTATCTAAGCTATTGAATATTGCAATTGACGAATAAAATTGGGTTGGATGAAAATGACTCTCATCCCCCTTTGGCGATGAGTTATTCATATATATATATATATATATATATATATATATATATATATACAACAACCGGTTGCTGAGAGTACTATTGTACAAACCACATGTAATAATAATAATAATAATAATTGTACAACAACAATAAATATAACTTACCCGCATATGACAAGTTTACATTGGTATTCATAACATTCCACCATGCTTATTTGGTAGTTCACAGATTGTCTACTTTGATACCACATGTTACGATATAGGTTCAAACTCCTATGTTCTTCTAAAAAATTAGTTGTGCAAGATGTGAGATCCAAACCTATATCAACTCCATATTAATATTTTTCTACTTATTGATTTCCAAATATTAACTGACATGTTTTGTTGTCATTTACACTTAATTTAATATCTTATGATTTTTGTCAGGATTATTAATTGCATTTGCATATCTTTATATAGTTCAGGAAGCTTAAAAACTCGTTTGAGATTCACTTAGTAGTAGTAAATCTCAAATAGTCCCCGTTTGGGACAGTTCTTGAATGTTTCGCTCCCACTTAGGTCGGTATTAACAACTTAAGCACGTCTTTAAATTTTTAAAAAATTCGGTCAGTATATATCTCTTGATGTTCTTCGAGTGCATATTTAGACTACGATGTATTAGTCTATTTCGTGCACTTGAAGACCATGGGGAGGTGCTGCAGAAATTTCTTAAAATTTAAAGATGTGTTCAAGTTGTTGGTATCAATGGAGCGACGTAGTCAGGAATGGGATAGAAGCCTGATCTGTTATAATGAGAGATAAAGTTAGGAAACTCATATGCACGCATATACATTAACACTCCTACTTGATTGTGTATTGATGTTCCATATATATATATATATATATAGTGATGCACAACAGGCTGCCCTGCCCTGGGCCTGGGCTTGCCAGGTTTTGGCAGTTGACTAGGTCAGGTCAGACCTTGAATTTTGGTCTGCCAGGCCAAGCCAGACCAGGCTTGGTGCATGAAAGGGGGGCCTGTTGAGGTCTACTGGTCAGACCTGGAAGACCAGGCTAAGCCTTAGGCTATTAATCCCTTAATAGTTCGAAGTACTTGATCAACAACCAAGCTAAACTACCACTTCAAAAGCTAACAATTTTGGTAACAATAAAATAATAATATAAACACGCCAGATATAGATTTATATGAAACATCCCAGGACATATTATGGAAAAATCAATCCACAAAACAAATTATATTCAACACAAGCACAACAAAACCCTCCAAAACATAGTAGTAAAGAGATCAAGCAGTACAAATAAGAAATGAATTACTACCATTACTAACAAATAAATAAATGGCTACCACATCAAGATATGAAACCAAGCCAAACCAAATCATAAATCTCTAAATATATATATATACTCTATAAGATCATAATCTCATAAATCGACTAGCTGGTAAGATAAAAGTACTCTCTTTAGAGCTTGAGTGCAGATCTAAAGAGGAAAGCACGTATGTAAGAGCACAACAGATGACAAATGATGGAGAGATAGATTTGACAACGAATGTAGGGGTCGGAGTCGGAGCATCGACGATGATGGAGTTATAAAAATTGTTAAAAAGTTAATATATATTATATTAATTATTTAAATATATAGTTTGTGCTAATATATATTATATTAATTATTTAAATTGTTAAAAAAACTTGGACAAATATGGGAAAAGTAGACCAAAACTCGCCTCGGGCATAGAAACGACGCGAAATCGTAGGCGTAGCACCTCTTACATATTTCAAATGCGTGACAACTTACGGGGCTCGATTCCAAGTTCCGATGGCCGAGTTAGAACCTCCTTTGCCTAACGTATTTGAAAAAAACTTAGACAAATATAGGAAAAATAGACCAAAACTCATCCCGAGCATTAAAACGATACGAAACTGTAAGCGTAACACCTATTACATTTCAAATGTGTGACAACTTACGTGGTTCGATTCTGAGTTCTGATGGCCAAGTTAGAACCTCGTTTGCCTAACTTATTTTACACAAATATAAGAAAAGTAGAACAAAACTCGCCCCCGACATAGAAACAACGTGAAATCGTAGGTGTAACACCTATTACATATTTTAATGACAACTTACGGAGCTTGATTTCGAGTTTCGATGACCGAGTTAGAACCTCTTTTCCCTAACTTATTTTATAATAACTTAGAAAAATATAAGAAAAGTAGATCAAAACTCGCCCCGAGTATCAAAACGACGCGAAATTGTAGGTGTAACACCTATTACATATTTTTAACACATGAAAATTTATGGGGCTTGATTTCAAGTTTCGATGGCCAAGTTAGAATCTCTTTTGCCTAACTTATATTTAATTTTGTAGTTTATTTTTGATGAGTCTCGTGGCATGGGTGGAGCCAGCGGCGGTGACGAAGACCCTAAAGGAGATGACGAGGATCGCCGAGCAGATGTTGATGATAGTGCTAAGGGTGGGACCGGTAGTGACACGATGGACGATATTCATTTATCAGGTAATGTCAATGATGATGATGATGATGACGAATTAGGAATATAGCACTTTGTAGATTTTTTACTTTTATGTATCTAGCTACAGTTAGTTTTTGGGTTGTACAGACTAGGTTATTGTATTTAGTTAATTTAATGATTTATATTTACTTTTATGTTTGGTTATACAATGATTACATTTTATAGTTTATATGATTACGTTATGTATGCAATTGATGGCTGATTGTATATTTTTGAGTAATTATTAGTATGCGTTAGTCAAGCATTATTTGTTATTTTTGGTTTATAACATGTACAATTGTGTATATGTAAAAAAAATAAGGGATTTTTGCAAATTCTTCTATTTTTTTTTAAAAAGGTCATTGGCAACAGACTAAGTAGTGATGGCATGGTCCATTAGTAATGATGTATCAGCGATGAATGATACTGTTGCAAATGCCTGACTCAATTAAAAAAAAATAAAGTCATTGGCAACGGACACTAGTAATTGGCGATGATTAGTCCATCGCTAAAAAAATTTATTTTTATTTTTATATTACTCATTGGCGACAGACCAGACGTCGCTAAGGCAGTCGCCAATGGTTCCGTCGCTGTTGACTTATTATTGACGGCGGTCAACAGGGAGTGAGGGCGACGACTTGTGGGGCGACGGAAATGGCGACAACAATATTACCCATTATCGACGGCAGTTAGGTCATTAGCGACGACCCTGTCCATCGGCAATGATCCTTTTTTTTGTAGCATTTTGCATCCATCCACCTATTATGCTCAAAACGTTTATCATCCTACTAGGTTCAGTACTAATCTTATTTAAAATGTCAATTAATTGTCTTGTCACAAGAGTAATATTCTTGTATTTCTTAATCAAATATACTTTGATAGGTATTACTAATTGATGATTGTAATTTAACTTAAGGATAAAAATGTGTCAATGGTTTTCTTTCTTACTATAAACAACAAACATTCTAACTTTGTATAATATGCATCCTATGGTGTCTTTTGTCTTATTATTTTACCATTATCAAATTCATCACCTGGTAAACTCTTTACAACCATTAGTCTACTATTTTTTTTGCATACATATAACCTAGAAGACAAAACATCATGACGAACATGCTTATGACTTGTAGCAATTCAATTTTTGTACTTTCAACTTCATTAACAAATCTAGATGCATTTGTACAATTTAAACTAGTAAGAGATTTATAAGAACTAGATAAAAACATATTTGCAGGAAGCATTGAAATCATTGGAAAAGACTTACCAAAATTATGAAGGAATAACCAATTAGTGTGCTTAATTTTGCAAAGGATATCACCAAAGCTAAATTTCTGTAACTGCTACAAAAATAAATGCACAAATAGAATAAAATATGAGGATAAAGATCATATATTTCATTTTAGGGTATTCATGACTCTATTCTACCACTCTTAGTAGCGGATTATGAAATGTCCATTTTACCCCTCTTTTTGTTGGCCTAAAATGGGACCCAGAAGGGTATAAGATTGAAATTCACTTCTACCGCTAAAGGGAATAGCGGCAGGGATGGTACTTTTGTCAATTCTCTAGCCACTACTATGTTATTTCCTATTGCTAGTAAAAGTGGTGACAGACAATTTTTTGCTATCAAAATGGGCCGTTCAATCAAGCTATGGACAGTGTAAGATGGATTGGTTGGAATAATGGTCACTTCCAATACAACATTATTTTATTGTTAATTTAATATTCTAATCGTATGAATGTAATGAGCATTCAAAAATATGAGATTATGTAAAATTTTATTTTATTTGATGTTTTACATTAGCAACTTTATGATAATAATTTAACTATACGGATATAATGAGCATTCCGTATATAACTTTTTTAGTTTTTTTATATAATATATCTTGAAATTTTATGTAAATTTATCCATTCTCAAGTGTCAACGTTTTTCACAATTATAATTTGACAAATAACTTTAAACTATTTAACATAAACTCCTTGACTTATTTGTTTGTTCTTCGTAATAAGTTTAATAACCCATGTAAAATATGAGTAAACTTTAAAATTATTTATTAAGTAAATTTTATATATGACACTTTTTAGTGATATTTTAATTAGTCTTGAATCAACTTAATAATTTAAATTTATTGATTTGATAGCTCATTTTTTTTTGGTTATCTTTATTTAATTATTAGTGACAAATGATACATTGTATTTTTAATAATAAATATGTATTAATTTTTTTTGAAAAACTTAATTTTTGAACCGTTGAGTTGACTTTTAAGAATATCAAAATTTATAACTAAGAATATAAAAAAAAAAACTTTTGAATTTTTGAATCACCAAATTTTGAAAGAGTTAACTCAAAATTAATTAAAATAATTTAATATTTATCTTGTTATATATTAATATAAATTTGTACTTTGTATTGGTATGAGCTTCTAGAAGCAGTCGTGGAATTAATGAACCACAACCGGTATGCGTTGTTCTGTAGTACATAAATAAATTAGTAATAAATTAATTGTTTAATGTGGATCACGTAGTACTCGTAAGTCATAAGTCATGATGTGGGTCATCTGACGTTTCAAAATTTTCGGACCTTAGTCCACCCTTCTATGATGAAACATGTCTCATAAGTCATAAGTATTACGCTATTTATCGGTGAGTAGTATTATTAGACTAATTTTTTTGATAAAAAATATATATAATATTATTTTATTTTTAAAAAATATTAAAATCAGTCATCCAGTCGATAATTAAGTGGGAATGCTCCCAACAATATGAGCCAACCTTTTTGAAACTAATTGGGAATGAGCGCCTTTATATCAATCGGCCCCAGCCAGCTCTGTCTGGAGTGATCCGTGGTTCCTCATTGATGTGAGATGGATCCAGAAAAGGGAAGGGATTTTTCTGACTTTGTTCGCGTAAATAAATAATTCGAAATACCTCAATTATTTTAGAACAGATCTGAGATAAATAGTAATAATTCAAAAAAAAAAATTACATCAATTTTCTAAGAATATGTTTATTTATAAAAATTATAATTATAATATATAAATTATAATTTAAAGATTATATTTATTTATAAGAATTATACTTAAAATAAGACCATTAATTTTATCTTTATCTTGTTTATTTTTAACTTTAAACTTGAGACTATTAATATAAGAATTATAAAATGATTTAATATGGGAGATTATTTAATACCATATTCAATCAGAGATTATAATTCCAAAATTATTAAGTCATTTTATAATTTATAGACTAATAGTTCTAAGTCTACATTTAAAAATAAATAAGATATTTTTAGAATTAATAGTTTTATCTTAAAGTGTAATCTTTACAAATAAATATAACTTTAAAATTATAATTTATACTCTGAAATTACAAACTCGTAAAATTATAATCTTTATAAATAAACGTAGCTTAAGTGTTGAGTTCTTTTGAAAATCAGCATTATATCCATACCGTCAACTACCAAAAATTAAGAAATATTTAATAATTAAATTCTCCTTTATATATGTCTTCAATAAATAAAAAACTTCTCCCGACTATATATCGGATGCTTGATGTATTTATAAAAATAAAACACTTGTCAACTCTAATGTCACTTATCAAACACATAGACGTATTTTGATAAACATGTAGTAAATTGTGTTGACTTCTTTGATCTAGACGTATTTTGGATTCATTGTATTTAGTAATATAAATCTAAAAATTTTAAATAGGTTTTTATTTTTTTCCTTAAAAGTTTACTCATTCTGTCGTGGAGTTTTTGAAATTGAAAAATTGTGAGATATGTCACGATCATTGGTTCACATTTTTTAATTTGAGCTTAATTATATGCAAAACTTGGTAAAATTAATGTAGCATCTTTATTTTTTTATAAAGGTAAGTCCAACATAATCTACCGAAGAGTCGAAGTTGCTCTAGTGTTATAGAAGTATATACAATATTTTTATATTTAAAGGCGGATTAATAGGACAAAGTGTTACATTATGATTTTTAAGGGATTGAGATCCCTTTTATTACACTCGTTTTTTAATTTTTTTTAATACATATTTAACGACACAAATAATATATTTAACGAAACGATAAGATTCGTCGTCAATAATTATCGACAATAAAACTGCATTGCAAATAATTGTATCTTTAGTATTGTCGTTAAAAATATTATGTGTCGTTAAATATGTAGTGAAAAAAGTTAAAGAATATGTGTAATAGAAGAAATCATAATACGTTTTTAAGAGTACGTGCAAACAACATTGTTAAATTTCTTTAAGAGTGTGTTTGGATAAATAGTTTTAGAATTCAATTTGAGTTGTAACTTTATAGAATTTGAAATTTAGATAAGGCACACTTAGAAGGGGGGTTGAATAAGTGTGAGAACAAACTATGAAAAACTTTTTTGTTTTTCTGAATTCAGTTTACTGTTTTAATGAATATAGCTTGCTGTATTAATATGGTCTACCGAATTGAAAACTTTCTTTTAAATCAATGAAAATTTCTTGGCTGAAAATATTACTTAAAGAAAATACACGGTGTAAATAAATTATCTGTGAATATTTCAGATTTTATTGTTTGAGATAAACGATTATCTAGTGTGAAAAATAATAACAAGCAATAAAATCAACACCAGGATTTTTACGTGGTTCAGCTATTACCCTCTATAATAATAGCTTACTCCACGTCCAATACCAACTAGTATTGGAGACTCACTTTATATATATTTCTCTCAATTACAAAGTGACACCTTTTACAAAACAGGTTAAATGAATTCTTAAATTCTCTTGAGCACTTTTGCTCCTTGTGCACCTATGCACTCCTCAAACACCTCTGCTTCCTTAACTCTGTTTGTAAAACAATTCTTAATCCACACTTGGATTAAATTCCTTTAGACAATCACTTAGTTTAAATAAACAAAGATCAGATAGATACAAATTTAGAGGTCTAGTGATCAAAGCAAATAATCAATTTAACAATATAAGGCTCAGTTAATGTATGCAATGATCAATTAATAATAAAAAGATATTACCAATTTAAATCTCACAGAAATATGCTTGATCAGAATTTCCAATAGCCCAAATAGCAGTTTGCACAAAAATGATTTTTCCAATATGTAATCAGTGTTCTGTAAAATCATATCTCGGTAGAAAAATCCATATGCAATTTATAGCCATATGAAATAATACCGTTACTGCTTAGAGAGATATCAATTCCGTTATTCATAAACCTTATCTCATAAAGAGATAAAACTTGTTAGCACAATATCCGGTCAAAACATATCTCAACAGTATAACCGTGGCATTTGAATAACAATATCTGGTCAAAATATATCTCATATAATCCTTTTTACTTGGAAAGACAAATTGTACATATACACGGTACATTTAAAATGTTCAGCATATCTGTAACAAGTAATCATGACCCCTTTTAGTAGATATCATCATTATCATATACACTAATATCGAGATTTGTACTTTTCAAAATATTATGCACGAAGTACAAAGTAACTCAAGCTTTATATCCACTGATACCCATTTAAATATTTGGACAACATTATTCATACTAACCCATAAGATAAACATGAATATTAGTTAGCATTAAAACCAGTAAACATATGATATGCACACATAAAATGTCCTAGAGCCTTAAATTGAAAAATTAAATATTTGTAATGACCTTACATAAAATTCTTAAAGCTCAAATCCATTCTTCAATCTTCTTGAACACTTCAACAAGTATTCCTTGAGATAATTCCCTGAAATTCACAATAAATAATTTAGCATCCATAATAAATCATCGTCAAAACATTAGGTTTAGAATATGACAAAGTCAACATTCTCCCCCTTTTTGATGATGACAACAAATCTTAACTCCCCCTTAATTCATGCATATATCTTAAAAACATTTTGCATTTAAAATATATTAATAAACCATTAAAAACATCAAACCGAATCATCCATCAGAATCAACCAAAACACACAAATAAAATAGTCTGAAAACATAAACATAAAAACAAATCTTCATTCAGGTTGTCTCCCCCTTTGTCATCAGTGAAAACAATTAGTCAAGTTCCTCAATATGAACACTGTTTCAGCACGTTTAGTGAAATAAGAACGATAACGAATCCGATGAAGTCGTTCTTCCACAGAAAGATCATCGGCAAAACGGGACGGTCTTGGAATAAAAGTTGATGGAGGAAGTGGCATGTCGAGAAAATCATCCTTGAATTCGGCTAGCCAATTACACATTGGCCATTCAGGAATAGGGGACTGCATAGACTGAAAATGTAATTTCCGTCCAACATCGTTAAACCGTGTTGCCATAAATTCGGCAAACTCCCCGAGCTGATAACTGACAAACTTCATTTCCTGACTCAACTGACAAGTATTTCGATTAAATTTGCGTTGCAGTGCTTCAACCATAGTCATGGTGTGTAATTCAAAACCTGCAAATGAAATTTAGATAAGGCACACTTAGAATGGGGAGTTGAATAAGTGTGAGAACAAACTATGAAAAACTTTTTTGTTTTTCTGAATTCAGTTTACTGTTTTAATGAATATAGCTTGCTGTATTAATATGGTCTACCGAATTGAAAACTTTCTTTTAAATCAATGAAAATTTCTTGGCTGAAAATATTACTTAAAGAAAATACACGGTGTAAATAAATTATCTGTGAATATTTCAGATTTTATTGTTTGAGATAAACGATTATCTAGTGTGAAAAATAATAACAAGCAATAAAATCAACACCAGGATTTTTACGTGGTTCAGCTATTACCCTCTATAATAATAGCCTACTCCACGTCCAATACCAACTAGTATTGGAGACTCACTTTATATATATTTCTCTCAATTACAAAGTGACACCTTTTACAAAACAGGTTAAATGAATTCTTAAATTCTCTTGAGCACTTTTGCTCCTTGTGCACCTATGCACTCCTCAAACACCTCTGCTTCCTTAACTCTGTTTGTAAAACAATTCTTAATCCACACTTGGATTAAATTCCTTTAGACAATCACTTAGTTTAAATAAACAAAGATCAGATAGATACAAATTTAGAGGTCTAGTGATCAAAGCAAATAATCAATTTAACAATATAAGGCTCAGTTAATGTATGCAATGATCAATTAATAATAAAAAGATATTACCAATTTAAATCTCACAGAAATATGCTTGATCAGAATTTCCAATAGCCCAAATAGCAGTTTGCACAAAAATGATTTTTCCAATATGTAATCAGTGTTCTGTAAAATCATATCTCGGTAGAAAAATCCATATGCAATTTATAGCCATATGAAATAATACCGTTACTGCTTAGAGAGATATCAATTCCGTTATTCATAAACCTTATCTCATAAAGAGATAAAACTTGTTAGCACAATATCCGGTCAAAACATATCTCAACAGTATAACCGTGGCATTTGAATAACAATATCTGGTCAAAACATATCTCATATAATCCTTTTTACTTGGAAAGACAAATTGTACATATACACGGTACATTTAAAATGTTCAGCATATCTGTAACAAGTAATCATGACCCCTTTTAGTAGATATCATCATTATCATATACACTAATATCGAGATTTGTACTTTTCAAAATATTATGCACGAAGTACAAAGTAACTCAAGCTTTATATCCACTGATACCCATTTAAACATTTGGACAACATTATTCATACTAACCCATAAGATAAACATGAATATTAGTTAGCATTAAAACCAGTAAACATATGATATGCACACATAAAATGTCCTAGAGCCTTAAATTGTAAAATTAAATATTTGTAATGACCTTACATAAAATTCTTAAAGCTCAAATCCATTCTTCAATCTTCTTGAACACTTCAACAAGTATTCCTTGAGATAATTCCCTGAAATTCACAATAAATAATTTAGCATCCATAATAAATCATCGTCAAAACATTAGGTTTAGAATATGACAAAGTCAACATTCTCCCCCTTTTTGATGATGACAACAAATCTTAACTCCCCCTTAATTCATGCATATATCTTAAAAACATTTTGCATTTAAAATATATTAATAAACCATTAAAAACATCAAACCGAATCATCCATCAGAATCAACCAAAACACACAAATAAAATAGTCTGAAAACATAAACATAAAAACAAATCTTCATTCAGGTTGTCTCCCCCTTTGTCATCAGTGAAAACAATTAGTCAAGTTCCTCAATATGAACACTGTTTCAGCACGTTTAGTGAAATAAGAACGATAACGAATCCGATGAAGTCGTTCTTCCACAGAAAGATCATCGGCAAAACGGGACGGTCTTGGAATAAAAGTTGATGGAGGAAGTGGCATGTCGAGAAAATCATCCTTGAATTCGGCTAGCCAATTACACATTGGCCATTCAGGAATAGGGGACTGCATAGACTGAAAATGTAATTTCCGTCCAACATCGTTAAACCGTGTTGCCATAAATTCGGCAAACTCCCCGAGCTGATAACTGACAAACTTCATTTCCTGACTCAACTGACAAGTATTTCGATTAAATTTGCGTTGCAGTGCTTCAACCATAGTCATGGTGTGTAATTCAAAACCTGCAAATGAAATTTAGATAAGGCACACTTAGAATGGGGAGTTGAATAAGTGTGAGAACAAACTATGAAAAACTTTTTTGTTTTTCTGAATTCAGTTTACTGTTTTAATGAATATAGCTTGCTGTATTAATATGGTCTACCGAATTGAAAACTTTCTTTTAAATCAATGAAAATTTCTTGGCTGAAAATATTACTTAAAGAAAATACACGGTGTAAATAAATTATCTGTGAATATTTCAGATTTTATTGTTTGAGATAAACGATTATCTAGTGTGAAAAATAATAACAAGCAATAAAATCAACACCAGGATTTTTACGTGGTTCAGCTATTACCCTCTATAATAATAGCCTACTCCACGTCCAATACCAACTAGTATTGGAGACTCACTTTATATATATTTCTCTCAATTACAAAGTGACACCTTTTACAAAACAGGTTAAATGAATTCTTAAATTCTCTTGAGCACTTTTGCTCCTTGTGCACCTATGCACTCCTCAAACACCTCTGCTTCCTTAACTCTGTTTGTAAAACAATTCTTAATCCACACTTGGATTAAATTCCTTTAGACAATCACTTAGTTTAAATAAACAAAGATCAGATAGATACAAATTTAGAGGTCTAGTGATCAAAACAAATAATCAATTTAACAATATAAGGCTCAGTTAATGTATGCAATGATCAATTAATAATAAAAAGATATTACCAATTTAAATCTCACAGAAATATGCTTGATCAGAATTTCCAATAGCCCAAATAGCAGTTTGCACAAAAATGATTTTTCCAATATGTAATCAGTGTTCTGTAAAATCATATCTCGGTAGAAAAATCCATATGCAATTTATAGCCATATGAAATAATACCGTTAATGCTTAGAGAGATATCAATTCCGTTATTCATAAACCTTATCTCATAAAGAGATAAAACTTGTTAGCACAATATCCGGTCAAAACATATCTCAACAGTATAACCGTGGCATTTGAATAACAATATCTGGTCAAAACATATCTCTTATAACCGTGGCATTTGAATAACAATATCTGGTCAAAACATATCTCATATAATCCTTTTTACTTGGAAAGACAAATTGTACATATACACGGTACATTTAAAATGTTCAGCATATCTGTAACAAGTAATCATGACCCCTTTTAGTAGATATCATCATTATCATATACACTAATATCGAGATTTGTACTTTTCAAAATATTATGCACGAAGTACAAAGTAACTCAAGCTTTATATCCACTGATACCCATTTAAATATTTGGACAACATTATTCATACTAACCCATAAGATAAACATGAATATTAGTTAGCATTAAAACCAGTAAACATATGATATGCACACATAAAATGTCCTAGAGCCTTAAATTGAAAAATTAAATATTTGTAATGACCTTACATAAAATTCTTAAAGCTCAAATCCATTCTTCAATCTTCTTGAACACTTCAACAAGTATTCCTTGAGATAATTCCCTGAAATTCACAATAAATAATTTAGCATCCATAATAAATCATCGTCAAAACATTAGGTTTAGAATATGACAAAGTCAACATTCTCCCCCTTTTTGATGATGACAACAAATCTTAACTCCCCCTTAATTCATGCATATATCTTAAAAACATTTTGCATTTAAAATATATTAATAAACCATTAAAAACATCAAACCGAATCATCCATCAGAATCAACCAAAACACACAAATAAAATAGTCTGAAAACATAAACATAAAAACAAATCTTCATTCAGGTTGTCTCCCCCTTTGTCATCAGTGAAAACAATTAGTCAAGTTCCTCAATATGAACACTGTTTCAGCACGTTTAGTGAAATAAGAACGATAACGAATCCGATGAAGTCGTTCTTCCACAGAAAGATCATCGGCAAAACGGGACGGTCTTGGAATAAAAGTTGATGGAGGAAGTGGCATGTCGAGAAAATCATCCTTGAATTCGGCTAGCCAATTACACATTGGCCATTCAGGAATAGGGGACTGCATAGACTGAAAATGTAATTTCCGTCCAACATCGTTAAACCGTGTTGCCATAAATTCGGCAAACTCCCCGAGCTGATAACTGACAAACTTCATTTCCTGACTCAACTGACAAGTATTTCGATTAAATTTGCGTTGCAGTGCTTCAACCATAGTCATGGTGTGTAATTCAAAACCTGCAAATGAAATTTAGATAAGGCACACTTAGAATGGGGAGTTGAATAAGTGTGAGAACAAACTATGAAAAACTTTTTTGTTTTTCTGAATTCAGTTTACTGTTTTAATGAATATAGCTTGCTGTATTAATATGGTCTACCGAATTGAAAACTTTCTTTTAAATCAATGAAAATTTCTTGGCTGAAAATATTACTTAAAGAAAATACACGGTGTAAATAAATTATCTGTGAATATTTCAGATTTTATTGTTTGAGATAAACGATTATCTAGTGTGAAAAATAATAACAAGCAATAAAATCAACACCAGGATTTTTACGTGGTTCAGCTATTACCCTCTATAATAATAGCCTACTCCACGTCCAATACCAACTAGTATTGGAGACTCACTTTATATATATTTCTCTCAATTACAAAGTGACACCTTTTACAAAACAGGTTAAATGAATTCTTAAATTCTCTTGAGCACTTTTGCTCCTTGTGCACCTATGCACTCCTCAAACACCTCTGCTTCCTTAACTCTGTTTGTAAAACAATTCTTAATCCACACTTGGATTAAATTCCTTTAGACAATCACTTAGTTTAAATAAACAAAGATCAGATAGATACAAATTTAGAGGTCTAGTGATCAAAGCAAATAATCAATTTAACAATATAAGGCTCAGTTAATGTATGCAATGATCAATTAATAATAAAAAGATATTACCAATTTAAATCTCACAGAAATATGCTTGATCAGAATTTCCAATAGCCCAAATAGCAGTTTGCACAAAAATGATTTTTCCAATATGTAATCAGTGTTCTGTAAAATCATATCTCGGTAGAAAAATCCATATGCAATTTATAGCCATATGAAATAATACCGTTACTGCTTAGAGAGATATCAATTCCGTTATTCATAAACCTTATCTCATAAAGAGATAAAACTTGTTAGCACAATATCCGGTCAAAACATATCTCAACAGTATAACCGTGGCATTTGAATAACAATATCTGGTCAAAACATATCTCATATAATCCTTTTTACTTGGAAAGACAAATTGTACATATACACGGTACATTTAAAATGTTCAGCATATCTGTAACAAGTAATCATGACCCCTTTTAGTAGATATCATCATTATCATATACACTAATATCGAGATTTGTACTTTTCAAAATATTATGCACGAAGTACAAAGTAACTCAAGCTTTATATCCACTGATACCCATTTAAATATTTGGACAACATTATTCATACTAACCCATAAGATAAACATGAATATTAGTTAGCATTAAAACCAGTAAACATATGATATGCACACATAAAATGTCCTAGAGCCTTAAATTGAAAAATTAAATATTTGTAATGACCTTACATAAAATTCTTAAAGCTCAAATCCATTCTTCAATCTTCTTGAACACTTCAACAAGTATTCCTTGAGATAATTCCCTGAAATTCACAATAAATAATTTAGCATCCATAATAAATCATCGTCAAAACATTAGGTTTAGAATATGACAAAGTCAACATTCTCCCCCTTTTTGATGATGACAACAAATCTTAACTCCCCCTTAATTCATGCATATATCTTAAAAACATTTTGCATTTAAAATATATTAATAAACCATTAAAAACATCAAACCGAATCATCCATCAGAATCAACCAAAACACACAAATAAAATAGTCTGAAAACATAAACATAAAAACAAATCTTCATTCAGGTTGTCTCCCCCTTTGTCATCAGTGAAAACAATTAGTCAAGTTCCTCAATATGAACACTGTTTCAGCACGTTTAGTGAAATAAGAACGATAACGAATCCGATGAAGTCGTTCTTCCACAGAAAGATCATCGGCAAAACGGGACGGTCTTGGAATAAAAGTTGATGGAGGAAGTGGCATGTCGAGAAAATCATCCTTGAATTCGGCTAGCCAATTACACATTGGCCATTCAGGAATAGGGGACTGCATAGACTGAAAATGTAATTTCCGTCCAACATCGTTAAACCGTGTTGCCATAAATTCGGCAAACTCCCCGAGCTGATAACTGACAAACTTCATTTCCTGACTCAACTGACAAGTATTTCGATTAAATTTGCGTTGCAGTGCTTCAACCATAGTCATGGTGTGTAATTCAAAACCTGCAAATGAAATTTAGATAAGGCACACTTAGAATGGGGAGTTGAATAAGTGTGAGAACAAACTATGAAAAACTTTTTTGTTTTTCTGAATTCAGTTTACTGTTTTAATGAATATAGCTTGCTGTATTAATATGGTCTACCGAATTGAAAACTTTCTTTTAAATCAATGAAAATTTCTTGGCTGAAAATATTACTTAAAGAAAATACACGGTGTAAATAAATTATCTGTGAATATTTCAGATTTTATTGTTTGAGATAAACGATTATCTAGTGTGAAAAATAATAACAAGCAATAAAATCAACACCAGGATTTTTACGTGGTTCAGCTATTACCCTCTATAATAATAGCCTACTCCACGTCCAATACCAACTAGTATTGGAGACTCACTTTATATATATTTCTCTCAATTACAAAGTGACACCTTTTACAAAACAGGTTAAATGAATTCTTAAATTCTCTTGAGCACTTTTGCTCCTTGTGCACCTATGCACTCCTCAAACACCTCTGCTTCCTTAACTCTGTTTGTAAAACAATTCTTAATCCACACTTGGATTAAATTCCTTTAGACAATCACTTAGTTTAAATAAACAAAGATCAGATAGATACAAATTTAGAGGTCTAGTGATCAAAGCAAATAATCAATTTAACAATATAAGGCTCAGTTAATGTATGCAATGATCAATTAATAATAAAAAGATATTACCAATTTAAATCTCACAGAAATATGCTTGATCAGAATTTCCAATAGCCCAAATAGCAGTTTGCACAAAAATGATTTTTCCAATATGTAATCAGTGTTCTGTAAAATCATATCTCGGTAGAAAAATCCATATGCAATTTATAGCCATATGAAATAATACCGTTACTGCTTAGAGAGATATCAATTCCGTTATTCATAAACCTTATCTCATAAAGAGATAAAACTTGTTAGCACAATATCCGGTCAAAACATATCTCAACAGTATAACCGTGGCATTTGAATAACAATATCTGGTCAAAACATATCTCATATAATCCTTTTTACTTGGAAAGACAAATTGTACATATACACGGTACATTTAAAATGTTCAGCATATCTGTAACAAGTAATCATGACCCCTTTTAGTAGATATCATCATTATCATATACACTAATATCGAGATTTGTACTTTTCAAAATATTATGCACGAAGTACAAAGTAACTCAAGCTTTATATCCACTGATACCCATTTAAATATTTGGACAACATTATTCATACTAACCCATAAGATAAACATGAATATTAGTTAGCATTAAAACCAGTAAACATATGATATGCACACATAAAATGTCCTAGAGCCTTAAATTGAAAAATTAAATATTTGTAATGACCTTACATAAAATTCTTAAAGCTCAAATCCATTCTTCAATCTTCTTGAACACTTCAACAAGTATTCCTTGAGATAATTCCCTGAAATTCACAATAAATAATTTAGCATCCATAATAAATCATCGTCAAAACATTAGGTTTAGAATATGACAAAGTCAACATTCTCCCCCTTTTTGATGATGACAACAAATCTTAACTCCCCCTTAATTCATGCATATATCTTAAAAACATTTTGCATTTAAAATATATTAATAAACCATTAAAAACATCAAACCGAATCATCCATCAGAATCAACCAAAACACACAAATAAAATAGTCTGAAAACATAAACATAAAAACAAATCTTCATTCAGGTTGTCTCCCCCTTTGTCATCAGTGAAAACAATTAGTCAAGTTCCTCAATATGAACACTGTTTCAGCACGTTTAGTGAAATAAGAACGATAACGAATCCGATGAAGTCGTTCTTCCACAGAAAGATCATCGGCAAAACGGGACGGTCTTGGAATAAAAGTTGATGGAGGAAGTGGCATGTCGAGAAAATCATCCTTGAATTCGGCTAGCCAATTACACATTGGCCCTTCAGGAATAGGGGACTGCATAGACTGAAAATGTAATTTCCGTCCAACATCGTTAAACCGTGTTGCCATAAATTCGGCAAACTCCCCGAGCTGATAACTGACAAACTTCATTTCCTGACTCAACTGACAAGTATTTCGATTAAATTTGCGTTGCAGTGCTTCAACCATAGTCATGGTGTGTAATTCAAAACCTGCAAATGAAATTTAGATAAGGCACACTTAGAATGGGGAGTTGAATAAGTGTGAGAACAAACTATGAAAAACTTTTTTGTTTTTCTGAATTCAGTTTACTGTTTTAATGAATATAGCTTGCTGTATTAATATGGTCTACCGAATTGAAAACTTTCTTTTAAATCAATGAAAATTTCTTGGCTGAAAATATTACTTAAAGAAAATACACGGTGTAAATAAATTATCTGTGAATATTTCAGATTTTATTGTTTGAGATAAACGATTATCTAGTGTGAAAAATAATAACAAGCAATAAAATCAACACCAGGATTTTTACGTGGTTCAGCTATTACCCTCTATAATAATAGCCTACTCCACGTCCAATACCAACTAGTATTGGAGACTCACTTTATATATATTTCTCTCAATTACAAAGTGACACCTTTTACAAAACAGGTTAAATGAATTCTTAAATTCTCTTGAGCACTTTTGCTCCTTGTGCACCTATGCACTCCTCAAACACCTCTGCTTCCTTAACTCTGTTTGTAAAACAATTCTTAATCCACACTTGGATTAAATTCCTTTAGACAATCACTTAGTTTAAATAAACAAAGATCAGATAGATACAAATTTAGAGGTCTAGTGATCAAAGCAAATAATCAATTTAACAATATAAGGCTCAGTTAATGTATGCAATGATCAATTAATAATAAAAAGATATTACCAATTTAAATCTCACAGAAATATGCTTGATCAGAATTTCCAATAGCCCAAATAGCAGTTTGCACAAAAATGATTTTTCCAATATGTAATCAGTGTTCTGTAAAATCATATCTCGGTAGAAAAATCCATATGCAATTTATAGCCATATGAAATAATACCGTTACTGCTTAGAGAGATATCAATTCCGTTATTCATAAACCTTATCTCATAAAGAGATAAAACTTGTTAGCACAATATCCGGTCAAAACATATCTCAACAATATAACCGTGGCATTTGAATAACAATATCTGGTCAAAACATATCTCATATAATCCTTTTTACTTGGAAAGACAAATTGTACATATACACGGTACATTTAAAATGTTCAGCATATCTGTAACAAGTAATCATGACCCCTTTTAGTAGATATCATCATTATCATATACACTAATATCGAGATTTGTACTTTTCAAAATATTATGCACGAAGTACAAAGTAACTCAAGCTTTATATCCACTGATACCCATTTAAATATTTGGACAACATTATTCATACTAACTCATAAGATAAACATGAATATTAGTTAGTATTAAAACCAGTAAACATATGATATGCACACATAAAATGTCCTAGAGCCTTAAGTTGAAAAATTAAATATTTGTAACGACCTTACATAAAATTCTTAAAGTTCAAATCCATTCTTCAATCTTCTTGAACACTTCAACAAGTATTCCTTGAGATAATTCCCTGAAATTCACAATAAAGAATTTAGCATCCATAATAAATCATCGTCAAAACATTAGGTTTAGAATATGACAAAGTCAACAGAATTGAAAACCAATAAAATTCAATACTAAAACAAAATAATTCTTTTGTTTGGTTAACATATTGAATTCATATTTTATTTGTGTTAAAATTTAAAAACTAATATTTAGATAATTATTGTTTTCGTATTGTTTTCAATATTAAAAAATTAACATAATTAAATATATTCATATAAAATAAAGTACAACTAGTATCCATTATAAAAATAAATAAATAAAAAATAAATTATAAAAAATAATAATTTATTGTTAAGTTCTTTCTTAAATTTGTCCTTTTTATATGTTCTACTAAAGCATACATAGGAGAAATAAATAAAATATGTGAACCTATTAATTAATTTTTCATATTGTTTATAATATCAATCCATATAAAATAAAACACAACTAATATCCATCATAAAAAACTCATTCATATAAAGTAAATCACAATTAATAATCATTCCAAGACAATATATTCTTTCCATTCTATTTACAAGTGATTTAATCCCAAATTTCACTAGAAAAGAGTAAAAAATACTAAAAAAATAAATATTATATTTGGCCTCAACTACTTTGGTAATCTACAAATATTGTTTGGGCTAGTGTATTTCTCATTTGGGTCTATTCATTGGTCGGTCGCACTATCTTAATTCTATTTGTATTTGTCAAAGTAGTTGCATTACTAGTCCTTTTCCAGATTACACTATTCCCATACACTACAATAAGCTCATAACATAATAATCTAGCAACTTCCTGGAGATTGGCCCATTCCTTTTCTTGTTTAGCCCACTGTACAGGGGGACCAGAGATGACTAGGTACCCTCCTGGGAGGAGCAACCGATCAACTTCAATAAAATATAATGCATCTACAGAGCACCATTTGTCCAATAGTTGAACCGAAAAAATCGAATCGATTGAACATCTCTAATTAAATATGTGGTGAAATAAATTAAAGAATACGTGTAATAGAGGAAATTATAATACATTTTTAAGAGCACGTGCAAACAACATTGTTAAGTTTCTCTAAAAGTAATTCTCTAACAAATTTACAACCAAATTGAAAAAACAAAACAAACATTGCCGTTATAATCGGTATCAAGATCTTAATGGGTTATTATGAAAAGATAATTTCAATAAAAGAAATTCAAAATGTAGCAAAATATAACATTTATTTCTTTGCCCCCAACAAAGTTTCCTAAGCAATAATATCATCCGTAACAGCGACAATAATTTTTATTCCAGGTTTGCCCTCATGAGCAGATGGAAATATAATCACAAGCCCTTCATCAACTAGTGAACTAATCCAACACGAAACGCAGACAGGTTTATTCCCCACATTAAAACTTATTGATCCATCCGCCCCTAAGTAATCCCAATTTGTACTAGTAATTTCATTCTTAAAGCCGGAAAAATTCTGAGTAAAAATTTCTTGTTTCGACCAACTCATTACTTTAATAATATCTTCAGAACGTTCTTTCACTATTAAAGAAATATTTGCAGCCATTTTTTTACCGAGTTTTCCCTCTGCATCCTCAATGCATGACATTGCAACAGCCTCGTGAAATTCCATACTCGAATTTTGTGATGAAAACTTGAAGATAAAAGTTTTAGCATGATTTTTGGTAGAAATTGAGTTATTAGGATAAGTAAGGGAAGAGCTGGTTTTTCCGAGAGTTGGGAGGTAAAATATGGGTATTTTGGGGTTTTCGGATTTTGTGACAATATTATTGTGGAGATTGGTCCATCTGCTGAGGAAGTTTGTCATAACTGAGGGATCTGCTAGAAGAAGGCTGCAACTTAACCCAATTGAGTAGCTGCCACATTTGAAGTTTGTCACCTGTAAAATGTTGTGAAAAAATCTCTGGTTTAGACAATATTATATGTAGGAAAATGCTATAATTTATACCGACTTGATATACAGTCGAGTATACTTAACCATAAATGCTCACAAATTTACACCATGCCGTTGTGCCTGTTTGTCTGTATGCTGACTTGACATATATATATATAATTCTTATATGTAAATCTAAAGTTATCAATATTATATTATAAAAAAGTACTTTTTATTGTTATTTTTTTCCAAATACAAATTTTGGACATGACACTTAAGTATAAATATTTTTTTTGGCTATTAAACTTTAAATGATTAAATTTACTATTCAAAAATGAAGAACAAAAAAGAAAAAATCAACAAAAAATATAGTATACTTTATTAGAGGACAAGAGAGTATCATTATAGTCTCTGCATCCAAGTTTACTTCTCTTAATTTCTTTTATAGTTTGTCCAAATTTATTTTCCCTCTTTCTATTTTAATACAAGTTTTGACCATATTTTCTAATACTACCTTCATTTAATTTTATTAAAAAATTCATTCAAAATAACACGAAATACATTGAAAAAAAATAACACTATTAACTTTGACATTGAAAGCACAACCATATTTTTTCTCTCTCTCTCTCTCTCTCTCTCTCTCTCTTATTTTATTATTCCAAGAAAAAGTTAAAAGATTAATTAAAACAAACAAGATGACAATAACGTAATTAATATGGTTAATTTGGAGATAATTTTTTTTCTTAATAAACATGTATTTTCAAACTAGGACAGACAAAATTGAATGGAGGGAGCATAACGAGATTGTTTCATTATTGTGTACCTTAGTTTTAAATGAGTTGTGCTATATGTTGTAATATAAATATAATATTCTAGCCCTAAATCGACTGTATTATGTAATTATAACGTAATAATGATGCGTAACGATTAATATAATCGTATATAGAGTGAATCGAGAATCGTCGATCAAAAATCTTAAATCGATCAATAATCAGAGTTTGTGTAGAATTGGACAATCGATTGTCGTGATTTTGACCAATCGGAGTTCCAAGTGGTGGAATGGACGTTGTGGGTGGATTCAAAGCAATGAAAATAAGTGGAATAAGCCGAGTCGGAATTTTGGCATGAAATGACCAAAATGCCTTAAGGGTTGAAAACCCTAATTTAATTTTGGGGTGAAATTTCGAGACATGAATTTTATCGATGAGTTAGGAATGTCAATTTAGTAGAAAATAACTATAGACACGATGGGGGTGTAAAAAATGACTTTTATAGTCAAAGTCAATAGTTTACTTTTAAAGTTAATATTTTTTTTTTTGAATTTGATGGTAAATTTGATGAAACGGAAGTCATCGTGACCATCAGAACATCGATTTCATTAAGAATCAATAGTAAACATGATAAGGATATTTTTGGAAGAAAATAATAGTAAAATATTATTTTATTATGTTTTTACTTTGAAAACTTTCAAATTGAAAAAAATAACCTTTATCCTATGTCGGCCAACGTGGAGAGTGAGGAGGACTGAAGATAGAAGGAGGTGACAAGAAGTGTTGCGTTGCTGGACTTTCTTGTTACTCATATATATACAATGACGACGCCAGAGTTTTTTTTTAGTGGGATCAAATTATGAGTTTCTAATAAATTTAGCAGAGTTCAAGGCAGCGCCTTAGCAGAGTTCAAGGGCAGCGCCTGAGCTATTTTTTTGAATAATTTTATATTTTTGATTGCATAAATAAAACATAAATTTGATTACAATGATAATATAATAATTGTTAATTCTATATATATATATATATATATATATATATATATATATATATATATACACACACACACACACACACACCACATTGACCTATAATAGATTTAAAAAAAATAAATTATTTATAGATAATTAATTCTTCAAAAAATAATATAAAATAAATTATTAATTAGTTTAAGAAGATTATATGAATATACATATGTAGAGAAAGTAGGAATGATATGAAATTGAGACTTAAGTAAAAAAGTTATAAAATTTTAATTTGATCCCGTATATTAAAACTTTTACAAAATTTCAATGAGATCAATTTGTATATAACATTTAAAATTTTCAAATTTTTCCATATATTATAAAACAAAAAAAAGAAAAATTCAGTGGGGTCAATTGACCCCACTACCTCCTATATGGCTTCATCCCTATATATATATATATATGTATATATATATATATATATATATATATATATATATATGGGGAAAATGCATATACACAACTATGTGGTGCACAGTCGGCTATGACGACGATGATTTTGGGCAACAGCGACGGTTCAACCATCACCGTAGATATTTTTAGTCTATGTCAACGGTTGAACTATTTTTAGAGAGAGAGAGAGAGAGAGAGAGAGAAGATCAAATGTATATCCCTTTATTTTATATACCAAGTAGACCCCATTTAGTGACGGATCGGGCGACGATTTGGTCCGTCACCATAGGTTCGGCCCGTTGCTATATGTTTGTCCGTCGCCTATGGCGATAGACCAAACCATCGCCCGGTCCGTCGTTAAAAGGGAGTATGCTTGGTATGTAAAATTAGGGGGTATGCACTTGTTCCTTTCTCTCTCTCTCTCTCTCTCTCTCTATATATATATATATATATATATATATATATATATATATATATATATAATGTGGGGTAAGAGAAAGAAAAATGGAAGGAGTAGAGAGAGAGAGAGAGAGACGGGTGGGCGTAGAGGGGAGAAAATCAATCTCCATAGCAGGTAATTCTAACTTATTTATCTTCTTTTGTATTCATATAATTGTTAGATGATTATACAAGATTTTTGGTGATAAAATGGGGGGAAACTAAGTTTTTGGTCGAGGAAACCCTCCTCACCCATGATAATAACGGAGGTGGTGGGCATGATCGATGGTTTAGGCCGTTTTTAAGCCATATATTTCATGCTAAATTGTAGGAAAGTTTCTCCTGAAATGAAACAAATAAAAAGGGACAGATAAATGACCAAGAAATATTGACAAAACAAGAGAGAAGGTTCGCTGACACGTTATGGGAGAACTAATTGTAGATCGTATTTGGAAGGCCAAACAAACTCCATTTTAAATTCTAATTATACGTATGACACCGTGGGATGTAGTAGATCATTTTTGCCTAGAAAAAAGGGCAATAATTAGCCCAGAAACGAGGGCTAGATCGCCAGAAAAGATGAACAGAATTTTGCCTAAGGCAAACTTTTATGGCAAGCCCATTTCTCTATGTTTGAGGCAGAATTTGGATAAATATTGTATTAAGATATTGTAGAGAATTAAATTTCATGCAAAATGAACATATTATTCATAATTTTAGGATAAGCAGAATAATTATTATAAATTTTTGAAGTTTCAAAATTTTAAAAATTTATAGTTAAATTTCCGATGATTGGTTTGAGGTAAAATTGGTGTGAGGAGTTTTTGTTTGATGCTCTACTAATTGTTGGATAGTTTTAAGTGACTTCATAAAATACGGAGAATTAATTATGAATTTTCTAAATCAGAAATTATGGAAAATTATAATTAAATATCGATAAATAATTTTGAATTTAAATTTTTACAGTAATTTCAAAATAATATTAGAAGATTATTGAAAAAGGTTGGTAAATTTTGGAAGAGTAGGAGTATTTATTGTATTTTTAAGCTAATTAAAGTTAGTTTAAAAAAGCGAAAATTTATAAAAAAATTATGTGAATGATAGAGAATTATAAAATTTGGTAAAAAATCTTATAATAATATAGGATAAATATTTGGGGTATTTTCAAGATTGAAAAATATGTGGAGGTAGTATTTATATTTTCAAGCTATTAAACGATAGCTTTGATAAATAAAAATAATTATAGAAAATTGTCGAATAATCCAAAAATTATATATGAAAATTAGTTAAAAAGTCTAAAATAATATTTTATAGGTTTTGGAATGTTTAGTGGACTTGTGGGGGTGTCGAGACGTGGATCATGTTAATATATCACTAAAATATGTTTGTGAACTTTGAATTAAGGTTTTGGATCGAAACGAGCCGATTTGACCTAATTATTTGGAAGCCAAAAGTCGAACTGGGATGTTGTAATACTAGAGATACGGGATATTACTTATTGTGTAATGCTTATATGCATTTGTGTAATAAATTTGTAATTGAATTATGTTACGTGTTTATGTGGCCATTTGAAACAATGTAAGCTAGACTGTTATAATTGTGTGGAACTGGTGATTTAGTAACTCTATTGGAGGTATGTAAGTTATATTACTTACATTATATGTTTTATATGTATTGATTGTTGATTTACGTAATTAAAATTGAATTATCTGTATGTGTGGAGAGTTAGTGTGTATTGATCTAACTATGATTTAGTTGTGTTGAATCGAGTTAGATTTATAATCGTATCAATCATGTGCAGTGGACTACTAAAAGTGGTAAATATGTGGGTAAGTCAAGCGAATTGGCTCAATTATGTAGTTATATGATTTTGTAGTTGTCATGGGGATTTAATTTATAAATAAATAATTGTGGATCTATTAATGATGGTTTGTCAATGATGGTTGTGGCTATCGGATTAATAAATAAACTCAATATTGTCAAAACACAGATGGTGGACGGCTTGAAATAAACTCAACGGGGAGATCAGTTGGTACAATGTGTAGTTTGGTGTGTTGTGAAAATGAATTATCATATTCATTAACGTTGTGAAACTTATATGGTATTTCAATCAATAAATGTAGTTGAATTTTTGAATAACGTGATTTTTAGTAGAATTCTAATAAATAAATAATTGTAATTAAAATCTTGGTTAAATGTAGTAGTATATATTTGTTGAGTAATTATTTTGCTTATGTAGATGTGTTTCTTTATGATTCACAAATAAGTTTAAGATTGATAGGAGTTGTATAGATAGACAAGAAGAGTTGAGTTCTGTGTTTGATGTTATGTAAATTGATGGACTCCGGATTGAATTTATCGGAGATTACTGAGGCCGGGTCTGTCACATATGTACCGACTTAGATACAACTAAGGTAATACAAATAACATGATGTAGATATTCCTACCTTTGAGAGTGAGAATATTTGTTTGAGGATGTTTTTTGGATTTACTGTTTTTTGCAGGTTTTGATAGGTTGAGTGCCTTTTGCTTCTTATGGCTTTTAAGTATTTTTGGGTGGTTCTTGATTGAGAGGGAGTGTAAGGCGAGTGGATGAGGATTTCAGGTGGTTTTTTTTCTTGTTTGTTGTTGTGAGCTGTTAATGATGATATGTGGGGTTGGATGATCAGTTCATTGTACGACTTTTTGGTGATGGAAGTGAGTTTTGTATAGAGGAATTTTGAGCCTTTTTTGTGTGGCTTTACGTGAAGAAGAAATAACAACAGTTTTGCTCAACAATAATTTTTGTGGGGTTGGATTATATTTGCACCCGCTTTCAATTCTGTACAAAACTTCTTGTAGTTCAAGATTTTTAGATTTGGGTTTTTCAAAGCCATTTGCGTTACTCAATCACGTGTGAAATACAGTTTGGAAGTAAAAAATTACAGTAGAGAGGTCAAGATTTTTCTTTATGATTTCAAATTTGATTCAAGAAGTTATTCTTTTGGATTTCAGTATTTATTTTCAAAATAAAATTAATTTTGTCTTTTGCTAAAAAAAGGCAATCCTATATTTGTTGGTATTTGTAGTGCTTGTCTATTCATCTGTATGCCACAATGACACACAGTATTTACCCTTCTAAGTAACATACGACCAATTTTGCTTTAAATTAGTCTACATTCTCATGCATTCGATATATAATAAGGGAAAATAAAATATGTGACATATGTCAGACTTACCTGAACATAAAATAGCGGGCAAAACTGAGGATTTTGTGCATCAATATCCTCCCAATAAACCAGTTGACCTTCAACTTCTTCCCTATTTTCCAAATCAAGAAACTCCTCCAATCCCATCGGAATTCGTGTCTCGAATAATCTAACACCGCTATCATTCGGAACAATCTCTAGCTCTCCATCACCACCACCCTTCACCCTCCTTACCCTCCCCGCAAAAAGTGGTTGCTCCGCCAGCACGTGCCCTAGCGACTCCTTGATCCACCCGGCCAACAGCCAGCCGGAATCCTCGACGGACGCCTTTTTATGGTAAAGAATCATATGGAACCTCCACCGGAAAATACCCGGACTTGAACCATTATTGCCCACCAATATTTTCCGGGATTCCCTTGGATCGGTTGTTGTAATTGGTACCACAGTTTGTGCTGCTTCAATTTGCAACTTGGGGGTGACACTATTGTGTGTGGTTGCCATTTTTGGTAGGTGATTGAGAACTGCTTGTAGTGGATGATTTGTATTATGGAAGTCAGAAATTCTATTTATAGAAAGGTTTGGACATGGAAATTATGGGCTTTGGGTCTTTTTCAGATGCCAAAAGTCATATATAGTAATGGACCAACCTTTTCGGTTTGATATTAAGGTTTTACTAGCAAAATTTTACAGTTTGCCATTCAAATTGAAGCTGTTATACAATTGTATGCTGATTTGGCCTAGCAATTATATATGAGGTATTTTTTTCCCCCATCAAATGAGGTGAGATCTATCTGAGGTGCCATTATATTGACTGGGAGTAACCGACTGAGGAGGAAGAAGCATTTCTCCACAGTAGGTGACCCCATTCAAAAGTTTAAAGTGATCCCAACATATGTATTTATATACTCTCTTTTTTTATTAATCTTTCTTTTATATTTTTTCCTGCAAATTTTTAGTTTAAGAATTAAAAACTAAATTTTTTTATAGGATGGGCGGGAATAGATGAGATGCAACGTAATACTTGAGTTCATCAAACTATGAGCTCTTATACCAATTATAGCAAAATTATATGATTCATCCCATATCAATTTATTATTATCTATGCACACACGTCACATATTTATACTAGTTCAACAAATATATTATATTACATTCTTATTCAAAAGGAGAATCTATTGAGATTTTATTATATTTATTGATTCATCTACGTTTTGAATTTTTTATTTATAAAATTCATATAAAATATCTCAACAACAAACAGGTGCGGGTGAATTTTTAGAGAAATGGTCGTCGATCCAACCATATCCGTCGGTTGACATAAACATGACTCCTTTTGTAATAGAAAACGATGAAACGACCCCCATTTATTATTGGTCGTTGTATGTGCTAACCAACAATAAATACTATTACAACTAAGTTCCTCAAGGAGCTTGATCAATCAATTCGATGGATGGTTGTATTTTCCTTACACAGCCTGGTAATCCAATCACTCCTTTTAAATATCTGACAAGTAGATCACTTTTAAAGTACAGAAATGATAGTCTTACATATATTTTTAATTTTTTCTTATATACTCCTCTCGAATTAAAGTGAGACTCACTTTACTATCATATTATGTAAAAATATTAAAAATATAAGTAGAAATAGTACTCTCGAAGTAGTACTATTTTGCCTATTCAAATATGTACTCATTGTGACGCTCTCAAATTTGTGTACTTGCAATAGCGGATTCGGTGCTCACATCTAACCGGGGGTGGATCTAGGAATTTTTTTCCAACAGGTACAGATTTTAATTAATTTTTTTGTTGAAATTAAATAAGGAAAACTTGAATTAATCATAATGTTAAATAATCATAATAATGTTTACAAATTACAATTATTTTATGCAACATAAATAAAATTTTATAATATACAATAAATAAATATTCACAATCCAAACTAAAAAACAGAATTTCAAAATAAAAAATATTGAGATACAATTTAGAAACTTACCTCGGTTACTTGTTGTGAGCCCATGGGTTTACACTTGACCTAATAAATTAAATGAACTAAAACGAATGAGACGGAAATAAATAAATAACGAACAACTAGCAAACAACGAATGAATAATGAAAACCTTGAAAAACGTAACCCGATAGGTGTCATAGCGAGTCCTGAGGCAGAAGGCTCGTGAGGTCAATTCATATTGAGAATTGTTTGAGGGAATGGATTGACGGCTAGAAGAACGGGACAATTTGGGCATTACTCGGGTAATTAAGGGTATTCTAGAAATTTTTCTACGACTAAGGCTATTTCTGAAATTTCTCTCAAAGTCACATGCCTGACACATGACCCCCTTTGCCAGGAGACTCTAAAAATAACCCCCTCATTTCAAGAGGAATGGACTTTTGAAATCAGACAGCTCTCTAGGAAATTCTCTCCGAGTTTGAGATACAAGAGAATACTCTTGGACCCTCGAAATTAGGACTTGAATTCTCTTGAGACCCGAGACACCAGAGAAATTAGCTTTTGATCCTTGGATTCTCTCAAAACTCCAAAAACACACTAAAGGCTCTTAGACACTATAGATTACTCTGGGATCCCGAGAGTTTTACCTTGCGTTATTCGAGTGATTGTCCACTCGTTCTTCTCCCATCTCCGATCAATCAATCAATTTCGTATTTTTCGCAGATTGCTCGCCTCCAACACCGACACAAAACCTTAACCCTAACAAGGTACAAAATTCTTTGCTTACATTCTTTTAGTGACTGTGCTGGGGAGGTGAGAGTTTGTGAAGGGTATGCTCACAACTAGAAGTGGAAGAGTTTCGGGAAGACTTTCATCAGACGTTAGCATCACTTCGCCAAAATTTATTGTAAGACAATAGACATAGACCAACCAATTGTGGAGGAAGCTTCTGATAGTAGTTTTGCTTCTTCGATGGCGGACCAACGACAGGTTAACGACGCGTAAGGGGTGTTGTCACACAAGGTGACGAGGCCACGAGAGAACAAACGGTGGAAATAAATGTACAAATGGAAATACTAAAAGCGTTGAAGGACGCGCGAGAAGGTTAAGGAATGATGATGAATATGATGTTAGACATGCAAAGGCAACAAGAGGAGATGGTTAATTTTTGCCAAAAGATGATGCAAGTTCCTGCCTTTAAAGCCATGCTTTCAGGAAGCTCACAACAACATCAACACGTAGAGGCGGATGAGAGTGATAAGAACCATCAGAATGTGTTTAATGGAGGAAAGGCCCAACATATTCCAGTGATAAATCTTGAACCTCAACACAGTGGTGAGGGATTACAGTGAAGGGTGGAAATGAGTCCCGCCCAGTAACCACTTGTTCCGATTGACCCATAAGTGTAGATACCCCTTATTCCAGTCCATAACCAATAACACAACCAACAATCAATTTTGCAGGATGCAAGTGTGCACATGTATGTGTTGATCCTACCAACACCACAGAAGAACCAATATGCAGTGACATCCCAAAAAGCTCAAGGGGCCGGTCAATATGTGACAAAAGATGCCATGATGGATTTGATCAGCCAGATGAAAAGACAGTCGATCAGGCCTGCAAAACTAGATTTTACCCTATCGTATCCGGCACACGTGAGGATGCAGCCATACCCTGCGGGGTACATTGAACACCCATCGCAGTTCACTAAGTATAGTGGAGAAAAAGATAATGCAAGAGAACATATTGCAAGATTTGTGGAGTCAATATCTCCGTGGTTGGGACTAGATGAAGTGAGCAATCACAATATCCTTTTGAGGGAGTTTAACAAGACGCTCACTTATGGCACCTTCAGATGGTACTACAATTTGGAGAAGGGGTTGATTTGAGATTGGGACAACATACTTTTTGCGTATATCATAAATATGTGGGACATTCCACTACGAATTGTTATAGTCTAAGGAGAAAGTATCATGAAAAGTTGACGGTAGGAGAAATTGAACTGGAATAAGGAGATATCATTATGGACAAGCTACTGCCGAACCAGAGTGATGAGACACCTAATCATAAGCCCTTAATCTAATAGTTACACTTTTAAACTTCAAAAGTGAAAGTTACGCTTTCAAACTTCAAAAGCGGCCAGATAGTTATGCTTTCAAACTTCAAAAGCGACCCGATAGTTACACTTTCAAACTTCAAAAGTGATAGTTACACTTTCAAACTTCAAAAGCGATTAGATAGTTACGCTTTTAAACTTTAAAAACGACCTGATAGTTAACACTTTCAAACTTTAAAAGTGATCGAGTCACTCGATTCTTAGGCCTCAACCCGACAAGTTACACTTTATCTTCAAAAGTATGAATGATATGATAAATATTATTCAATTTGAAATGTTATGCTTTTCGTTAAAAGCAAGATGACTTATTAATAAAATTGTTCAAACTTTCATTTATACTTGAATGAATTTTTTTTAAAGTATAGATCTAAGTGTTAGTTTGTGAAAACAAATTGATTTTTTAATATATTTTATGCTCATTGAAGCCTTGGAATACTAATTTGAATAACTTATGCTTCAAGGACCAAATATTATATCATAAGGGTTCAAGTTAAAGGCAAAGACATGTAATAAATAGAAAATATTTTGATAACTAAAATATGATATAAAATTAAGTTTTCTTATATAGGAAACGAGAAAGCTACAAAGAGTTGTGGTCTAAAGGCCATGATACATTGAATTGAAGAAGGGGAAAGGACAAAGCCTCCAAGTCAGCAATGGCAATATCTTAAGCTTTTATAATAGTTGATATCTTTTCCTCAAGGTCTTGAGCAATGGACTCAAACTTTTGAAGCTTGGCTTTCAACTTAATCATGACATCTTTGACCTCCGACGACTCCTTGGAAAATAAATCATATTCATGGCAACGTAAAGCAACCTTTGAGTGTAGCCCAATGGCACGACGGCTAGAAGAAATGAGGTCCAGCTTGGAATGAAAGGGATATATGTCTAAGACAATCATAGTGAGGTCATCAACCTTATAACATATCTGCTCCAAGTCTTCTACTCGCAACTACTGGATAGGAAAACTATGCATCTTGAGAACTAAACTGCCGAGTCGGCCCAATACCATGGTTTGGAATGAGGCATTATGAGCATTAAACTGGTCAATAGTCTGTGGGTAACAGGCTATGAGACGTTTAAGAATTTCTTAGCTGGAGCTAGCACTATGAAAACCCCTCCAAGGGACAAGCTCTCCGGTTGGATTGAAGGAAGCTCTGGTAGGAGGTACTCTCGAGGTAGCCATGACATCCGGAGCAACATGAATTGTAGGTTCTGAATCTATGAGTGGTTCCACAGGATTAAGGTTGTCTAGAAGATAGCCAATGTCGCCTAAGGGTGAGGTGCCATAGTCCTGATGGAGTAAGTTAAAGTTGGCAGGATCCCCAAAAACACTTACCAAGTATCCAATATCGCGAGAAGACTCTCCCAAGGCACCCTCTTGGTAGAATCCTTTTGGGGGGGAGTGATGTTAGCAATAGGTTCTGAAAGATGCTCCTTTGGGGGAGTAAGACCCGAAACCATAGCGTCAGCATCATGGGAATCGTTAGTACCTTCGAGGTTATTGGGAGATGATGTTGCGTGTGGATGGGAAGAAGGAACTGAACTATGCAAAGCTAGAGCAGAACTGACATCAAACAAGGAGTCGTTAACACTAAGATGGACGCGCTGGTTATGAGGAGAGAGGAAGCATCGCTAGTAGTCCCAAAAGGTCGGGAAAGTCCACAAATGGCAGAACCCATGGCCTCGTTCCTAACATTCCTGAGAACTCCTATAGGGGCATGATCATTATCATCCTAGCACTCTTGAGAACTCCTATGGGGGTATGATCATCATCCTTCTCACCTTCATCATCTTCGATCACTTGAGAAGTCTAAAACGTGTAGGCTAATTTTTTAAAAGAGCGCCATCGAGAAAGGAGTATGCAGAGCGCATTGTGGTCCTGATAAATACCAAGATCCTTGTACAGATGGATACATCGAAGGACGTCAGCATTCTCGAGCCTCTTCACGTGGTCGGGGTTCCTCAAAATCTCATATGTCCAGTGCTGCTATCCCTGAAGCCGATGGCAAGAGTCGGGCTGGAAGCGAACCGGACTGTATAGGTATTCTTGTATTTCAATGCACATGCGGGGAATACGACTTGCACTACGATAACTATCCCAGCTTTCGTAAGCCACAGCATAGAGATACAAGCCTTCCTTGTCGGGGCAAGAAAAAGAGTACCGATCATAATTCTTGACATATCCCAGAAAAGGTCACAATCTCCGAAGAAAGGAGCTGCCCCAAGCAGTGACAGGTGGCGGTGGCCTCGTGGTTTTAGGATCTGTGGAGTGATCTTTGGAACTAGCCTACAAAGATGAACATTAGGCAAAAGAACTCTATGGTGGAGGGAGTATACGAAGTAATTAACTTGCTTACTATAGTGAATTCTAATTGCAACAAGCCGCCTTAAGAAAAACATCTCTTTGATAAAACCCGGCATAAACCAAAATCGATGCTTGAAAAAGTAAACTTGGTACAGAAAAGAAAGATTACTCTCATGAGTTCTTGTCGTTACGTTGATTATTTGACCCTGATGTTCCTTTGTTGTGAAAATGTAGCCTCTATTTAAAAAGCCAAGATCCCGTTAAGGTGAAGTGACTTAGAAAAGAAATATGGAAGACCCATTAAAGACACCTAAAACGAAAAAGAAACAACCATCAAGAAAAGTTCGAATATAAGAAATTATGAAAATAACAACAACAACAACAACAACAAGAACAACAACAACAACAACAACAATAATAATAATAATAATAATAATAATAATAATAAATAAATAAATAAATAATAATAATAATAATAATAATAATAAATAAAATAAATAATAAATAATAATAATCCTTAATGCTTATAGTATTATATAGAAAGATCTAGAGTCCTTAATGCTTGAAAACCTAGCAAGAATCCAAAACCTAATTGGAAAAGTAATTACATAAATTCAAACCTTAATATAATTCTCTATAATCAAATTAATTATTACCTAAAATAATAGGAGACTAACATATCACAATAAAAATAATTAAGAAAAATAAAATTCAGTGAAATCAGTTTCCTAGTTGGATGGAAGTTGCATGGTTAAACTCCTAGAATTCCTTAGTTTCCTGCTGTGAGTTGGTCTTCTAAAACTTCAGATTGCTGAATATATTAGCCGCACATGCATGATAATTTAAAGCCAAATTAAATTCTTAAATTAATATGTAAGTTGGACCGAATTCTACTGTAACGTGGGCTAAAATCCTTTTTTCCTTGTGGACTACCAAATTGAATCCTTAACTTGGATTTATACATTAAAAAAACAAAAAAACTAGTTGGTATATATTATATTCTAAGATAACTAAACATCAATAAATATTACTCTAAGTTATAAAGAAATAATATAATATACCTTGCTAACATTATAATATATAAAATAATGTTAACATGAGGAAACATTATTCTGTAATGTTTATTAGCTTAATTGGTGTATGACTCTATAAATAAACAATTAACTAGGTTAATTTGTAATTTTTGTATAGATATTTTGTCTAAAAAGGGCTCGCAAGATTAAATTCTTAAGGTTGTTTAGAAAATTAAGCAAGACTCAAAGACTTGAAAATTATGCACGATCGCCACTTTAAATACGCGACTCACGTGTAGGGGGAAAATGTGAGCCTGTTTATAAAATTAGGTTTTACACTTGACCTAACAAATTAAATGAACTAAAGCGAATGAGATGAAAATAAATAAATAGATAACAAACAACAAGCAAACAACGAACGAACAATTAAAATCTCGAAAAACGTAACCCAATAGGTGCCATCACGAGTCTCGAGGAAGAGGGCTCGTGAGGACAACTCATATTAGGAATTGGTTAAAGGATTGGATTGACGGCTAGAAGAACGAGACGATTTGGGCATTACTCGGGTAACTAAGGATATTCTAAGAATTTTTTTGTGACTAAGGGTATTTCTTAAATTTTTCTCGAAGTCACATGCTTAGCACATGGCCCCCTTTGTCAGGAGACTCTATAAATAGTCCCCTCATTTCAAGAAGAAGGGACTTTAGAAACAGGACAACTCTATAGGAAATTCTCTCCGAGTTTGAGACACAAGAGAATATTTTTAGATCCTCAAAATATGGACTTAAATTCTCGTGAGACCCAAGATACCAGAGAAAGCTTTTGATCCTTGGATTCTCTCAAAACTCTAAAAATACACGAAAGACTCTTGGACACTAAAGAGAACTCTAGGATACCGGGAGTTCTGCCTTATGTTATTCAAGTGATTGTCCACCCGTTTTTCCCCTTTTTGATCGATCAATGAATTCTATATTTTTTACACATTACTCGCCTCCAACCCCGACACGAAATTCTAATCCTAGCAAGGTACGAAATTACTTTCCTACACTTGTCATAGTTTAATTTGAATGATTCCCAAACAATTACAATTTTAACCGTACGCTCAAAGCCTCAACCTAAATTTGGTTTCTATATTTAAACAAAATCAAGCCAACATTCAAAATTAACTCATAATTCACAAATACAACAAGGTCAAAAAAATTGAACTGTATATTCATTTAACCCCCAACCCATAAGTCCATAATCAATGTTCCTAGAGGGAATACAATCTGTTGGGATGGATATTTCACCAGGCCTGATGAGGTAATTCGTATTGGGCTAGGTCCAATAGACCATCAGCTTGGCAATTTATCATGAGGACTCCAAAGTCCAATAGGCTTGGGTACAGTTCCTAAATCCATTCGGCTAGCAATGACTTATTATATCTAATTCGAATTGGAGTAGGAGTCTTGCATCCTAAGAGATGTAGGATAGTCACTTACCTATTCCATTACTACTTTTCCGATGGACATTCCTAATAGGACTAGTAAGTGTTAAGTAAGTGCTATAAATATTTGGTCAATAGTGGAGGTAAGGGTTACGCACATTATTCTACAATACTAGATACTCAAAGCCTCCATTGTTGACTAATCTTGAAACCTTCACTAACACTGACACCGGAGGAGTCCACTAATGGCCCAAGCTATTAGGACTTTTGTGTAGGTATTCTTCCCGGACGGCTAGCAGGACAGCCGGACAGAATCAGGCGTCAACATTGGCGCTAGAAGGAGGGCCGTATTTAGTAACAAGTGAGTTTTCCATCAATAACAATTGACATGGAGACATCACAGTGAACACGAAGTCAGAATAACTCACGGAGGCCGCCTCCCACTCAGTCTCACCGGGAGACAATAGCCAAAAAAGAGCGTCGTCTTCAGGCCCTCCTCGAAAAGAAGAAAGCCCTAGATGCCCAACAGAAAGAGCTCGATAAACAATACCAGGAATTAACCGAGGCCGGTGATGACCTTCTGAGCCAGGGAGGCTCGACCTCCGACTCGGGTCGCCGTGATCACCAAGACGACAGGCACCCAAGACGACATGAAGGTGGTGAATGGGATCGGGACAGGGAGCCGGCCCTTTCCAGGTAGATCTGGACAAGAGACTTGCGGAAGCGAGCCCGATCGCCTTCCAAGAGAGATCAGGGAGATAAGCGAAGCCACAACAGCCATACTGGGGAATCCTCACCGAAGAAGGCTTCAGATAAGTACTATGGATCCAAGAAGGCCCGGTTCTCCCCATTCTCAAGAGAGTTAGAAGAAGCTAACTCTGGAGATGTATGACGGAACATGAGACCCCACGATCACACCTACTCCTTCGAGCAAGCCATGCACTTTCATGGACATGATGCCGTGGCGATGTGCCACCTATTTCTATCCACTCTGAAGAAGACTACTAGAGAATGGATCACTTCCCTCCCATCCGGGTCTATTAAATCGTGGGAAAAGCTGTAAGAGCAATTTCATACCCGCTTCGGGAGCAACAAAAGAGGTGCCCGAATGATGACTTCCCTCCTACAAGTAAAACAGAGGCCGAATGAAATTCTTCGACAGTACGTCAAAAGATTCCAGGAGGCTGTGTCTGAAATCAATGGAATCGACCCGAAGCAGGTAATTCAATTTTTAACCATGGGATTGAATGTGGATAAATCCAGCAGGTTGATCGAGGAACTCATCTCAAAGGCTCCCGAAACTTTGTCAGAAACTTACGAAAAAGTGGACAAGTTCGTGGAATTAGAAGAGGCTCTCGCCAATCTTCGGGATTCTTCGAGAAACACAGGTGATTTTCTCTAGAGAGACCCCAGAGGCGATAGTGCCGAAAAGAAATCCAACGGTAACGACAAAAAGGGGACTGACAGGAGAGATTCTAACAGAGATTGGGAGCAGAAGAACGATCCTCCGAGGGATAGAAGGGGTAACAAAAAGGATTACACGCCCCTGAATACTAATAAAAGCAATATCGTGAAAGCATTAAAAAATGAACCCTTTTATGAGAAACCCCCAAAGATACGAGTTTTTGCGAGATAAAAGAATGGGGATCGATATTGTACCTATCATGAAACCAAAGGGCATGCCACCGAAGAGTGTTACCAACTAAAAGACTTTTTGGGAAAACAAGTTCAGATGGTCAATCTAGATAGTTATGTTGCCGATTCTTACCGACCGTCAGCCTTTGATCGACTCGAGCCTCTACCACTGATCACAAAGGTAAGAGGCGTGGTTGATGTCATTTCTGGAGGATCAATCTCCGCCTTCTCCAACTAAAAATGAAAGGCGTTTGGGAGAGAGGTCCATCAAGTGTCTAACAAATGACCAAACACCAAGACCGACCCCATAACCTTTTTCGACGAAGATTACCCATCGGGGATGGTTACTCCGCACCAGGATGCATTGGTCATCATAGCTCAGGTTGGAACCTTGGACATGAGAGAATGCTTATTGATAATGGGAGTTCAGTTGACATACTCTATAGCCGAGCATACAATTGACTGAACTTGGGGCTGGAGATCTGCAATGAGTCCCCATTATACAGGTTCGAGAATAACCCAGTCCGTATAGCGGGGACGATTTAATTGCCTGTGATCTTCGGGACAGCCTCGAAGCAAGCTTCCATTATGGTCTGTTTCTACGTAGTTCAAGTAGAAAGCAACTACAATGCCATCTTGGGAAGAACAACATTGTCGACACTGAAAGCAATAACCTCAATCCTCATTTGAAAATGAAGTTTCCAACCAAAAATGGGATCTGGGAATCAATCGGCGATCAGGATCTTTGCCGAAGATGTTATCTACAGACCATCCAGACATCCCCTATCAGCGACAATAAGCAGAACGCCACCATGAAGATCGAGCTTGAACCTTTTACAGAGGTATGTACCGAGCCAATAGCAACACCTGCCAAAGACACGGTCGAGGTTCCATTATTTCAAGAAGAAGATGAGAAAACCGTACAGATTGGAACCGGCCTTCAAGAAGACACCAGAACTCGGCTGGTCGCTCTCTTATAGGAGTATTCGAATATCTTTGCATGGGTCCCGGCCGACATGCCAGGCATTGATAAGACTGTGGCCGTGCACCAACTAAGTGTGAGCCCAAGCTTGAAACCCATTAAGCAGAAACGAAGGAATATAGCTCCTGAAAGACAAAAGGTAATTGACGAAGAAATTGATAAATTTTGGCTACTGACTTCATTTTTGAAATTACATATCCAGAGTGGCTCGCCAATGTAGTGCTGGTTAAAAAGCATAATGGGAAGTGGAGGATGTGTGTGGATTTTACAGATCTGAATAACGCGTGTCCCAAAGACTACTGCCCTCTCCCGAGCATCAACTAGTTAATAGACTCTACGTCGGGACATACAATAATGAGCTTCCTGGATGCTTTCTCGGGGTATAATCAAATCGCCATGCTTGAAAGCGATATACCAAAGACAACTTTCATTACCCACCGAGCCATCTATGCCTACAAAGTCATGTCCTTCGGCTTAATCAATGCCGAAGCCACTTACTAGCGAATGATGCACAGAGTATTCCACAGCCAGATCGGGAGGAACATGGAAGTCTATATGGACGACATGATTGTCCGAAGCATGAAGGAAGAAGATCACCTCTTCGACCTGAAAGAATGCTTCGAGAATGTCAGATCAAACAACATGAGACTTAACCCAACTAAATGCATATTTGGCCTCGGATCAGGCAAATTTTTGGGATATATGTTTAGCCGAAGAGGGATAGAGGCAAACCCCAAAAAAATATCGGCTATCCTTGAAATGCAATCGCCGAAGAACTTCAAGGAAATTCAACGGTTAACTGGGAGGTTAGCAGCTCTGTGACAGTTTGTGGCACGTTTAGCCGAGAAGTGTCTCCCTTTCTTCGGCACCTTGAAGGGAGCTCAGAATCAAAAGACATTTCTATGGGCCAAAGACTGCCAAGAAGCTTTTGACTAGATTAAAAGATATATTTTTTCTCCTCCGATATTGACTAAAGCACTCCCTGAAGAGGACCTACAACTATACTTGTCCGCCACATCTTTGGCAATAGGATCCACTTTGATAAGGGAAGATTCACAAGGGCATAAACATATTTATTACGTAAGCCATGCTCTTCGGGATGCTGAAACCCGGTACCCAAATCTAGAGAAGTTAGCTTACACATTAGTTATCTCTAGTCGAAAGCTTCGACATTACTTTCAGGGTCGGACTATCCTCGTCCTCACAGATCAGCCTCTTCAAAAAATCCTTTACAGACCAGAGTCATCGGGAAGGCTGGCAGCATGGGCTATAGAGCTGAGTCAGTTCAATATCGAGTTCCGCCCTCAGACGGCCATCAAAGCACAAGCACTCATCGACTTCATCATTGAGTGCTCCTTCCCCGAAGAGTCAAAAAATAAGGGTGCGAATGATACGACTAATACAGAGGTTATCGAAGAGTCGGCATGGACACTGTTCGTAGATGGGTCTGCTACCGGGACAAGGAGCGGTGTAGGCATAAATCTCACTTCTCCTGAAGGTTTTAGAGTGCAGCAATCAATACGGTTTAGGTTCATGGCCACTAACAACATAGCTGAATATGAAGCATTAGTGGCAGGATTGAAACTGACACGAAGTCTGGAAGTGAAGAACTTGGCAATTTACAGTGACTCTCAACTAGTAGTAAAACAAGTTTTGGGGGAGTATGAAGCGAAAGAGGTTCACTTACTGGCTTATCTCTAACTAGTACGATCATTGTTGGCATTATTCCCGAGACATCAGATTATAGGCGTAATCAGATCTGAAAACACAATGGCCGATGCCAACTCCAAATTGGCGACCACCGACCAAGGTGAGTTAGACGGACCGGTATACTTGGAAGAACTTCAGCATCCGAGCACCATGGTTCAGATAGTTATGAATATTGAACAGGAAGGTTCTAGGATGACCCCAATCTGCAAATTCCTTCTAACCGGTGAACTGCCTGAGAATAAGTCTGAGGCCCGAAGAATAAAATACAAATCTACCAAATATTGCATCATTAATGATCAGTTATACTGAAGATTTTACTCTTCGTCGTTACTCCGATGTGTCGACTCCAGATAATCCAATTATGCTCTTTGGGAGGTTCATGAAGGGATCTGTAGGGACCATGTGGGAGCAAAGGCATTTGCCCATAAAATTCTATGACAAGGATAATTTTGGCCGACTATTCTTGAGGACGCCAAAGACTTCGTCAAAAGATGTCACAAGTGTCAACTTTTTACATCTGTTCCACACCAACCTCTCGAAGATCTTTCACCAATACTTTAGCCGATACCTTTTGCTATCTGGGGGATAAACATCCTGGGCCCGCTTCCACAATGTAAGGGACAAGTGAAGTTTGTGGTCATCGCCATCGACTATTTCACCAAATGGGTAGAAGCCAAACCACTCACCAGAATCACCGAGCAAACATGTCTCCAATTTTTCAAAAAACAAGTAGTCTACCTGTTCGGTATTCCGATGATTCTGGTCTCGGATAATGGGCTTCAGTTCGTCGGTAAGATATTCGAAGGATTCTTAGCCGAACTTAACATTCAGCATTGTCGAACTTCGGTAGCTCATCCACAAACAAACGGTCAAGTAGAAGTTACCAACAGAACACTTCTTCATGGCATAAAAAGAAGATTGGAAGACGCGAAAGGTGCATGGCCCGAGGAGCTTTTACATGTTCTCTGGGCCTACCGAACAACTCCTTGGACTACCACTGGGGAGGCACCCTTTATGTTGGCCTATGGTTCCGAAGCCGGATACCTATTGAGATCGGGGTGCCAACACCCAGAATTATAAACTTCGACGATGTTCTAAATAGCGAAGGACTTCAGCTGAACCTCGACTTACTGGAAGAGGAGCGCGATTCATTGGTCCTCAGATTAGCTACCTATCAACAACGAACTGCTCGACACTTCAACAAAAAGGTCAAAAACAGGTCCTTCAATGTGGGTGACCTGGTCCTTCGGTAAGCTGAGGTGTCCACACCTCGGAAAATCAGTAAACTGATGCCCACATGGGAAGATCCATATTTAGTGATTGAAGTGTTGAGGGCTGGAACTTACAAGCTTTAATGCATGGATGAAAAATGTGTTCCAAATACTTGGCATGCTGTTCGGCTTCGTAAGTATTATCAGTAGTCCATATTTTGTACTTAGTCAAATTTTGAGGTTAAATTTGAAGCCGATAGGATTTGTACTTAAATTATTTTTTCAAGAGGCTATGTTTTTTAGCCGATACATGATTATCTTTTCGATATTAATGAGACGCTTTTACATCTTCTTTTGGTATTACTGTTTTGATACAAGTTTCTTTTAAAGTTCATCCCCTATCCTCCTCGGACTAGCATCCAATTAGGCTAGCGGGGGACGAAGCAGTATACGTAAACAGTTATGCACATAGATGATAAAACTAAACTCATGAGAAAAAATAAAGTATAATCATTCAATTTCTAAAATCAGAATTGAAAATAATGAAGTCCTCGAACATTACAAAAGTTAACGGAAAAAAATAAGTCAATCATCAGGAATTACAATTCCCAACTGATCGGGATCATGACCCTTTCCCCTAACCAGTTCCCGAGCAAATTCGAAACCATCATTAAACTCGTTCACCACGGATGCATAGATGTAAGTCTGAAACTCATCTGAGGCCTTGTACTCGTCGATGACTTTTCGTTTGAGCTCGGGAGTTAGGACACTCGGGGAAGTGAAAGCTATCAGCCCTATCATCCAATCAGCTTCCTTGGCAGCCCAACCTTCGACAATCCGTTCAATGTTATCTTTGAGGTTTTTCAGCCGATCGGTTTGAAGAGTGGAAAAGCTTTCGGCCTGATCAAGGAGCTCCTTTTGCCTTTGGATTTGAGCTTCAAGCTCGGCATGATTCTCTTCGAGAAGAACTCTCTTAAGCTCCCTAGCTTCAGCCAATTCAGTTGCTTGGGTCCTTCTCTTCTCAGAGTCGTAAAGCTGGGCCTGAAGGCGACTGATCTCTTCATCTTTCTCGGCTCCCATCTTCCGGGTCTCTTCATAGTCCTTTTTCATGATATGAAAGGCTTCATGAAGAGCTTTCAGCTGCTCCCGAGTTTTCTGATGATTCTTTACCACTTCGGAGCGCTCGCTGAGACTTTCTTCGAGTTTGCTCTCTAGAGCCTTCTGCTCGTCAGACACTCGCAGGAGAACGGCGTTTCCCTGCAATACGATGTTCGGATGATTAGGCAATAGAGGACTATTGTAAATTAAGACCAAAAGGCAATTCAGGGAGAAGGTTTTACCTTTGCATGGAAGGAGAATAACATCTCCATCAACGTTTTCAGATCGACATCTTCATACCCAGTTGCAGCAAAGGGAACCATAGAAGAACCCAGGCTATTCGAATTCGATCCTTCTACGGTTGTTCTCTCTTCGGCTGTCACCAGAGGAATGACAAGGTCTTTTTCGTGGGCATTTAGAGGATATTGTTCCTCGGGGACATCCCTTGTAGCAGTTTGAGGTGGGACAGGCGTTTCTCCCGATTGTCCAGTAAGGGCCAACTAAGGTTGATTGCTTGGAGAATAGGGAAGAAGTGGAGCTGGTTCAGCTCTTGCCTTTTATGAAGACTTCAACACCAACCTTCTTCTCTTCGTCCTGGGTTTTTCTGGCCTAGGCTCTTCGGGAACGACGGTATCCTCCTGGGAAGGTTCTGCAGCGTCGGACATCAGGGAGGGCCCTATCACTGCTTCTGCCGCAGGGGCTTCTTTGGCAAGGCTTCTGGATTTAGCGGCCCTCAGATTACGGGCCGCCTTCAGTTTCTCAGCCCCGCTCAGTTTCGCCCTCGGGGCTCCCGCTGCCTCGAGGATGGCTTCATTGTTGGGGTTTTTACCTTGATCGGCCACTACCACACAATCAAAGTAAATGAGTGTCTTAATTGGTATGGAACGAGTAAACAAGCACGAAAAAAGGACTTACAGCCAAAGGAATATAACTAGTCTTGGTGAGTAAGAAGATCCTGGTTCCACTTCATATACGGTCTCTTGGAGTATAAGACCTCGAATGCCTCTAACCATGCTCGAGATATCCTTTTCGGATTCAGCTGGTCTTTGTTCGGGTCTGCCCAAGGTCCTACCATCTCAGTGTCCAGCCCCTAATAAAAAAACCAGTCTTCGTGCCACCCCTTATTACTCGATGGGGTCTCCATTAAGGTTTCTCTTCCGGGGTTCTTTATCACTTGGAAGAATCCTTTCTCCTTGGTGTTAGCGATCGAAAAGAATTGAAAAAAGAAGTCAATGGCTGGGGGGGGGGTCAACTCAAAGAGACAGAAGGCGATGAAGCTGTTTAGGTGGATGAAGTAATTAGGAGAGAGTTAGTTCAAGCTAAGTCCTGTTACATGCAGTAACTCCAGTATAGGGGCAAAGAGGGAATCGGATCCCGTAGATCAGCATTTGTCGATGGATAGGAATCCACCCCCCTTCGAGCTGATAGTACATTCTTTCGTCGGCTCCAGGCCTTTTAATCTCGTACATTTCGGGGATGTAAAACTCTGTTTGGACTAGGTCGAAGTGGTGATTTCGGATGGAAGAGGGGGTGTTCACTACTCTATATAAGAGGGTGAAATATTTAATCCTATTATACTCTTCTACGTCCCTCGTCTGCTCGATAACTACGGATTTCCATGGTTGACCCTCTGGGATCCCCGGTTCAGCAACTGTGACTTTGTATTCAGCTCGGGAAGATGAAGCTTGTGCTCTTGTGCTTTGTGTACTTTCAACCATTGTAAAGTATTGAAGAGTAGGGGGCAAAGAACTTACTTGATGATGAGAGGAAGATCGATGGATCGATATCGGAGGGGAGCAGGTCTGGAACGATGGAACTTTGATAAAAAGATAGGAGTTTCTCTACTGGATGTCTTTTCTTCAAAATCCGGCCGCTTCCGATAAAATGACGATTGAAATGATTTCCTTTATTTTATTCTTCACTCAACGGACAGGATAATGTTGATCTAACGAATGGGGCGTGTTTACAGGGATTACGACAGTGCAATAAATGATTTAGCCCCCGTGCCCATTGCCAGCTGTCCCATATGGCTTTTGGAATTCAAAAGGCGGAAGCTAGATCGTTTGTGTAGACAGTTGGGTCGGTTTCTGTGGGTTTAATGACCAAAGTTTGGGGCCTAGTTTCAATATAAGGCCCAACTCTTATAATTCGATGTGCAGCTGTCTAGGGTTTCCTGACATGACTATCCATTCGATCTGATACCTCCGGGTTCTCGAAGGAGCTTTCCCTTCGGTTTGATACCTCTGGGTTCTCGAAGGAGCTTTCCCTTCGGTTTAGTAGCTCCAGGTTCTCGAAGGAGCTTTCCCTTCGGGTTGACATCTTCGGGTTCTCGAAGAAGTTTTTTCTTCGGTCTGATACCTCCGGGCTCTCGAAGGAGTTTTCTCTTTGGTTTGATACCTCTGGGTTCCCGAATAGCCTTCCCTTCGGTTCGATGCTTTATAGCTCTCGAAGGAGTTTTCCTCCTCTGTTATATTGCCCTTGGATTCATATGTAACTATTAATGAGGGTTTGCCTTCGGTCTGATATTTCCGGTGTCTGTACATCTGGAGTCCCGAAGAGTTAATTTCTCTATGGATCTATCCGCTTACATATATCTTCAGAATGTTTTATTCTACTCCTCCAGCACATTTATATACTAGAGGAGTGGGGGGCAATGTTGGGATGGATATTTCGCCAGGCTTGATGAGGTAATTTGTATTGGGCTAGGCCTAACGGACCATCAGCTTGACAGTTTATCATGAGGACTCTAAAGTCCGATAGGCTTAGGTATAGTTCCTAAATCTATTCGGATAACAATGACTTATTATATCTAATCCGAATTGGAGTAGGAGTCTTACATCCTAAGAGATGTAGGATAGTCACTTACCTATTCCATTATTCCATTCTCCGATGGACATTCCTAATAGGACTGGTAAGTGTTAGGTAAGTGCTATAAATATCCGGTCAATAGTGGAGGTAAAGGTTACGCACATTATTCTATGATACTAGATACTCAAAGCCTCCATTGTTGACCAATCTTGAAACCTTCACTAACACTCACACATGAGGAGTCCACCAACGGCCCATGCCGTTAGGACTTTTGTGCAGGTATTCTTCCCGGACGGCTAACAGGACAGAATCAGGCGTCAACACAATCAATGTCCACTGGTACACAAGGAAAGCGGTGCTCCACCGTGTAAGCATTGTTAAAAAGTAAACAATCACATTTACTATGTGTTGTGTTAGCAAATAGAGAAAAAAAACCTAATTCTGATGGCAAAACAAACAGGTCTAGGATGACAATATAATTGAGACTGCAGAAGAAAGGTTTTATGATTCTAATGTAGATGGTCTAATTGATGCAATCCAGACAAATATTATGGTATGTCTGCAGCCTTTCCTCAAACCAAAATAGACATTAGTACTCATTGCTATTTTACTCACATTTTTCATATTTCTTTAACAGAAATAGTGGGCGGACCAAGTTCAAACATGGGAGAACTGTAGCTGTAATAAGCCGACTTGCCTAGACATGTAAGTTTACTAGCTCAACTGGTACAACATAAGATTTTTTAATTTTTTTTGTTCTTTTTTAAATTAATGTCACATATGGTTGTGCTCACAAATAAACACACAAACAAATGACAGTTTGTAAGCTTGTTGCAGATATGCATCTGAACGTATTAAAGCAACATGTGATTGGGCATATAAAGGTGCTAGTGAAGGTTCAGTACTAGAAGGTAAATGATATTAAAAAAATAATAAATAAATAAATTAGTAATAAAAGAAATTTCTACCCAGATGACTAATCAGAAACAAAAGCCATAAATTTCATCAAATTAATCAAATGCACAAACTAACAGGGAGACTAATTAGCTAATAAATCACAAATAACAATAGAGAGATTTGTATTTGTCAACTAGGGTTTGGAAAAGGCAGAGTTTGTTGAAAGAAAGAGGATCCAAATCACCACTCACCTGCTTTGTATTTGTGATTTGATGCTCTGGATCTTACTCAGGGCAGAGTGATGGAGTTAGTGAGACTTGAGATGCAAAAAACTGGGGATTGGAAGAAAAAAAATTCGTGAAGGGCTAAAGATTGAAGTGAAGGGTTGAAGCTTAGCGAGTTAGAGAGCGAGAGTTTGAATACATTATACACCGTGTGTTTAGTTATTTTTAGAGTAGTAGTAGTAGCTTAAGTTTTGTTTGCCCCCCTATAAGTTAACTTTTTCATAAACTTGGCCCCTTAGGTTTATTAGGTTTTATTTCTGCCCTTGCCCCTATACCTATAAAAAAAAGTAAAAAAATTAGCATAGGCATAGATGCTTATGCTGCCCTGTGAATATATTCGGCCCCTGCATCTAACATTAAATCCTTATGAGTATATATATTCCATCATCCATAACCTCTATCAATCTAAAATTCATAATATCAATAATAAGGTTGTTCCGAGATCAGAGGGGGCTTTATGATAAATATGTCACTTTACTGGCGTGCAATTAGATAACCTAATCTCGAATTTGTATCGAAATTGTCTGTATTATCAATACCCTCACTCAGATAAATAGATTTTATGAATAATGTAACAAATCTTAACCCTAATGATTTAGCATTTTAATAACCTTTACATACACTTACTTAAATGTAATTTAAAGACATATACAATGTGATGATAATAATATAATATCATTGATTAATAATTCGATTACATAGTTCCCAGTTACTTGTTCTTATTACAAAAGGTCATAAAGACTTGAGTTCTGACACAAAAGGATAAACACCTTAAAAATATACATCATAATCTAAGCTTTCTTTTTTCCTTTTCCCTTAGTTCCAGAACTTTTTGGTTTCCCATCTTTAGCTGCAAATAAAGATTATTCGCAAGAATGAGAAATGGATTGCTCAACATGTCTAACACATAGCATACAAGTGAACTCACACCAATATGAATCAAAGGAATAATATTTCAACAAAAAATTATAATAATTGTTAACATAGTAAACCTGAGTAGGGATTAAATCAGAACTATTAATGTTCGTCAGTCATTACGACTTAGAGCTCTCCATGAATATTTATAGGGGATCAGCCTAACAATATCATATGTTATGTATAACATCTACTATGCTGAATATAAAAGTATCAACAGTTTTTAAGTCAGTTACTCGATGCATCATATATTCCCCAATGAATAATGGTTGTTCAACTTAGTTACTTTAGCATGCAGAGGTCACCCCAAAGCAATTTGTTTTGACAAAATAATCTCAAATAAGGAATTATAACAATTCAATATTTTAAGAATGATAGTTCATTCCTTAAGTAAAGCTGAATCGAATGGAAATAACTCATTTCAATAATTTATAACACATTGTTGTACAAAAATGCATAAATACGAGCAAAAGTTAGAAAACTTGCACAATAAAACAAGTTCAATAAAACTTGCTTTTTTCGTCTTTTACAGTTTACGCTACATTTTCGATCCTCGGATAACTTATATAGGTAGTGAGGTCAATATACTAATTAGTCACAATAAGACTTCTTGAGTTGGTTTACTATAACTAGCCTTTCAACAAAACCCTATATTTGAATTTTAACTTTTATGTTAGTTGATTTTGAAACTTGTTTAATTCATAACTAAATCAAACCAACTCCGAATTGACTTATCTTTGGAAAGTGAGCTATGTATAACATGGTCTAACTACTCCCATAGGTAGTATAAACCCCAAAATATTCAAGCTCAAAAAGTCCGAAATAATCCCATTTAAACAAAAAAACCTGAAGGCCCTAGTCTAGGTTTTTAGTACGACCTTGTATCACTACAATGCTCATAACTTCTTTGTTTCAAAATATTTTTGGGCAATTCAAGAGCCCACGTTTTCGTAACTTACCCCTCTACAACTTTTCTTATGGTAGAACCACAAGATTCAAAACACAAAGGGTTACAAATTCGCTAACAAAGACATGATGAAAACTAGTGTCATATGTACTAGTTTAACTTGCTTAAACATGATGCCACAAACATTAATTAGCTAAGACATAAAGTTTTATGTCTCAATAACATCTTATAACATAATCACAAACTTAAGTATGTAATAAATCATGATCTCTACTCAAGAGCATAAGAATAAAAAGTTGCTCACAAGAACGAAAATGAAAACTAGTTTCATACGTACTTGTTTAGTTTGATTAAACATGATGCCACAAGCATTAATTAGTTAGGCCATCATGTTTTATGCCTCAATAACATCTAAACACATAATCATAAACCTATTTATGCAAAGAATCATAAGCTTTTACTCAAGAACATAAGAACAAAAATTAAAACTACACAACTAGGATTTTGTTACCTTTTGAAGTGTTTGCTTTAACTTTGACTTGGAAAATGGGTCGGGCTAGCCCAAATGGGTCGGCCTATAAGAGGGCCGAGCTTATAGGCCGACCCATAAGCGGGCCAGGCTAAAATGACCCAACTTTTTCTAAGCTGAAATGTAGAAGCCCGTAGGCTAGTCTGAGCCAGGCCAACCTGCCCGTGGACCAAATTTTATTTAACCCATAACTTACAAACAACTGCTGACATCAACAAAGTACAGCGACAGCGCACAGCTCGAGAGGCTACATCTTCAACAGTCCACCCACACGGGACTCACAGTAACCAAATCCACGTTAACCATTAGACGAAAACCAATATTAACAACAGTCTAAAGAGAGCAAAAATTATTTTTAGAGACATCTTAAATTTTGATATTCATATATTTCTCATCACGTAGACGTTTAAATTGCAATGAATGGCAGGGAACATAGAAGGAAGAAAAATCAATCAATGAATTTGAAATCTAACATAGATAATAATTACATAGAAGTGTATCAACTATGAAAATTCTAGGATATCTTTGATGTTGAAGTCAATTGCAAGACATCGACTGCGGCCCTCTCAAACCCCAAGTTTTATAGCCCCCCTCCCCCTCCCTCCAAAACTCTCGAAGTAGATCATATGTGTGAATCAGCTACAATATATGGTGACATGCGGGCTTTTTTTACAGTATAATTACAGATAGAGAAAGGAAAAAGGGTTTATCTCTCTATCAATGAGTTGAAAAGGGTGCAAGAACTTAACTTTTCAATTTCTTAATGAAAGAATTTTGGTGGGATGAGAGAGAAAACGTAGTCTATGAAGGAAGAAGAATAGAAAATGATGAAAAAGGTGGGGTGGGTAGAGTTAGTGATGAAAGGTAGGGTGGGTAGAGTACTAGAGAGTTCATAATTTTTTAGAGTAAAAATTTTTTATAGATAATATTTGTATTTGTTCTTAGGATGAGAGAGAAAACACAGTCCATGAAGCACGTTGCATGCTAGATAGCAGACGCTAGTTTTTAGTTGACAGTTGCTTGAATTTTTACTGGGCCGGTTTGGGCCAACCGTGGGCTGGGCCAAAATGACTCAACTTTTCATGGGTTGAAATAATAAAGCCCGTGGCCTCGGTTTTTGACGAGCAGACCGACCTGGATCTCTTTTTCCAAGTCTAGTTTTAATGAAGGATGAATGGCTCTATTTATAAGATTGCAAGAGTTGAGGTATTTAGGACATTAAGACATAAAATATCTTACTAAGTGAGCTTCCTCCCAACTTCCCTATCTAGGCTGGCTACTCCCCCTTTTCCCCATGCCATTAATGTTTTTGCAAGTATCTTGGTGCATTTAATGCTTGCAATAAATGCATTTGCCAAATATCTTTTGGTTTAAGGACTTGTTTAGTATACTAACTTAACTTTGCTTTTGATTAATCCTTCTTAGGTGTAATTAATTCTTACTTAAGTAGTTGATGGGTGATTAACAAGCTCTCTTAATTAGCCATGCTTGGCTTATAAGAGGCCATCCACCACCATCTTTTGCTTACCAACTCATTTTTGAAACAAAACCAATTTAATGTCTTATTTAATCAAGTCTTGCATAATACTTACATAATATAATACTTACATATTATGTAAGTATTTTTACTTTCTTAAATGACATAAGTGCCCTCAAATTCTCTACACCTAGCTTTAGATATTCTTCACTTAAATACACAAGTATCCATCATATTTTACACTTCGTATATTCTTGTATTTTCGTATATTTCTCGTATTATACTTGTATTATTCTCGTATAATACTTTGTATAATACCTAGGTTTCCTAGTTCGGTTAGTTTGTAACTTACTTAGCTTAATTTGGCTTTCTTCTTTAGTTCCATTTCAACTAATTAGTTAGGCTTTCAGTCGATTTTGGATTTTAGTATCTCTAAATAATTACTATGTATTTATACCCGTATAAACGCTATGCTGTAATGCAAAAAGTTAAAAAAATGAAAAGCGTTTTTTGTGTGAATAGTGTTTTTCTGCGTTTATTTTTAGAAAAAATCTTTTTCTTAAATTAACCCATAACACATACAGACAATCACATAACACATCAATTAATTCACAAAATCATTCCTTATTAATCACATAAGATCGTATTATAAGACTTTTAATTCGGAACATTACACTCGATTAAATTCCCTCCCTTTAATGAGAGTCTATTTGATAATTTTATCATGTTTTATTTATTTGCTTTTTGTAGTTACCAAAAACAAATTATTTGCTTTTCTAAAAAAATTGAATGTAATGGTGATTAAGTATCATACACTGATCACATAATGAAAGAACTTGGAATGTGTGATCACCACTTGAACAATTATAATAGGAGAGAAAAATATATTCTCTCGGTTTTATACTATTTGATAATTGTGACTTTTTAAAGTCAGTTTAAGAAATTTTTAAACTTAAAATTGATATAAAGTTTTTTAATTTTAATCAATATCATGATAAATACTATAAATTATCTAAAAAGTATTACTTATTATAAGTTTTATTGTTTCATAAATTTTAATGAGTCATCTCAATTTTAAATTTAAAAATATTTTAAATTGACTTTTAAAAGTCAATAATAATTATATAATTTAGAACGAATGTAGTATAATAAAAGAACGAGAAATGTAAACATGAAATAAAAATACTTACTCCCTTCATTTCAAAATATAAAATTAATATTGATTTTTTGAAATTTAATTTAAAATTTCTTGCCAGTACAACTATTATTTTTGTAAACTACCTAAGAACTATTACTAATTATGAGATTTATTTTTCAAAATTTATATAAATATCTCAAATTAACTTTTAGAAAATTAATATTAAACTTATATTTTGGAAACAAAGAGAAAACTTACAACTTTTGTAAATAAAACTCTTTTAAGTATTTTTAGGTATCACTAATTACCAATAGAGGAGCAAAAAAATAAGGTTCAAGGCCTTGATTATTTTGGTTTTTGCAATTTCTTATATATTAGTCCCTTTCATATCATCATATGTGACTATGTGAGGAATAACTACTCTTAATTGACTCAAGATTAAACAAATTAATATCAAATACTCTCTCTTTCCTAAAAAAATGTTGGAATATTTTAATAGAATTAATTATTTTAATAGAGTTATATATTTAATTATTATCATTAAATATATTAACTTTATTGTATGTCTTTTTTTTGATCATTTTAGTTGTCCAATCTTTGCTATATAGCAATTAATGGCATTGTGATTGCATCAATTTTCTTTTAGAAATATTATTAGCGTTGTTTGCATGCATGTGTATATCCTCCTAGATGCTTGGCAGAATGTATAGTATTATTACTATAGGGAGTTATTTTAAATATTAGTCTTGTGATGTTGGTAAATACACATCAAAGAAGATAGATACATGTCGACGCTGGGAAAATCGTCTCCTATTAATAATTACCATTTCCAATTTTAGCTTTTTAATTATGAGAGGTGATTTTTGAAAAAGATCGGCACGAGTGTCGATGAAGTTTGAAAGGTCGATTTTATGATGAACCAATTGACCAGAGTCGCCAGTTGGTATGTTTGAAATGGATGTACCAACTCATCTGAGTTTTAGTTTTCCCAATCGTGCTGGCTCATGTATGACTTCGAATTAATTGGCCTGCAAACCGAGATTCACAGAGTTCGGGGGCTTGCTTAAGTGAGAGGAAGCTGTTAGGCACCCCCCGACTTCCGTGAAAACACAGTTATCGCGATCTTGATGGTTTCCTATCCTTTTAAAATCCTAAAACGTGTATGTATGTGTGTGTGTGTGTGTGCTTAAATGAATATTGTGATGAATTTTGCATGAAAAGCCGCTTTGATTTTTTTGTAAAAAAATGTGTTTTATCTGGAAAGCGTTTTTAGAACGTCTTTCGACCCATACGAAAAGGCTTTACTTTATAATAGACATTGATTTTAATTTCAAAAGAAATGAGGTTTTTATTAGGTGTCGTTTTAGAAAAACAAGGGTTTTTTAAACTTTCGTCAAATAGGAATCGAGACTATACATTGCCTTTCGACAGTAAAGTAGAATAAAAAGAAGGCAACTTCTAGGAGCTCTTTAACCCTATGCACCAAAGTTTAATAAAAAAACGTTTATCTATTTTTATAAAATTATTTTTTATGATGTTTAAAAAACGATTGTAGCCTTTTTGTTAAATAGGAATCGACGTTTATTAAAGCTCTTGATTTTACGCCTCGTGATTCTAATACCCTAATTTGATTACTTTTAGAAAGTCTTTATCGTTTTGCTCTTTTTTTGAAATCGCTTTTCATGTCGCAAATCAAATCAGACATTCAAAATGTGTCGGGGCTATTCTTGGGCATATGGGCCATCTAAATAACCCCAAACTGAAAGTAGTATGCCCTCAAGCCAATCACATTTGATGTGATAAGCATATACTTTGTAATCTTGTTCGTTTATTAATAAAAGAATCAAGGCATTTCTTTATTCATGATTAATTACTTGACTTACTTGAATTGATCAAATGGATTAGTTTTTGAGCAATGCTTTTAGAACCATGATGAGGATCATGCTAATGAGATCTAAATTCAAGATAGCTCAAAACTAAAATTGTTCCTAATCGTTGGATCACTAAAAAGGGGATTAGCAGATCCGGATAGATTGGTACATACTATGCTTGCTCTTATGAAGAGGATGATTGATCTCATAATCATTTGTGTGGAGACACTAAAGCAAGTATGTAGGTGTTTATTAGAGAATAAGTTCACTGAACGTGACTCGCTCAAGGAACACCTAATGGAGTCTTACTTGTCTGTCAATAGGAGTTCCTTTTGTGATAGTAGTACAAGTGATCATTGGACTTGAGATCATCATGATATCTTGTGTATGATGAATTATGTTTTGACATATTCCTTAAAACCTTTAGGGTGTATCAAAGGGTATGATCGGATATAATAAGTCATACATGGAGATAGGTGAATGATCAACAAAGAATCTACCACTTCTAGTAAAAGAAGAGAATGTCCTATGCGATTCGATAAATGACAACTCAGTAGTCCTTGGCCAAGGCAGAATGGAAATTAGAAAGTAGTTTCTAATTTACATTAATTAGAGTTATTCATTTAAGGATCGAAATGCATATAATCAAATAAAATAAGACTTGACAGTTATACCATGTCTTATATTTGATTGGGACGTTGTGAGGTAGAAGGATTGAATTGTACGGTAACTATTCACTGAATAGGTTCTTTTGTGATTAAATGTTGAAATCTATATTATCTGGAAAGTCGTTGATCGCTAAGGGGGCTTACCCTTATTATGGAATAAATATTATTTATTTAAATAAATTAAATAGTTTAATTTATTTATATAAATAAGATTAGAATAGTTCTAATTAATTTATTCTATAACTGGTTTAATATGGAGAACCTAAAGGGTTACATCGCAAAAGGAAAATAATTATTTAAGAAGTAAATGGCATAATTGTAATAATGAATTAAGTATATTTAATTTATACTATGTAGATAAAATAAATTAAATAGCTTAATATTTATTATTTAGTATTTTAGAAATACTAATTATAAATTAATAAGAGGAGTCTTATTATTATTATTACTATTATCATTATTATTTAGTTCCTAAATGGTTTAGGAATTAATTAATAAGAGTACTCTCATAATTAATAATTAAGTTCCTAAATAGTTTAGGAATTATAATTATTATATTAAATCAATTAAGTTCCTAATTAGATTAGGAGTTTAATTAAAAACCCTAATCCTAAAGTTGTTAGGAGGGTTTACTAAATCTATAAATAAGAGAAGTCTTATTATGGATTAAGGTTACACACATACACTTCCATAAGTTTTGGGAGAGTACTCACATATTCTCTAGAGAGAGAAAACTAGGGTTTGCCATCACCCACTTCTTGAATTATTGTTATTCCTTGGTGGATCACCTCTAGAGGCCAAACACTTGGGTGGCTAACATTGATCATTGGAATCCAATCGGTGAAATTCAAGAAGAACGCGAAGGATTTGGAGGTGAACTTGTACCCGTTGAAGCTTTGAGTTCTACAAGGGTATATCTCTAACTTCTTCTTTATTAATTAATAGTTGCGCATAAAGGTCGATCCTGGATTATGGTTTGTAAAATTTTAAATTTTGATTTTACCATGCTTCCGCTAATTTTAGGCAATTTGATTGCGTCTATGAATATTACAAACCAACACAAACACCCGCAATCACATATTCCACTATTATGGGGCCTTAAACCGGATTTCGACTCGATATCATTTTAAGGCCCGAAATTTACATATGTACAATAAAGGCACAACGCCGTAACTACATATACCAAAAAATGTCCGTCTTTGGAAGTTGATCACAATGATCTCGTTCCTAGGCTCAGAATCCCAAAATCACCACACAATAATAATATGGATACAATGGAAAACTCAAGAACACTAGATTTACTACTACACCACAATAACCTAAAATAGCAAGTTAAAACATCATGAACTACACATTACCATAATAAACTATATATTGCCATACGGATATCATCGGGACATTAGGAGAAAATGTCGTTCCGACGGAACCCTTACTAATTATCCCTAATCCATGGATCATTACTAATACAACAAAGATATTACATTCAACCAACCCAACAACATGAAATCATAAGGAAAAAAAATAAAAGACTTCAAGAAATGCCCTTTTTCACCTTGCAATACTTCAAGAATCGCTTTATAATTCACAACCAAATATAGAACACAAGATTTGGACAAATATTTAAGCTAAAAAGAACACAAAATCTCCCATTTCTCTCTAACCCGTGGCTTTTCTCTCTCTATCTCAATCTTTCCTTTCTTCTTTTTTTCTCTATCTCAACCGGACGTTGTATAGGCGTTTGGAGGCAGCCGCAGATGCATCTGCGGTTGGCCGTAGATTCATCTGCGGCTGCCTACTGTCACCGTCTCAGCCGCCGCCTCGGCTACCGTGTGTTTCTTCGAGCCGCGAAAACGCCAAAAACTCTTTGGCCGCAGATACATCTGCGGCCGCCCGGCTTCCTTTCCTTGATTCTCATGTCATGCAGTCTTACATCATCATTTTTTGCTGTATTATTTGTATCTCGCAATCTGGGGACTGTTAGTGGGATGTATTGACTGTTTCGGTTCATCTGGATCAGTTCTTATCCCTGTATCGCGCAATTTGATGTCGATTCGTTGTCGTGTTTGCTTGTCATGACTGTGTTATAATTCCCTATTCTCTCTCACGGGCTGTGCAAAATGACGATTTTGCCCTCCTATCCAGGTTAGTAGACAAGTGCAATATTTGGGTCTCTACAGCTGCCCCTCTTTATCATGTTTATGCAATGTAATATGTAATGAACATGATAAAGAAGTAGACACCTGACGCATGATAATGACAACATATATTGATGATGCACAAGATATACGAGATGATGCGATGCCATATGCAACACATTCATGAAGAGGTCAGTTCAAAGTTATGAATGAATATCGCTCGGGCTTTGTCTCTGATTGATCGTTTCGTCGCTGTCAAGTCTCGTCTCCGATAGATCGTTGCCATTCTGAGTAAGTGGACACCATGATGATTCCAGCTTTGAATTGTTTGACTATCTCCTCCTTCACCTTCAAGCTCCACTCCGGTTTTAGTTTTCTCAGTTTTTGCTTAACTGGCTTGAAACCCTCCTTGATGGGCAATCGATGTACTACAATATCCGTGGACAATCCGACCATGTCGTCATGTGACCAAGTAAACACATCTTCATATTGGCTTAACAACTCAGTTATCTTCGTTTTCTGGTTGGGGGTCAGGTCTGCTCCTATTTTTAGCTCTTTAAGGTTTTCAGGGGTTCCTATGTTGATGGTAATGGTTTGATCGATGTTGGGTTTGGGTTTATCCTCGACCAATTCTCTAATTTCATCAGGAGTGTCATCATTACCTGTCTTGTCCTGCTCAATTCCCATCAAATCGAAATTCAGTTCTATATCAAAATCATAATCATCTTTCAAATTTGGAAAATCGTTTGTTAGGATAGAATAATTCAAATCGGGACACCTGACATAAAACAAAAATATTTGTCATATATATAAACATTTCAGTACATGAATTTCTTTTTCAATAACATGACAAAAATATGACATAGACATGCAGGTTTATAAAACAAAAAAACCATCTTAAAAAACCGTTGATCCCCTTATTGGAAGGGATTCCCTGTCACTCCTGGATTTACCCTTTTCTGGATATCACCGGCTGCACGGTCCAATTTGTGGTGATCAATTCGGTTTTAAAGTGAGTGATGGAGGGGGCCTTTGCATTTGGAACCTCCTCAATGATAGCAGCGACTTAGTCTTTGCTTTTATTTACACTTCCTTCGGGGACTGCTAGTCCGGCCCAATCGATGAAAGGCATGATCTGCTTGCCTTCTGACAATTTCTCCTTCCCCTTTTCATTGTTCACTAACTGTCCTGGGAGATGACACTTTATCTCGAACTGCTTCATAATCTCTTGCAAGAATTCCTCCCGCTGGCCAATTCTTTGGTTGGGGGAGCCTCTACTTCACTTTCTGCTTTAGACGCAGGCTTGACTATCTTCAGGGAATGCTCTTTGTTGATTTCTGAAATTGGGATACCGGCTAGCCGAGTGGGAATCCTTTTGTATGGGTTCTTCTGCCTTAGGCTTCCGTAATATCCTAGCCCTACTTTGCCTAACTGTGTTGGCATCTGAATGGGTTCGGTGATCCCCTAACCATTCTTTCCCAGTCCTTGCCCTGGCTGGAATTTCATTGCCATTATTTCCCGAGCAACAAATGTGAGCTCCGGAGATATTCTAGGCTTCAAAGTTGGAGCCCCCAGATGCCGGTATTTAGGGGTACTGATTTCGAATGCTTGATAGTTGACCGGCTCGACTGACTCATCCAGATTGATCACTGGCATACCTTTCATAGAGTGAAGAGGATAGTTGGGCTCTGCGGCAATTATCACTAAGTTCCCGTCAATGATGAATTTGATTTGCTGATGCAGTGTGGAGGGGACTGCCCCTGCCATGTGTATCCAGAGTTTTCCCAACAGCATGTTGTAACTTGCAGCAATATCCAACACTTGGAAAGAAATTCTACTTCTCCCACAGTGTCCTTTCGAGATCCATCGAAAGCCCAAACCACCACTAGACTGACCCGCAGGCGCTTGGGGTTAATCTTCATTTTTTTCAGGGTGCTGTATGGGCAAATGTTTAGAGCCGATCCACCGTCAATTAGTACTATATTCATTACATACCCCAAGGAGACGACCACAATGTGCAACGGCCTTCGGTGCCCTCTCCTTTCCTTGGGGATGTCGTCATCTGTGAATGATATCACATTGTTGTCTAATAAATGGCCCACCAAATGGTTGAATCTTTCCGTGCTGATTGTCTTAGGAATATGAGCCTCCTCCAGGACCTTGCTCAATATTTGATGGTGATAATTAGATGACAATACTAGATTTAGGATCGACGTCAGAGGCGGTTCCTTTTCCAACACCTTAACCACCCTTGCTTCATTATGATTCATTTTCTTAAAGAATTCCAAGGCCTTCTCCTCCGAGATCCTCCTGCTTTATTTTTCCATGCCCTCAAGGACTCGCCTCGGCAGATACAAAGGATTTCCCTTGGGGGTAACTGACACACAGCTGGCCATTTCCTCGGCTTTCCCCCGTAACTCCATGGAAAAGCTTTCAAACTTGTAATTGGCATCTGCGATCTAGCTACTATAATGAGGGGTTTCGGAGCTGACAACCAGATACGTGCCTCTTTGGTACCTTTGCTTACCCCAGCCAATTTAAGTGGTTCACTTTGTGTGCTCTCCTGGACATTGGTCATACCAACCACTTCGTCGATCCTTCTTATGTATCTCAGTTTCGAAGGCCCGTTTGCCTTGCTAGTTTCAATTACGTTGACACCTCCCCCATTATGCTCGGGCTGAGGGTTGACCTTGACGTTTGGTGATTCCAGCTGCTCTACCACTATTTCTCCACTATCAATCATATTTTGTATCTTGTGCTTCAACGTCCAGCATTCCTGAGTGTCGTGCCCCGGGGACCCCGAATGATAGACACATTTCTTGCTCGGACCATACCTCTTCCCCTTTGGGTCAGTTGGTGGAGCTAGCTCCGTAATCTTCTTCTGGGTTATTAACACTGCCAAGATTTACTCTAAGGGTTCCCCCAATGGGGTGAATTCTCTATCTCGGGTATTTTCAAATCTCATTCGCCCATCAGGCCTCTGATTGGTGAAAGTTGGCTGTCGAGGCGGCATACTCCTTTGCATCCAAAAAGGAGAGGTATTCTCTGCTTTCCCAGATGGCCCTTGCAGGACTAGGGATACATCCTCCTCCTTTCGTTTCTGTGTCATACGGAAAGTATTGCCATAATTTCTGCTTTGAATCTGCTCCGCAACAGCTTCGAGAGCCATGAAGTCTCGGATCTTTCCAGATTTTAATCCCATTTCAGCCATTTCCCCATGTTTAATCATTTCCGCAAATGGTTTCCCGATTCCAGCTATTACCCTCTCGTAATAAGGAGCCTCTTAGATATCTATAAAAGTCATCACCATCTCTGTCTCATTCATTGGTGGGTTCATTTGCGCGGCCATCCTTCTCCATCGCTGGGCATAATCTCTGAAGAACTCCTTGGGTTGCTTCTTAATCTTCGTCATTTGGTATCGATCAGCGGCCATTTACGACTGGAAGTTGTATTGGGTCAGGAAGGTGTGGGCCAACTCCTCCCAATTGTGAATTTTTGCATTGTCCAGCCTGACATACCAAGTCCTAGCCTCTCCCGTTAGACTTTTCTGAAAGAGTTGCATCCTCAATGATTCATCCTCAGCGTATGCCCCAAGCTCTCCAATGTAGACCTTTAGGTGAGTGTAGGGGTCCCCCGCCCCGTTGTACTTTTCAAACTCTGAGATTTTAAACTTTTCGGGGTATCTGGTTCCCGAAAAAACACACAAGTCAGAATAATTGACACTGTCGTATGATCCAATCCCTTTCATGGTCCTGATGGCCTTTTCCATCTATTTCATCTTTTTGCTAAAATTACTTGTACTTTCGTCCTCGGGAACCACAATAACTTCCTTTGGCTGCTTGGTTTTAGGAGTTTCTTAGGTCATCCTGTTCCCCTGTGATGATGGCCCCGGTGGATCCTCAGGTTGCGGCCCTAGTTTCAACTTGAAATGCTCCTTTAATAACATAGTTATCTCAGCCATTTGATTTTTTACGGCTTCAAACTCTTCCCGAGAGATAGGAGTCGGGTTAGGATTAGGATTTTCGGTCATCTCAATTGTTGAATCCTAGGCTTTTTTAGATCGAAGGCGGGTTTGAGGAGAAATCCTACAAATAAAACAACCCAAGTTTAATTTCGGGGAATGACACAAGTGGATGCATGCTAAAGCGAATATCTCTGTGTTTTTGAGTTTTTTAATCTTTTCCTGCAAAACAATGTTAGTGGTCTTTTATTTCAACCAAGGTATGCTAATGTGAATTTATGATGCTCTTCAAGCTCTCCCTGTAAAACAGAGGTTAGCACTTTATTTTGATAAGGTGGGAGATATACAAAACGTTTGACTTTAACATGACATCATGTGCGTAAAGCGTAATAGGGTATGAAGAGACTTCCCATGCGTTGGGTTTATCTGAGGTTGACCTACCCTACGTTACTCTCGCAGGCTTTTCGGCATGAAGGTTCCCAGATCTTCGCAACATACTAGACGAGAATAAATCCGATCTTTCAATTGGATTGGATCTGAGTGGATGTTTTTCCTGAGCCTCGCTGGGGAGCGCCCTTTTGAGTTCAGTAATCCACATCCAACGGGTTTGCCTCAGGAGGAGGAACTACTCAATCATACATTCATCATACATTCATCGTACCTCACCGCATGCATATGATGACAATAAAGCCTTGAAAAAATAACGCAGTCACAAAACTCGCACATTCATTCATACACGCAAAAAATGTAAATCAATGCAAATATCGCAACCACACATTCAATTCGCAGATATTTAAAAGATAGAAAAGCATCAAAATTTGAACGCAACTTAAACCCTCTAATGTCCCCAGCAGAGTCGCCAGTTGTCGACTCCGGGAAAATCGTCTCCTATTAATAATTACTTTTTTCAATTTTAGCCTTTTAATTATGAGAGGTGATTTTTCGAAAAGATCGGCACAAGTGTCGACGAGGTTTGAAAGGTTGATTTTATGATGAGCCAATTGATCAGAGTCGCCAGTTGGTATGCTTGAAATGGATGTACCAACTCATCCGAGTTTTAGTTTTCGTAATCATGTTAGCTCATGTATGACTCTGAATTAATTGGCCTGCAAATCGAGATTCACAGAGTTCGAGGCTTGCTTAAGCGAGGGGAAGGTGTTAGGCACCCCCCGACTTCCGTAAAAACACGGTTACCGCAATCTTAATGCTTTCCTATCCTTTTAAAATCCTAAAATGTGTGTGTGTGTGTGTGTGTGTGTGTGTGTGTGCGCGCGCCTAAATGAATGTTGTGGTTAATTTTGCATGAAAAGCCGCTTTGATTTTTATTTTTTTTGTAGAAAACGTGTTTTATCTAGGAAGCGTTTTAGAACGTCTTTTGACCCATACGAAAAGGCTTTACTTTATACTAGATATTAATTTTAATTTCAAAAGCGATGAGATTTTTATTAGGTGTCGTTTTAGAAAAATAAGGGTTTTTAAACTTTCGTCAAATAGAAATCGAGACTATACATTGCCTTTTGACTGTAAAGTAAAATAAAATGAATGCAACTTCTAGGAGCTCTTTAACCCTATACACCAAAGTTTAATGAAAATGTTTATCTATTTTTACAAAATCATTTTTAATGATGCTTAAAAAACGATTGTAGCATTTTCGTTAAATAGGAATCGACGTTCATTAAAACTCTCGATTTTAAGCCTAGTGATTTTAATACCCTAATTTGATTACTTTTAGAAAGTCTTTATTATTTTATTTTATTTTATTTTTGAAATCGCTTTTCATGTCGCAAATCAAATCAGACATTAAAAAATGTGTCGGGGCAATTCATGGGCATGTGAGCCATCTAAATAACTCGATGTCGTTTTAAGGCCCGAAATTTACATATGTACAATAAAGGGCACATCGCCGTGACTACATATACAAAAAATTGTCCATATTTGAAATTTGATCACAATGATCTCATTCCTAGGCTCACAATCTCAAAATCACCACACAACAATAATATGGATACAATGGAAAACTCAATAACATTAGATTTACTACTACATCACAATAACCTAAAATAGCAAGTTAAAACACTATGAACTATACATTACCATAATAAATTATATATCACTATACGGATATCATCGGGACATTAAGAGGAAATTTCGCTCCGACAGAACCCACACTAATTATCCCTAGTCCATGGATCCTTACTAATACAACAAAGATACTACATTCAAACAACCCAACAATAAGAAATCATAAGGAGAAACAAGATAAAAACTTCAAGAAATGCCATTTTCACCTTGCAATACTTCAATAATCACTTTATACTTCACAACCAAATATAGAACACAAGATTGGACAAATATTGAAGCTAAAAAGAGACAAAACCTCCCAGTTTTTTAATCAAAACTGTAGCTTTCTCTCTCTATATTCTATCTCTCTTTCTCCATTTCTTCTTCCCTTCTTCTTCTCCTTTTTTCTCGGATGAAAAAAATGGTCGCTGTATAGGCGTTTGGAGGCAGTCGCAAGTACATCTACGGCTGGCCGCAGATCCATCTGCGGCTGCTTGCTGTCTCCATCTCACCTACCGCCTCGACTGCCGTATGTTTCCTCGAGCCATGAAAACGCCAAAAAGTCTTTGGCCGTAGATACATCTGCGGCCGCCAGACTTTTTTTCCTTGATTCTCGTGTCATGCAGACTTAAATCATCATTTTTTGCTGTATTATTTGTATCTCGCAGTCTGCGGACTGTTGGTAGGCTGTATTGACTGTTTCGGTTCGTCTGGATCAATTCGTATCCCTGTATCGCGTAATTCGATGTCAATTCGTTGTCGTGTTTACTTGTCATGACTGTGCTGAAATTCACCATTCCCTCTCGCAGGCCATGAAAAATGACGATTTTGCCCTCCTGCCCAGGTTAGTAGACAAGTGCAATATTTAGGTGTCTACAAATAGTAGCGAATGTCTCTAATCCTGGTCATTACCTCTTATTTTAAAAGGTTTAAATGGTGTATACTGTATAAAAATTCATAACAAATACTTCTTATGAATCGTTCCCCATATATTTACGAGAAATATGTAAATATATTTTGCTATTAAACTTAATTTTGGTTGGTTTTTATGAAGTTTCAGACTCTCTGCATTATGCTAATTTCATTGAGAATAATAATGTGACAACTAGGTTATTGTATTTTAGAGATAACATATCAGTGACACCTTACATTGGATCGAATATTGATCTTGTCACGATAACATGAATCACTTTTAAAAATAGCGTATTCCCGTGTTTTATTTTAAATTCACGCTACTTTAACCGCATCATTCCTCATAATTTTATTTATGCATTTATTTATATTTATTTTGTTCCTTATTAATTTTTATACTAAAGAAAAAACAAAAAATATTACTACAAAAAAAAAGTCTTCTCTTTTTATTTTTATTTTTATTTTTATTTTGCATTCTATAATGGGGAAGGAGGTAGTTGTCCCGGTTGAATTCATTGCAACAGCTGGGAATATTTATTATATATCAAATTGAAGTCCACCTCCCGGCAAAAATGGGCTATACTGCACATGAGATGGGAATGAATACATTTATTGTCCAAATTATTCAGAGGTCTTAATCACGGACCCGGCTTATAAAGTTTTCCAAAATAAAAATAAATAAATCCAATCTAGAGACTATTTGAGATGACCGGAACATCCTCTTTTATTTGTAGTACTTCCTCTGTTATAAATTATATAATTATTATTAATTTTTTTAATTTGAAATATTTTTAAATTTAAAATTAAAATAATTTATTAAAAATTATAAAACAATAAAATTTATAATGAGTAATACTTTACAGATAATTTATAATATTCATCATTGTATTGGGTAAAGTTAAAAATATATATATCAATTTTGAGTTTAAATTTTTTTTTAATTAATTTTAAAAAGTCAATAATAATTAAATAATATAGAATGAAGAGAGTATAATTTAATTTGGAAAACCGTTATATTTCACACACAAAAAAATCTCATTTATATTTTTTTAATCACAAAAAAAGAGTACTTTTTTAATATTAGTGTTGGGATTGGCTCTACTTCAACGGGTCCAACCAATAGTCCAATCTTTTGTTTATCTATTACTTTGGATGTTATGTGTTTGAACTCGTGTTATAACATGTAAAACTTTTTAATTGCTATATAAATCATGTTTGATGTATAAATTATTATAGAATGTACGAGATATATTAATGAATGCATCATATATGCAAGAGTAATTATAATTTGATGAATTCGAATATATTGTGTATTTTTTATTTTTTATTTCGTGAATTGATATTTTCGCAATGAAAATTGATATTTTTACAAGGTTATACTCACATAAAAGTAGACCTCATTTACTATTTATGTAAGTAAAGTATTGCCAAAATATCAATTTTTTTTGTAGAAATATCAATTCTCTTTATTTTTAATATAATTTTTGCGTGATTGTGTCTAATATTAGATCTAAAATATAACAATTAGTAGAATAAAATGACACAATATTTTTAAATTTATCATTAAAATTTTATTATCGTACAACACCGTTAAACTTACAAAGAGTATATATAATACTATGGACAACAATATATCATTCAACCACAAATTTTATAGATCGAATCCATTATTTAAAACAGATGGAGTTTATCCTTTAATAATTTCTAGTAACTTAAATTTCACCCTAAAAAAACATCCTTTCAAGTTCAGTGGGAAATGGAGAAGGCAGGGACCGTGTACGTCCTTTAAAATTTGGAATCAAGAATAACGTGTAGCTTTCGGTTGGGCAAAATAAGGATGGAATGACTTTTGGACTTTTATTCTTTGATTCTTAAATTTTATATTTATATTTTGTTAAATAAAATTATATTTATATTTATATTTATATTTTATCAGCAAGAATCTATTGAGCTTTTTTAAACGGAGTTGGGATTGAAGAGATGTAAAGAGATGCAAAAGAGTGTGATGAAGAACTTTTGAACCACATATATTAAGGTTGAATGTAGGGACAAAGTCAGGATTTGATCCGGAGGGAGAAAAATATTTTTACAAAACAAATTTTTACTAAAATAAAGATAATGTAGTAATAGAATTTGTTTTGACAAAGACAACAAAACATAGCAACAAAAAATCTTTTAGAACAGATCAAAGATTTGTCGGAATTACACCCTATGTTCTTTCAAATCACGAAATCCATCTATGATTGATTATGTACTGAACTGTTTCACAATTTTTTTTTCAATGTAGACAATAAGAGAATTTGTAAGATATTCATCCTCCATCTTGTTTCGAAATTCAAATTTGACATGACTCATAATTGAAAGTGCACGTTCTATAGTTGCGGTAGAAATTGGAAGAGTTAGAACAAGCCTGATTAGTCTATCGATTAGTGGATAGATTTTTGACTTTCTAGATTTCACCAACCATTGACAAAGATCAAAAATAGTTTGACAACTTTTGAAATTCTTGATGTTGGAGTACATCAAACTCGTTGTGACACCCCCAAATCTGGGCTCACACAACCCAAACTTGAGTTGTCAAAAGACTACAACAAAATTATTACAAGGTAATACAACGTTTAATAATACAGTGTATAATAATACACAACTAAGTCTTCACTATTATTGCCACACTATTTTACAACACGTGAAGACTACGATAGATATCCCTCGGACTCTCACTCCATCCCCCGGCTAGACCTAACTACGTTCTCATCTCCTGTTGAAAAATAATAGAACAAAAAGAAAGGGTGAGCTCAAATAGCCCAGTAAATAATATCATGACTAAGATAATGACGAATAAATTATCATTAGCCTTCAACAGTTGAGTTCTTGATATAATACAATAGACTAGAAGGTTTCTATCAAAAACTACAGTTAAATTTTTGAACAACGTTCAGATCAATAATAGCAGCGGAATGAACAATCTATTAGAAGAATAATGCAGACTATAGTGTCTACTTTCTTCTCTTTTTAGGAAAAATATCATCAACTTTTATCATCTGAAACACCACTGACCATGAGAATACAAACTCACAGTTCCTGGTCATAATCATGAAAATCAACAGTTCATCTTTGCACTACGGGCCAAAGATATTCAATATAACACCAACGGTCGTGATTATACCAGTATTCAACCTTTGGCCATAATCATACCAAACAACAGTTCATCTTTGCATTACGGGCCAAAGAGAACTTTCACCACAAGTCATAAAAGACACCGAACAGATGTATCGCCTTTAACCTATCACCTGTTCAACAATTATATCGCATCTGTGCCCCCGACCACAGATATTCACAACAGCTTGATTCTTGATGATTAGTATAAATAACAGTGATACAAATGATGAACAGAAGAAATAGTATAAACAATAAGTATCGGAAGTTTACTTTGTGCAGATTCAAATAATGTCCAAATTGTCAACATGATGTGGAGTGAAATTCAAAAATGATATTCAAGATCCACAGTTCAGAATAACGGTTACAGTTCAATAGAAATGTTTAGAAAAAATAGGAAGGTTCAGTTGAAATAATATTAGATGAAGCACAAACTATTAAGGAACATATAATTATTTCAGGAAACTTTATCAAATAGTACTTACCATAGTAAGTTAAGAGTATAAAAGAAATAATATCCCTTACTATAGTAAGTTTGAATAATAAAAGATGAAAAAGATGGTATCCCTTATGAGTATAAAGAAAAATTATATCACTTACGAATATGAAAGAAAATGATATTACAAACGAATATGGAATAAAAGTGTCATGTGATAATTCGTGTAAAAAAATTATTTCCACAAGAGACCAATAAGAAATAAATACAAAGGGTTATTCACCAACAGGCAGTAATCCGCACAGTAAGGTTATTCCCACAATTTAATAAAATTTGAATACGAAGATTTATTCACCAAACAGGCGGTAATCCGCGCAGTAAGGTTATTCTCATAGATTAATAAGGAATGAATACGAAAGGTTATTCACCAACAGGCGGTAATCCGTGCCATAAGGTTATTCCCACAATTTAATACATGGAAATAAATGACACATCTTATGAGTAAGAAAGAAACGATATTATTTTCGAGAATCAAAGAATGATTATTCCTTACAGTAATAAGTTTAAGAGTATGAAATAAAATGACATCCCTTACAAGTAAGAAAATAATATCATTTATGATTATGAAAAGAATGATACCCCTTACCTTAACACGTGACTGAATATTGATTTAAATGAGGTTGATCAACCTATATATTTATAATATAATTAGTAATTACCACATATAAATATCAAAGTGTATGATTATTCGTATAATATGAACTATCAAAATTATATATATTTAACATAATTTTTGTAGTATAATATAACAACTTTAAAATAGTTTTTAAAATAATATTCCAAAATAAATCTTCTAAAGAAAGCTTTTTAAAAATGAATCTTCTTAAAGAAGAGTCTTCTAAAGGAAGATTTATGAATACCGTGAAAAATAAGAATTTATGAAATTACTACTCTTTAATAAAAGACTTATAGAAAAATTTTATGTTTTAGACGTGATTTTTCTATTCAACTGAGAAAGCTATTTATAGGAAAATAAAAGGTACTGTGCATGGTTAGTGGGGGTTGTTGGCAATGCAGTAGCCTCGTGCGTACAAATTCTCAAATTCTCCAATTTCAAACTTCACCAACTCATGTGGGCCCCACCAATGGGTCCACATATTTCTTACTATTCACAATATAAATTATTATTAAAAATAAACTACTCATTAAGTATACAATAATTCAGGTAATGCCACAACTATGATAACAATAATTCAACAATAATTTAAGAACATGATACTGATAAAATATTAATTTAATAATATTTAATACTGTATATTTGCTACTGTGACAATTATTAGGTTCAATAATTTTAAAAGACAGTGCAATAACAATTATTGACTCAATTATATGAAATACAGTGTAATGACAATTATTGAATCAATAATGCAAAATACTGTGTAACAATAATTATTGATGAATACTGTGCAATGATCACGTTATCAGATCAATAATATGAGATACTGTGCAATACTGTGTGCTACTGTAGAATACCGTATGCTACAGTAAAATACCATGAATTACCGTATGTTAGTATTCTTTTATCACCGATATTTTAACAGTTAAAAGTGATAACACCGTTGACTATTTTTATTTAAAAAGGTTACTTCTGTCGTTTTCTATATCCGACAAATATTTCGTTGTGGGGTCCACCAATGATTAGTTATTTCGGCGCGGTCGTACGACCCGAATATTCCCCGACAAAACGAATATTCCCCAACAAAACGAATATTCCCTGACAAAACGAATATTGTCCGACAAAATAAAATTTGCACATAACATCCTTATCTTTTAACTTTATCAATTTAATCACTTACTGTTTCAGGAAGAAATATATATATAAAGAAAAATTAAATTTTGTATTTCATAAAATTCGTGGTCTTACATTCGTAATGTTGCAATTGTATCCTTAAGTCATCTCTCTTATACTCTGTGAAGTCTTTGGGGTAAAATTCATCCATAAGCTTACAAATATCATGAATACTGAAAGACGTATGCCCATTTTGAGGATCTAATGTAGAGCTAAGAATAAGTAACTTCACTTTATGCTCACTAAACCTATTGTTTAGCTCTTACAACTAGAGTCTATTATAGCTGCAAATATATCTATCCGATAATACTTAATCACTGTAAATTTATCTTGCTGATGTCGAGTTCGGCATCTTCTCTCAACATATAAAGCATCTAAATCTGGGACAACTATTGTATGTCGTTCACAAAAAGACTTCACCTTCATTATGAAAGTATCACATCCATCATCTCTCAACTTTTGAATAAGTTTCTTTGTGGTTTTCACAAGCTGCATAGCTTTTAAAATATCTTGAGACTTTCGCTGCAAAGCTTGAGAAAGCATATTAGTGATGGACATAATTGCTTTTATAAGATGCAAGATGAACAAAAATTCGAAAGAAGTCAAAGAAGTATAAGCCGAATCAGCATCTCCACATTGATCCCAAGTTTCATCATCGATGATGTTCAATAAAATCTGACTAGTTGCACTAAACATTTTTATCAAGCTAGACTGAGACCTTAAATGAGAACCCCATCATGAATCTCTAGCCCTTTGTAAAGTACCAATTTGATTCATTCTCGTCCCAGTCTCAAGCTCTTCAATGGAAATAAAATGAGCAATATCGAAAGATTGGGCAGCTTTCAATTCATCGTTACATTTACAAGAAGCGCCCACAATATTTACAATAAAACTTAATTTTGAAAAAAATTGATGTACAAAAGTAACTTCTCTAGATGTTGTAACTAATGCCAATTGCAAACGATGAGCAAAACAACGGACATAATATGCATATGGACATTCATTAGCAGCTATAGCTTGTAACCATTTCCATTCACCTTGCATATTACTTGTTTCGTCATATCCCTGACCTCGAATATTGTGAAAGTCAAGATCATAACGAGAAAGAGTAAAAAATATCTCGTTCTTTAAAGTTAACGCCTTCGTATATGATACATGTATAAGACCAAAAAAATGCTCCCGAATACAACCATCTTTGTTAACAAATCTAATAACAATAACAATTTGCTCCCTTTTTGACTAGTCCCGAGCTTCATCAACAAGAATACAAAATTTTGCATCACCGATCTCCTCACAAATTGCCTTTCTAATTTTCATTGAGTAAACAAGTAAAATCTCTTTCTGGACTTGGGATGACATATATGAGGCATTTTGAGGGGCCCTATCTAACACAACATTTGCAACATTTTCATTATACTCAGCAAAAAGGCTTATCAATTCAAGAAAATTATCACAATTGATGGAACTTTTGCTTTCATCACGACTTCTTAAAGTCACACATTGGAGTGTAAGATAGCGAACTGAATCAATTGAGGCTTTAAGTCACAACCGATTGTTTGCACGCTGTTCAGAAGTTTGTTTCTCGATAACTTTTTGAATATGTTGTGATTGATTCATTAGATCATCGCATGATTTTTGAGCAATTTTATGTAATGAATTTGGATCTTTCCCACGTGATTCAAAAATGCACAATCCTTCACATTCCTTACTTTCTTCCAACTATTAAATCCATCATTTGAAAAAGTATTTTGCCCTTGTTGTGCACCTTTTTTGTTAAAGAGATAGCAAGGTAGAATAAATGCGGCATCCTTTGAAGGGGAATACTCTAACCAAGATGGAAATATCTTGAACCATGATGATTGAAAGCAACGAGAATGCTTTTCAGATCCATACAAAGGGTACTCTGGAAGAATGCACTGATATGGATTGTAATTAATGTAAGCTCGTCGAACTTCATCAGGTAGATCACCACGACATTTCCATATTTTGATACTTTTTCCAGGATCACTCTCCAAATAATTAATATCCCATTCTTTAACTTCAATTCTTGGTGATTTTAGAGAACGTTGTTCTTGTTCAAGGGTAGGCAGAGACGTTTTAACATTAGGCTCAAGGGTAAGCAGAGATGTGTCAACATGTTTTCTTTTGAAAAATGAATCAATCGTATATGATTTTCCCATGATTCTAAAACAAAAAATAAAAAATTCAATTAAATCTTGACTTTGTCCATAGTTAAGGTAATAATTAGGTCAAAATCTAAGCATTGTGTGTTTTTGCACATTGGGGGGGGGGGGGGGGCATAAGTAATATAGACATATAAGTATATAACCATTAACATAACTTCTACATACATGATACACCCCGATCCATCACTTCAAGATCCCACATTAATACCCATAGGGATAGCAAATTAGCAACCACGAAACACTTAAACAATCACATAAATTGATTATATATTTATATAAGCATGCTAACTAAAGTTGAGTGGAGAAGTGTATTAAACATTGGGTTGTTCTTGCTTTGGTTGATCAACAGAGTTTCTGGATTTCTTCTTCCTCTTCACTTTCTATAGGGTTCTTTTTTTTATTCTTCTCTTTAAATGTGTTATGTGTATACTCTTTTTTCTCTCAGGCTTGGCTGGTGGGTTAAAAAGACTAAAGATACTAAGTATTGTAAGTGACTTAATAGTTTAAGTATATAAAGATTCAAATTTCAGACGAGCTGTACTTCTTGGGCACTGAGCAGCCAAGGTCACTTCACGACTGATATAATATGTATATATACAAAAGGTTCCTTATATAATATAATTATATTTATAGATACACTTGTTCCTTATATAATATAATTATATAATATGCATAAATACATACATTTGATCTTCCCGTACAATTAATGCCCAGCTCTTTCTACTCAAGTGCTACCGAAATGGCTAACTTCTTTACCCACTTGGCTAATATAATAATTGGTATATATATATATATATATATAGGCATGGCCCTCTTCAGTCATGTCCTAGCTTCGTCCCTGGTTGAACGTATAATAGTTAACCTAATTTGGGAATATTTTCACAAATTAATTTGATATTTTCACAAGATTAAATGAGACCCACTTGTGAAAATATCAAATTAACTTACGAAAATATTAATTCTCATATGGAATTGATATTTTCACAAGCTAATTTGATATTTTCGCAAGATCAAATGGAACCCACTTGTGAAAATATCAAATTAACTTGTGAAAATATCAATTTTCTAAAAGTTAACCTTAGGTAGAAAATTGTTTTCGAGCATTGTAATACTTTTTCAAGTAAGATTATTTATTTAAGAGAATGTTGGTTGTCGCAAAAAGGATTTAGTGTTCAACAAGCAAATCCAATTGTTCTATGCTCTTTCATGGATTCATATAACTTTTAATTTATTTGAAATAAAGGAAAATTGTTATTCATTATTATTCAACAAAAACTTGAGCCTTTTTTCTTTGTTTTACTTTCAATTAGATCCTGAGCAAGCTGCTTACGTACTGAGTAGGTATATGAGTATATCACCTAATTTCTCAACCTCCAAAAATTGAATGGGCAACTGAGCATGTGTATATGTACCACAATAAAGACACATATTATAATAAAATAATAATATCAAAAATAAAATATATAGCAATTAAAAATTAACAATACCTATCACAATTACCAGATAGAATACAAGATGATAGATGTGATGTTGAGCTATGTATTTACTAGCACAAATAGATTGTCTATATTATGTTTAGCTTCATAGCTAATCAGGCCTAATACGCTCACATGAGAATTGTAAGACCCCGACTTTTATGAAATACAATTTACATTTTTCTCATATATTTTTTTTCCTGAAACGGTAAATGAATAAATTAACAAAAGTTAAAGTTAAAAATATTTTGTACAAATTTTATCTTGTCGGAGAATATTCGTTTTGTCGGGAAATATTCGTTCTGTCGGGGAATATTCGATTCGTACGACGGAGTTGAAATAACCAAACATTAGTGGACCCCCCACAACGAATTATTGTCGGATATAGAAAACGACAACTTTAACCTTTTTAAATAAAAATGGTCAACGGTACTATCATTTTTAACTGTTAATATACCGGTGGTAAAAGAATAGTAAAACACGGTATTGCATAATAACACACGGTATTTCACAGTAGCACACGGTATTGCACAGTATTTCATATTATTGAACTGATAAAGTGGCTATTGTACTATATTGACTTTATTGAACCAATAATTGTCACATGCATAATAATTATGTTATTGAGCTGATAATTGTCACAGTAGCATATGCATAGTAATTCACATTACTGAACCAATAATTGTCATTACACAGTAACGTGCTATTTTCTTATTTATTTTCAGCATTTTTGTTATCTCTTTTATGATGTTGATTAAACTGTTGCATTATATTATTAGTTAATCTATCTGTTTATCTAACTCAGAAAGCCAACTATACTGCATTTATAACAGTTAGTCATAATAATGAATTATTGTGAATTATTGTTGAATAATTGAATTGATAAATTTATTTATTTTTATTATAATAAATTATATAAAGTTATTTGTATAAAGTTAATTGATTTATATAAAATTAATTATTTTATATATAAAGTTAATTGTTTTATACATAAAGTTAATTGATTTATATAAAGTTAATTATTTTATATATAAAGTTTGTTGTTTTATATATAAAGATAATTGATTTATATATAAAGTTTGTTGTTTTATATATACAGTTAATTGTTAGTTGTTTTATTAGATTAATGGTATAGATTAAAGATAATAAAATGAATGATTTTGATTAAATTAAGAAATCTTGGATTTAGGCTATAAATAGAGGCCTTAACTTAAGGATTTTTCATAAAAACTTTCTTGTTTATTCTTTCTTTCACTCTCTAAATATTATTTTGTGCAAGTTTTATTTGAGTGTGCTAAAGCCATCTTAAGTATGTGTGAAGATCTATAAGTGTACGAGTATTGTTCAAGTAAGTCTTTTTATAAAAGTTATATAAGCAACCATACACGTCACACGGTGTTTATAAATCTTCTTTTAGAAGACTTTTCTTTTAGAAGATTTATTTTGAAAAACTTCATTTGGAAGATTTATTTTGAAATATTATTTTCTTTCAAAAACTATATTGAAGTTATTCTACTTTATTCTATCAAATCATTTTTGATGATTTCATACGAATTGGTATACACCATGAAATTATATGTGATAATTACTAATTATATTATAAATATATAGGTTAATCAACCTCATTTTTATCAATATCCAGTCACGTGATAAGGTAAGGGATACCATCTTTTTCATCTTCCATTATTCAAACTTACTACGATAAGGGATTATCATTCTTTGATTCTCAAAAATAATATCATTTCATTCTTACTCTTAATATGTGTCATTTATTTTCATGTATTAATTTGTGGGAATAACATGACTACGCGGACTACCGCATGTTTGGTGAATAACCTTTCGTATTCATTCCTTATTAATTTGTGGGAATAACTTGACTACGCGGACTACCGCATGTTTGGTGAATAACCTTTCGTATTCATTCCTTATTAATCTCTGAGAATAATATGACTACGCAGACTACCGCATGTTTGGTGAATTACTCTTCGTATTCATTGCTTATTTGTCTTTTGTTGGTAAAGTTTTCCTGAAATGATTATATGTTCTTTAATAGTTTGCGCTTCATCTAATATCATTTCAATTGAGTCTTCCTATTTTTTTAAAACATTCTATTGAACTTTAACCGTTATTCTGAACTGTGGATCTTGAATATCATTCTTGAATTTGAGTCCACATCATGTTGACAATTTGGACATTATTTGAATCTGCACAAAGAAAAATCATAAACTTTCAATATTTATTGATCATACTGTTTCTTCTAATTCATCATTTATATTTGCTGTTATTATTCTAATCATCAAGAATCATTTTGTTGTGAATATCTGTGGCCTGGGGCACAGATAATAGGATAAAGGCGATATAATTATTGTGTCTTTTAGGGCACGTGGTGAATGTTCTCTTTGGCCAGGGGCAAAGAAAAACTGTTGTTTGGTATGATTGTGACCAAAGGCTGAATACTGGTATAATCATAACCGTTGGTGATATTTGAATATCTTTGGCTCGTAGTACAAAGATGAACTGTTATTTGGTATGATTATGACCAAAGGCTTAATACTGGTATAATCATGACCGTTGGTGATATTTGAATATCTTTGTCCCATAGTGCAAAGATGAACTGTTTTGCAAGAATATTTTTATTGGTCGTATATGAAACGTGATGTAAAGAGAATTTGTAAATGTATTACGTGTTGTCAATCTAAGTCACGTGTTCAATCCCATTGTTTATATTCACCATTTCCTATACCTAGTGAGCCTTTGATTAATATTTCTATGGATTTTTTATTGGGTTTACCTAGGTCTAAGAATGGTCATGATTCTATTTTGTGGTCGTGGATAGATTTTTTAAAATGACGCATTTTATTCCATGTCATAAAATTGATGATGCTTCCAATGTTGTTAATTTATTCTTTAGAAAAATTGCTAGATTACGTGGAATACCTAAAACAAATATTTCTAATCGTGATACTAAGTTCTTGAGTTATTTTTGAAAGACTTTGTGATGTAAATAGGGTACTAAATTGTTATTTTTTACTACTTGTCATCCACAAACTGGTGGTCAAATGAAGGTAGTTAATAGAACTTTGTCTTCATTGTTAAGGGCTATAATTAAAAAGAACATAAAGCATTGAGAAGAGTGTTTACCTTATGTTGAGTTTGCTTATAATAAATATGTTCATTCTGCTAATAATTATTCACCTTTTGAGATTGTATATGGTTTTAATCCTTTAACGCCATTGAATTTATCACCATTATTGTTTCTAAATTTACTAACATTGATGGGGAAAAAATACTGATTTTGTTAAACAGATACATGAAAAAGCTAGACTCAATATTGAAAGGAAGACAGAGCAATACATGAAGCACACGAACAAAGGGCGTAAACAAGTGATCTTTGAGCCTGGTGAATGGGTGTGGTTACACTTGCGAAAAGAAATATTTATAGCTCAAAGGAGTTCTAAATTGTTTCCACGAGGAGATGGTCCTTTTTAAGTTCTCGAGCGCATTAATGATAATGCTGATAAATGAAATTTGTCCCTATTTATTAAATATTTTTAAACTTAATTATTTGTGAGTTTTTAAGTATTTTTTATATTTTAGGCAAATTATTTAATATTACATGTTTTTATTATTTTTAGTAGTTTTATATTATTTTTAATTAATTTATATTTAATTTTGTATGAAAAAATAAATGAGTGGTAAGTTCGTAAATATAAGGAGTTAAAGACCGGTGGCAGTTTCATAATAATTAACAACAAGGACAGCAGGCGCAAAGCGCGCAGAGAAGTATTCAGCATATGGGGAAAACGGTGTCGTGCAGGAAGCGTTTGAAGCAGCATAAAATATCGTCTGTGCAGTGCGCGGAGCTTGGTTGAAGAAGGAAGAAACAATGTCGTTTTTTTTTTGCGGCAATGAGTAGGACGCGCGTCATGCGCGCCGTATAAAGGAGCAGAATTGACCAGGTCAAAGCGTCAGGGCTGGGTTTGACAAGTACATTAACGCTGGAAACGAGATTATTTTCAGATTATTGATTCCGAATTGGATTTCAATTCCTTATTTGCTATGGATTATTATTGTAACTGATAAATACACTATTATAGTCCAAATTTTCAGATTATTAGAGTAGATTGTATCAGAATATTAACATGGATTAACATAGAATAGCAGATTATTAACATAAAATTAGAATAAAGTAAATTAATTTTATTAGTTTAGAAGCAATTATTTAACGCGAATGATTCTAAATTTAAAGGCGGAACTTAAAAATTGAAGACTGTGATCCAAGTAATAGATGAATATCAAAACACATATTTGATTTCTTTTTTTTTTTGTAATTTTGAGGTGTTGAATTATTTGTGGATAATTTATTATTTAATTATAGGCTAATTTTTATTTAAAATTACAATTGAAGCCAATATGTAGTTTAAATTAATTTGTTTTCTTTTTAATTATTAATGATTATATATGAGTTGTTTATCATATTTTGTGCGTTCATGTTTAATTATTTGTGTAATAATTAATGAGTTAATCTATATGAATTCAAAAGTGAAATATAAGTTTAGATTCGGATATGATAACATGTGAATTTATTTATTATTTTTAGGAAGAGTAGCATGATAGTGTATAGGATAAATATATTTATATTCTGCATGTAACTTTATTGGGAGTTTATACTAAATGAATCTATTTGAAATGTTTTGTATGAATATAGCAACATAACTGAAATATGTCTTTTTATTAATTATTGAAGAAGGTTAATAAATAATTAGGCATTCTCAATTAATAATTATATGTAATTAATTAATTAAAAATGAGTGAAGAGATTTAAATGAAGTATTGGAGAAATTGTAATCTTAAATATTTTTAATCTGATTTAATCATTTTCATTAGTTTAATTTAGTTACTAATTTTAATTAGATTCTATTTTTTATTAATTGCGATTGTTTAATTAAAATTAATTTGACATAAAATTAGTATTTTGTAATAATTATTTTTAATTCTCTGTGGGATTCGACACTTGACTTAATCATTATATTACTTGTGAGCCGCGTATACTTGCGTGTTAATTTTTATTTAAAATTAGGCAAACAAATGCCTACAAATTAGACTTACCGGGTGAGTATAATTTTAGTGTTATATTTAATGTTTCTGATTTACGTTCGTTTGATGCATGCGATGATTTGAGGACAAATCCCTTTCAAGAGCAAAGGAATGACGAGGGCATGCTTAACTCGAATGAAAATCAGAGGATTAAACCTTGGGGAGATCCAATTCGAGTTCTTATTGGACCGGTTACGTGAGCACAAGCTAAACGATTCAAGGAAAAATTTGTTGGATTAATTCAAGAAATTTGGGCAAATCAAGTTTCACGTTAATCAATCAAGGAGGAATATTCAAATTGGGTTTAAGTGTTGCAAGCAAGCCCAAATCAAAATCAAATGGATCAAAGAAAGCCAAAATTGGAAATCCAAGCATGCGCCCCGGCGCACCCCGGTGCATAACAACAGAAAGGTCTGCGCCCCGACGCACAATTACTTCGCCCCGACAAATTTTTTCAAAGGGGTCTGTGCCCCAACGCATTATTTGGCTTAGAAAACATGTGCCCCAGCATATGGTCGCAAACCAGAAAATTATTTGATGCGTTTTTTATTTTTGTTCCAAGTTTTCTTAAGATTTGTTACCTTTTTAGATTAGATTTCTTTTATAATGACATTTTCTATTTATTGTAGAATTAGGAACACATAGAATACTATAAATATAGATTTAAAGCTTTGTAATGAAACACATCATTATTAAATATATATTTTTGAGAGGATTATTCTTCATCTTTTGGTTCTTTGAGAATTTCTAAGTGTTTACGTAGTTTTTCTTGAGATTCAATATTAACCTATCATACAACAACTAATAGTTGTGTGTGGCATCTTCTACCATACATCAATCGTCGATTGTACCGAGGTTCATGTCTCTCTATAGACAACGGGTTGAGGTGTCGTTGGTGTTCCATTCAACGTAATTATCCTACACAAGCAATTCTATAAAACTTCTTGCTTCCATATAAGCGACGGGTTGAGGAGTTATTAGTGTTTCACCAAAACTTTGCTAGAAAACGATCGGAGTAGCATTCACCTTACGTAAGCGTGTCGTAGACCTTATCAGGAGGTATCACTCGGTGGCCCAAGTCCTCAAGTACTTTTTGGTGGTTCTTTCTGTGCATGTTTACGTCCAAGTCAAGTATTTACAAGAGTTTTCTTTCAACTACTCTTTACAAAAACTTCCATAGCGGCACCATTACCATCACGAAACCCCCAAAGCAACTCCCATGGACACTACAAAAAAAAAAGGTCATTGCCGACGGACAGGTCTGTTGCTAATGACCACTCTGTCGTCGATAAAGAGGTCTTTGGCGATGGATCTATCCATCAGCAATGTCGTCGCCCCACAAGTCGTCGCCACACGTTCCCGTCGACCGGCGTCGGTAATGATACACTAGCAATGGACTCATTAGCGATGAACAATCTGTCGGTATTAACCGTATTGGTGACGGACTATCCGTCATCAATGATACCTATAATAATAAAGTAAACAGTCTTTAACGATGATCTATCCGCCGCCAATGACAATTGTCCGTCGTTAATAGCTTCTTTTTTTTTAATCGAACCAGTCATTTGCAACAGAATAGACCGTCGATGATTACTCATTGCCAATGGTCACTGCCATCGCCAATGACCTTCTAAAAGTTTTGTTGCTCTTTTAAAATTTGCAAAATCTCCTACTTTTTTTTCATATACATAATTATACCTGTTATAAACCAGAAACAGTAAATAATTCTTGACTAACGAATACCAATAACCATTCAAATGCGAACACAACAAAATCGCATAAATCATAAAATGTAACTACATATAAAATGTAATCATTGTATAACCAAACTACTAGATACATACATAAAAGTAAATATAAACTATCAAACTAACTACATACAATACCCTAGTCTATACAACCCAAACTGTAGTTAGATACATCAAAGTAAAAAATATACAAATTGTTATATCCCCAGGTCGTCGCCGTCATCAAAAAATAAGTGAATATCATCCATCATGCCACTGCCAGCCCACCCTCAGCACCATCATCAGCATCGACTTAACAGTCCTCACCATCTCCTCTGGGTCCTCACCATCACCGCTGGCTCCACCCATGCCACGAGACTCATCAATAAGAAATTACAAAATTAAAATATAAGTTAGGCAAACGAAGTTCTAACTCGGGCATCGAAACTCGAAATCGAGTCTCGTAAGTTGTCACATGTTTTAAATATATAAGAGGTGATACACCTACGATTTTGTGTCGTTTTGATTCCCGAGGCGAGTTTTGGTCTACCTTTCCTATATTTGTTGTCGACGCCGGGATTTCGGTCATTTCGTTTTTTAATATTAAAATGCCCTTTCCAATTTTAGCCTTTTGAATTAAATGTGATTTTGAAAAGGGTTGGCTTAATGTCGACGGGTTTTGAAAGATCTATTTCTTTATGAGCCAATTGACCAGAGCCGCCAGTTGGTATATTTAAAATGGATGTACCAACTCATCCGAATTTTGTTTTCGTAATCGCTGACTCATATGTGACTCTGAGTTAATTGGTCCGCAAACCGAGATTCATAGAGTTCAGGGGCTTGCTTAAGCGAGGGGAAGGTGTTAGGCACCCCCCGACTTCCGTGAAACACGGTTACCGCAATCTTGATGTTTTCCTATCCTTTTAACTCCTAAAACATGTGTGTGTGTGTGTGTGTGTGTGTGTGTGTGTGTGTGAGTGAGTGCCTAAATGAATGTTGTTGGAATACTTTATTTTGAAAGTGCTTCAGAAATCTCGTTAACCCTATGCACGAAGGATTTGATTTAATCGAAGAGTTCATTTTTATTGTTTTTTGTTTCGATAATAAAACCGATTATATTTTGTAAAACATATTTTTTTCAAATCCTTCGCCAAATAGGAATAGAGCTCGTCCGACACTTACAATTTTATTTTAGCCTACGGATGATCTAATATCCTACTTTGATTTATTTTATGCAAATCTTTATCATTTCATTCCAAAATCATTTTCTCGTGTCAAAAGGAAAAACCAAGCATCAAAATGGCGTTGGAGTTATTCATGGGCATGTGAAGCATCCAAATAACCCCAAACGCCCACAATCGCACATTTCACTATCACGGGGCCTTAAACCCGATTTTCAACTCAATGTCGTTTTAAGGCCCAAAAATTTACATATTTACATAAAGGTGCATCGCGATCGTTACATACGTAAAAGCTATAAAATAAACTAAAAGGATATCATCGGGAGGTTAGGAGGAGATTCCATCCGTAATAAATCCTCCCTAACCGTCCCTAATCCACAGATCTACAACATATGTTGACTACATTGGATCTAAACTCAAAATACACAAAATCAAACTATTTACATAGCAATGCACCAAATATTTTCGGATCTACAGTAGATCCACCCAACAAATGCAATAAGAACGAAATAAAACTATATCTAAAAGATTTACTAGATAAAACACAACGAATCTATAAAACTCGGATTTTTCACATTCCAATCGATGCAATAGACGCTTTAACACTTGAAAATCAACATAGGATACAAAGATTGTCTAAAAGAGGAAGAAATCTCACTTTTTTCTCTCTTCTTCTCTCATTTTTTTCTCTCCCCGTCCCCTTTCTCTCTCTATTTTTCTTTCTCGCCCGCGTCTCTTGAAGAAATGAACTGGAAGTGGCGATTTAGATCCCCCGAACATCGTAAGCGTAGTGGCCATTAGTCGTGTTTTGTGATCAACTCAGGTTTTTCTGGATCAACTGTTTGCCTTGCCTCAAGTGACCGGATGCTCGTTGTCCGTTGTGGCGGCTTTGACCTAAATCGTTGGGGTGGCTTCGTGTTGGGGTCCACCTTCCTTTTCGCATGTCGGGTCAAGTGACGATTTTGCCCTCCTGCCAGGGTTAGTACAAAAGTGCAAAATTTGGGTGTCTACATTTGTCTAAGTTTTTCGAAAATAGGTTAGGCAAACGAGGTTCTAACTCGGGCATCGAAACTCAGAATCGAGCCTCGTAAGTTGACACGCGTTTGAAATATAGAAGAGGTGCTACGCCTACGGTTTCGTGTCGTTTCGATGCCGGGACGAGTTTTGGTCTACCTTTCCTATATTTATTTAAGTTTTTTTAAAAATAAGTTAGGCAAACGAGATTCTAACTCGGGCATCAAAACTCATAATTGAATCTCAAAAGTTGTCACACGTTTAAAATATGTAAGAGGTGCTACGTCTACAGTTTCATGTCGTTTCGATGCCCGAGGTGAGTTTTGGTCTACCTTTCCTATGTTTGTCTAAGTTTTTTGAAAATAAGTTAGGCAAACGAGGTTCTAACTCGAGCATCGAAACTCGGAATCGATCCCCGTAAGTTGTCACATGTTTGAAATTTGTAAGAGGTGTTACACCTATGGTTTCATGTCGTTTCAATGTCAGTTGTCACGTGTTTGAAATATATAATAGGTGTTACGCCTACGGTTTTGCTTCGTTTCTATGGTTGGGGCAAGTTTTGGTCTAGTTTTTCTATATTTGTCTAAGTTTTTTTAAAATAAGTTAGGCAATTATTTTTTTTATAACTTTTTAACAATTTAAATAATCAATATAATATATATTAGTACAAACTATATATTTAAAGACATAAATTAAGATTTTTATTTACTTGTCGCATATGTGGGGGAAAGAGATTTTCAAGTACAACCACTACTAGTCGAACGGCCTCGTGCGCTACTAGACCCATAGCTCGTTTCATGAAGCTAGATCAATGGAACCGTGTATGATCTCTTGAGCGATGTGGTAAACACGCTCACATGATGGTGCGCATGATCAGATTTGACTGTTCGTCATGCACCAATCGACTATCCTCCGAAAGAAATCTTCCGATAAAAATGAACCAGCTCCCGATCCACTCGCACCATCTAATCCAGTAGAGGGTCGACGTTTGGCTCTCGTAGCAGGTATTACAGTGTACGCTAGGACTCCTAGCATGCCCAGAATCCAATTCTTCTTCAGTCCTCCTATAGCCTGTAGCCAGTCATCAATCTCCTCTTCCTCATGCGATGATGGATCTGCCTCGATATCAGCTCTCTGAGTATCCCAAGCCTCAATAAGGTCTTGAAATCTAGTCTGAAATAAAAACATAAAGATGTGAAAGAAAATGAATACTAATTGTATGAAATAAAATACAAACAAAATAAACCATGGTTTTTACTTACAGCTATTTCCTATGCCTCAGGTGAGATAAAACCACCGTCCCCTTTCTTCTGGTGGGTGTGCCACTAAAACTCTCCAAGCGATAAGGTGGGTGCTTAATTTTAGTCTGTAGTATCTCCCTGTACAACTCATAAGAGTGAGACCCCGTGTAGTGTGGAATCCGACTCTGCAAGCGGGCTGCTGAACGTTGTGCAGACATCTTCTTAAAAGCATTCCCCTCCCAAATGTCTCAGATATAATCCTAAACCACGGCCCCAATAAAATCAGGCTAGACATCTCTAAGTGTCTGTCCTTCTGCCATTTTACTCCGGACCTTCTTCTTCCAGTCATACACTCATTTATGCCAATTTGACTCTAAATATCCTTGAAGGACTGCCATCCTTAAATCTATAGTATCGCTGTGTAAAACACATTACGGTATTAGTAAATAACATAAAGTTACATAAAAAATAACATGTACATAAAATAACATCTTACACGAAACTCGTCAATAATCAGCTACCGTGTGCGGTCCTCCACGTCTGTCCATCGCATCCATGCACTTGAGAATCAATTGCAGACGATACCTAGTAGCATGTTTCGACAAATAGCCTCTAAGATACTGCAACTAAAATGAATACATGTAAAAATTCTGAAGCATATATACATGCATCATTTTATATAAAACAAATAAGTAGTATAGTAAAAACATAATCTAAAATTATTTGTGGGACCCAACACAACATATATGAAGCGTCTGAGGTGGATTCCCTAGCAATCCATGTGTTAGTCCCATCGGAGGCCTAGGGCGGTCACCTATGTAGTGCAATATGTGAATAACTCAATATAACAAATGGTAACTCGACCCAACAATAATATAAAAATACAGTCAAAAGTAAAAATAAATATCCTTATAATTAATAAGTGTGTAAGTTATTGTACCTGAACCTACTGGTCCATCACCTCCACGACTAGCACGACATCCACGATCGCCGTGTAGAGTACGTAGCGTATTTATATCACTGTATTAACAAAGTAGTATATCATCAAACTAGTACATATGTATGCAACTACAAACTATAACATATAGATGCAACTACAAACTAGTACATATGGAGTATATCATCAAACTAGTACATATTAATTTATTAAAGAAAAACTAGTATATATGGATACAACTCAAAATATATACTCGGATACATACTCCTAATCATCTATATCATCAAAGCCATCAATATCAAAATCGTCATCTTCGAGCAGTAGCTCCTCATTGTCGCTGTCATCACCATATTCATCATCCTAAAGAATTCTTTTCATTTATATCTTCCTCCTCAACATTAACCTCTTCAATTTTTATAGCCATGACATCATCCTAGTCGTCACTAAACTCATTGAAAACTGTCACATTAACAGGTGTGACACTAGTTATTATTATTATTATTATTGTGCATGTATATATGTAATATACATAGTGTATATAAAAATAATAATTAAGGTTTACAGACTAAGTATCAAAGAAACATAACATCCCCTCATTACTCAAGTACAAAACTTTTAGCAATCAAACTTAGTAGTAGATTCTAATAATAGAAAACGCATTAGCTAAACTAAATAACTTTCAACATACATTGACAATGGAACCACGTATGAAAATGGGGCAATGTAGATTCTGAGTTGGAATCATTTATGATGCAAAAATACCAAATATGTAAATGTTTCTATAAAGTAGCTTCTCAAGTTTGCCACAGACCTTACAGTTATTGTAGGATCAGAACCAAACCCCCACAGTTGGAATAACAAAAAATTAGTTAAGAACATTCATAAATAAACTCCCAAGTATGAATAATAATTTATAAATGAAGAAGGCCTTCCAAAAAATATTTCATTGCCTTAGTCAGTATAACTGTCATTTTAATAGAGAATTGCAAACACATTGATCCCACACTAACTGATGAACACCAAACTGTGGTCCCTTTGTACTTATGAGCAAAGGTCCCGAGTCCAAAATATATTAGGACCCCCCAGTACTTCCAGGTTTGTATGTCTATAATTGCAGGCACAATTTAAACTAGTGCCATATCAATGCAGGTTCAAGAATATTAAAGCATTCACAATTATCGAAATGTGTAAATTTAGACATTTGTCTTGGGCTTAGGAAATAGAGATAAAAAAAAGAATAATTCTATCTACGAGGTTCTAAGATTATTTTTTGGTAGAAATTTTCCTTGTTTCCTATACTCCTATACCTCACCCCTAAAATTCAGTAATAGAAATGAATTTCTCAGGATCCATTGTATGATATAATAAAAATTCCTAGAAAAGAATGAAATAGTAATTATGAGCAATCACTGATTAAGACTGATTATCTTCCAAAGTGACTATAAAATGTTCAAAATCAACCCATTTACAGGTAGAAAAGATAACTTAGCACATCCAAGTTATTCACACTATCTGAACACAAATTTAACAAGATGCCTAAAGCATTAACCATTCGAAACATATGAAACTAGAAAATTTGGCAATTAAAAGTATTCACTCTAAAATTCATGATCATAATAAAACATCAAATTCCAAGAGTAAAACAATCTCAAATAGCACATTTCCAAAGCTTCCTTCTCAATCAAGGGCATTATGACATCGAGACATCAACCAAACTAGCAATAAACTGAACCTACACACAAACTATTCTATAATTTCACCCCGTGCAAAAGTAATACATCATACATATATATATAGATGAATTAAAATGGAGAAAGAAATCGGGGTGTATAAATTCTTACCAATAATTTTTTAAATACAAATCACAACTGCCTTCGTGAGAATGACGAAAGGAAGAAAGTCAATTTAGCTACCATACGCCATCGCCCAGTGCCCTATGTTGTCGCCCTGCGTCGTCGCCCTCAGCCTTTTACCGTCACCCTGAGCACTTTGTCGTCGCCTAAGCCGGATTCCACAACAAGCCTCTGATTGCAAGCGCCAAAATAGGGTAGGGGAAACGGGGAGAAGGACGTCACAGCAAGAAGGAGAAATGGAAATGGGGAGGAAGAGGAAAAGTAATTTGAGAAAAGAAAAGAAATTGGGAGGGCGAAATGGAAATAGGGAGGGAAGAGGAATCGTTGGACGAAAAACCCCAAAAACTCATTCTCGACAGGCAAAAAAAATCATTCTTGACGGCAATACCGTCGATATTGATCAAATAGTAAAAATCTCATTGGCGACGGCATTGCCGTTGAGAATGACACCTTATACTCTGTCGCCCATATAGTTTTCCTCTCGCGAGAAATTTTAGCGCCAAAAATAAAGTCATTAACGACGACACCACCTCATTACCGACAGCCCGCCTGTTGGTTTGTAATATTCATAGACGCAATCAAATTGCATAAAATAGCGGAAGCATGGTAAAATCAAATTTAAAATTTACAAACCATAATCCAGGATCGACCTTTATGCGCAACCATTAATTAATAAAGAAGAAGTTAGAGATATACCCTTGTAGAACTCAAAGCTTCAACGGGTACAAGTTCACCTCCAAATCCTTCGCGTTCTCCTTGAATTTCACCGATTGGATTCCAATGATCAATGTTAGCCACCCAAGTGTTTGGCCTCTAGAGGTGATCCACCAAGGAATAATAATAATTCAAGAAGTGGGTTATGGCAAACCCTAGTTTTCTCTCTCTAGAGAATACGTGAGTACTCTCCCAAAACTTTTGGAAGTGTATGTGTGTAACCCTAATCCATAATAAGACTTCTCTTATTTATAGATTTAGTAAACCCTCCTAACACCTTTAGGAATAGGGTTTTTAATTAAACTCCTAATCTAATTAGGAACTTAATTGATTTAATATAATAATTATAATTCCTAAACTATTTAGGAACTTAATTATTAATTATGAGAGTACTCTTATTAATTAATTCCTAAACCATTTAGGAACTAAATAATAATAATAATAGTAACAATAATAATAAGACTCCTCTTATTAATTTATAATTAGTATTTCTAAAATACTAAATAATAAATATTAAGCTATTTAATTTATTCTATCTCCATAGTATAAATTAAATATACTTAATTCATTATTACAATTATGTCATTTACTTCTTAAATAATTATTTTCCTTTTGCGGTGTGACCCTTTAGGTTCTCCATATTAAACCGGTTATAGAATAAATTAATTAGAACTATTCTAATCTTATTTATATAAATAAATTAAACTATTTAATTCATTTAAATAAATAATATTTATTCCATAATAAGGGTAAGCCCCCTTAGCGATCAACGACTTTCCAGATAATATAGATTTCAACATTTAATCACAAAATAACCTATTCAGCGAATAGTTACCGTACAATTCAATCCTTCTACCTCACAACGTCCCAATCAAATATAAGACATGGTATAACTGTCAAGTCTTATTTTATTTGATTATATGCATTTCGATCCTTAAATGAATAACTCTAATTAATGTAAATTAGAAACTACTTTCTAATTTTCATTCTGCCTTGGCCAAGGACTACTGAGTTGTCATTTATCGAATCGCATAGGACATTCTCTTCTTTTACTAGAAGTGGTAGATTCTTTGTTGATCATTCACTTATCTCCATGTATAACTTATTATATCCGATCATACCCTTTGATACACCCTAAAGGTTTTAAGGAATATGTCAAAACATAATTCATCATACACAAGATACTATGATGATCTCAAGTCCAAGGATCACTTGTACTACTATCACAAAAGGAACTCCTATTGACAGGTGTCGACGCCGGGATTTTCGCCGTCTCGATTTTTATTATTAAAAATGTCCCTTTCCAATTTTAGCCTTTTTAATTAAATGTGTTTTTGAAAAGGGTCGGCTTAGTGTCGACGGGGCTTGAAATGTCGATTTTATAATGAGCCAGTTGACCAGAGTCGCCAGTTGGTATATTTGAAATGGATGTACCAACTCATCCGGATTTAGTTTTCGTAATTGCTGGCTCATATGTGACTCCGATTAATTGGTCCGCAAACCGAGATTCATAGAGTTCGGGGGCTTGCTTAAGCGAGGGGAAGGTGTTAGGCACCCCCCGACTTCCGTGAAATACGGTTACCGCAATCTCGGTGTTTTCCTATCCTTTTAAATTCCTAAAATGTGTGTGTACGCGTGTGTGTACGTGTATGCCTAGGCGATGATTGTGGTGAATTTTGCACAAAAATTGATTTGATTTTATATGGCAAAGGTGCTTTATCTGGAAAGCGTTTAGGCGTCTTTTGACCCAAATGACAAGGCTTCGCTTTTTATAAGAAAGATTGATTTTAATTTCGAAAGCGTTGAGGGTTTTTTATTTAGATGTCATTTTAGAAAACAATAGTTTTAAACTTTTGTCAAATAGGAATCGAGACTATACATTGCCTTCTAACAGTTAATATAAATAAAACGAGGGCAACTTCTAGAACTCTTTAACCCTATGCACAAAGTTTAATGAAAACATTTATTTATTTGCAAAATCGTTTTTTGTGACGTTTTAAAACCAACTAAAGCCTATTCATCAGTCATGGATTAAAGTTTGCCCGAAACCCTTAGTTTTAAACCTCGTGAATCTAATATCCTAATTTGATCCCTTTTAGAAAATCTTCATCGTTTGCCTTATTTTAGAAAACCGTTTTTCGTGTCGTAAATTAAAACAAACATTCAAAACGTGTGTCGGGGCTATTCATGGGCATGTGAGCCATCCAAATAACCCCGAACACCCACAATCACACATTTCATTATTACGGGGCCTTAAACCCGATTTTCGATCCGACATCGCTTTAAGGCCCGAAAATTACATATTTACAATACAAATGCATCGCCATTGCTACATACATAAAAGCTAGAAAATAAACTACAAGGATATCATCGGGAGGTTAGGAGGAGATTTCATCCGCAATAAATCCTCTCTAACCATCCCTAATCCATAGATCCAAACATATATCGACTACATCGGATCTAACTTCAACATATACAAAATCAAACTATATTAAATAGCAATGCACCAAATATTTTCGGATCTATCAGTAGATCCACCCAACAAAAGCACAACAAACAAATATTTATAGATTTAACTACTAAAGCAAAATGAAACGATTAAATCTAATAGATCTACAAAATGTATACCAACACAAAGAAAGATCGAATTTCCGCCTTGATATTGATGGAAACAACCCACTAGCACTCAAATATAATGTAGGATACCATACATGGTGTAAAGATTGAACAAAACAAAATGAATCCTCACATTTTTTGCTTAACCCGAAGGCTTTCTCTCTCTATTTCCGCCATTTTCTCTCTCTAAAAACCTTCAAACTTCTTCTCTCTTTTTTCTTCTTCTCCTTTGCTCTCGGGTGGAAAATGGCCGCATATAGGCTTCAGCAGGCAGCCGCAGATGCATCTGCGGCTGGCCGCAGATGCATCTGCGGCTGCCTGCTGTGGCCGCCTGGCCGCCGCCTCGGCTGCCGTGTGCCATTCTCGAGCCTCGTGCCTGTCACGTCTGTCGGTGGCAGCGGTTGCATTCGCGGCCGTCCGGCTTGTTTTTTCGATTTTCGTGCCACGCGGTCTTAATTCGCCAATTTCTGCGGTATTATTTTGGAAAGCTGTATTTTTGCAGTCCGGAAATCCCCGGAAAACGTGCCATATTATTCTGGGAGGCTAGTTCGGAGGGCTGCGACTTGATATGGAATTTGATAATTGTGCTTGGCTTTCAGGGGGCGCTGCCCCCTACCCCCCCGCCAGCTCACCGGCGAGCTGGGCAGCCGCTCGCTCACCGGGGAGCGATACCCCCGAACATCGTAAGCGGAGTGGCCATTAGTCGTCTTTTGTGGTCAGCTCAGGTTTTCTGGATCAACTGTTCGCCTTGCCTCAAGTGACCGGATGCTCGTTGTCCGTTGTGGCGGCTTTGACCGTAAGTCGTTGGGGTGGCTTCGTGTTGGGGTCCACCTTCCTTTTCGCTCGTCGGGTCAAATGACGGTTTTGCCCTCCTGCCAGGGTTAGTACAAAAGTGCAAAATTTGGGTGTCTACAGCTGCCCCTCTTTATCATGTTTATGGAATGGTAAGTGAAATGAACATGATAAAGAAGTAGGCACCCAATGCATGATGATGACAGTACATATTTTAATGATGCAACATATATATCATTGATGCAACATATATATGTTAATGACGCAACACTAATATTACCGGTTACTGCCTCAACTGGACTCGCATCGCATATTCGCCAAAATTATTTTCTCTTGCTTATCGCATATCGCATATTAAATATCAAATCGCATATCATACTAAATCAAAATCGCATTACATCGCATATGAAATCGTATATCGCATCGCATTGCACATTGCATCGCATTGTTTTGGTCATCGTCGGATCTTTTCCCAACGGTTCGTTTTTGGACGGTCAGGAATTTGCACTGACGGGTCATTTTTGGACGGTCAGTTCTTGTATCTGACGGGTCATGTTTGGACGGTCAGGGATTTTCACTGACGGGTCATGTTTGGACGGTCAGTTCTTGTATCTGACTGGTCATGTTTGGACGGTCAGTTTCCTTTGACTGACGGGTCACGTTTGGACGGTCAGTTTCCTTTGACTGACGGGTCATGTTTGGACGGTCAGTTTCCTTTGACTGACGGGTCATGTTTGGACGGTCAGGGATTTTCACTGACTGGTCATTTTGGACGGCCAGTTCTTTTGACTGACGGGTCATGTTGGATGGTCAGGGATTTTCACTGACTGGTCATTTTGGACGGTCAGTTCTTGTATCTGACGGGTCATGTTTGGACGGTCAGTTCTTTTGACTGACGGGTCATGTTTGGACGGTCAGTTCTTTTGACTGACGGGTCATGTTGGACGGTCAGTTTCCTTTGACTGACGAGTCATTTTGGACGGTCAGTTCTTGTATCTGACGGGTCATGTTTGGACGGTCAGTTCTTTTGACTGACTGGTCATTTTGGACGGTCAGGGGTTTTCACTGACGGGTCATTTTGGACGGTCAGGGGTTTTCACTGACGGGTCATTTTGGACGGTCAGGTGTTTTCACTGACGGGTCATGTTTGGACGGTCAGGGGTTTTCACTGACTGGTCATTTTTTGTAATTGTCGGGTCTCGTCTCCGGAATTGCTGTGTACTATCCTAAATGGACTCGCATCGTATTGTATATCATAAAAAATTGCAATAATTCTAGAGGAAATTTAAAAAGAAAGCGTACCTGATTAGTTTGTGGGGCCTCCCTGGGATTCGTCCTCGTAAATCGCTCTTGCCTGCCACTTCTTTTGGTTTGACTTGTCATTCTTGGGGTTCATCCTTGTAAATCTCTCTTGACAGCCGTTGCCTTTGACCTATCATCCTTGTTGATTAGCTGAAGGTGCTTCAGACAGTCGTTTTGCAATTCCTTTATGTTCTATAGATTCTGGGCGCATTGGAACGTGCAAGTTTCCCGCTGTCATGTTCCTCCGATAAATGGCGCCGGTACTCGTGACGCCGACAGTCTCGTACCTGTGATTTTTCTTTTCATGTACATTTTATTTATATGGAGCACATATGTTATGCATGGATCAATGGATACGCTTGGAAGGAAATGACCCCTGTTTAGTCAAATGATACAATTTTTCACGTGTCGCTCTTTTTGACTACTCAGTTGTGCCATGCCTTGGGATGACAGTTTCTGGACTTCAAGGTTGGTTCGTTGAATCGCATGCCCCTGATCGTTTCTCTGTTGGGGAAATGTATTTGTCATTTCGCATGCCCAATCGACTTATTCAGGGCTCCTCATCCTGCTCACAGATCGTCATGTCTTTGAACTTGGGGTGCAGGGACTTCTTCTAATGCTGGAGAATTATGCCTAGATTCTGGGCTGATATCTAGGTGGTCCTCTTGTCATTTGAACGTATGCATTAATAGTTCTTGACTTTCATCTGATTGAGGCAGTCCATTCGGCTTTTCTGCCATGACCGGCGGCCATGTTGCCCTTCCTCGCCCCTTTTTTATCGATCAGCTCTGACGTCCGAAATTGTATTGCTATTGCATATGCTCGCTTGAAGATCGAGGAAATGTCAGCATGCATCAGGTTGAGTTCGTCCAAATCCATTGATGGTCGCGGGGGAAGGTTCGTTGATGAGGAGTCTGATACAGATCTGGGCTTCCTTCATTTTTGTAATTTCTAACATGCCCCAGCCTTTAATTGTGCTTTTATCGATGATTCGTATGGGAAGTCATTTCATTGGTCATGCCGAGTTACTCACACCGATTCATATCCTGCACAAGTAACAAACGCTAGATGCTCGACCGTTCGGGTCGGCGGGGTTAACATCGATATTACTAAACATCTCAACAGTAAAGCATATAAAATGGAATGCTCATGATTATGCAATTTGACTCGTGTCCGTGATGTTTTTGTCTTATCATAAAAAACTTGGCATCGAGACGGATCTCTTTTTCCGTGAATCGTGAGTGGATTAACTTGACATTAAATGAATTGCGAATGTATTAATTCACTCTCGATTTCACTTTTTCCCTTCTTTTTTTTTTCTCTTTTTTTTTTCTTTTTCCATTTGACGAGTTATGAAATCGTAATAAAACTTTTAAGCATTCATGGTCAATATACGTGAGTATGATTAAATTCAAAAACTACCTTCCTTTATCAAAGGTATTCCGTCTTCATTCTTAATATCGTTCTTCGCAGGATTTACGTCATATGGCAAGTGCACTGTACGATGCATCCTTCATTTAGGGGCCTCTTTTCCGTGACTTCAGATGAGTTTTTTTTCTCCCCTGGTCGAACATTTTTTCTTCTTTTTCTTTTTTTCGACTCCGCATTTCCCTTTTCGTGTCCACTTAACTTGTCTCGTTTTCTTAGGCTATTCAGAGTTACCCATTTAACGAGCTTTGGACCAATGACTCCCAAACCATGCGGCTTTAGGGCATTAGGTGTAAAGACACCCCTTCGGGTTTACTTGCTCGAGTAACAAAGGCCACACTTCGATACAAGTTAGGTGGTTTACTGCATTCATTCCTCGTCTGACCTTGTGCAAGATTCGTTTTCTTAGGCTTGAGTTACCCATGTAGCGAGCGTTGGGCCGGTGACTCCCAAATCAGACGACTTTAGGGCACCAGGTGTAGAGACACCCTTCAGGCTTAATTACTCGAATAACCCTTGCCACGATTCGAATCTGCTCAGGTCTCTGCAGCTGTAATGCTCGTTTTCTTAGGCTCTAAATTATCCATGTAACGAGTGTTGGGCCGGCGACTCCCAAATCAGACGACTTTAGGGCGCCAGGTGTAAAGACACCCCTCAGGCTTAATTGCTCGAATAACTCAGGCCACGATTCGAGACATTTGATTCACTTTTATTTATTTTTCGACTCCGCATCAACCGTCATCATTATCGCCATAGCTTTATACCCCACATCTGAAAGTCGGCGCAAACGCAAAGTGCAGACTTGCCTATGAGGTGGATTCTGCTTCGAACGACACTTCGCAATCAGTTCTTTGTGCAGTTTTAATAGGTTGATCAGTTTTAATCGTTTAATCATACTCATGTGTCTGCTCCACGGATGCTTGTCAGAATTAATTCGATTCCTAACAAGTCAAATAAAAATTTTCTCTTTCCAAAAGTAATGTTAGAGTTAAACTATGTACAGTCTTAATATATGTACATGAAGACGGGAAAGAAATAAATAACTAACTGAGATGAGTTGTATCTTACCTGTGGGTCCTCGTATTCTGAAAGAGCTCTGACTGGAAAGGACCAATTGATCGTACAGCTCTGATGATGTTATTGTACGCTGACGAGATCGTACCATCGATGTTGAATTGTGCACTACCTTTCCATGGATGGTTGATGACTGCCCCAGTGTCGAGTCGTCATTGATTCCAAAACTGCCCCAGCCTTGATGGTCGTCAGGGCCATCGCTTCGTGGTGTTTCTGACAGGTGGGCTGATGAAATGTTGGAAACTCAAAATCCTTTGCTTTTGATCAGGTAGGAAGTGCACTCCGATGGGTTGACAGGAGAACAGGTTTGTCTGAGTCATTGATCGTTAACTGTAAAACCATCGAAGGATTCTATAGAATTTTTGCAAAGATTAGACCGCGCCAAAGTGGCTGCCTACGTACTCCTATAGGAAGAGGAGATCAGGTCTTTCGTAGTTCAGGCCTGATAACACACAAGATTGCTTTTCTTTTTCCTTTTTTTTTTTTTTTTTTTTTTTTTTTTTTTTTTTTCTTGGTTGTGAGCTCGTCAATCCATTTGTCGATGGTCATGCTCCCTTTGCGGTGATCTCAATGTCGTTGGCCATTTTTTAGCTCTCCTCTGCCCCTCGTACCTTGGATTGTTGAAATTTGATTGACGCGGGGGCTCATTCCTTTGCATGCGGACAGGAGGGTTGGTCACTGTTTTCCCAGATAGCCCTTGCAAGACCAGGGACACATCCTCCTCTTTTCTCTCCTGTGGTCTCTGGGAAGAACTGTCATAGTTTCCACTTTGGATTTGCTCAGCAACAGCCTCAAGAGCCGTGAAGTCTCGGATCTTTCCTGACTTTAACCCCATTTCTGCCATCTCCCCGTGTTTGATCATCTCTGAAAAAGGTTTGCCTAATCCAGCCAATACTCTTTCGTAATAAGGAGCCTCCTGTATGTCTATGAAGGTCATCACCATCTCAGCCTCATCCATTGGAGGGTTCACTTGGGCAGCCATCCTTCTCCACCGTTGAGCATAATCTCTGAAGGATTCATTGGTCTGCTTCCTGATCTTTGTCATCTGGTATCGGTCCGGGGCCATTTGGGATTGAAAGCTGTATTGTGTTAAAAAGGTGTGGGCCAGTTCTTCCCAGTTGTGGATCTTAACATTATCCAATCTCGCATACCATGTCCTAGCCTCCCCTGTCAGGCTTTTCTGGAATAACTGCATTCTCAATGACTCGTCCTCAGCATATGCCCCGAGTTCTCCGATGTAGATCTTCAGATGCGTGTAAGGATCCCCCGACCCGTTGTACTTTTCAAATTCGGGGATCTTGAACTTCTCGGGGTATTTGGCTCCCGGGAAAATGCATAAGTCGGAGTAGTTGACACTGCCATATGACCCGATCCCTTTCATAGTTTTTATGGCTTCTTCCATCTGGTTTATCTTCTTGCTGACAGTATTGGCAACTTCATCTTCTGGAATGACAATAATGTGTTTCGGCTGTTCAACCTTTGGGGTTTCTGTGGTTACTCCGTTTCCTTGATATGATGGCCCGGGTGGGTCCTCGGTTTGTGCCTTCGATTTCAACTTGAAGTGCTCTTTTAGCATCATGGTCAATTCCGTCAATTGATTCTTTACTGCATCAAACTCTTCCCTAGATACGGGAGTTGGGTTAGGATTGGGGTTCTCAGCCATTTCAACTGTTGACTCTCTGGCTTTCTTGGATCGGAGACGGGTTTTGAGGAGCAATCCTTCGAATAAAACAAGCCACGTTTAGTTTCGGGAAATGACACTGGTGGATGCATGCTAAAGCAAATATTTTTGTGTTTTTTTGAGTTTTATAATCTTTTTCTGCAAAACAGGGTCAGTATCCCTTTAACCAAAGTAATGACATTGTGCAATTTATGATGCTCTCCAAGCTGTCCCTGTAAAACAGAGGTTAGTACTTTTTATTTTGACAAAATTTGGTTGGTACAAAAGGATTGACTACAGTATGATTTTTATTTTGACAAAATTGGTTGGTAAAAAATGATTGACTACAGTATGATATCATGCGCGTAAAGCGTAAAAGGGCATGAAGAGACTTTCCATGCGTTGGGTTTATCTGAGGCTGACCTACCCTAAGTTACTCTCGCGGGCTTTTCGGCATGAAGGTTCCCAGATCTTCGCAACATACTTGAAGGGAAATAGATCCGATCTTTCAATTGGATTGGATCTGAGTGGATGCTTTTCCTGAGCCTCGCCGGGGAGCACCCCTTTGAGTCCAGTAATCCACATCCGACGGGTTTGCCTCAGGAGGAGGAACTGCTCAACATACATTCATCATACATTCATCGTACCTCACCGTATGCATATGATGCTAATAAAGTAAAGCTTCGAAAAGGAATTGCAATCACATCATTCACATACACACACAAAAAGGTAAATCAACGCAAATAACGCAAACACACATTTTTTTAGATTTTTAAAGGATAGGAAAACATCAGGATTTTAAACGCGGCTTAAGCCCTCTAATGTCCCCAGCGGAGTCGCCAGCTGTCGACGCCGGGATTTTCGCCGTCTCGATTTTTATTATTAAAAATGTCCCTTTCCAATTTTAGCCTTTTTAATTAAATGTGTTTTTGAAAAGGGTCGGCTTAGTGTCGACGGGGCTTGAAATGTCGATTTTATAATGAGCCAGTTGACCAGAGTCGCCAGTTGGTATATTTGAAATGGATGTACCAACTCATCCGGATTTAGTTTTCGTAATTGCTGGCTCATATGTGACTCCGATTAATTGGTCCGCAAACCGAGATTCATAGAGTTCGGGGGCTTGCTTAAGCGAGGGGAAGGTGTTAGGCACCCCCCGACTTCCGTGAAATACGGTTACCGCAATCTCGGTGTTTTCCTATCCTTTTAAATTCCTAAAATGTGTGTGTACGCGTGTGTGTACGTGTATGCCTAGGCGATGATTGTGGTGAATTTTGCACAAAAATTGATTTGATTTTATATGGCAAAGGTGCTTTATCTGGAAAGCGTTTAGGCGTCTTTTGACCCAAATGACAAGGCTTCGCTTTTTATAAGAAAGATTGATTTTAATTTCGAAAGCGTTGAGGGTTTTTTATTTAGATGTCATTTTAGAAAACAATAGTTTTAAACTTTTGTCAAATAGGAATCGAGACTATACATTGCCTTCTAACAGTTAATATAAATAAAACGAGGGCAACTTCTAGAACTCTTTAACCCTATGCACAAAGTTTAATGAAAACATTTATTTATTTGCAAAATCGTTTTTTGTGACGTTTTAAAACCAACTAAAGCCTATTCATCAGTCATGGATTAAAGTTTGCCCGAAACCCTTAGTTTTAAACCTCGTGAATCTAATATCCTAATTTGATCCCTTTTAGAAAATCTTCATCGTTTGCCTTATTTTAGAAAACCGTTTTTCGTGTCGTAAATTAAAACAAACATTCAAAACGTGTGTCGGGGCTATTCATGGGCATGTGAGCCATCCAAATAACCCCGAACACCCACAATCACACATTTCATTATTACGGGGCCTTAAACCCGATTTTCGATCCGACATCGCTTTAAGGCCCGAAAATTACATATTTACAATACAAATGCATCGCCATTGCTACATACATAAAAGCTAGAAAATAAACTACAAGGATATCATCGGGAGGTTAGGAGGAGATTTCATCCGCAATAAATCCTCTCTAACCATCCCTAATCCATAGATCCAAACATATATCGACTACATCGGATCTAACTTCAACATATACAAAATCAAACTATATTAAATAGCAATGCACCAAATATTTTCGGATCTATCAGTAGATCCACCCAACAAAAGCACAACAAACAAATATTTATAGATTTAACTACTAAAGCAAAATGAAACGATTAAATCTAATAGATCTACAAAATGTATACCAACACAAAGAAAGATCGAATTTCCGCCTTGATATTGATGGAAACAACCCACTAGCACTCAAATATAATGTAGGATACCATACATGGTGTAAAGATTGAACAAAACAAAATGAATCCTCACATTTTTTGCTTAACCCGAAGGCTTTCTCTCTCTATTTCCGCCATTTTCTCTCTCTAAAAACCTTCAAACTTCTTCTCTCTTTTTTCTTCTTCTCCTTTGCTCTCGGGTGGAAAATGGCCGCATATAGGCTTCAGCAGGCAGCCGCAGATGCATCTGCGGCTGGCCGCAGATGCATCTGCGGCTGCCTGCTGTGGCCGCCTGGCCGCCGCCTCGGCTGCCGTGTGCCGTTCTCGAGCCTCGTGCCTGTCACGTCTGTCGGTGGCAGCGGTTGCATTCGCGGCCGTCCGGCTTGTTTTTTCGATTTTCGTGCCACGCGGTCTTAATTCGCCAATTTCTGCGGTATTATTTTGGAAAGCTGTATTTTTGCAGTCCGGAAATCCCCGGAAAACGTGCCATATTATTCTGGGAGGCTAGTTCGGAGGGCTGCGACTTGATATGGAATTTGATAATTGTGCTTGGCTTTCAGGGGGCGCTGCCCCCTACCCCCCCGCCAGCTCACCGGCGAGCTGGGCAGCCGCTCGCTCACCGGGGAGCGATACCCCCGAACATCGTAAGCGGAGTGGCCATTAGTCGTCTTTTGTGGTCAGCTCAGGTTTTCTGGATCAACTGTTCGCCTTGCCTCAAGTGACCGGATGCTCGTTGTCCGTTGTGGCGGCTTTGACCGTAAGTCGTTGGGGTGGCTTCGTGTTGGGGTCCACCTTCCTTTTCGCTCGTCGGGTCAAATGACGGTTTTGCCCTCCTGCCAGGGTTAGTACAAAAGTGCAAAATTTGGGTGTCTACAACAGGCAAGTAAGACTCCATTAGGTGTTCCTTGAGCGAGTCACGTTCAGTGAACTTATTCTCTAATAAGCACCTACATACTTACTTTAGTGTCTCTACACAAATGATTATGAGATCAATCATTCTCTTCATAAGAGCAGGCATAGTATGCACTAATCTATCCGGATTCACTAATCCCCATTTTAGTGATCCAACGATTAGGAACAATTTTAGTTTTGAGTTATCTTGAATTTAGATCTCATTAGCATGATCATCATCATGGTTCTAAAAGCATTGCTCAAAAACTATGGGTTTATCCATTTGATTAATTCAAGTAATTAATCATGAATAAAGAAATGCCTTGATTCTTTTATTAATAAACGAACAAGATTACAAAGTATATGCTTATCACATCAAATGTGATTAGCTTGAGGGCATACTACTTTCACCGCCGTCGACCACCATGTTGGATTTAGAGGGAACAATCACATTGTCGATGGCGATTATTCGCGACAGCATACCCGTCGTTTATGAGGTCATCAGTGACGGCCCTAACGCCGTCGACATTAATATCGTCGGCAATAACCCCTATTTTGTAGTAAGAGAAAAACGCTCCCAATCACATCAACCAACAAATGTTAACAAACAACGTCGTCTCTAAGAGTTATAAGATAAATGAAAAGCTCTTTAACTTCAGAGAGAAGAACTTGATAAGCAGTTTGCGATCTGATAAAAGTCAATGACTGCCTATTAAGTAAACATATAACATCCTCCCGATTAGGTCGCTAAGGCTCTCACTACGCCCACACAAGCTCTAGCACTCGGTTATCTAATTCAGACAGACACCAAAAAAAAATAACAAGATTCCCTTCACAACATAGAAGTGGTGTACTGTCTCGAAGACGACGCCAAAGCCATAATAGAACTTTTTTTGGATAAATGTCTCCCCAAAGATCCTTTGAGGGAAGTGCCAAAGTCGAAGGCTACAAATCTTACACATCTCATTCCACTAAGGATCTTGATGAGGTTAGGATTGACAAATCTCTAAAAGTCCCAAACTTAGAGACCTAAGATGGAACAGAAAGGTGTCATCTTTTTATATCTACCTTAAATAAAACTGCTAGAGAATGGATGGTCGCACTCCTTCCTCATTCCATAGACTCATGGGAAGAGCTCAAAGAAAAATTCCACAAACACTTTGGCAGCAACAAGAAATGTGAAAAGATGATGACTTCGCTTATTTAAGTACAACGAATCTCTTCGACAATATATCAATAGATTCCGGGAAGTAGTAGCCAAAATCCCTACCTTGGATCTAGCTCAGGTAATACAATTTCTCACACTGGGTTTGAATGTTAACAAATTCAGCTGCCTGATTGAAGAAATATCTCTAATACCCCTCAAAATCTTATTGAGACTTATGATAAGATTAAAAACTTCATAGAAATGGAAGACGTCGTCGCTAGCCTTCGGGGTCCTTTGAGAAACAACAATGATTATCATCAGAGAATAAATCCCAAGGTCGTTGGATCTGACATAAGAGATTTCAATGGTGATCGATGATAAAAGGATGATAGCTCTAAGGATAAGGGGCAAAAATAAATACAAAGATTCTTCGAATAAAGATTATACCCCCTAAATTTTAGCAGAGCTAAAATTATAAGTGAGATCAAGAATTAACCCTTCGTCAAAAGACCTTTAAAGATCAATCTTCACTAGACATAAAAAAATGGTAAATATTGTTCTTACCATCTGAAGTGCTTCTTCGAAAGTCAGGTGCAAAAAAAAACCTGGATTGCTGCGTGGCAAATAGAACCAGGCAATCAACTTTTGATCGGATCGCACTGTCTCCTTCCTCTTTAGCACCGAGGGGCATTATTGATATTATTTCTGACAATTTGGTAACAGTCATGTCTAACAGAAAATGGAAAGTCTTCGCCCAAGCTGTCCACCGTGTATCTAAACAACCAAAGAATATCAAGATGGATGTCATTACCTTCATAGATGAGGATTATCGTCCAATTATAGTCATACCTCATGATGACAAACTTGGTATAACTGCACATGTGGATACTATGGATCTTCAACGAATACTCATCTATAATGGAAGTTTAGTCGATGTACTCTATGGGCATGCATCTCTATGGGAACGATCTTTACTTGCACTGCTACATATATATTTTAAACAGTATAGCTTTTATTTTTGGTTGTCTGCGACAGCACACCAGGATTTCAGCTACTACTTCTCGGAATCTCTTGATGTATTGCCAAAGAGATTTGTTTAACTTTTGTCTTACTTGGATCATCGAAGTCATCATCTTTCCATGTTTCTTATTGTTGCTGAAGCGTGTGTGGAATTGTTCTTTTAGTTCCTCTCATAAGTCGATGGAACTAGGAGAAAGTGTAACCATCCATTCCCTAATAGTTTTTTTTAGGGTAGAGATAAAGAGATGACACATTCCTACAATATTATAACCATAAAAGTGTATTAAACATTCATAAGAATAAGTATGGTCATAGGGATCAGCTGTTCCATCATACGTCTCCAAAGTCAGGACTTTGAGGGACTTCTAATCGTACCTTCATCAAAATCCTTAGTGAATTGGGATGTATAGGATTTGCTGCCTTTAAATTTGACACGTCCTTCAAAGGATCTTTAGGGAGACTTTTCTCTAAAAAAAACTATTATGGTTTCAACGTCATCTTCGGGATTAATCATCACTTATATGTTATGAATGGGATCTTATTCTTCTTTTGTGGTGTCTGTCCGAATCAGATAATCGAGTGTTGGTGTTTTATAGGCGTGGTGAGAGCCGTAGTGACCTGATCGGGAAGGTGTTCCATGTTTACTTAACAGGTTGTCTTCGACTCTTATCAGATCCGCAAACTATTTGTCAAGCTCTTCTCGTTGAGATTGAAAAGCTTTCCTCTTATTCTGAACTTCTTGGAGACGACCCTGTTGGTCAGCATCTGTTAGTTGACGTGACTGCAAGCGTGTTTCTCTATAAGAATTGATATGATAGCCTGGTGATGGTGGCGGTGCCGCCATGGAAGTTTTTTGCGAAAAGTGGTTGAAAGTAAACTCTACTAAATATAGAAGGCCCTATTTCTTGCACCAATGTTAACACTCGAATTTCTCCACACATTCAACCATCAGCTTGAACATGAACCTACACAGAAAGAACTATCAAAAAGTACTTGACAGCTTAGGACGTCAGAGGATTCCTTCGATATAAAAGTAAGTACAAGCTTCAAGACGTGTTAACAATAGAAGAAATAAGTATTTAGTTGGTTAGAATATTGTGTATCTTATCTCTATTATTCACCTTGTATTTTCAGCGCTTGTCTTGGAATGTTTAGTAGTCGATCGCTAATATTCATCAGCGACCGCAATGGGTCACTGGTAAGTAGCCGTAGATAGGTTTTTTTGTTGTGATGTGTATAGTAGAGATACTATTGAAAAATGTAATTACCATACAAATTAGTATTAGATATGGTAACTAGTTAATACCTTAAGTGATAAGACAGCGAATCTAAACTTATTGGACTTAGGAGTCCTCATATGAGCACACTACGCCAATGGATTGTGGTAATAAGACCCAATATAGACAGATCATTTGCGCTAATAAATACGCAACTCAACACTATACTAAAAATTATAAATTATAGATATATAGATTTGATTGTTTTCTTATAAACATATACTACTAATTCTCTGTTCCTTATAAAATTATGATACTAATTTCAGTTTTTGATTTTGATTAATTAATAATAAAGATTGATTTAATGTAGAAAAAGTTAAAAAAAAAAACGAATATAAAAAAAGACAAAAGTTAACAGTCAAATAAAAAAAAGGAAAAAATTAAATTATCTATTTAATTATAGTATAGATGAGTTTAGTTGATTAAAAGTTAGGATACGAGATAGAATGTTAATAGAAGTGGCCAGTAATCAAATGGGACATATACAATAAATACCAATAGTAGAAACATATAGAAGAGAATAAGAAAATAGAAGATATTTCTCTTGGTAATAATATTTAGCTATTTGAAGTTGTATTTCTCAATAATCCCTCCATTCTCGGATAAAAATATTGGTTGATTTTTTATATATATTAAAAAAAGGATAAAATGACAAAATTATTTATATTTAAATTCTCATTTAATTAAATAATTTTCTGCATATAACTAACTATACTCCATAAATATGTATAAATAATATAAATATAATAATTAATATTAAGAATATTATAGTCAAATTATTATAAAAAAATAAATTATTTAAGGTAAATAAATATTTAACTTGGGACTACCTAAAAAAGTAATAAAGACTTTTATCCTAAGACGAGGGGAGTAGTAGTAGTAGTAATAATAATAATAATAATAAAGTTCCGAGGTCGCCTCTCCATTTTTTTTATTTAGGTTTTTTAAGAAAATTTTGGTCTCCATTATAACAAACAAATTTTATAATGCGTCATCAGCAAAAGTCTCTAAACACCTAACAAGGTATAAACTGATTCCTTAATATTTGTTTCTCCTTTATACTACTATAGCTTGGCCGCCAATTTTATTATTTGAATTATATGACTTGGTTATACTAATTTCAAGTCTAATAATAATAATTTTAAATGATTATTGTAAGATATGGTGACAGTGGTGGTAATGGTGAGTGGTGGTAGTGGTGAGTGGTGTAGTTTTGGTGAGTTTGTGCGTTGAGAAATTACCTTTTGAGCGATTTTTAAGTTTCAAACTCATCATATCATATTAAAAGCTTCGTTAATGAATTAATAAAGATAAGCTCATCAATTTCATGCAAAACACAGACACAAGCTGGATGAATAATAATTTATTATATTATTATTAAATAGATAAATATTAATTAATATTTTGAGAAGATAATTGTAGTTATTAGATTATTAAATATTTTTTTAAATAATAAATATTTAATTATATGTTATAGGTTACTTTGACCATTTATTAAGCTAAACATTTGAATGGAGTGCATATTTATTTAATTATGATTATAAAAAAATTATTATTTTAATTTTATTTAGGTCTGTAATGGAATTCTATATTGATTTTTATATATAGACAAAATTTACTTAAAATTCTAATTCGAATAGAAGTATGAAATTCAATTTCTAAAGTTTTAATTTAATTATAACAATTAGTTAGTAATGAATTTACTATAATTTTCAACAAATTTTATAGTTATTATTTTTTTTAAAAATCCACATATATTGTTAATACAATTAATCGTGTGATTATATATAATTTCAAGTTTTAATATATTTAGATAATATAGAGTATAATGTGTTATATTGTCTTAATTAATTACATAAAATTGTGATAAAAAAATCTGTAATTAAATTTGTAAAACCAAAAATAAATTTATTTTAGAATTTATTTTTTCTATTAGAGATTGGTTGGGTTTCTTTTAAATACTTTACAAATTTGGATAGAATATATTTAATTACTATAAAATTTGTATAATACTTATACTAATTTGAATAGGAAAAAAATATCATTATTTTTTCTATTCCTATTAAAGATAGAAATGTTTTAAATTTGGATAGTATTTAATAATATATATTTAGATAATACGTTAATATGAATAGGAAAATTAAATCAAAAAATTGTTAAACTAAAAATTAATAATACGGAATTAAATTTGTACTTTTAATTATATAGTTGATAAGTTTGAAATAATTTGCATTCATGTACAAAAAAAGAAATGAAATGATTTACGTGTCACTCCAAAAGTCCCAAACCAAACATGCACGGAATGAAATGCTAAATTATTATTATTATTTATTTTGTTAACAGCATTTCCCTTTTTTCCACTTTCTATTCTCCACTATTCATTTTTACCATCCATTTTTCATTGGAAAAATGTACAATACTCGAATTTTTTGCATCCGAAATGTCGTGATGTTTTAATACCCCCACACTTAGCTTTTTTGCTCGTCCTCGGGCAAAACATATATAAAAACTATAAAATAATAACCAAACAACTTACTTGAGCAACAGAGCAATATAAATTTCAACATCAGCCCCAAAGATTTTTTAAATGATAACTCAAAGAAAGTTTCAAAACGTTGCAAAATCTAGAACTTTGCATATTTATCAATTCTACTTTACTCAAGATCTTTTGTGTGTGTGTGAATCCAAATGTATCGAACTAGCAAAAAACTTAGATCCGCTCACATAATTAAATGTCTCATAAATGATATAAAAAAAAATGGTTAGTTTAACAACAATACTCTATAGTCTTACTTTTCTCATCATTTTTCATTAATATAGACACATATAACTAGAAGATCAAAAGGTTTTTAACAATTATACACACTAGGATTATTAATATGCATTTTTTCAAATATTTTTTTCTCATTCATTTTTTCTTTTAATGGGTGCATTTTATGCTCTATCCCATTTTCTTTCTTTCTTCATTTTTTTTTTCATCATTTTTTTTTCACGATGAGTGCATTTTATGCTCCATCTCACCAGCGAGTGCGTTTTACGCTCTATCTCGCTTTTTCATGTGTTTATGAGTGAGTGCGTTTTACGCTCCATCTCAACCCACCACAAGATTTTTTTTCAATAATAATCCTAGAAAAATTACATAAATCATCTCCTCCAAATTATATTTTGCCTTATATTTCACTTCAAATAATGATCAAATAAGATATAGAGCTCAAAAATATCTTTCATAAGCATTTAACCATATAAACTTTCTCTTAATTAAAACTAGCTCAAACAAATGGATATAAGTGCATCAAAATTTAAAGAATTCAAACAAAGTAATAATCAATAAAAAGTCAAAAATTCTAACTAAGCAAAAATTTATCATTTTTCCAAGAGTTATTAAATAAAAATCAAAATTTTTATCATTGGCTGAAAAATTAAAATTTAATTAATTTATTGCTCAAGTGACACATCCTAAAAATAAAAATAAAAAACTACCCCATTTTCGTAGGAAACACGGTTACACTTAGCATGTGTAACAAGCATTTAAACCCCAAGGTTACCCCAAGTGGACGAGTTTTGTCTCGTGAGGGTTTGCAGTGAATTTACCCACAAAATTCAAATTTTTAAAATTTTTAAAATTCCCTAAAATTTTCAAAATATGACCTAAAAATAACAAAAATAATAACAAAAATCCTAAATCCCTTCCCCCACACTTAAAATTTACATTGTCCCCAATGTAAAATAAATGCAAAGAAAAAGGCATAAATAACTATAAAAAGAAAAAGGAAAAGAAATGCAAATCTGTTTTCTTTGGGTTGCCTCCTAAGCAGCGTCTTTGTTTATCGTCATTGGCTTGACAGCAGGCTTAAACACTACGTCACTCCAATTTCATGAATTTTGCGTACTCCATCCATCACGTTATTTTTCATTGGTAGATTCAGTCTCCCTTGCACGTGACATGAACGTTTTACTCCCTCTTCAACGAATAGACATTTAAGATGATTGGAGAGAATCTTTATATTTGGAATGGGATCCTGCAAAATAAAAGATGAAAATTTGTTATGAGTAACAGGCAATAGAATGGAAATAATTGTATTATTATCAAAAATCATTGGCAAAGAATTTAATGGAGCTTCATTCTCCTTCAAATCTTGTGTCAGCTCAATTGTTTCTTCTTCCTCTAACTCCAAATTGTTGGTAATTGCAATCTCTAACTTTTCCTTGTTTATCTCCTCAACAATTTCCTCCACCTTAGTCATGTCATTATCAAAAATAACATCATCGTCTATATTAATATTGTCCACTTCGTTGATGTTGTTTGCTTCTTCTTGCTTTGGTGATAGAGGGACCGTCTTTTCGGGATCTTCTATATCGTGACCACTTCTTAACACTTGTGCACTTGTATTCTCCGCGAGATTATCCACCGTTTGAGAAGGTACTTGCTCAAAACTTTGCTCCTCCAATTGATCGATTGTCGTTTGTCCCATTGAAGTACCCAAATGTTGAATAATTGTATTATTTTCTTGAATACGTGTCTGCATGTCTTGTTGAAATTGCAAATTATCCTGTCGTAATTGTAAAGTGTTAGCTTCCATTAATTTAAGCATATCTTCTATAGACATATCAGAATAAAGTGATTGGTCCTGTTGTTGTTGGGTATACGGCTGCATGTATTGTTGATAGCTTGAAAAATTCTGATTTGTGGCCGGATTCATTGGTGGATTCTCGTAGCCAAAATTAGAATGATCCCTCCATCTTGAATTATACGCGTTTGAATATGGATCATATCTCCATTGGGGTTGACCAGGGAAACCACTTGCTATATTGGCTTGCTCATAGGACTCCTCTCGAAGAATGGGGCACATATTAGTCGGATGTCCTACCACCGCACAAATCCTACAAGCTTCCATTCGTTGTGTACGATCTGCAACCATTTGATACACAAGAGAAGTTAAGGTATCAATTTGTCGCTCAAGAGAAGAAATAGTTACCTCATTGGCATAATCATGCCTCACTTCCATCTTTAACCTGCACAACTCAATTTATTAATAAAATCTAACAAAAATTAATAAATTAAAATACAGTTTACTAAAGCACAAAATTAAATTTAAATCATTCCCCGGCAACGGCGCCAAAATTTGGTGTGATGTCGCAAGCACCCAAAAATAAAATCTTACTTTGAAAAAATAAATATGTAGTAGTGTAAGTAAGAGTCGAACCCACAGAGAATGATTAATTTAATTTTATGTTTTTGCAAACAAGAATTGGGGGGTTTTTAATTAAAGAAATAATTTAAATAAAATTAACTAAAATAAATATGCAAGAAATAAATAAAAATAAAAAGTCTTGGTTTAAGTTAATATCCACCATCAAGAATTTACAACTGATCACTGATGCAAAAATAAATCAATTAATATTTTGAAGATTCACCGTAGAAAGAACTACTCGCAGGTGGAATAATTTTTCTCCTCTTTCCTTAATTTTAGATAAGTAGAGCCACGTGGTCTAAATACCCTTACTATTAAACAACCTCCGGCACGTGCTAAAGATTTAATTTAATAGCAGCATAAAGAATTAGAGAGATCGTTGAACTAAACAACACAAGCCACGTGTTTGCATTTAATTTAGATGAATATTCTTCCTAAGATAAAATAATCTTTTGATCTGCAAAACAATTATTAAACTTAGTTGTTTCATTAATAGCAGTAGATTAATATGAATAATAAACTAGTAGTACTCCTAGCAATTAAACAAATTAATCATAAAATTAAGCATAGAATAATATTCAATAATCAAAATATAAATTGAACAATTAAAATAAATTAGATCTCACAGTGTATAAATCTTGATGGCTTCAATCACTTAAACCAAGAAAAATAAACTAACTACTCATAATAATAGAGAACACTAAATAATAGAAGAGAGAATTTTATTCTAAGAAAAGTTGTTTTACAATGTGTGTCAAGCCCTCTATTTATAGGCTCCAAAATCCTCATAAACCTAGTAGGATTTACAATTAAAAATAAAAGAAAAAGAAAATAATTATTTTCCTAACCCTAATTGGAAGTCTAAATAAAATATTAAAAATAAAATAAAGAATTATTGCATCCTTTTCCAAATTAAAATTAGATTTTTATTCTACTGATTTGTTGCATTGCAGTGTAGGAAATCCAAAATAATGAAGGAAAAGTAACAAAATCTGTCAATCACGCGTCACCACGCGGAGAGAGAGAAAGAAGAGAGACAGCCGCCGCCACGCGTCAGCCGCCAGCCGTTTTTTCTTTTTTTTACCGTTGGCGCGTGTCATACACGCGCCTGATGCAAACGCCCGCGGCCGCGCATTGCGCGAAGGCTGTTCCTGCCGCCTAGACCAAAACGGCGTCGTTCTCTTCCGAGCTGCTGAAATCATTGCGCGCATTGCGCGCGGCTCCGCTTTCCATTTATTTACGATTCTGCCACTGCGCTTGGTTAATTACCACAATGTCCTCAGCCTTTTGCGGAAATTACGAAATTGCCCCCAAAGCTTATTTTTCCTACAAAATAAAATATAAAATAGTTAAAAATAAATAAAAATAATATAAAAATACTAAAAATAATAAAAACACTAAAAATAAATAAAAACACATAAATAAAAATAAATATAAAAATACTATAAAATTACCTAAATTAACATAAATTAACTAAAATCCTATAAAACCTATTAAAACCAAAATAAGCTAAATAATTAAACATTTAAGCACACAATAAATATAAAAACTAAGTATTAGGGAATAAAAATATCATATAATTCAACCCTATCAGCTATTGTACAACACCATCCTGGCATTACGGGTGCCAAATATGTGACACCATTGCAGTGCTCCTTTTCCCTTTTCCATTTCTTCCTCTTGCTCTTTACAAGTTCAAAAAGAAGGCTAAAACGAATCGCTTCAAGTATAGAGGAAGGAATTCTATAAATTCAAAATTTCCTTAGTTGTGGCTGCAGGTGACACCACAAACGGATTTGGATTTCAAACAGTTGCAAATGAGCGGTACATCATTTGGGCAATTTTTATAAATAAGTTCCATTTAATATAAAGATAATTGGATTTCAGATGATCCTTGTAATAACAAATATTATAAACGGAATTGGATTTCAAATGCAACTTGTTTTATAAACTACCAAAATGAACTGTCCGTTTAAACTATCTGGAATCAGGATTCGTTTTATGCAAAACAAAAGAAAGCAAATTATAACTATAGTGGCACCAGTATAATCAAATAGACTGTCATAAAACTCCAAAACTGAAACTTTGAACATTAATGGTAATGCTTTAAGAAAATATAAGCTCGATTACCCAAAATATAACTTTTACTATAGAAAGCTATTGACAGATTAAGCTCAGCAAAAGACTTGACCAATTCAATAACAGTGCTTGAAATGATCATATTCAATGAATTGTTAAATGTATAACGATAAAGGGACTTGAGAAGCATCTAGTTGAGACACCTACATTAGGACCGATAACTTCCTCGTTTGTAAACAACGTAAAAACTTGGGACTTTAGTTGGGAGTTGACAGGAGTTAGAAAAATGGCACAACATGAAAGACCAGCAAAACAGCAGTACGTGACATCAACTTAAAGAAAAAGGAAGGAGATAGTTCACACTCATTTTCCAAGGAAAGTCATTAGATTCAAAGAGGCTGTCCTTTCATCCTTTGATTGTAAAGAAGGTTGTTTCTTTGAATATTTCACTGAAAAATAACACCCCACATCTTCCTCATGTGAGTTAATATGTTATATGTGTCTCGAATTCTTGTTTGGTTCTAACGTTTGACTCAACTTTTAATTATATTTTGTGATGACTGGTAGGAAAAGAAATATTAGGTTTAGTAGTGGTAATGGAAGGCCGAGACCGATCGATGGGGGTGTGCTGAGGCGAAGTCCTATGGATATGTTATGTTATTTGGTGTCCATTATGTTCTTAGTCCGCTATATATATGTTATTTTAGTTGGAGTTTTAATATTCTTTTCTTTCTCAGTTTCAGGCGCCTCCAAAGTGATATTTTTTCGATTTAAAATTCCCACGTAAATCTTGTGATCTTCATTCGCTGATTTCTTTTTCTTGCCATAGTTTGTTCAACATAATAGGAAGTCAATAATGGCATTTATTTTTTCTGCAGAATCAAGTAGTAAACCGTAGAGCTGTACTCCTTACACCATTATAAGGCCTTGTCTCTCTGTTTCGACAAGAATTTTACTCTAGTTTTTTGGTCTGATCAATTATAAGACAATATAAATATGTTTTCTATTGATAGATTTAACCAGCTAAATTACAATAAGTTTCCATTTACAACATCAGTGGGGTATCTTCCCCTCCTCACATGACTATAGGAAAATACTCAGATTCGTACATTATGCTAACATGAATGATGGAACCATATTTGCTTTCTCTCTTTATTTGATCTGTACAGAGGCAAGTCATACCTAAGCCTCGTGGGGTTATTTCTGCTGATTATTTGAACACGTACACTTTGCACGATTATCCCAAAGAGTCTGAAAAGTTCAAGAAAGAAAATAAATATTAAGAAATAAGGATTTATTTGGAGGGCTTTTTATATTTGAGCTAAAATAATTTTAGGATATACCTTGACTTGTTTCTGAAGGTCTCTAATGTAATCTACAGCCAAATCCAACATGTCTGCTGTACTTGTTTGCTGCAATGGTAGTAACAGAAGCAAAATGCCTTAGTTTCGAAAAAGCTATTCTTGTATTTAGTAATGTTTCGTTTGAATTGGAGGAATTAAATTAGTGAATGAGTGGGAATATATAAAAGAATGGAATGGAGCGTAGAATAATTCATTACATTCCTAATTGTAATAAGTCATTCCATAAATTTCACAAATTTGAAAGAGATGAGAATGGCTCAATTATTTTAATAGAATAACCAAATACTTTTTTTTCATTCTATAAGAATGAGTCATTTTATTCCTACCTTAATTCGTTCCTTAATTCGTGCAATAACGCACCATAAAATATGCAAGTAATCCTACCTTGTCCATATTTGGGAAAAGCTCTTGTAGCTTCCTCGTTCGTTCACTAATTCGGGTTCTTCTAACCTGAATATAATTCACATACATTAACATAACTAGTTATAAAAATCCAGAATCTTGCAAATGTTGAATGAAGAACAGTGAATTATGCTCTAAATTGACTTGAGGAATGAAAAAACAGAACTAGCAAAAAGGTGACACTTTCTCACTCTCCTTACTTTTTTCTCTAGAAATTTGTTTCTTCTCTGTAGAGTGCAGATGCGGAAAAGAAATAGCGGAGGTGGAGTGAATGATAGTGAGGAGAGAGTGGGGGAAAATGAAAAAAAAAATTTATTTTCTTTCCTCTTCTGTCAGGGCAAGCCAATCAGAAGAAAAATAAACATAGATCTTGGCTTCATCTTACTGGGTACTATAAAGTTCAGTACTTTTGCACTTTTGGTATGATTTTATCTTTCTGCCCCTACATGTGCAAACATTGGCAGATAGATGACTTGTGTGGTTTCTATTTTTTGACTTCTCAAATTTTATTTTAAAAAATATTATTATTATTATGAAGTCTATTAAAAATATGAGTATTATTTTAAAAAATGTCTTATTTTTTATAGGTATTTATTATATAATGGAGTTTTATTATGAAAATGAGTCTTATTTTTGTAGAAGTATTATTTTAAAAATGTTCTATTTTGAATAGGAAAAGAAAAGTTGTGGGTATTATATAAATAGAATATTATTATAGTTTTTAAAGTGTAGTACAACCAAAAGTCATACAACATCCTAAGAATTGTTAGGAAGGTTATAAGTGAATTTTGTGTTTGTGTGAATGAGATAATTTTTACAGTTTTTATATTCAGTGCAAAAAAAAATTGTATTATCGTGAGAGGGAGGGTTTTACAGTTTTTACTCCGAACAAAAAAAGTTGTACTGCAGTATTGTGGAATTTCAAGTTTTTAAGGCATAGAACTTGGGAAGATTATTGTAAATCCATTATTGTTGTTATAGTGGAGATTCGAATTTTTGCCTGTGTTTTTTTCCTTTAAGAGTTTTCACGTTAAATCTTATGTTATTTTAACTCTCTTTATTTTATATTATTTGATTTGCGTTGACTTAATTCCTAACAAGCGGTATCAAGAGTTAAGTTGATTAGATCCAAGGTTGAGGGAAACTAGTCGTATTGGTATGACAAATAAAGATAATTGATTGAAGGAATTATTGATGTTCGTTATGATGTTAATGAATAAGAGATTTTGCGTGCATAAAAGATCACTATTGCAGTCGCTAAATAATAAAGATGATAGAGATGCTGATGAAGATGAATACAACAATATTGATGATGATACTATTAAAGAAGTAGATGTTGCAACTGACGTAGATAATACGAATATATTTGATATTGCGAATATCGCGGATGTTAGGATGATGCAGATGATGGTGTCAACTACGACAATGACGACAGTGATGAAATTAAGGTGTATGAGGATTCAAATCATGTGAAGAATTGTTGAGATACACCTCGAATCATATTTAGAAAAATATTATTATTATGAAAATGAAGAGTTTTTTTTTTTTACCAAATGTCTTTGGCCCAAGTGGTTGTATTGTTCGTTTTGATATTTTGATTGCATAATTACAAGTTCATACCCCGACAAAATGTTAGTTCATACTCCAGTTAAATGCAAACACCTCCTAACCTTGAAAATCTATAAATAGAGATCTCATTCTTCATTAGTTCTCACCATTTTTCAAAGCTTAAATTCAAGCATTAAAGTTATAATCAAATATTAGTAAGTGAGTTCTTGAGAGAAAATTACAAAGAAATAGTTAAAGCTTGCAAATTCAAGAGGTACAATATCTAGTAGTTATTATGTTCGATTTTTCTTTCGTCTTTAATTTTCAAAAGCTCAAGAACGCGAGTTGTAGCCATGTATGATTGTCGTTCTCCGTGTTCTTCACGTGTTCTTAAGCCTTTCTTCATTTTATAGTAGTTATAATGTCGAATTTTATTTCGTAGTTTAAAACTCAAGAACGTAAAGTCATAGCCATGTACGATTTTTCCGTTCTTCGTATGTTCTTGAGCAATTAATATAAATTGTTATAATCAATTATACAAGCCGTTATAATGACCAAATGTTGTCAATTATAAAGTGTCATAATCACTTATGTAAGCAGTTATAATGCTCAAATTATTTCAAATACGAAAACCAAAAGCTCAAGAACATAAGTCGTTACCATGTACGATTTTTCCGTTCTTCGTGTGTTCTTGAACAAAAGTCATGAATCTTTTATGAGAAAGTTTTTGATTTATTCTTTTTATGTTATAAAGTGTTATTGAGTCTTATAACGTGATTTCTTAAAGATTTAAAGCAAGCGGTACCATGTTTCACATAGTTAACCCTAAGAATATTGGTCAAAACATGTTTGTTGAAGGTTGTTTTGATTTGATGATGATGATTGTTGTGCAAAAATGATTGTGGTAAATGTGCTTACATGGTTGATTGTCAATGTGTATCTGACAAAGTGCTTATGTGTTAATGTGCTTATGTGCTTAAGTGATTATGTGCGTAGATACTCTGAAAGTGCTTATGTGCTTAAGTGACAAAGTGATTATATGTTAATCAAATTATGTGTCTACATGATCATGTGTGTATGATATTTTACCTATGTCTAAATACTGTAAATCCAGACACTTGTTTAACACAAATATGATCTTGCTAAAAACTATCTTGTCTTATAAAAGAAAATGAAAGTTATCCGGTTCAAATGTTGTAAAGTCCTTTTAAAAGATATTTGTGTACAAAGGACTTAGATTTTAAAGATCAGAAATGTTAGGTTGATCTTTCAGTAAGAGTCACTCTGCATAAAAGATGTATGATATAAGCAGAGTAGCATAAGAATGAATCATTGTTGTATTTATGTATGACAGAGTCTGTAAAGTCCTTTCAATATATAACGATGTAATAATGTAAGAAAGGACTTAGTTAGAAAAGATCAAATCTGTTAGGTTGATCTTATGTTAGATCTGATCAGTCTACATGATCGTAGAATAGACTCTGTGATTCCAAGCAAAGAAGACTCAACGATTCTGTATAAATCGTAGAGTGAACTATACGACTCCTTACCTGAATAACTCTACGATCTTCAAAGAGAGACAGATGTGCAAGAGGTCTACAAAATAGACAAGCTAAATTAAAGAACTGATCAAGTACAAATCGTACAGCATAACTCTACGATCGTCGAACAGACAGCTAAGAAGACCTGCAGTTAACGCAGAACCAGAAGTGAAATGTACTCTACGATATACACAATCTAGCAAGATCGTAGAGTAAACTTGAAGAGCAAGCACATACGATAACTACACGATTTGCACAGTTAGAAGAAATCATAGAGTGAAACCGGATGTCAAAGACAATACAGAAGACTGTTCTACGCATAGAACAATCGTTGAGTAGAAATAAAGGATATGCCAACTGAGACAACAACTCAACGATTCCACTAAAAAGCACTGCAGTCAGCAACTTCACGACTAACGCAAAAGGACAAGCTAAGTAGAACGGAATCATAACGCAAAGCACTGCAGACAAACTCTACGATCTGAACACAACAGCCAGATCGCAGAGTAAAAGAGAAGATCGCTCCAACTCAACCATTTACCCGACATACTTCAAGTAATGAGTGGAGCTGAATTCGTAGAGTCCAAATGAGCAGACAATCACTCTACGAATTCAATATAAGAAGCAGCAAAGAATCATAACTGCAATATGGTGCGAGAGGAGAGAGTGTATTTCTCTTCCAGATTCGAAAGAGATTAAGTGCTTTTAAGATACAGATGCATATCAGAGTCATAGAAGACTTTGTGCCAAAACAACTATAAGTCAGGACCCACTGCTCAGGAAAATGATGAATAAAGTCAGACTAATGGGACATCTCTGAATGCATCAGAACAGCTGGTTCTAAAAGTCAAGGAAGGTATTTATTAATGGATCAAAAGATTAATTAGCAAAGAATATAATAATCTTTACTGAACAACTTTTGGAGTGCAACGGCTATAAATTCAGAGAAAGCTAAGCTACAGTTTGATATCTCAGAACATGTCAGAAAAGGGAAGAAGAACTGACACAAGCAGTAAGAAAGTCAACATCGAAGATATCAAGGATCTTCACAAAGCCAAAGTAACCTAACGGATCTTTCAAACGGTAAAATATGAACAAAGATATAAAGGCTTTGATAATTAACAAAGGAGAATGTTGTTGAAAAACAAAAAAAAAGGATGCTAGACAACAACAAATCGTAGAGTAAAACAAAGAAGAATATGTTGAAGAACACTCTACGATCCACCAGAACACTAATACTGAATTGAGAAAGACATAGAGTGAAATAACTCTAGTACAAGAGAAGTGTTCAGAGCTGCTAGGCACATAGTAGAGAGAAGCTTAAAAGCCAACTTGATACAGATATGGAAGCAACTGAGTACCAAAAGGAAGGAGCATTACAGCAATCTCAGAAGCCCATCTCGAGAAGCTATAAACGGTGTATGATAAGAAGGAACAACTGAGTACCTAAAGGAAGGAGCTTCACAGTCATCTCAGGAGTTCGTCTCGAGAAGCTATCAAGTACCAAAGGAGCTGAAGTTCAAAAGCCTAGCAGCACAATGGGTGATCACAAAAAGATATTGAGCATATAAAGAAGTCAAGCATCATTGCCGAACTCAATATCATTTCAGGAATGATCACATCCTGCTACTGAGTATTTAAAGACAATGGAACTTAAAGTACAACTCAGTAACAACTCCTACATCTATCAACAAGCAAGGAGCCAAGTCTGTTGGACTTGAAGAGGGCAATTATGTCCTTGTCTTAGTGACTAAATGAGCCAAGTCTGCTGGACTTGAAGAGGGCAGTTGTGTCCTTGTCCTAGTGACTAAACTAGCCAAACCTGCTGGGTTTGAAGGGTTCTTGGTGAACCAGAGTTTCCAGGCGTGATGTGCTTGAAGGGTTCTATATGAACCATTCTTAGTGAATTTCCTACTCGTTGTAGTAGAAGAGTGGAGTAGGAGTTATTCCATCTCCGAACCACTTAAAACTCTCTGGTGTCATTTACATTCAGTCATTTACATTCTGTTATATATATATATAGATATAACTTCTAAAATTGGTTTACTTGATAAGTGGCTATCTTCAATACTGTCTTAATTCAACGGAGAAGCTTTACAAATCTTTAAGGGGAGTTTTCAAACTAATATTCCGCTGTGTAAACAAATATTGATTAACTTCATTAATTGGTAATAAAATTTTGAAATTAACAAAAAAAAATTTAAGAGATCTATTCAACCCCCCCCCCCCCCCCCCTTCTAGATCACTTGTGTGCCTCTGGGAACTAACAATATTTACTGTCTGTTTTTGCCATTTTTCGAAAACTTAAAATCCGAATCTGCCTTAGCAATACAAGTGAAAGTTTTAGATCAATAAATAATAAGTAATTTAGACTTAAGAATCACTTCAAAATATTTTCATATGACAAAGTTATGGCAGTTACCATAAAGGATGTCAAAGCTGCGAAAAATAAGGGGACTCTCGGATGTTGGCACAAAAATTTAAGGTTTTGAGTTAGTCAATGTGACACCCCCAAATCTGGGCCCACACATCCCAAACTTGAGTTGTCAAAAGACTACAACAAAATTATTACAAGATAGAATCACTTCAAAATATTTTCTTATGACAAAGTTATGGCAGTTACCATAAAGGATGTCAAAGCTGCGAAAAATAAGGGGACTCTCGGATGTTGGCACAAAAATTTAAGGTTTTGAGTTAGTCAATGTGACACCCCCAAATCTGGGCCCACACATCCCAAACTTGAGTTGTCAAAAGACTACAACAAAATTATTACAAGATAGAATAACGTTCAACAATACAATATATAATAACACACAACTAAGTCTCACTATTATTAACACACTATTTTACAACACGTGAAGACTACGATAGCTATCCCTCGGACTCTCACTCCATTCCCCTGCTAGACTCAGCTACGTTCTCATCTCCTGTTGAAAAACAATGAAACAAAAGAAAGGATGAGCTCAAATAGCCCAGTAAAGAATATCATGACTAAGATAATGACGAATAATTTATCGTTAGCCTTCAACAGTTGAGTCCTTGATAGAATACAATAGACTACAAGGTTTCTATCAAAAACTGCAGTTAAATTCTTAAACAATGTTCAGATCAATAATAGCAGCGAAATGAGCAATCTATTAGAAGAATAATGCAGACTATAATGTCCACTCGCTTCTCTTTTCAGGAAAAACATCATCAACTTTTATCATCTGAAATACCATTAGTCAAGATAATACAAATTCACAGTTCCTGGTCATAATCATGCAGATCAACAGTTCATCTTTGCACTACGGGCCAAAGACATTCAATATAACACCAACGGTCATGATTATACCAGATTCAGCCTTTGGTCATAATCATACCAAACAACAATTCATCTTTGCACTACGGGCCAAAGATATTCAATATAACATCAACGGTCATGATTATACCAGATTCAGCCTTTGGTCATAATCATACCAAACAACAGTTTATCTTTGCACTACGGGCCAAAGAGAACATTCACCACGTGCCATAAAAGACACCGAACAGATGTATCGTCTTTAACCTATTATATCGCCTTTAACATGTCATCTGTTCAACAATTATATCGCATTTGTGCCCCCGGCCACAGATATTCACAACAACTTGATTTTGGATAATTAGAATGATATAAATGATGAACAGAAGAAACAGGATAAACAATAAGTATCAGCAGTTTACTTTGTGCAGATTCAAATAATGTCCAAATTGTCAACATGATGTGGAGTGAAATTTAAAAATGATATTCAAGATCCACAGTTCAGAATAACGGTTACAGTTCAATAGAAAGGTTCACGTAAATATGATGGTTCAATTGAAATGATGAAGTGCAACTATTATGGAACATATAATATTTTCAGGAATTATAGAAGCAATAGTTCCATAATAAGTTTCGATTTAGGTGTATGAAAGAAAATAATATCCCTTACCGTAGCAGGTTTGATTAACAAAAGGTGAAGGAAATTAATATCCCTTACCATAGTAAGTTTGAATAATGGAAGATGAAAAAGATGGTATCCCTTATGTGTACAAAGAAAAATAATATCACTTACGAATATGAAAGAAAATGATATTACAAACAAATATGGAATAAAAGTGTCATGTGATAATTCGTGTAAACAAATTATTTTCACAAGAGACAAATAAGAAATGAATACAAAGAGTAATTCACCAAACATGCGGTAATCCGCGTAGTCAGGTTATTCTCATAGATTAATAAGGAATGAATACGAAAGGTTATTCACCAACAAGCAGTAATCCGCGTCGTAAGGTTATTCCCACAATTTAATAAAAATAGAATTCGAAGAGTTATTCACCAAACAGACGGTAATCCGCGCAGTAAGGTTATTCTCAGAGATTCATAAGGAATGAATACAAAAGGTTATTCACCAACAGGCGATAATCCGCGCCGTAAGGTTATTCCCACAAATTAATACATGAAAATAAATGGCACATCTTATGAGTAAGAAAGAAACGATATTATTTTCGAGAATCAAATAATGATAATCCCTTACCGTAGTAAGTTTAAATAATAGAATATGAAAGAAGATGATATTCCTTACCTTAACACGTGACTGGATATTGATTTAAATGAGGTTGATTAACTTGAACAGTACACGTACACTTATAGATCTTCACAAATACTCAAGATGACTTAAGCACGCTTAGAGAGAACTTATACAAGAAGTATTTAGAGAGTGAAAGAAAGAACAAGTAAGGAAGTTTTTGAAAAATTCTTAAGTTAATGCCTCTATTTATAGCCAAAAATCTTATCATAACCAAGATTTCCTAATTTAATCCAAACCGTTCATTTCAAAATAATGTTTAATTCATACCATTCATTTCATCTTTTAAGATTTCTTTAATCTAAACCATTCATTTAAAGATCATCTTTTAATCTACACCATCCATTTCAAATTCTATATTATCTTTAATATATACCATTCATTTCATCTTTTAAGATTTCCTTAATCTAAACCATTCATTTAAAGATCATCTTTTAATCTACACCATCCATTTCAAATTCTATATTATCTTTAATCTATACCATTCATTTTATATCACCTAACTTTATATTATAAACAAATAACTTTATCAATTCAATTATTCAACAATAATTCACACTTATTCATTATTATGACTAATTGTTATAAATACAGTGTAGTTGACTCTCTTAGTTAGATATCAAGTCAATTACTTAACAAAATACAACTGTTTAAATAATACCATAATAGATATAACAATAATACAGAAAGTATGTAAAAGAAAGAATACGTTACTATGTCATGACAATTATTGATTCAATAATGTGAATTACTGTGCATATACTACTGTGATAATTATCAGTTTAATAATATAAATTATTGTCCATGTGACAATAAAGTCAAATATTGTACGATAACGACTTTATCAGTTTAATAATACGAAACACTGTGCAATGTCGTGTACTACTGTGTAATACTGTATGCTACTGTGCAATACCGTATGTTACTTGTAATACCGTATATTACTATTCTTTTACCACTGGGTATTTTAATAATTAAAAGTGATAGTACCATTGACCATTTAAAAATTATTTATGTCATTTTTTATACCCGACAATTATTCGTTGTAGGGTCCACCAATGATTGGTTTGTACGGCGCCGTCGTACGAATATTCTCCGACAGAACGAATATTTCCCGACCAAACGAATATTGTCCGATATAATATAATTTACACATAACATCCTTAACTTTCAACTTTATCAATTTAACCACTTACTGTTTCATGAAAAAATATATATGAAAAAAAATTAAATTTTATATTTCATAAAATTTGGGGTCTTACAACCTCCCCTCCTTATGAAATTTCGTCCCCGAAATTGATACACCTGGCAAATCGAAGAGATAAAGATACTTAGATTTTATCTCAGATTCTAGCTCCCGTGTCATTTCCTCAATATCTTGGTTCATCCATAAAACCTTTACTTGAGGTATAACATTTGAGCGTAGGATCTGCTCCTTCTTATCTAGGATCTTAATAGGTACCTCCTCGTATGTTAAATCATCTGCTATAACATCTGGTTCTAACTCAATGACGTGGTTTGGGTCTTTCACATATTTACGTAACATAGATATGTGAAAAACGTTATGGATGTGAGACATACTTGGTGGTAGGGCTAGTCTGTAGGCTACGGTTCCTACTCGATCGAGGATTTCAAATGGGCCAATAAATCGAGGGTTGAGCTTACCTCTCTTTCCGAATCTCGTAACTCCTTTCCATGGAGAAACACGTAAGAATACATGATCTCCGACGTTGAATCTCTCATCTCTCCGATGAAGATCAGCATAACTTTTTTGTCGTTCTTATGCGGTCTGTATTCGTTGTCGGATCATTTGGATCTTTTCTGTTGTCAAGCATACAAACTCGGGTCCCAACAGTTTTGCTTCTCCTACCTCATTCCAACATACTGGAGAGCGACACTTGCGTCTATATAAAGCCTCGAATGGAGCCATACCTATACTTGCTTGGTAACTATTGTTGTAGGAAAATTCAACCAATGGCAAGTATTTATCCCAACTTCCTTTGAAGTCTAGTACGCAAAGTCTCAAAAGATCTTCGAGGGTCTGGATCGTCCGTCCGTTTGAGGATGGTATGCAGAACTGAATCGTAGCTCAATGCCCATAGCTTTTTGTAGACTGATCCAAAAGTGTGAAGTGAATCTAAGATCTCGATCAGAAACTATGGAAACTGGCATGCCATGCAATCTCACAATCTCATTTATGTACATACCGGCAAGACGTTCAAGTGAAAAGTTTTCTCGTATAGGAAAGAAATGAGCGGATTTGGTCAATCTATCTACGATGACCCAAATTGCATCTAAGCCTTGAGAAACTTTGAGAAGACCCGTCACGAAATCCATATTGATGTGTTCCCACTTCCATTCGGGAACCTCAAATGGTTGTAATGGACCCTTAGGTACTTGATGCTCTGCCTTGACACGTTGACAAGTTAGGCACCTTGAGATAAACTCTGTAATCTCCCTTTTCATATTATTCCACCAAAATGTATGTCGAAGATCTTGATACATCTTGGTACCTTCTGGCTGGATTGCAAACGGTGTGTTGTGTGCCTCCATCATGATTTTATGATTCAATTCAGGATCATTAGGAACACAGAGTCGAGAGTTAACTCGAAGTATTCCTTTCTCGTCAATTCTTGCCTCAGGAATAACACCTTCTTGTACTTTCTTCATCATATTCATCAGCTCCGGATCAGTAGCTTGATCAGCTTTAATTTTATTGATTAAAGTTGGTTCTACTCGTACATGCGCAATCTTCAAGTGGTTCATTGGTGTTTTTAGCTCTATCTTCATCTTTTGCAAGTCGTACAAAATACGCTTTTGTGTTGTTAGCAGTGCACTTGTACTCGCATAAGATCTTCTGCTTAAAGCGTCAGCTACAACGTTCGCCTTTCCTGGGTGATACTGGATTGTGTGGTCATAATCCTTCAACAGCTTAAGCTACCGTCGTTGTCGCGTATTGAGTTCCTTCGGGGTGAAGAAATACTTGAGACTTTTATAATCCGTATAGATATCCACTTTCTCGCCGTACAAGTAGTGTCTCCAGATTTTCAACGCGAAAACGACCGCTGCCAATTCTAGATCATGAGTAGGGTAATTTTTCTCATAATCTTTGAGTTGTCAAGAGGCATAGGCTATCACCTTTCCATGTTGCATAAGAACGCAACCTAGACATTTGCCTGAAGCATCGCTGTAGATGACAAATTCTCCCGATCCCGATAGTATGGTCAGAACAGGAGCTGAAACAAGTTTCCTCTCGAGTTCTTAAAAACTCTTCTCGCATTCCTCGCTCGATATAAGTTTTGTACTAGAACGAATGATACTGATATCTAATAATTAAACTTTCAACTCTTGGCGTTCTATGGGAGCCATTCGGTATGGGGCTTTGGGAATGGGCTTGGTACCGGGTTCAAGATCAATACAAAATTCAATTTCATGGTTTGGGGGTAAGCCAGGAAGTTCCTCAAGAAAAACGTCAGGAAACTCATTAACAATGGGAATATCATTCAAGTTTGACGTGTTTTTGTTCAAATCAGTGATATAAGCTAAAAAGGCTTGACATCCGTTTTTTAATAAACGAATGACTTTATGGCTAAAAATAACAGTTACAGATTTCAATGGTTTAGTTGCTTGAATTTGCATGATAGGTTGATTAGGAATATAAAAACTAATAATCTTATGAAAGCAATCAATTTTAGCATGATGGTTGGTCAACCAATCAATTCCTAAAATCACATCAAATTCATGCATCTCCAAATAAATAAGGTCAACAGGTAATGTGAGGTTGTTGATTTGAACTAGGCAAGATTTATAGACAGTAGATGTAATGGTCATTTCTCCTAATGGGGTTTCAACTGATAAGTCAAAGTCCAAATTTTCAGGAGTTAAGTTTAAATGCTGAACACATGCAGGTGAGATAAAAAAATGGGTAGAGCCAGTATCTAACAGGGCATAGATTTCACGAGAATTTATAAATAGCTTACAGGTTATCACCTCATTCGGTTTCTTGACTGTTATCGTCAAATTGAATCCCGAGTACTTCATTCGGATCTTCACGTATTTCAACTATGAGAATACCACTAAATAATTCTCTAACGAACTGTTTCTCGGATTCCTCAACTTCATCAGTAGTAACGTACCAATGATTTCTATAAGAATAGTATTTTCGATAGACTGCAGTTTTCACGATAGCGACTAACTTAACCTGAATTCCTCTAAATTGTAACGCCCAAAAGTATAGAAACATCATTTTTAAATAATTTTGAAAATAATAGTTGGAACACCATAAATCCCAAAGACTGATATGAAAAGTCCATATATTCTGATCTTTTGTTATAGAGCAAAACCAGGTGATATGACTCTCCCAATTAGTGAGCAGATTAAAGGCAATAATTTTTGCAAGTTCATTACATCCTTTAATTGCTTCTAAGAACGGATCTAGAAAGATTGTAGTAGAGCTTTCACCTCCATCCTTCCTAGATAGAACACGAATAAATTTTGTCTAAGGCAAAAGATTTAACTCTGAGTTTGTAGAAGAATTGTTTGTGGCCTCTTAATTCTCAGTTACATTGGCTTCGGGCACTCTATTGTTAACTTCTTGATTTCCAGATGACATACATTACTATGGTCACAAAATAAATATTAGTTAAACAAATCGACTCATCACTTTTTGTCCCTACATTCAAATCGACTCATTAGATAAAATATCATTTAGGTAGGACACACTAGTGATTGATTCTATTCGTCTCTCCCCTCCTAGTTCTAACCCCAGATCTCCATTAAAGACCATATCCCTAAGCTCTGATGCCAACTGTGACACCCCCAAATCTGGGCCCACACAGCCCAAACTGGAGTTGTCAAAAGACTACAACAAAATTATTACAAGGTAGAATAACGTTCAACAATACATTGTATAATAATACACAACTAAGTCTTCACTATTATTAACACACTATTTTACAACACGTGAAGACTACGATAGCTATCCCTTGGACTCTCACTCTATTCCCCTTCTAGACCCAGCTACGTTCTCATCTCCTGTTGAAAAACAATGGAACAAAAGAAAGGGTGAGCTCAAATAGCCCAGTAAAGAATATCATGACTAAGATGATGACGAATAATTTATCGTTAGCCTTCAACAGTTGAGTCATTGATAGAATACAATAGACTACAAGGTTTCTATCAAAAACTGCAGTTAAATTCTTAAACAACGTTCAGATCAATAATAGCAGCGGAATGAGCAATCTATTAGAAGAATAATGCAGACTATAATGTCCACTCGCTTCTCTTTTTAGGAAAAACATCATCAACTTTTATTATATGAAATACCATTAGTCAAGATAATACAAATTCACAGTTCCTGGTCATAATCATGCAGATCAACAGTTCATCTTTGCACTACGGGCCAAAGACATTCAATATAACACCAACAATCATGATTATACCAGATTCAGCCTTTGGTCATAATCATACCAAACAACAGTTCATCTTTGCACTACGGGCCAAAGATATTCAATATAACACCAACGGTCATGATTATACCAGATTCGGCATTTGGTCATAATCATACCAAATAACAGTTCATCTTTGCACTATGGGCCAAAGAGAACATTCACCACGTGCCGTAAAAGACACCGAACAGATGTATCGCCTTTAACCTATTATATCGCCTTTAACCTGTCATCTGTTCAGCAATTATATCGCATCTGTGCCCCCGGCCACAGATATTCACAACAACTTGATTTTGGATAATTAGAATGATTTAAATGATGAACAGAAGAAACAGGATAAATAATAAGTATCAGCAGTTTACTTTGTGCAGATTCAAATAATGTCCAAATTGTCAACATGATGTGGAGTGAAATTTAAAAATGATATTCAAGATCCACAGTTCAGAATAACGGTTACAGTTCAATAGAAAGGTTCACGTAAATATGATGGTTCAATTGAAATGATGAAGTGCAACTATTATGGAACATATAATATTTTCAGGAATTATAGAAGCAATAGTTCCATAATAAGTTTCGATTTAGGTGTATGAAAGAAAATAATATCCCTTACCGTAACACGTTTGATTAACAAAAGGTGAAGGAAATTAATATCCCTTACCATAGTAAGTTTGAATAATGGAAGATGAAAAAGATGGTATCCCTTATGTGTACAAAGAAAAATAATATCACTTACGAATATGAAAGAACCGTTCATTTCAAGATAATGTTTAATTTAATCCAAACCGTTCATTTCAAGATAATGTGCTACTGTGCAATACTGTATGCTACTGTGCAATACCGTATGTTACTTGTAATACCGTATATTACTATTCTTTTACCACTGGGTATTTTAATAATTAAAAGTGATAGTACCATTGACCATTTAAAAATTGTAAGACCCCGAATTTTATGAAATATAAAATTTATTTTTTTTCTTCATATATATATATTTTTTCCTGAAACATTAGATAGTTAAATTGATAAAGTTAAAAGTTAAGGATGTTATGTGCAAATTATATTATGTCGGAGAATATTCTTTTGGTCGGGGAATATTCGTTCTGTCGGGGAATATTCGTACGACGGCGCCGTACGAACCAATCATTGGTGGACCCCACAAAGAATAATTGTCGGATATAGAAAGTGACTTAAACAATTTTTAAATGGTCAATGGTACTATCACTTTTAATTGTTAAAATATCCGGTGGTAAAAGAATAGTAATATACGGTATTACAAGTAGCACACGGTATTGCACAGTAGCACACGGCATTGCACAGTGTTTCGTATTATTAAACTGATAAAGTGGTTATCGTACAATATTTGACTTTATTGTCACATGCACAATAATTCATGTTATTAAATTGATAATTGTCACAGTAGCATATGCACAGTAATTCACACTATTGAATCAATAATTGTCATGACACAGTAACGTAATCTTTCTTTTGCATACTTTCTACATTATTGTTATATCTATTATGGTGTTATTTAAGCAGTTGTATTTCATTAATTAATTGACTTGATATCTAACTCAGAAAGCCAACTACACCGTATTTATAACAATTAGTCATAATAATGAATAAGTGTGAATTATTGTTGAATAATTGAATTGATAAAGTTATTTGTTTATAATATAAAGTTAGGTGATATAAAATGAATGGTATAGATTAAAGATAATATAGAATTTAAAATGGATGGTGTAGATTAAAAGATGATCTTTAAATGAATGGTTTAGATTAAGGAAATCTTAAAAGATGAAATGAATGGTATAGATTAAAGATAATATAGAATTTGAAATGGATGATGTAGATTAAAAGATGATATTTAAATGAATGGTTTATCTTAAAAGATGAAATGAATGGTATGGATTAAACATTATCTTGAAATGAACGGTTTGGATTAAATTAGGAAATATTGGTTATGATAAGATTTTTGGCTATAAATAGAAGCCTTAACTTAAGGATTTTTCATAAACTTCCTTACTTGTTCTTTCTTTCTCTCTCTAAATACTTCTTGTGAAAGTTTTCTCTAAGTGTGCTTAAGTCATCTTGAGTATTTGTGAAGATTTATAAGTGTACGTGTACTGTTCAAGTTAATCAACCTCATTTAAATCAATATTCAGTCACGCGTTAAGGTAAAGGATTATCATTATTTGATTCTCGAAAATAATACCGTTTCTTTCTTACTCATAAGATGTGTCATTTATTTTCATGTATTAATTTGTGGGAATAACCTTACGGTGCGAAGTATCGCCTGTTGGTGAATAACCATTCGTATTCATTCCTTATTAATCTCTGAGAATAACCTTACTGCGCGGATTACCGTCTGTTTGGTGAATAAATCTTCGTATTCAATTTTTATTAAATTGTGGGAATAACCTTACAGCGTGGATTATCGCCTGTTTGGTGAATAACTCTTCGTATTCATTTCTTATTTGTCTCTTGTGGAAATAATTTGTCTACACAAATATCACATGACACTTTTATTGCATATTCGTTTATAATATCATTTTCTTTCATATTCGTAAGTGATATTATTTTCCTTTATACTCATAAGGGATACCATCTTTTTCATCTTCCATGATTCAAACTTATTATGGTAAGGGATATTAATTTCATTCATTTTTTGTTAATCAAACCTGCTACGGTAAGGGATATTATTTTCTTTCATACACCTAAATCGAAACTTATTATGGAACTATTGCTTCTATAATTCCTGAAAATATTATATGTTCTATAATAGTTGCACTTCATCATTTCAATTGAACCATCCTATTTACGTGAACCTTTCTATTGAACTGTAACCGTTATTCTGAACTGTGGATCTTGAATATCATTTTTAAATTTCACTCCACATCATGTTGACAATTTGGACATTATTTGAATCTGTACAAAGTAAACTTCTGATACTTATTGTTTATCCTGTTTCTTCTGTTCATCATTTATATCATTCTAATCATCCAAAATCAAGTTGTTGTGAATATCTGTGGCCGGGGGTACAGATGCGATATAATTGTTGAATAGATGATAGGTTAAAGGCGATATAATAGGTTAAAGGCGATACATCTGTTCGGTGTCTTTTATGGCACGTGGTGAATATTCTCTTTGGCTCGTAGTGCAAAGATGAACTGTTGTTTGGTATGATTATGACCAAAGGCTGAATCTGGTATAATCATGACCGTTGGTGTTATATTGAATGTCTTTGGCCCGTAGTGCGAAGATGAACTGTTGATCTGCATGATTATGATCAGGAACTGTGAATTGTATTATCTTGACTAATGGTATTTCAGATGATAAAAGTTGATAATGTTTTTCCTAAAAAGAGAATCGAGTGGACATTATAGTCTGCATTATTCTTCTAATAGATTGCTCATTCCGCTGCTATTATTGATCTGAACGTTGTTTAAGAATTTAACTGCAGTTTTTGATATAAACCTTGTAGTCTATTGTATTCTATCAAGAACTCAACTATTGAAGACTAATGATAATTTATTCATCATTATCTTAGTCATGATATTCTTTACTGGGCTATTTGAGCTCACCCTTTCTTTTGTTCCATTGTTTTTCAACAGGAGATGGAAACGTAGCTGGGTCTAGCCGGGGAATAGAGTGAGAGTCTGAGAAATAGCTATCGTAGTCTTCACGCGTTGTAAAATAGTGTGATAATAATAGTGAAGACATAGTTGTGTATTATTATACACTATATTGTTGAACGTTGTTCTACCTTATAATAATTTTGTTGTAGTCTTTTGATGACTTAAGTTTGGGCTGTATGGGCCTAGATTTGGGGGCGTCACAGTTGGCATCAGAGCTTAGGGATATGGTCTTTAATGGAGATCTGGGGTTAGAACTAGGAGGGGAGAGACGAATAGAATCAATCACTAGTGTGTCCTACCTAAATTAGATTTTTTTTTTTTATCTAATGAATCGATTTGAATGTAGGAACATGAAGAGATGAGTCAGTTTGTTTGAACTAACAATTATTTTGTGACAACAGTTTAGTATGGCATCTGGAAATCAAGAGGTTAACTATGGAATGCCTGAAGCGAATGTAGCCGAGAATCAAGAGGCCCCAAACAATCCTCCTGCCAACTCAAGAAATAATGTTCCTAATAACATGATGAACGATGGGTTCTTTAGGAATTTCATGCAGTTCATACAGAATCAAGCAAGAGGAAATCCAGTCAATAATAACGGTAGAAACGCTGGTAATTTGAGGATGGTCACTGTCAAGCAATTTAAAGAATTGGGACCACCTGAATTTCACGGGAAGCCTGACCCACTCAAAGCGGAGGCATGGCTGAAGTAGACGACAAAAATACTTGATGTCTTACAATGCGCTGATGATCAGAAGGTGTCATTTGCCACTTTTATGTTACGAGGTAAGGCGGACCATTGGTGGGAAGCGGTAAAACGTATCAACCTTTCAGCACTCAAAATGTCTTGGACAGAATTCCAAGAACTGTTTAACGAGAAGTATTTCCCAGAAAGCATCCGCCATATGAAAGAGGTGGAATTCATTAAGCTGGAGCAGGGAAACATGACAGTCTCCCAATATGAAGCTAAGTTTGCCGAGTTATCTCGCTTTGCCACCCATCTAGTGGATGACGAAGCACGAATGAGTCGGATGTTCCTAAGAGGTTTGAGATTCAAAATTCGTCAACAACTTAGCTCTCATAAATTTAGTTTGTATTCAGATGTTGTGGATAGGGCTCAAAGGGTGGAGCAAGCAGATGAAACATTGCAGCCAAGAGTTAATGATCAGCATAGAGAAATGAGTGACAACAACCACAGGAACGAGAACCATCGAGGAGGTAACCAACACTTCGGTGGTAATTCCACATCAAATAATAGAAGAGGAGAATCCAGTGGGAACAATTTCAAAAGAAAGAGATTCCATAATAATTATGGAAGGGCACCAGCGCCAGTACCAGCACCAGCACCGACCCCAGTTTCAAGGGGAGAAGATCGACCACCAGTGAGATGCTATAGGTGTGGTCAGGAAGGTCACATCAGCCCAAACTGTACACAACAGTCCAAAAAGTGCTACAGTTGTGGGAAAGAGGGTCATTTTGTGCGGTTTTGTCCTGCCACAAAATCAAGTCCAGCTGCAATAATGATACCAAAAGCTAGCGCGGATAAGGGAAAATCTGTAGTTCAAGGGAGAGCTTTTGTTGTGACATCCCAAATGGCACGAAACTCGAACGAGGTGATAACCGGTAAGCTATTCATAAATTCTCGTGAAGTCTACGCTTTGTTAGATACTGGCTCTACCCATTCTTTTATCTCACCTGCATGTGTTCAGCGTTTAAACTTAACTCCTGAAAATTTGGACTTTGACTTATCAGTTGAAACCCCATTAGGAGAAATGACCATTACATCTACTGTCTATAAATCTTGCTTAGTTCAAATCAACAACCTCACATTACCTGTTGACCTTATTTCTTTGGAGATGCATGAATTTGATGTGATTTTTGGAATTGATTGGTTGACTACCCATCATGCTAAAATTGATTGTTTTCATAAGATTATTAGTTTCCATATTCCTAATCAACCTGTCATGCAAATTCAAGCAACTAAACCATTGAAATCTATAACTGTTATTTCTAGCCATAAAGTCATTCGTTTATTGAAAAACGGATGTCAAGCCTTTTTAGCTCATGTCACTGATTTGAACAAAAATACGTCAAACTTGAATGATATTCCCATTGTTAATGAGTTTCCTGACGTTTTTCCTGAAGAACTTCCTGGCTTACCCCCAAACCGTGAAATTGAATTTTGTATTGATCTTGAACCCGGTACCAAGCCCATTTCCAAATTTCCATACCGAATGGCTCCCATTGAACTTCAAGAGTTAAAAGTCCAACTACAGGAATTGTTGGATACCGGTTTCATTCGTCCGAGTGCATCACCTTGGGGTGCTCCTGTTCTATTTGTGAAGAAGAAAGATGGGAGTATGAGATTGTGCATTGACTATCGAGAATTGAACCATGTCACCATCAAAAACAGGTACCCGTTACCTCGGATTGATGACATGTTTGATCAATTGCAAGGTGCTCAACATTTCTCAAAGATTGATCTCCGTTCTGGATATCATCAGTTAAAGGTTAAAGCTGAGGACATTCCAAAGACTGCTTTCAGAACTCTTTATGGGCATTATGAGTTCTTAGTCATGCCTTTTGGACTAACCAATGCTCCTGCAGCTTTCATGGACATGATGAACCGAATATTCAAGGAATATTTGGATCATTTTGTGGTTGTCTTTATTGATGACATCCTCATATACTCCAAGAATCGCGAGGATCATGAACAACACCTGAGATTAATACTCCAAAAGCTCCGTGAGAATAAATTATATGCCAAGTTGAAGAAATGTGAGTTCTGTCTTGAGGAAGTCACGTTTCTTGGGCATGTGATTTCTAGTCAAGGAATATCAGTCGATCCTGCGAAGATTGAAACGGTACTAAATTGGGAACAACCCAAGACAGTAACCGAAGTCCGAAGTTTTCTGGGCCTAGCTGGTTATTATCGGAGATTCGTAGAAGGATTTTCTCGAATCGCCACTCCATTAACTCAGCTGACTCGGAAAAGTACAAAATTCGTATGGAACGAGGAGTGTGAGAAAAGTTTTCAAGAACTCAAGAAGAGACTTATTTCAGCTCCTGTTCTGACCATACCATCAGGATCAGGAGAATTTGTTATCTACAGCGATGCTTCAGGCAAAGGTCAAGGCTGTGTCCTTATGCAACATGGAAAGGTTATAGCCTATGCCTCTCGACAACTCAAAGATTATGAGAAAAATTATCCTACTCATGATCTAGAGTTGGCAGCAGTCGTTTTCGCATTGAAGATCTGGAGACACTACTTGTACGGAGAAAAGGTGGATATCTATACGGATCATAAAAGTCTCAAGTATTTCTTCACCCAGAAGGAACTCAACATGCGACAACGACGTTGGCTTGAGCTGTTGAAGGATTATGACCACACAATCCAGTATCACCCGGGAAAGGCGAACGTTGTAGCTGACGCTTTGAGCAAAAGATCTTATGCGAGTACAAGTGCACTGCTGACAACACAAAAGTGTATTTTGTACGACTTGCAAAAGATGGAGATAGAGCTAAAGACATCAGGGACCCACTCGAAGATTGCTCACGTGCGAGTAGAACTAGCTTTAATCGATAAAATTAAAGCTGCTCAAGCTACCGATCCCGAACTGATAAACATGATAAAGAAAGTACAAGAAGGTGTCATTCCCGAAGCAAGAATCGACGAGAAAGGAATATTTCGAGTCAACTCTCGACTCTGTGTTCCTAACGATCCTGAATTAAAGCATAAAATCATGATGAAGGCACACAACACGCCGTTTGCAATCCACCCAGGAGGTACCAAGATGTATCGAGATCTTCGACATACATTTTGGTGGAACAATATGAAAAGAGAGATTGCAGAGTTTATCTCAAGGTGTCTAACTTGTCAACGTGTCAAGGCAGAACATCAAGTACCTAAACGTCCATTACAACCACTTGAAGTTCCCGAATGGAAGTGGGAACACATCAATATGGATTTCGTGACGGGTCTTCCCAAAGTTTCTCAAGACTTAGATGCAATTTGGGTCATCGTAGATAGATTGACCAAATCCGCTCATTTCTTGCCTATACGAGAAAACTTTTCACTTGAACGTCTTGCCGGTATGTACATAAATGAGATCGTGAGATTGCATGGCATGCCAGTTTCCATAGTTTCTGATCGAGATCCTAGATTCACTTCACGTTTTTGGATCAGTCTACAAAAAGCTATGGGCACTGAACTACGTTTTAGTTCTGCATACCATCCTCAAACGGACGGACAATCGAAAAGGACGATCCAGACCCTCGAAGATATTTTGAGACTTTGCGTACTAGATTTCAAAGGAAGTTGGGATAAGTACTTGCCATTGGTTGAATTTTCCTACAACAACAGTTACCAAGCAAGTATAGGTATGGCTCCATTCGAGGCTTTATATGGAAGGAAGTGCCGCTCTCCAGTATGTTGGAATGAGGTAGGAGAAGCAAAATTGTTGGGACCCGAGTTGGTATGCTTGACAACAGAAAATATCCAAATGATCCGACAACGAATACAGACCGCACAAGAACGACAAAAGAGTTATGCTGATCTTCATCGGAGAGACGAAAGTTTCAACGTCGGAGATCATGTATTCTTACGTGTTTCTCCATGGAAAGGGGTTACGAGATTCGGAAAGAGAGGAAAGCTCAACCCTCGATTTATTGGCCCATTTGAAATCCTCGATTGAATAGGAACCGTAGCATACAGACTACCCTACCACCAAGTATGTCTCGCATCCATAACGTTTTTCACATATCTATGTTACGTAAATATGTTAAGGACCCAAACCACGGCATTGAGTTAGAACCAGACGTTATAGCAGAGGATTTAACGTACGAGGAGGTACCTGTTAAGATCCTAGATAAGAAGGAGCAGATCCTACACTCAAAGGTTATACCTCAAGTTAAGGTTTTATGGAGGAACCAAGATACTGAGGAAATGACTTGGGAGCTAGAATCTGAGATGAAATTTAAGTACCCTTACCTCTTCGATATGCCAGGTATGTCAATTTCGGGGACGAAATTTCATAAGGAGGGGAGGTTGTAAGACCCCGAATTTTATGAAATATAAAATTTATTTTTTTTCTTCATATATATATATTTTTTCCTGAAACAGTAGGTAGTTAAATTGATAAAGTTAAAAGTTAAGGATGTTATGTGCAAATTATATTATGTCGGACAATATTCTTTTGGTCGGGGAATATTCGTTCTGTCGGGGAATATTCGTACGACGGCGCCGTACGAACCAATCATTGGTGGACCCCACAAAGAATAATTGTCGGATATAGAAAGTGACTTAAACAATTTTTAAATGGTCAATGGTACTATCACTTTTAATTGTTAAAATATCCGGTGGTAAAAGAATAGTAATATACGGTATTACAAGTAGCACACGGTATTGCACAGTAGCACACGGCATTGCACAGTGTTTCGTATTATTAAACTGATAAAGTGGTTATCGTACAATATTTGACTTTATTGTCACATGCACAATAATTCATGTTATTAAATTGATAATTGTCACAGTAGCATATGCACAGTAATTCACACTATTGAATCAATAATTGTCATGACACAGTAACGTAATCTTTCTTTTGCATACTTTCTACATTATTGTTATATCTATTATGGTGTTATTTAAGCAGTTGTATTTCATTAATTAATTGACTTGATATCTAACTCAGAAAGCCAACTACACCGTATTTATAACAATTAGTCATAATAATGAATAAGTGTGAATTATTGTTGAATAATTGAATTGATAAAGTTATTTGTTTATAATATAAAGTTAGGTGATATAAAATGAATGGTATAGATTAAAGATAATATAGAATTTAAAATGGATGGTGTAGATTAAAAGATGATCTTTAAATGAATGGTTTAGATTAAGAAAATCTTAAAAGATGAAATGAATGGTATAGATTAAAGATAATATAGAATTTGAAATGGATGATGTAGATTAAAAGATGATATTTAAATGAATGGTTTATCTTAAAAGATGAAATGAATGGTATGGATTAAACATTATCTTGAAATGAACGGTTTGGATTAAATTAGGAAATATTGGTTATGATAAGATTTTTGGCTATAAATAGAAGCCTTAACTTAAGGATTTTTCATAAACTTCCTTACTTGTTCTTTCTTTCTCTCTCTAAATACTTCTTGTGAAAGTTTTCTCTAAGTGTGCTTAAGTCATCTTGAGTATTTGTGAAGATTTATAAGTGTACGTGTACTGTTCAAGTTAATCAACCTCATTTAAATCAATATCCAGTCACATGTTAAGGTAAAGGATTATCATTATTTGATTCTCGAAAATAATACCGTTTCTTTCTTACTCATAAGATGTGTCATTTATTTTCATGTATTAATTTGTGGGAATAACCTTACGGTGCGAAGTATCGTCTGTTGGTGAATAACCATTCGTATTCATTCCTTATTAATCTCTGAGAATAACCTTACTGCGCGGATTACCGCCTGTTTGGTGAATAAATCTTCGTATTCAATTTTTATTAAATTGTGGGAATAACCTTACGGCGCGGATTATCGCATGTTTGGTGAATAACTCTTCGTATTCATTTCTTATTTGTCTCTTGTGGAAATAATTTGTCTACACGAATTATCACATGACACTTTTATTGCATATTCGTTTATAATATCATTTTCTTTCATATTCGTAAGTGATATTATTTTCCTTTATACTCATAAGGGATACCATCTTTTTCATCTTCCATGATTCAAACTTATTATGGTAAGGGATATTAATTTCATTCACCTTTTGTTAATCAAACCTGCTACGGTAAGGGATATTATTTTCTTTCATACACCTAAATCGAAACTTATTATAGAACTATTGCTTCTATAATTCCTGAAAATATTATATGTTCCATAATAGTTGCACTTCATCATTTCAATTGAACCATCCTATTTACGTGAACCTTTCTATTGAACTGTAACCGTTATTCTGAACTGTGGATCTTGAATATCATTTTTAAATTTCACTCCGCATCATGTTGACAATTTGGACATTATTTGAATCTGTACAAAGTAAACTTCTGATACTTATTGTTTATCATGTTTCTTCTGTTCATCATTTATATCATTCTAATCATCCAAAATCAAGTTGTTGCTAATATCTGTGGTCGGGGGCACAGATGCAATATAATTGTTGAACAGATGATAGGTTAAAGGCGATATAATAGGTTAAAGGCGATACATCTGTTCGGTGTCTTTTATGGCACATAGTGAATATTCTCTTTGGTCCGTAGTGCAAAGATGAACTGTTGTTTGGTATGATTATGACCAAAGGCTGAATCTGGTATAATCATGACTGTTAGTGTTATATTGAATGTCTTTGGCCCGTAGTGCAAAGATGAACTGTTGATCTGCATAATTATGATCAAGAACTGTGAATTGTATTATCTTGACTAATGGTATTTCAGATGATAAAAGTTGATGATGTTTTTCCTAAAAAGAGAATCGAGTGGACATTATAGTCTGCATTATTCTTCTAATAGATTGCTCATTCCGCTGCTATTATTGATCTGAACGTTGTTTAAGAATTTAACTGCAGTTTTTGATATAAACCTTGTAGTCTATTGTATTCTATCAAGAACTCAACTGTTGAAGACTAATGATAATTTATTCATCATTATCTTAGTCATGATATTCTTTACTGGGCTATTTGAGGTCACCCTTTCTTTTGTTCCATTGTTTTTCAACAGGAGATGGAAACGTAGCTGGGTCTAGCCGGGAAATAGAGTGAGAGTCTGAGGAATAGCTATCGTAGTCTTCACGCGTTGTAAAATAGTGTGATAATAATAGTGAAGACATAGTTGTGTATTATTATACACTGTATTGTTGAACGTTGTTCTACCTTATAATAATTTTGTTGTAGTCTTTTGACGACTCAAGTTTGGGCTGTATGGGCCTAGATTTGGGGGCGTCACAAAAATTGTTTATGTCATTTTTTATATCCGACAATTATTCGTTGTGGGGTCCACCAATGATTGGTTCGTACGGCGCCGTCGTACGAATATTCCCCGACAGAACGAATATTCTCCGACCAAACGAATATTGTCCGACATAATATAATTTACACATAACATCCTTAACTTTTAACTTTATCAATTTTACCACTTACTGTTTCATGAAAAAATATATATGAAGAAAAATTAAATTTTATATTTCATAACATTCGGGGTCTTACAGCCAAGCCGCCTAAACATTCCGCTAATGAAAATAGTCTAGTTTAGTTATAAAAATAGTTATAGAACAAAAAAATTTTATGAACTAACATTCGGGTACGCTAAACCCTTTATATAGGCACTTTAAGCGATTACCGGGAAACCCTAATTATGCATTAAGACAAGTTTTCTATCCTTAACCGTTGTTTACTTGCTTTTTATGTGATTGATACATTTTATATATGCAGCGTGCTATAAATCTTTGATATGAGAGTTATTGCTTCTTGTTTCGGCATAACTTGCAAAATGAAATGCTTATTCGTGATATATTTCAAATCATGCTTTATTATATCAAACTAAGTTGTCTTGGGACGATCCTGACATGTAAAGTAAACTGAGATGAACAAATATATATCGATGTTCCTGATCTGTCCAGTGTAGGTATGTTATGCATAACATAGAATGTCGTTAAGTTAATCCCCTTTCTATATCAACTGTAAATGGTTCTAAGTCGAAAGACAAAGAATAGTTCAAGGTCTAATCACCACTCAGTCTTGCTATGTTAAAAATATTTGTAATATCAATTGTTATGTCATGAATCCTTACAATCTATATCGGTGTGAGTTCACTTATATGTTATGTGTTTAAGACTTGATGAGCATTTTAGCTCACTCTTGCAAATAAACTTAACTTGCAGACAAACCCGAGAGTTCCGGCTCAAAAAAGAAAGGAAAGATGAAATGCATAGACTAGTTTACTACGTTCCTTAACTGTTCTTAACTATAGTCATAATGACATTTTGTAATAAGAACAAGTTCCACACATGTAACTGAATATTATATAAATATTATCAAGTTTTATCACATTCTCTTGTTATGTCTTTACTTTGATTAAACCTATAATTGTTAAAACTTAACATAGTATTAATAATGATCTATTTATCTGGATGAGGATTGGTGAATAACTTGTGAGTGTTGTATATTCGAGACAGGACTAAGCAATATTGACTAGTCAAATCCATCGTTAAAGTTCCTCGGACCCAGGTATAACTCGTTATTACTATTCTGAATGTTGGATAAGTATGGTTATTAATATGAATAGATATCACTATAACCAAATATGTTTCGAATGAGGGTTTTAACGAGTTTGGTAATGTTCTGCACGAAAAGAGAATTTTGCACCGGATAAAGATACAACCATTTGTCACGGATAAAGATGCAAACATTTATCACGGGTGAAGATACAAACATTCATCGCGAGATTCTCTGTTCCCAAGAGTCGTCCTAATGATTTAATGACGTGGATGTTGGAACATGTAAAGTTATAGAATATCTAAATATTAAGGATAAAATATTATAATTGAGTATCAAGTCCCTTGCATCGATTACAAGGACTTGGTATGAAATAATGAAAGATCTTTGGGAATTAAGATGAGAACTTTGTTTATGAATAAAGGAAATCATCCATAAACCTAATGATTTAGCATTTATAGTGAGCATCAAATCAGCTATAGTAAGTATAGTGATTTGGGGGCGTCACAATAATACTCCTCAACCCGTAATATCCATGAGGTTAAGGGATCAATTCTTGTCAATGACAAGATAAGGAATGTGTGAGTTGGGTGTGTGTAAGTTAAATTAACATAAAAAAAATAATTAAAAAAAAAGGAAGAGTTCTATTGTATAGTTTTGGAAGGTGTCTGTAGTTTTATTATAAGAAAAAAAAACGTATTTAGTCTTCTATTTTAAGTAGGAAAAAATAGTTTCTAAAAAATTGTACTATTGTACCAGGGAGAATTTTGCAACTTTTTAGTTTGTATAAAAAATTATATCCATATTGTGGAGCCTTAAGTTTTAAAGCGTAAAATTTGAAAGAATTATTGTAAGGCTATTATTATTGATATGGTAAAAATTTGTGAGTTTAGTATATAATGTTTTCTTTTATGAATTTTTTATATTAAATCTTGTGTTATTTTAATTTATATTTGTTTAGTTTACGTGGACTTAATTCTCAACAACCGACACATTTAGGCCCAGAGCCATAGCTTAGAGAGAAATCAAAAAAGCACAGAGCTTTTGATCCGAAAGCTTCCATTTTAAAGACTAGCGAGAGAAATTGCGGAGGATTTCAAGACCAATCTCCGGTTCTGGAGCTCCCCCGGCGACTACTCTTCAAGAGGCTTCTGAAGCTTACTTAGTGGCTCTGTTTGAGGATACTAATTTTTGTCCTAGTGGATATTTAGTTGTTCCTTCTCTCTCTAGAAGCTAGTTGATATATGTTGATCTTTATGTAATTTTTGATCTATGTTGATGAAAATCTAGAGAAGTTTAATGGAGAATTGTATCAAAATTTTAGAAGGTTTTGGTGTTGTATCTGTTTGTTAAAACTTGTATGTGACTATTATTTGCTATTAACCGGTTTCTTTCCTTTCTTCAACACTTGCATGTGGAATTATTGATAATAGAAGTTGAGGGATTGAATGATGTGAAATGAACTAATTCCTAATACTCCTTCTAAGGGTTAGCAAGAAACTGAATTGCCTCTGAAATCGCATCAAAAATCGCACAAACCGCACCAATTAAAATCGTACCAACAGTTTCAGCGTATGTGGCAATTTTAGATGGTTGAAAAATCGCAAATGCAGTTTGGATTTGATTTCTGGGCAAAACTGCATCTAAGAAACCGCACCGCACCACTCACTGTCAAAATGGAGCATATTAAGAAGTATTATTATAATGTACAAATATTTAGAATTATCCCAAATTGTAATTATCTCTGTTTTGAATTTTCATATGTAAAGATATATCATTATTCATGTGTTTAGGTTCTATTTTACTTTTGTTTAGACAAAATATTATAAGTAAAATTGTGTGTTATCAAAATGGTATTTAATATTGTGTGATGCTAAATTGTTAATTTAAATTGCATAAAATTTAATTATTTTAATTGGTTTTGAAATCGAAACCGCACTAAATAAAACTGCACCGCACTGTTCAAAATCGCACCGCACCAATCACAAGCGGTTTCATGTGCGGTTTTGAATTTATCAAACCATACCTAAGCGGTTTCACGAGCGATTTGAACTTCAAACCGCACCAAACTACACCATACTTACCTCTAATTCCCTCCATCGTATATGAAAATTGGATGGATTTGCCACACTAATACAATAAATATATTTGCAGCTTTTGGACTAAATCACCTGTAGACACCCAAATTTTGCACTTCTCTACTAACCCTGGCAGGAGGGCAAAGTCGTCACTTGAGCCGGAATGCGAAAAGGAAGGTGAACCCCAACACAAAGTCACCCCAACGACTTACGGTTAAATCCGTCATAGCAGACAACGAGCGTCAGGCAAGGCAAACAGCTGATCCAGAAGAACCTGATTGGATCACCAAAGACGACAAATGGCCACTACGCTTACGATGTTCGGGGGTCTCGCTCCCCGGTGAGCGAGCGGCTGCCCAGCTCGCCGGTGAGCTGGCGGGGGTGGTAGGGGGCAGCGCCCCCTGGAAGCCAAGCACAAAGAGCGATTTATACATCAAGTAACAGCCTTCCGAAATAATACAGCAGAAATTGGCGATTTAAGACCACGTGGCACGGAAATCGAGAAAATCAAGCCAGACAGCCGCAGATGCATCTGCGGCTGCCTCCGATCAGCTATAGATCGCCATTTCCATCCGAGAGCGAAAGAGGAGAGAGTTTTGAAGGTTTTAGAGAGAGAAAAATGGCGGAAATAGAGAGAGAAAGCCTTCGGGTTAGGAAAAAAATGTGAGAATTCATCTTGTTTTGTCCAATCTCTACACCACATATGTTATCCTACATTAGATTTGAGTGCTAGTGTGTTATTTTCCATCAATATCAAGGCAAAAAATTCGATCTCTCTTTGTAATGGTGCTTGTTTTATAGATCTATTAGATGTAATATTTTATCTTGTTTTGGTAGTTTAATCGGTAAATATTTGTTTATTTGTGCTTTTGTTGGGTGGATCTTCTGTGGATCCGAAAATATTTGGTGCATTGCTATTTAAATAGTTTGATTTAGTGTATGTGGAAGTTAGATCCAATGTAGTCGATATTTGTTTTGGGATCTGTGGATTAGGGACGGTTAGGGAGGATTTATTGCGGATGGAATCTCCTCCTAACCTCCCGATGATATCCTTTTAGTTTATTTTATAGCTTTTACGTATGTAGCGATGGCGATGCATTTGTATTGTAAATATGTAATTTTTGGGCCTTAAAGCGATGTCGGATCGAAAATCAGGTTTAAGGCCCCGTTATAGTGAAATGTGCGATTGTGGGCGTTTGGGGTTATTTAGATGGCTCACATGCCCGTGAATAGCCTCAACGCTATTTTAAATGCTTGATTTTCCTTTTAACGCGAGAAAATGATTTTGGAATAAATGATAAAGCTTTTCATAAAATCAAGCAAATTAGGATATTAGATTGTTCGTAGGCTAAATAAAATTGTAAGTGTCGGATGAGCTCTATTCCTATTTGACGAAGGGTTTGAAAATATGTTTTACAAAATATCATCGGTTTTATTATCGAAACAAAAAAGCAATAAAAATGAACTTTTTGATTAAGTAAAATCTTTCGTGCATAGGGTTAACGAGATTCTGAAGCATTTTCAAAGTAAAGCATTTCAACGACATTCATTTAGGCACATACACACACACACACACACACACACACACACACATTTTTTTACGATTTAAAAGGATAGGAAAACATCAAGATAGCGGTAACCGTGTTTCACGGAAGTCGGGGGGTGCCTAACACCTTCCCCTCGCTTAAGCAAGCCCCCGAACTCTATGAATCTCGGTTTGCGGACCAATTAATTCGGAGTCACATATGAGCCAGCGATTACGAAAACAAAAATTCAGATGAGTTGGTACATCCATTTCAAATATACCAACTGGCGACTCTGGTCAATTGGCTCATTGTAAAAATTCGACATTTCAAAACCCCGTCGACATTAAGCCGACCCTTTTCAAAATTTATATCTTAATCTAAAGGTTAAAATTGGAAAGGGGCATTTTTAATTATTAAAAAACGAAACGACGAAAATCCCGGCGTCGACATCACCCTTATTATTATATCTTTCAAGTTAAATGCAATAAAAACTACCACTTTTAAACACAATAAAAGGAATATCTTTGGTAAAGAAAAAGTTAATTTTTATTTTATTTTTTATTTTTATTGATGTAGTATAAATTAATACTATTATTTTTTAGTTTGTTATTGCAGTTTTAGTACAATGTCATTACTATTTAACCAATAACTTAGGGATAATTTTTTTGATAGTTCTCAAACTATACTTATTTTTATGTTAGCCTTTAATTAATTTTGTGTATTTTGTCCTTGATTTTTTTTTTCACGTTTATCGTCAAGATATAACTTTTTTTTTAAGTTTAGTTTTAAAATTATAATTGTTTCACAAAATTTACAAATTTGAACAAAATAATTGTGTTCTATATTTACCCTCTAAAGTTTGTGTTTAGTTTAGTTATGATAATATAATAAAATTATAATGATAAATTTGGGATGATTGTGTCATTTTATAACATTATACAAATTAACTTTTTTGAAATAAAATAATTTAGCAATGTATTCTTTAAACTATACAAAAGAATTGAAATGTACAAAAGGAAATATAACATTAAGAATTTCTTCCGACCCACAAAATGAGGATTGTTAAAATAGAATCTGGGAAAAATTATTCAATATTCTTAGGATATTGTCACGTAATATTCTATATTAATTATATATTGTCATTTCAATATATTTAATGAGTTCAAAATATAAAGAATTCACTATACATACTGAAATAATAATATTTAATTAATTTAAAATACTACATAACAATATTTCAAGAGTACTGAATAACGTGTTACTCTTTTGTTACCTATTACACTCCTTAAAATGAGAAAATAGTAGAATAGAATATAACCCTTTAACTTCTCTTCCCTTCGAGTGCTTCACATGAAAAGACGGGAGCTTCTTGCCGATGCTTTGGAAGCATGTAACAACCTTAACACAGTAAAATACTTGCATTCTGTTCTCATCAAGTCTGGTTACATCCAGGATAGTTTCTTTGCCGCCAAGCTTATTTCATTTTACGCTAACTACTCCCCTCTCCAAACAAATGCACGGAAGCTGTTCGACGAAACGCCGCACCGAGCTGTATTTACCTCGAACGCAACTCTAAGATGCTACTGCCGAGAGAAACGATATAAAGAAACTTTGTATCTATTTTCTAATATGGTTCTTGCTGAAAAGCCGGACTATATTACGATACCAATTGCGTTAAAGGCGTGTGCTGGGTTGCGGGCACTAGAGCTAGGCAAAAGAATTCATGGGTATATTAAGAAAAATGTTAATATTGATTTAAACATGTTTGTTGGTTCGGGTTTAATTGACTTATATTCGAAATGTGGGCTAATGGTTGATGCTTTAAGAGTATTCGAGGAATATTCTCAGCCGGATATTGTATTGTGGACAACAATCGTTACAGGGTATGAGCAGAATGGTTATCCAGAGAACGCGTTGACATTTTTCACCAGAATGGTGAATTTGGAGCGTGTTAGTCCGGATCCAGTCACGCTTGTTAGCGTTGTTTCGGCTTGTGCTCAGTTATTGAGTTTGAAGGTTGGATGTAGTGTGCATGGGGTTTAATGGTGGTTTATCCTTGGTTAATGCTTTGTTGAATTTATATGCAAAGATGGGGTCTTTAATTGCTGCGGCTAATTTGTTCAGGACAACAGAAGAAAAGGATGTGATTTCATGGACCTCTATGATTTCTTGTTATGCTCATAATGGGGCTGCTAAAGAAGCATTGGATCTTTTCAATGAGATGATACATGAAAATGTTGAACCCAGTTCAGTTACTGTTATTAGTGCTCTACAAGCGTGTGAAGCGACTTGTAATTTGGAAGAGGGTAAGAAGATCCATGAATTTGCAGTGAAGAAAAGGTTTGAATTGGATATCTTAGTCTCTACAGCTCTAATTGATATGTACATGAACTGTTCTTCCCCTAACGAAGCGGTTGAGCTCTTCAAAAGAATGCCCAAGAAAGATGCGGTTGTTTGGGCTGCTTTGTTATGTGGATGTGTTCAAAATGGAATGGCAGACAAGTCAATGACTGTCTTCTGCAATATGCTATCCAGTGAAGTCCAACAGGATGCTATTGCTATGGTGAAGATTCTCACAGCTTGTTCCGAGTTAGGAATTCTGCAACAAGTTCTGTGCCTTCATGGTTATGTTGTTAGAGGTGGCTTCGATAATAATTCTTTTGTCGGTGCTTCACTGATCGAATGTTACTCAAAATGTGGTAACCTAGACGATGCTATTAAAGTTTTCGATAGTATAATATATAGAGACGTTGTTATTTGGAGTTCAATGGTTACGGGTTATGGAATTCATGGGCAAGGGAGGGAAGCACTGGAGTTGTTTTATTTGATGGTCAATAATTCAAGAGTTAAGCCTAATAATGTAACATTCCTTTCAGTTTTATCTGCTTGTAGTCATACAGGCTTAATTGAAGAAGGAATTCAGTTATTTAATATGATGGTTAATGATTATCGAATAACACCGAATTCAAATCATTATGGAATAATGGTTGATCTTCTAGGCCGTACTGGAGAGCTAGATAAGGCAATGGACATTATCAACCAGATGCCAGGTCAAGTTGGGGCACATGTTTGGGGAGCATTGCTTGGTGCTTGTCAGATTCATCATAAGACTGAATTGGGAGAGGTTGCCGCAAGGAATCTCTTACAGTTAGACTCTGATCATGCCAGGTATTACATTCTTTTATCAAATATTTATGATGTTGATGGGAATTGGGATGATATGGCCGAACTTAGAACTTTAATTAAACAGAAGAAAATGAAGATGATGAGTGGTGGAAGTACGCTTGAGGTTAAGACTGAGGTCCACAGTGTGTAGCTAGAGACAGATTTCATCCCGAGCGTGAATACATTTATGGGTTGCTGTGGAAATTGGAGGTGAAAATGAAAGAGGAGGACTACATTCCTTATGTGGGTACTGCATGATGTGGAGGAATTTATATCATTTTGAAGAATGGATGTCCCAAATCGCCATGTATATACATGTTATTGCCAGATCGCTACCCAATATTTTAGCCTATTATTGGAGTGTACATCTCTGCCAAATTAGGATTTCAACTTGATTGGAAAAAATTTAGTGCAATCAACACGTTGAACTCTAGCTTCATAGAATATCAAGATAATCTGGTTCCTGGAGTTGAATGGGTTTTCAAAAGGCAGGGAACTCGCTTCCAGAAGGAATTAATTGGATAATTTCACCTCTTTGAAGATGGGTGGTGGAGACATGAATTCTTTCTTGATTATGGGCCTCCAATTGGAGGAGAATAGCTCATGTTTTCACGAAAATAACATGGATAGAGATTCATTTCACCAAAACTTTTGGATGAGCAAAGAGACCGAAAGATTCCTTTTGCTAGGCTTCAGGTTGAATAAATATATGCAACTTTTTCTTCTCTAAGTTCTGGATCAGATAATGGCATTGGTTTGACATTATGTAGCTTGAGGGGTTACTCAATAGTAACTACATGTCATATTATATGAAACGGGTCAGCCTTTATCAAACTTAAAGAGCACCGGATAAGTTGTGTCCATGTTTATGGGAGCCCATGTCGGTTTTATACAGAAGAGTCATGAGGATTTTGCTTTAGAGGAACCAAATTTCGGGGGCAAATGTGTTCAGGTAAATGACTTCAATTTTGAGCTTTGAGTACTAATAATAAAGGCAAATTTACATAAATAATTCTCAATTTAAACTCTATTATGTTTTTTAATATGAACTCACCTCAATTATATATCTAGTTTCAGTTGTATTAATTCTTTGCGATAATCTGACTCTAATGTTCCAATTGAGCCCTCAATTTTGAAAGCATACCATGTTAACCAAACAACTAAGGTTACAAGACTAAAAACATGCATATTACAGATTAGCTATATTTGTTTGGTTGATATTTCTATAGGACAGTCACGAGGCCGTCTTACCTTTCTAGTTTAGCACTTATGTTACGTTTGGATTGAATGAATGGAATGGGTGGAGGAATGGAATAGAGAAAGGAATAGAATAAAGAGTGGAATGATTCATTTCATTTCGGCTGGAATGAATCATTCCGTACTCTCTCCAAAAAAATAAAATTCATAAATTTAGGAGAAATGAGAATGATTCATTTCATTCCAATAGAGTAACCAAATACAAATTTTTTTTATTCCATAGAAATGAATCATTCTATTTCCACATTTATTCCTCCAATCCAAACATAGTATTAGAGGAAGATGGTATGATATTGTTCCAGTTCATGGATGCAGTTTAGAGAATATTCTCCATTATCCTATATTTTGTAGTAGATTTTCTATCCGGTCATGATTACCAAAACATACTAAAGACTATTCCTGTATTTTGTAGTAGACTTTCCATGTCTTGCTCCTTTTTGTATTTAGTCAAAGATTTACTAGCTATAACATGCTCTCTTACCCTTCAGGTGTAGCACAACATTGTAGAAGTTCTCCATGTCTGGTAGGAAAATTGCATTAATGGATCAATTCGGTACAGTGACTAATGACGAGAAATTATTTCCATCCATCAATGGGAAAAGGCAGAAAGTAAATAACTCTCTTTTCTGGATAGCAATAATACGTTTTCACTGTCTTTTTGTGTCATAGGTTAATTCTTGTTTTGCTTTTGTGGACATGATGGACGATAACTTGCACCTGGTACAAATTTGGTTCACTCATTAGAGAAAAAGAACGAATCTGGTTCAGAGCTGCTGCAACAGCAAAATTTCTTGATGCAGCTACTTTATTTTCCCTGAACTCAAAACTTGGCTCGACAAAAATGCTTTAGATCAGAATAAGACTGCAGATGTACATTGAACCATGCAGATTACCTAAATGCCAATTGTAAACAACCTTATACTCAATCCTGCAGTGGTGCCTTGGTTTCCATCGCTGTACGTATTATGATAGATTATGTAATTCTGGAATTCAAGCACTGCAAAGCATGTGGATAACAGTTGCTAGGTTTTTACATGTAAACAATTTGTTTAGAATCGTTCTTTCAAAAATTGATTACTCGTATTCTGTCTGGTTATATTCCCTCATTGTATTGTCTCCTATTTTTCTTGCTAATTATAAACGAAAAGAACTGATCAACATCAAATAAAGACACAATTACTAACAAAAAACTAGAACACAAATTTCATAAATTGAAATTTCATTAAACTTTGGCCAGTTTACATCAACAAAGATCACAAAACCCAAACATCTAGATATCATCTTAATTCTAGAGACCGAAAAACTAGTAATATATCTACTACAACTAGAAAATAAAACATAGATCTAGCACTTCAACCACCAATTTAAGCCCTCTCTCCACGAATCCGGCGAGCGAGCTGAATATCTTTCGGCATAATCGTAACCCTCTTGGCGTGAATGGCACAAAGATTAGTGTCCTCAAACAAACCCACCAAGTAAGCTTCTGCCGCCTCCTGAAGAGCAGCCACGGCGGAACTCTGGAACCGAAGATCCGTCTTGAAATCCTGCGCAATTTCTCTCACCAGCCTCTGAAATGGAAGCTTACGGATCAAAAGCTCAGTGCTTTTCTGGTACTTCCTGATTTCCCTCAGAGCCACTGTTCCGGGCCTGAATCTATGTGGCTTCTTCACTCCTCCGGTCGCAGGCGCCGACTTTCTTGCCGCCTTGGTTGCCAGTTGTTTTCTTGGTGCCTTGCCGCCGGTGGATTTTCGTGCTGTTTGCTTGGTACGTGCCATTTTTGCACTTTTAGACAGAGAAAACGGGATGAAATTGATGGGAGAATATGGGATATTAGAGATTTGGGAGGTCGAGTGAATTGAAATGCTGGGTTTTGGTGGGTATTTATAAATTGGAATTGAAAGTTTTTGAAGAGCGGCAAATTTTGAAAAAGTGTGGGTTTTTGCCGTTGGATTAGCACTTTATCGACGGCTATTGTTACTGTGGTGTATGACAAGGATTCTGATCCGTGTGTTGTGTTAAAGACCAATGAGATTAGTTTAGAGGCTGTAGATGGGGGGTGAGTTTGGACCGTTGGATTTTCGTACGTTTTAATGATCGAGATTTGGGTAATGAAACTACATCCTCGGGGGCTATAGTATCCATCTTTACTTGGGCTACGGCCCAAGAGTTTAACAGAATCGTTCATATATAGTCCCAAAACATTTTTCTAAGGCATATTTAGTCTTCCCTAGGCAGCTCCACGTGCGTGGGATTTTTTTATAGTTATTAAAATAATATTAGCTATTCTTCACTTTTTAAAATATATCATTAATTTTAATATTTTACAATTAATTTTGAATTTTTCTTAAATAAGAAATTTAATACAGTTTTATTTAATTTTTGATAATAATAGATATTACAATCATAAATACTTTGTAGTTTGTTTACAATTATAGGCAAATCACATACGGTATGCACCTGGAAATTTTTATAGTTACTACGTCAATGTTAGTTATTCTTCCCGTTTTAAAATATATAATTAATTTTAATATTTTAGAGCTAATTTTGAATTTTTTTTAAATAAAAAATGTTAAAATTTAAGTTCAATGTAATTTAATTTAATTGTTGAAAATAGTAAATATCACTATCTGAAATAATTTGTAGTTGGCTTACAACTACAAGCATTGCGTGGGATTTTTTATAGTTATTAAATCAATGTCAGTTATCATTCCCATTTTAAAATATATAAATAATTCTGATATTTTTGAATTAATATTGAATTTATTTTAAATAAAAAAACTTAAATTTAATATTTTTTATTTATTTTCTGATAATAATAAATATTATAATCAAAAATACTTTGTAATTAGTTTAAAACTATTATAGTTGTTTATATTTACATTAAATTGTTAATACTCCAATTCCGTTTCTGTTTCCGCACAAACTGAAGCATAAAATAAAAATTTTGTTCATCACATTAAGCAGTTAAAATACCAATCAAAACTTTCTTTCTACTATCCAAATAAATTTCAAATTATAGATATTAGTTATTTCATTCTACTAAAATATTTTAAATTTGTATAGATTTTGAAAATGACATCTACTTTGTAAGATCTCAACTTTTATGAAATATAAATTAAAAAAAAAATTATATATTTTCTTCTGAAACGGTAAGTGGATAAATTGACAAAAGTTAAAGTTAAAAATATTTTATGCAAATTTTATCTTGTCGAAAAATATTCGTTTTGTCGGAGAATATTCGTTCTGTCAGAAAATATTCAATTCGTACGACGTTGCTGAAATAATCAAACATTAATAAACCCCACAACAAAATATTGTCGGATATAAAAAACAACATAAATAACTTTTTTAAAATAAAAATAGTCAACGGTACTATCACTTTTAACTGTTAAAATAATATATAGTGGTAAAGGAATAATAGAATACGGTATTACACAGTAACATACGGTAATGCATAGTGTTTCATATTATTGAACTGATAAAATGGCTATTGTACAATATTAACTTTATTGAACCAATAATTGTCACATGAACAATAATTCATATTATTGAACTGATAATTGTCACAGTAGTATATGCACAATAATTCACATTACTGAATCAATAATTGTCATCACATAGTAACGTGTTAGTTCTTTTATTTATTTTCTGCATTATTGGTATCACTATTATGATGTTGATTTAACTATTGTATTCTATTATTAGTTGATATTTTTGTTCGTATTGTGAGCATCTAACTCAGAAAGTCAACTACACTGTATTTACAACAATTAGTCATAATAATAAATAATTATGAATTATTGTTGAATAATTATATTGATAAAGTTATTTGTTTTATTATAATAAATTATATAAAATTATTTATTTTATATAAATTATGTAAAATAAATTATTTTATTATGATATATTATATAAAGTTATTTATTTTATATATAAAGTTAATTGATTTATATATAAAGTTAGTTGTTTTATATATAAAGTTAGTTATTTTATTAAATGAATGGTATAGATTAAAGAAATCTGAAATAAATGATATAGATTAAAGATAATTTAATAATTATAGAATTTGAAATAAATGGTGTAAATTAAAGATGATCTTTTAATGAATTGTTTAAATTAAAGAATTCTTAAAAGATAAAATATATGGTATAGATTAAACATTATTTTGAAATATACGATTTGGATTAAATTAGAAAATCTTGGATTATGATAATAAAAGAAATTGCAATAAATAGAAACATTAAACTTAAAAAAAATTCATAAACTTCCTTACTTATTCTTTCTTTCACTCTCTAAAATATTTCATTCTACTAAAATATTTTAAATTTGTATAGATTTTGAAAATGACATTTATTTTGTAAGATCTCAACTTTTATGAAATATAAATTAAAATTTTTTTTATATATTTTCTTCTGAAACGGTAAGTGGATAAATTAACAAAAGTTAAAGCTAAAAATATTTTGTGTAAATTTTATTTTGTCGGAGAATATTCGTTTTGTAGAGAAATATTCGTTCTGTCAGGGAATATTTGATTCGTACGACGCTGCCGAAATAATCAAACATTAATAGACCCCACCACAAAATATTATCGGATATAAAAAATAACATAAGTAATTTTTTTAAATAAAAATGATCAACGGTGCTATCACTTTTAACTGTTAAAATAATATCCGGTGATAAAGGAATAGTAGAATACGGTATTGCACAGTAACATATGGTAATGCACAGTAACACGGTATTGCAAAATGTTTCATATTATTGAACTGATGAAGTGGTTATTGTACAATATTAACTTTATTGAACCAATAATTGTCATATACATAATAATTCATATTATTGAACTGATAATTGTCATAGTAGTATGTGCACAATAATTCACATTACTGAATCAATAATTATCATCACATAGTAACTTTTTTTCTTTTATTTATTTTCTGCATTATTATTATCACTGTTATGATGTTGATTTAATTATTGTATTTCAATATTAGTTGATATTTTTGTTTATATTATGAGTATCTAACTCAGAAAGTCAACTACACCGCATTTACAACAATTAGTTATAATAATAAATAATTATGAATTATTGTTAAATAATTGAATTGATAAAGTTATTTTTTTTATTATAATAAATTATATAAAGTTATTTACTTTATATAAATTATGTAAAATAAATTATTTTATTATGATATATTATATAAAGTTATTTATTTTATATATAAAGTTAATTGATTTATATATAAAGTTAGTTGTTTTATATATAAACTTGGTTGTTTTATTAAATGAATGGTATAAATTAAAAAAATCTAAAATAAATACATAGATTAAAAATAATGTAATAATTATAGAATTTGAAATGAACGGTATAAATTAAAGATGATCTTTTAATGAATAGTTTAGATTAAAGAATTTTTAAAAGATGAAATATGTGGTATGAATTAAACATTATTTTAAAATATACGGTTTGGATTAAATTAGAAAATCTTTGATTATGATTTAACAAAATGCCATAAATAGAAGCCTTAAACTTAAGAATTTTTCATAAACTTTCTTATTTATTCTTTCTTTCACTCTCTAAAATATTATTTTGTATAAGTTTTCTCTGTGTGCTTAAGCTATCATGAGTATTTGGGAAGATCAGTAAGAATACAAGTATTGTTCAAGTAAGTTTTTTTTTATACAAGTTATATAAGCACTCACACATATCACACGGTGTTTATAAATCTTCCTTTAGAAGACTCTTCTTTTAAAAGATTTATTTTGAAAAGTTTTCTTTAGAAGATTTTATTTTCAAATATTTTTTCTTTCAAAAACTATATTGAAGTTATTCTACTTTATTCTATTAAATCATTTTTTATGATTTCATACGAATTGGTATACACCATAAAATTATGTGCGGTATTTACTAATTAAATTATAAATATATAGGTTGATCAATTTCATTTAAATCAATATTCAATCACGTGTTAAGATAAGGGATATCTTTTTCTTTCATACTTTTAAACTTACTATAGTAAGTATTGTTCGGTAAAATTTCTGAAATTATTATATGTTTCTTAATAATTTGCGCTTCATCTAATATCATTTTATTTGAACCTTCATATTTTTTTGAATTTTTCTATTGAACTTTAACCGTTATTTTGAACTGTGGATCTTTAATATCATTGTTGAATTTGAGTCCACATTATGTTGATAATTTGGACATTATTTGATTCAGAACAAAGTATCATGTTACTCTATTCATCATTTATATCTCTGTTGTTATTTTAATCATCAAAAATTAAGTTGTTGTGAATATCTGTGGCCTGGGACACAAATGATAGGATACGGACGGTATAATTGTTGTGTGTCTTTTAGGGCACGTGGTGAATGTTCTCTTTGGCCTGTGACAAAGAAGAACTGTTAATGGTATGATCATGACCAGTAGTATTTTGGATGATAAAAGTTGATGATGTTTTATGAAAAAGAGAAACTAGTGGATATCATAGTTTACATGATTCTTCTAATGAATTGCTCATTTCGTTGCTATTATTGATCTAAAACTTGTTATTTATTATATTCAATCGAGAACTCAATTGTTAAAGACTAATAATAATTTACTCATTATTATCTTAGTCATGATATTTCGTTACTAGGCTATTTAAGCTCACTTTTTCGTTTGTTTCATTGTCTTTTTAGGAAATGAGAGAGTAGTTGGGTCTAGCTAGAGAATGGAGTGAAGGTTCGAGTAATAACTGTAGTAGTCTTCACATGTTGTAAAATAGTGTGACAATAATAGTAACGACTTAGTTGTGTATTAGTGAGCTCTGTATTTTTGTACTATATATTGTTTTGTAATAGTTACCTTATATTTTTGGTGTCTCAAATTGGGTTATGTAAGCCCAGATTTGGGGGTGTCACACTTGGTATCGGAGCTTAGGGATATGATTTTTAATAGAGATCTGGGGTAGAAGTAGGAGGAGAGAGCCGAATAGAATACATCACTATTGTGTTCTACATAAATAAAATTTTATTATCTAATGAGTGACTTGAATATAGGGACAAGAAGTGATGAGTCAGTTTGTTTAACTAACCTTTATCTTGTGACCGTAGTTTAGAATGACTTATGAAAATCAGAAAATGAACTATCCAATGTCCAAGGCGAATGTAGTTGAGAACTAGGAAACAATAAATAATCCTCCTGAAGCTTCAGAAAATAATGCGAGTGATCATGTAAATCATGATGGTTTCTTTAGAAACTTCATACAATTCATGCAAAATCAGGTGAATGGAGTACCTACCAGTGGAAGCGCTGATAATTCGAGGATGATCACTGTTAAGCAATTTAAGGAGTTGGGACTACCTGAATTTTTTGAGAAGTCGGACCCACTCAAGGCAGAAGCATGGCTAAAAAAGATGACAAAAATATTTGATATCCTACGATACACCGATGATCAGAAGGTTCCATTTGCTACGTTCATGTTACGAGGTGAGACAGACAATTGGTGGGAAGTGGTAAAACGTATCCATCATTCAGCACTCGAGATGTCTTGCATAAAATTTCAAGCTGTTTAACTAAATGTACTTTCCAAAAAGTATCCGTCACATGAAATAGGTGGAGTTCATTAAGCTGGAGGAGAGAGACATGACTGTCTCACAATATGATGCCAAGTTTGCCGAGTTAATTCGATTTGCGACTCATCTGGTGGACGATGAAACACGAATAAGTCGTATGTTCTTGCAAGATTTGAGAACAAAAATTCATCAACACCTTAGCTCTCATAAATTTTGTTTATATTCAGATGTTGTGGATAGGGCTAAAAGGGTGGGGCAAGAAAATAAAATATTACAGCCAAGAGTCAATGACCAACAGAAAGAGAGAAATAACGACAACAATCACCGAAACGAGAACCATAGAGGAGGCAATCAACACTTCGGTGGTAATCCTGGCTTAAATAGTAAAAGAGGGGAATCAAGTGGAAATAACTTTAAGAGGAAGAAATCCCACAATGATTACGGAAGGGCACCGACATCATCACTAGCACCGGCACCAGTTTCAACGGGAGAAGATCGACCACCAGTAAGATGCTACAATGTGGTCAGGAGGGTTACATCAAGGCGAACTGTATTCAGCAATCCAAGTTGTGTTATGGTTGTGGAAAAGAAGGTCATATTGCTCGATTTTGTCTTATTACAAAATCAAGTACAACTACAATGATGGCTCCAAAAGCTAATGCGGATAAGAAAAAATATGTTGTTACGGGAGAGCTTTTGTTGTAACATCCCAAATGGCACGAAACCTGAACGAGGTGATAACCGGTAAGCTATTCATAAATTCTCATGAAGTCTATGCCCTGTTAAATACTGATTTTACCCACTCTTTTATCTTACCTGCATGTGCTCAACGATTAAACTTAACTTCTGAAAATTTAGACTTTGACTTATCAGTTGAAACCCCATTAGGAGAAATAGTCATTATATCTACTGTATATAAATCTTGTTTAGTTCAAATCAACAGTCTTATATTACCCGTTGACCTTATTTATTTGGAAATGCATGAATTTGATATGATTTTAGGAATTGATTGGTTGACTAACCATCATGCTAAAATTGATTATTTTTAAAAGATAATTAGTTTTCATATTTTTAATCAACATGTCATGCAAAGTCAAACAATCAAACCATTGAAATCTATAACTGTTATTTCTAGCCATAAAGTCACTCGTTTATTGAAAAACTGATGTCAAGCTTTTTTAGCTCATGTCAATGATTTAAACAAAAACACGTCAAACATGAATGATATTCATATTGTTAATGAGTTTTCTGATGTTTTTTCCAATGATATTCAATTTAATTTTGTATTAATTTTGAACCCAGTACTCAGCCTATTTCCAAAGCCCTGTACCAAATGGCTCCTATTAAACTTCAAGAGTTAAAAGTCCAACTACAAGAATTGTTAGATAGTGGTTTCATTTGTCCGAGTGCATCGCCTTGAGGTGCCCCTGTTCTTTTTGTCAAAAAGAAGGACGGGAGTATGAGATTGTGCATTGACTACCGAGAGTTGAATCATGTCACCATAAAAAACAGGTACTCGTTACCTCAAATTGATGACATGTTTAATCAATTGTCGGTGCTCAATATTTTTCAAAGATTGATCTTTGCTCTGGATATCATCAGTTAAAAGTTAAAGCTAATGACATTTCAAAGACTTCTTTTAGAACTCACTATAGGCATTATGAGTTTTTAGTCAAGTCTTTTGGACTAACCAATGCTCCTGCAACTTTCATGAACATGATGAACCAGATATTCAAAGAATATTTAGATCATTTTGTGGTTGTCTTTATTGATGACATTCTCATATACTCCAAAAGTCGTGAGGATCATGAACAACACCTGAGATTGATATTATAAAAGCTACGTGAGAACAAGTTGTATGACAAGTTGAATAAGTATGAGTTTTGGCTTGAGGGAGTCACGTTCCTTAGGCATGTGATTTTCAGTCAGGGAATATTAGTTGATCCTGTAAAGATTGAAGCAATATTAAATTAGGAACAACCTCGGTCAGTAACTGAAGTCCAAAATTTTATAGGCTTAGCTAGTTATTATCGGAGATTCGTTGAAGGATTTTCTTGAATCACCACTCCATTAGCTCAATTGACTTGAAAAAGCACAAAATTCGTCTGGAGCAAGAAATGCTAGAAAAGTTTTTAAGAACTTAAGAAGAGACTTATTTCAGCTCCTGTTTTGACCATACCATCAGGATCGGGAGAATTTGTCATCTACAGCGATGCTTCAGGCAAAGGTCTAGGCTGTGTCCTTGGCAGCGGTCGTTTTCATATTGAAGATCTGGAGAAAGTGGAAATTTTCAAGGATCACAAAAGCCTTAAGTATTTCATCACCCATAATGAATTCAACATGTGATAATGACGTTGGATCCAGCTGTTAAAGGATTATGATCACACCATCTAATGTCAACAAGGAAAGTTAAATGTTGTAGCTAACACATTAATCAGAAGATCTTATGCTAGTACAAGTGCAATGCTGACTACGTAAAAATGCATTTTGTACGGCTTACAAAAGATAGAGATAGAGTTAAAGACACTAGAGACCCATATGAAGATTACGTACGTACGAGTAGAACCGACTTTAATTGATAAAATTAAAGTTGTTCAAACTGTTGATCCGAAATTGATGAACATGATGAAAAAGTACAAAAAAACGATATTCCGGAAGCAAGAATCGACGAGAAAGAAATACTTCGAGTCAATTCTCGACTCTGTGTTCCTAACGACCCTAAATTGAATCATAAAATCATGATAGAGGCATACAACACACTGTTTGTAATTCACTTGGGAAGTACTAAAATGTATCGTGACCTTCGACATACATTTTGGTGGAACAATATGAAAATGGAGATTGTAAAGTTTATCTCAAAGTGCCTAACTTGTCAACGTGTCAAGGCATAATGGAAGTAAGAACACATCACTATGGATTTCGTGACGGGTCTTCCCAAAGTTTCTTAAGGCTTTAATGTGATTTGGGTCATCGTAAATAAATTGATCAAATGTGCTCATTTCTTGCCTATACGAGAAAAAATTTCACTTGAGTATCTTGCCAGTATGTACATGAATGAGATTGTAAGATTGCATGACATGCTAGTTGATAAGTGGATTTTATACCTATGTATTGACTATCTTTGAGCTTAATATTTTATGAGTTCTTAAGTAGTTTATATTAGTTTTAAGTGTTTCATATTAGTTTTATGTGTTTTGATGTTATATTGTAGGAATCGGAGTAAAGGCTTGGTGGATCAAAGTTTGGAGTTGCTATACTTGCATTTTCAGCTTTTCAATTACGCAATAGTCAGTTTAGGCCTAGTTTTGATCTTGATCTGAACATAATTTGTCAAATCTTAAAACATGAAAGTTGTAGATCTATTTCTCAGCTTTCTGGAACATCTTGTATCATCTCAATCGGAGTTCATATGAGAAAATTATGATTATTGTTCCAAAGGACCTTAGTGCAGAAAATGTCTGAGTGTCAGGGTACTCAGTTTGTATAGAACTTGAGTGTCAGGGCATTCAAGTCAGTGTGTTCAGTGCTGGGCACTCCAAATCAGTGTCGGGGCATTGGTTATCGGGCTAGAACTTGAGTTTGACGCGTGTTTTTATATTTTTGACTCCGAATTGAATTGGGTTGTCTATATATATTAGGGATTTGATATGTATCCTATAAATACATGTCAAAACATATATTTTAAAGCAGTCTAACATAGAATGAACATAGATCTAACATATATAAAAGTAGAATAAAGTAGAAGAATGATTAATTGAATATCTGAATAAGGAATCAAGCGATGAATTGCAAGAATTCAAAGCTAAAGTGGAGATCAAGCGCTTCAATTATAAAAAAAAAATCTCTATCTTTTCTTTTTATTCTTGTATTCTGAACATGGTGGATTATTTATTGATGTTGATTTTTTTTTCCAATTATGGATTAATTTTATATTAAGATTGCAATGGAACTCAATGTGTAATTTATATTAGTTTGTTTTCTTTTTAATTATTGTTAATTATTTATGGATTATTATTCATATCTTGAGCATTAATGTTTAATTTTCTGATCAACAATTACCGTGATAATCTATACAAAATTAGGAAATAGAGTATAGGTTTAGATCTTGGTATGATAGCATCTGTTCATATAATCTGTAGTGGGTCAATATGATTAATATTTATGATAGGAATATACCTATATGTCTTTTGCAATCTTAAAGAGAATCTAAACTTAAAATCTTAATTAACATATTTCACATAGGAATATTGTGATTTAATTAATTAAGGTGTTCCTTGTTAATTCTGTTGTCTTAGGATCAAATTTAGAAGGATTCGTTTATATGTCTATCAGAAGAAGCATATAAATACTATAAAAAAAATTTGGTTAATAATTCTATATAATTAATTAATTAAAAAGGTAATAAAGGGATTTAAATGAAATATTGAGAAAAATTAAGATCTTAAATCTTTAAAATTTGATTTTAATCATTGTCATTTGTTTAATTAGTTGTTAATTTTAATTAGATTTAATTCTACAGTTTAAATTTGATTGTTTAAAAAGAATTAATTTGATATAAAATTAGTATTTGGTAATTATTATTATTTAATTCTTAGTGGAAACGATACTCTTCTTACTAGTATATTACTTGTTGACCGTGCATACTTGCATGCATATATTCATATAGAAAATACCCAACACTAGTTTTCATAATTTCTGATCGAGATCCTAGATTCACTTTATGTTTTTAGATCAGTCTACAAAAGCTATGATTTAGTTTTGCATATCATCCTCATCGGAAAGGACAATCCAAACTCTTGAAGATCTTTTGAGACTTTGTGTACTAAACTTCAAGGGAAAGTTTGGACAAGTACTTGTCATTGATTGAATTCTCCTACAACAACAATTATCAAACAAGTATAGACATGGCTCCATTTAAGGCATTGTATGGATGAAAGTGTCGCTCTCCAGTATGTTGAAATGAGGTAGGAGAAGCAAAATTGTTGGGACCTGAGTCGGTGCACTTGACAACAGAAAAGATCCAAATAATTCGACAACGAATACAAGCTGCACAAGAACGACAAAAGAGTTATGATGATCTTCATAGAAGGGATGAACGTTTTAATATCGGAGACCATATATTCTTACGTGTTTCTCCATGGAAATGAGTTACGAGATTCAGAAGGAGATAAAAGCTCAACCCTCGATTTATTGGTTCATTTGAAATTCTAGACCAATTAGGAGTCGTGACCTACAGACTAGCCCTGCCACCAAGCAATACCCGCATTCATAACGTTTTTTACATTTTCATGCTGTCTAAGTATGTGAAAGATCTGAATCACATCATTCCACCAGACGTTATAGTAGAGGATTTAACGTACGAAGAGGTAACTGTCAAAAGATTTTAGATAAGAAGGAGTAAATCCTACGCTCAAATGTTATACCTCAAGTCAAGATTTTATGGAGAAACCAAGATATTGAGGAATTGGCCTGAGAACTAAAATCTGAAATGAAATCTAAGTATCCTTACATTTTTGAAATGTCAGTACGTCAATTTCGGGGACGAAATTTCATAACGAAGGGATGTTGTAAGACCCCGACTTTTATGAAATACAAATTAATTTTTTTTTATATATATATCTTCTTCTAAAACATTAAGTGGATAAATTGACAAAAGTTAAAGTTAAAAATATTTTGTGCAAATTTTATCTTGTCGAAAAATATTCGTTTTGTCGAAAAATATTCGTTATGTCGGGGAATATTTAATTCGTACGATAGCGTTGAAATAATCAAACATTGGCAGACCCCACAACAAAATATTGTCGAATATAAAAAATGACATAAGTAACATTTTTAAATAAAAATGTTCAACGATACTATCACTTTTAACTGTTAAAATATCTGGTGGTAAAGTAATAGTAAAACACGGTATTGCACAGTAACACGGTATTGCACAGTAGCACAGGGTATTGTACAGTGTTTCATATTATTGAACTGATAAAGTGACTATTGTATAATATTAACTTTATTGAATCAATAATTGTCACATGCACAATAATTTATATTATTGAACTGATAATTGTCACAGTAGTATATGCACAGTAATTCACATTACTGAATCAATAATTGTCATTACACAGTAAAGTGCTTTTTCTTTTATTTATTTTCTGCATTATTGTTATCACTATTATGATGTTAATTTAACTGTTATATTCCAATATTCCATTTTTAGTTGATATTTTTGTTTGTATTGTGAGTATCTAACTCAAAAATTCAACTACACTACATTTACAATAATTAGTCATAATAATGAATAATTGTGAATTATTATTGAATAATTGAATTGATAAAGTTATTTATTTTATTATAATAAATTATATAAAGTTATTTACTTTATATAAATTATGTAAAGTAAATTATTTTATTATGATATATTATATAAAATTATTTATTTTATATATAAAGTTAATTGATTTATATATAAAGTTAATTTTTTATATATAAAGTTAGTTGTTTTATTAAATGAATGGTATAGATTAAAAAAAATCTGAAATGAATAATATAGATTAAATATAATGTAATAATTATAGAATTTGAAATGAACGGTGTAAATTAAAGATGATATTTTAATGAATGGTTTAAATTAAAGAATTCTTAAAAGATGAAATGTGTGGTATGGATTAAACATTATTTTGAAATATACGGTTTGGATTAAATTAAAAAATCTTGGATTATGATAAGATTTTTTTGCTATAAATAGAAGCTTTAAACTTAATATTTTTTCATAAATTTTCTTACTTATTCTTTCTTTCACTCTCTAAAATATTACTTTGTATAAGTTTTCTCTGTGTGCTTAAGCTATCGTGAGTATTTGGGAGGATCAGTAAAAATACAAGTTTTGTTCAGGTAAGTTTTTTTTTATTTATAAAAGTTATATATGCATCCACATACATCACACGGTACTTATAAATCTTCCTTCTTTTAAAAGATTTATTTTGAAAAACTTCCTTTAGAAGATTTTATTTTAAAATATTTTTTTCGTTCAAAAACTATATTGAAGTTATTATACTTTATTCTATCAAATCACTTTTGATGATTTCATCCGAATTGATATACACCATAAAATTATATGTGGTATTTACTAATTAAATTATAAATATATAGGTTGATCAACTTTATTTAAATTAATATTCAATCACGTATTAAGGTAATGGATATCTTTTTCTTTCATACTCTTAAACTTACTATGATAAGTATTATTCGGTAAAATTTCTGAAATTATTATATGTTCCTTAATAATTTGTGCTTCATCTAATATCATTTTATTTGAACCTTCATATTTTTCTGAGTCAATATCATGTTGATAATTTGGACATTATTTGACTCAGGACAAAGTATCATGTTATTCTATTCATCATTTATCTCTGTTGTTATTCTAATCATCAAGAATCAAGTTGTTGTAAATATCTGTGGCCTGGGGCACAGATGATAGGATAAAGGCGATATAATTGTTGTATGTCTTTTAGGGCACGTGATGAATGTTCTTTTTAGCCTGTGACAAAGAAGAAATGTTGATGGTATGATCATGACTAGTGGTGTTTCGGATGATAAAAGTTAATGATGTTTTTATGAAAAAGAGAAGTTAGTGGACATCATAGTCTACATGATTTTTCTAATGGATTGTCCATTCCGCTGCTATTATTGATCTAAAACTTGTTGTTTATTATATTTAATCAAGAACTCAACTTTTGAAGACTAATAATAATTTACTCATTGTTATCTTAGTCATGATATCTCTTTACTGGACTATTGAAGCTCACCCTTTCGTTTGTTTCATTGCCCTTTAGAAAATGAGAGAGTAGTTGGGTCTAGTTGGGGAATGGAGTGAAGGTCCGAGTAATAGTTGTAGTAGTCTTCGTATATTGTAAAATAGTGTGACAATAATAGTAACAACTTAATTGTGTATTATTGAGCTCTGTATTTTTGTACTATGTATTGTTTTGTAATAGTTACCTTGTATTTTTTGCGTCTCAAATTAGGTTGTATAAGCCCAGATTTGGAGGCGCCACATATTTGGAAATAAAAGAAACTAATATTTTCACATGTCTTTTTGATATTTTCACATGATACTCTCTCACATGAGAATAAAGTAGGTGACATTTTCATGTGAGAGAAAATTATGTTGAAATATCAAAAACACATGTAAAAATAGTGCTCTCCAAAAATAAATGGTGGCTAATATGCAAACTTTTAATATATGCACCTGATTATTCTCTTCGTTTCGAAAATGAGTTTCATTTGTTTATTTCTTTTGTACATAAAAAGAGCTTTTTTTTTTATAACTGAATGATCACACATTATTATATTTAATATCTTTTTAATCATAATTTTATTATTACATACCACTGTTATAAAAATAAAAACTTATTATTAACAAAAAATACATTGTAGATATTTATAAATTTATATTTATTTTTTTGTAAAACGGAGAAAATGGCATTTAAAACTATTCTCTTCTTTACAAAAATAAATACCATCTTTTGTTTAATTTTGATAATAATCAATAATTAAAGAAGGCCAAATTGTAGAGCAAAGGAAAATTAAATATAACAATTATAGTTAACCTTGCATTTCGGTGAAGTTGAGAAATATTGTTAGAAGGTCAGAATTGTATTAAATCTAAATAAAGAGCATAAATTGAAAGGAAAAAAAAAGTACTAATGTACGGAAGGAGAGGGGGAGGGGGGGGGGGGGGGGGGGGGGGGGGTTAAGGACCAAGGGATAAAAATAAAAAAATGAAGAAGAAGAAGAAGCAAGTAATTATGGCAAAAAATACACTTATATTCTAATAAAGATATTTTACTTGTTGAAGCAAATTTGTAAAATTTTAATTTTTAAAATTGATATGATATCGTTTAAGTTTTAGAAAATAATAAATATAATTAATATTAGCAATTTATAGTTAGTTTAAAATTAAGAAAGTTATTTTGTTTTTTTTATTTAAATATTTTTTACTGATTTTGAATTTTAAGATTTTGTGAATTAATTTCACAAGATTAAAATATATATCTCTATTTTTAGAGCTGAGGGAGTAAATAAGATTATTATTAACTTTTGAAAGTCAATTTAATACATTTTAAAACTTAAAATTGAGAGAAATCATTAAAAAAATATGAAAAAAATAAATCTTAAAATGAGTTGTACTTTTAAGATTTTATAATTGTCGTATCCAATTGAACATAAAAATTAAAAATTAAAAATTTGAACACTTAATTATAAAAATTAATAAGTTGATTATCGAAAATATAAAAAAAACCAATAATTTAAGATAATAATTTATATTTAAGTCTAAAAGAAATTATGGAAGAACTAATATAAATCATTCAGACTTGAGTGTTAAAATGTGTGTTTTTCTTTTTCTGAAATATATTGAAGAAGACAAGTCCATGTATATAATTTTGATTGTTGACCGAGGAATACATTGTTATTTGAAATTCCTTTTTTATGTTTAAAACCTCTAAATAAATTAAGAAAAATTCTTGGGCAATCAGGAGTGGCGATCAGTCGTCCCCGACAGTGTAAATTTTCCCTATATTAATTGTCGACCCTATATATCCGATTTCACAGATGTCAAAAATTGAGAAGGAGTGAGACGATCGGTTGTTGATGTGATAAAAAATAGTAACTGCAAGTGCACAACGTCAAATTGAAGAACGAGTAAGTACAGGTCGAACCATAGAGACTAAATTAATTTCAATGTTCCCTTAATTTATATTCCAAATAAATTAGAAATAAAAAGTGGTGTAGATGATTGATTAACTAAATAATGCAAATTAAAAATTAATAACGAAAACTAGTAATGAGAAAAACTACCTAGGAATCCGAATCCATTAAATACTAACATAATAATTAAATTCTTCATTTCCTTAATTATTTTTCAATTATTTTTCCTTCCCTTAAAAATAGTGATTCATATAATTAATATGGACAAGCATAAATTATGAAAATTTAAGGATTAACTATAACTCATCAAAACTTTATTGAGCAAGCATGAATTATGAAAAACTCATATCTTAACAATAACCTATCAAAATCTCACAATTAATTTAGAACCAAAACAAATTATGCGCGAAGGTAAAATTGAAGAAATAAACAATTAGACATTAATATCAGAACGGAAAGAATGTAATAATATGTAATATTTAATTTCATCTTCATCCTAGATATTAGAAATTTAGCTAACCATGGAATTCATAATAAAGAAAAACAAAATTAAAACTTCTAATATAAATTGCATGAAATAAAATAAGAACTAATAGAATAATAATTAAATAGAAACTTTATTAGACTAATGAACAATTGTTATAAAAATAGCAAAACAATTTCATGCTCCTACTCCTAGAAGAAGAATAAGAAAATAAATTATCTCCTACTCTCTAAAATAAGACTCCTATTTATAGAGAAAATAAATTGAACCCTAATCTAATTTGGAATAGCTTAGACTATTCTTTCCTTATTGACTTCAACTTTTACATGGTATCCAACTCTTTAGTGGAGTCCAAATAAAAATCAACTTGCAAGCTTCTACAACTCCTTTTCCAACTCAACTTCAATTATTTATCTATTTTCTGCAAAATAAAATAAAATGTATTAATTAAATTAAATAAACATATTAAATAATAAAAATGGGAATATTAAAATACATAATTATGTGTCTATCAAATACCCTCATACCTAGCTTTTACTTGTCCTCGTGTAAAACAAAAAAGAAAATAAAAATAAAATAAATTCTAAACTACACAATTTTCGTAGGAAACACGATTGCACTTAACATATGCAGCAAGCCTTTAAACCCCAAGGTTAACCCAACTGGACGAGTTGTGTCTCGTGAGGGTTTGCAGTGAATATACCCACAAAATTCAAGATTCAAAATAAAAATCTTTTTGAATTTAACCAATTATGAAATCGAAAGAAAACTTATAAGTATTCATGGACATTACACATAAATAAGATCAAATTCAAAATCACACTTTCACCTTATCAAAAATACTCCATCTTCATTCTAAATACCATCATTTATAAAATTAATTCCATGTGTTTGAATGCATGTGTATGTGATGTAACTCTTAGTAGGGACTTTTACTATGAAAATCAAGTAAACTCAATTTTTTTCTTTTTCTATTTTTTTTAATTATTGACTTGTACAATGTCTATTTTTCTTAGGCTTTTCAGAGTTACCCATGTAACGAGCGTTTGACCAATGACTCCCAAACCAGCTGGCTTTAGGACACTAGGTGTAAAGACACCCCTAAGGGCTTACTAACTCGAGTAACAAAGGCCACAAAAATCACACTAGTCAAACTGCTTATATTCATCATACTTTTCAGACTTGATTTTTCTTTTATTCAATGGATATTGAAGCAGTATTTATTATTTTTCAACTCTTTTTTTTCTTACAACGAGTGTATTTTACGCTCCATCTCGTTGATTCTTTTTCCTATTTTTATTTACCACGAGTGCGTTTTACGCTCCATCTCGTTGCATTATTATTTTTTATTTCTAATTTTTTTCTTGAAATTACTTGACTCATAATTTATACCCCACAACTAAGAATTAGTGCGAACATTAAGTGCAAAAATGCGTATGAATTTTAATTTTATTCAAGATGGCATTTCAAACTAGGACTTTGTATCTTATCAAAGGTTCTAGCGTTCTAAATCTTTTAATCCTACTCAAAATTTTTTACTCCACAGACACTTATTAGAATTAATCCGATTCATAAAAAGTCAAACAAATTTTTTCATTTTTTTTAATGTAAAAAGAATTAGTTTCCTAAAAAAAATACATAAATAAAAATGCTAAATTTCCCCCCATACCTAAATCAGGTATTGTCCTCAATGTATGCAAATAAATAATCGAGAACAAAGAAATAAAAGAATTGTACCTCGTATGGTGGGGTATAATGCTACAAGAAAATGTGGTGAGAAATAAAACAAATGCACATATTTACAAATTTCATAAATCCTAAAAGGCATGTGACAGTAAAAGAGTGATGCAAAAAAGCAAGTGTGTGTGAACTTTTCATGATTTTCAGGTGGTTTAAGAAATTGAAAATAATCAAAAAAATTATCACAGTTATGCTTAGAATCGACCTTAAGAAAATTTTTACTTATATTTTCAAAACATGGAACGATTGGTTCATTTTCGCCTTCAAATTTTATTGACTCATGTGTAGTAGTATAGTGGTAAGTATTCCCGCCTGTCACGCGGGTGACCCGGGTTCGATCCCCGGCAACGGCGCTAAAAACTTGATGTGATAAAAAATAGTAACTGCAAGTGCACAGCGTCAAATTGAAGAACGAGCAAGTATAGGTCGAACCACAGAGACTAAATTAATTTCAATGTTCCCTTAATTTATATTCTAAACAAATTAGAAATAAAAAGTGGTGGAGATGATTGATTAACTAAATAATGCAAATTAAAAATTAATAACGAAAACTAGTAATGAGAAAAACTACCTAGGAATCCGAATCCATTAAATACTAACATAATAATTAAATTCTTCATTTCCTTAATTAATTTTCAATTATTTTTCCTTCCCTTAAAAATAGTGATTCATATAATTAATATGGACAAACATAGATTATGAAAATTTAAGGATTAACTATAACTCATCAAAACTTCATTGACCAAGCATGAATTATGAAAAACTCATATCTTAACAATAACCTATCAAAATCTCATAATTAATTTAGAACCAAAACAAATTATGCGCGAAGGTAAAATTGAAGAAATAAACAATTAGACATTAATATCAGAACGTAAAGAATGTAATAATATGCAATATTTAATTTCATCTTCATCATAGATATTAGAAATTTAGCTAACCATGGAATTCATAATAAAGAAAAACAAAATTAAAACTTCTAATATAAATTGCATGAAATAAAATAAGAACTAATAGAATAATGATTAAATAGAAACCTTATTAAACTAATGAACAATTGTTATAAAAGTAGCAAAACAACTCCATGCTCCTACTCCTAGAAAAAGAAAATAAATTATCTCCTACTCTCTAAAATAAGACTCCTATTTATAGAGAAAATAAATTGAACCCTAATCTAATTTGGAATAGCTTGGACTCTTCTTTCCTTATTGACTTCAACTTTTACATGGTATCCAACTCTTTATTGGAGTCCAAATAAAAATCAATTTGCAAGCTTCTAGAACTCTTTTTCCAACTTAACTTCAATTATTTATCTATTTCCTGCAAAACAAAATAAAATGTATTAATTAAATTAAATAAACATATTAAATAATAAAAATGAGAATATTAAAATACATAATTATGTGTCTATCAGTCGTCATACCCAATCGTCAAAGAAAGACTCAAGAATTAATATTCGCAAATGAACTAATTCACCATCGAAACTCATGATCGAATGAAAAAAGGACACGTATCCTATTATATTAAGGCATGGTTTGATTCGTTAATTACAAATTTGATATAATATTACATGATGTAATAAAATTATAATATAATGATAATATATTATTACGACTTATTTATTTGATTAATTCTTAATATTTTTGTAATAATTATATTTTATAAGTTATTATATTATGAAATAAAAAATTTAAAACTTAATAGGGAATTGATATTTTCACACTATCTACTCACATTTATAATTATAGCGATGATTTATCGTCGATATACATCTATAACTGTCGTTATAGCTCTAAAATATGAGTCATATCATATAAAAATATAAAAAAAAAATGAAAATATCAATTTTCACTTAATATTATAACATTATGATATACTCATAATAAAATAATACATGTGATATGTGAATCAAATATAATAAATATTATATATTAATATAATAACTTATTCCATTATAAAACCATTATATTGATTAGACAACCAAACGGCACCTATGTGTTTCTTCTTTCACCTTTCTCTCAGTTCCATTTCATCATGGTGATCGTGGGGGACATCGGTAGTGGATGACGGTGAGCGACAGAGGTGGTGGATGATTGTGGGCGACGATGGTGGTAGTAGCAGGGACGAAGCTTCATTCTGAGGTATGGGTCAATTGACTCTACTAAATTTTTTATTTTATTTTATAATATAAGATAATTTTTTTAATTTTTAAGTATTATATATAAATTAAATTCACTCAAATTTTATAAAATTTTTAATATTCGAGATTAAATTAAAATTTTATAATTTTATCAATTAAATTTTAATTTTATATGACTCTTGTCCCCTAAATATATGTTTTTTTTGATAATATTTTTAAATTAAATAATAATTTAATTTATATTATTTTTTAAAATAATTAAAAAATTAATTATTTATAAATAATTGTGATTAAAAAAGTCTATTATAAATTAATATAATATATATATATATATATATATATATATATATATATCATATATTATTAATTATTATATTATCATTATAATATATATATATATATATATATATATATATATATATATATATATGACCGCAAATGCAAAAAAAATGGCTCGTAGGCATTGTCCCATAAGCCTCGATAAATTATTTATAATTTAATAATAATTTTGACTTTATTAAAAAAAATCCTGATTTCGTCACCGGGTAGTAGGTTATGAAAGGTGACAGTGGTGGTGGTGAGATATGGTGGCAATGTTTGTGGTGGATACTGGGTGATGACGGTGGTGGGTTTACGGTGGTTGATGGTGGTGCTTGATTGATGAATTGGCGTGGATCTGGGTTTGGTGGTGGTGGTGCGCCAACCAATTTTCCTTCTCCTTCCCTGGGATGGTGGTTTGGTCGGCGGGAAATATAACTTCTTTCATTTTTAATAGTGTGGTATAATATGCCAAAAGGCATTGTGTTCGAAATCAAGAAACTGTAATTGTTGCAGGTAGCATTAGCTAATGGAGGTTTAGGAAGAGAGATTGATGGGGAGATGGGTCATTGGAGAGAGAGAGGGAAAAAGAGGACAAAGACAAAATGGAATTAAGAAGACGAGTGTAGAAGTTGTGGGGCCTTCAGATTCTTTTCGTGAAGCTATGAGCCTATCAAGAGAGTGTCAACTCACACGGGCCAAAAGGCCCAAAACTAGTGTCCCTCTTAAATTTAGGAATATTAGGTCACCCCTATTCTTGTCCATTTCCATCGTCTTCTTTACCTATGCATGTGCCTTGTACGCTTGTATGGCACCTCTACATTAATGTTGTGTCTATTCACAAGGGGTTGTCTACCTCCAAATCCTTTGAAAGATCATTCTCAACTCTATTAAAGATATAAGTCTAATGATTCCTTGAGACAATGGTTCAAAATTTTCCTTTCATCTCAATTTTAGGTCATTGATAACGCGACATTAATAATTATTCTACTAAAATAATAAATACTGCTAAAAAATTTAAGTGAGTTAAAACAAGTATAAAACTGTTACTACTTATATATTTACTCTGACGCATAAATATTATTTTATCAATATCAAGAGTCCAATTTTACATGATTTTGACGGGATTTTCTTGAACTTGATCTTAATGGGATATAGTTTTTAAAATTTTATAAGTTAAAAATCGGATAGAGAATATGTTTTTCCTATTCTTGAATTGATTATACATAATATTTTTATAAAATTTTCAAATTATCCTTGTTTTATTTGTCTAAATTTTTAATATTCTATAGCAATGTTATTTTGTTGTATGTGTTAAAGTTACTTTTTTCATGACTTAATATGCATATGAATGAGATTTATGAATTAAAAAATGCATTGGTTCTTTATAAGCTTCTGGGGCGTGACGGGGCGGGGCGGGGCGGGGCGGGTTTTTTGGCAAAAGACATTATTTTATTTCTGAATTAAATTAAGCGCTGTAATTCAAACCACTTGGATTATATAAACTTAAACTTCAAAACACTGCTGAAAAAATCAATTACCGTAAACAGACTCTACAAATTAAAAAAATATTACTTCATGTCAGACTCATAGTTCTACATAACGTTGACTTTTGGCTGCACATTTTTTCATACTTCAACTCTACAAAACACTCGTTGCAAATCTTACTACAACGTATAAGTTAAGGGCTTGTGAATAAAAGTGATAGTTTTATAATATTATTTTCACATGAATTACAATTCTTTAAATTAAAATACATAAAGTGGGTAATTAATTTTGTAAAATTTGAAGCATAAAAAGAGTGAAACAACTCAATTAATGAGTGGTTAGAGTGGAGGAGTTGATCAATAGGTGGTGTGTGGTATGGTCTACCATCTTTATTTATAACGATAAATGAACAAACAAACTCGTTCCAATGAAAAATTATTCAGTTCTCTTAGAATATTATTATATAGTGTTTTAAGTCAATTATATACTGTTATTTTAGTATGTACAGTAGACACAGATATAAAAAGTCCACTGCACATATTAAAATAATAATATATAATTGACTTGAAACACTATATAATAATACTCAAGAACACTAAATTCCAATCGACCAATTTCCTCTTTCCAAGTTTTTAAATTTTTCATTAGGATCATCAAATAAAGAAAGAAGAATAAAATCATGATCTAATGGTGGGTTTGGTAGGAGGGTGGAAATTTTGAAGAATTACCATTTTAGCCTCCTTACAGGAAATGCATACAAATATTTGTGTATTTGTAACACTCAAATATGTCAATTGTACATCATTCCCCTCTTTTGTCCTACTACCTTTGGATGCGTACCAAACATATTAAAAGTGTATCTTTTTTCCATCAAGTATTTCTCAAACTTCTGGAAGAATTAATGAAAAAATGATGGACATAAAGAAAAACTCATCCTCCACTCTCCCCTTTTGACACATATAGTGACTGAAAAAATTATTAATTTTTTTTAAATTATTTAAAAATATATAAATTATTTTATTTTTATTAAAATTATTAAACATTAAAATATTTGTCAACAATATCTCTATATAAGTTGAAGTGTCTACTAATATGTACATATTAAAATTAGTTAAACTTTAAGTATTTATGGTAATTATTTAATAATTCAATTGTGTCGGACCTTTTGGCGCAAAGAGAAGTAAAAATTATTTGTATATTTTTACGGTGACTTAACAAAAGTATTGAGATATTGTATGATAATAAAATTTCATATCAAATTATAAGAAAAAAAAATTAAAAACATATATATATTTTAATAGACCATAAATGTGACGCCCCCAAATCTGGGCCCACACAGCCCAAACTTGAGTCGTCAAAAGACTACAACAAAATTATTACAACAAAGCACAACGTACAACAATACAGTGTATAATAATACACAACTAAGTCTTCACTATTATTGCCACACTATTTTACAAAACGTGAAGACTATGATAACTATTCCTCGGACCCTCACTCCATTCCCCGGCTAGACCCTGTTATGTTTTCATCTCCTGTTGAAAAACAATGGAACAAAAGAAAGGGTGAGCTCAAATAGCCCAGTAAAGAATATCATGACTAAGATAATGACGAATAAATTATCATTAGTCTTCAACAGTTGAGTTCTTGATAGAATACAATAGACTACAAGGTTTATATCAAAAACTGCAGTTAAATTCTTAAACAACGTTCAGATCAATAATAGCAGCGGAATGAGTAATCTATTAGAAGAATAATGTAGACTATAATGTCCACTCGGTTCTCTTTTTAGGAAAAACATCATCAACTTTTATCATCTGAAATATCATTAGTCAAGATAATACAAATTCACAGTTCCTGATCATAATCATGCACATCAACAGTTCATCTTTGTACTACGGGCCAAAGATATTCAATATAGCACCAACGGTCATGATTATACCAGATTCAGCCTTTGGTCATAATCATACCAAACAACAGTTCATCTTTGCACTACGGGCCAAAGAGAACATTCACCACGTGCCATAAAAGACACCGAACAGATGTATCGCCTTTAACCTATTATATCGCCTTTAACCTATCATCTGTTCAACAAATATATCACATCTGTGCCCCCGGCCACAGATATTCACAACAGCTTGATTTTTGGATGATTAGAATGATATAAATGATGAACAGAAGAAATAGGATAACAATAAGTATCGGAAGTTTACTTTGTACAGATTCAAATAATGTCCAAATTGTCAACATGATGTGGAGTGAAATTTAAAAATGATATTCAACATCCACAGTTCAGAATAACGGTTACAATTCAATAGAAAGGTTCACGTAAATAGGAAGGTTCAGTTGAAATAATGAAGTTCAACTATTATGGAACATATAATATTTTCAGGAATTATAGAAGCAATAGTTCCATAATAAATTTCGATTTAGGAGTATGAAAGAAAATAATATCCCTTACCGTAGCAGGTTTGATTAACAAAAGGTGAAGGAAATTAATACAAAGGGTTATTCACCAACAGACAGCAATCCGCTCCGTAAGGTTATTCCCACAATTTAATAGAATTTGAGTACAAAGAGTTATTCACCAAACAGGCGGCAATCCGCTCCGTAAGGTTATTCTCAGAGATTAATAATGAATGAATACGAAAGGTTATTCACCAACAGGCGGCAATCCGCTCCGTAAGGTTATTCCCACAATTTAATACATGGAAATAAAAGGCACGTCTTATGAGTAAGGAAGAAACAATATTATTATCGAGAATCAAATAATGATAATCCCTTACCATAGTATGTTTGAATAATGGAAGATGAAAAAGATGGTATCCCTTACCTCAACACGTGACTGGATATTGATTTAAATGAGGTTGATTAACTTGAACAGTACACGTATACTTATAGATCTTCACAAATACTCAAGATGACTTAAGCACACTTAGAGAGAACTTTCACAAGAAGTATTTAGAGAGAGAAAGAAAGAACAAGTAAGGAAGTATATGAAAAATCCCTAAGTTAAGGCTTCTATTTATAGCCAAAAATCTTATCATTCATTTAATCTAAATCATTCATTTAAAGATCATATTTTAATCTACACCATCCATTTCAAATATTATATTATCTTTAATCTACACCATTCATTTCATATCACCTAATAATCACCTAACTTTATATTATAAACAAATCAATTTAATTATTCAACAATAATTCACACTTTAATCTACACCATTCATTTCATATCACCTAATAATCACCTAACTTTATATTATAAACAAATAACTTTATCAATTCAATTATTATGACTAATTGTTATAAATACAGTATAGTTAGCTCTTAGATATCAAGTCAATAAATTAATGAAATACAACTGTTTAAATAACATCATAATAGAGATAACAATAATGTAAAATAAAGCATACGTTACTGTGTAATGACAATTATTGATTCAATAATGTGAATTACTGTGCATATGTTACTGTGACAATTATTAGGTTCAATAATTTTAAAAACAGTGCAACAACAATTATTGACTCAATGATATAAAATACAGTGTAATGACAATTATTAAATCAATAATGCAAAATACTGTGTAACAACAATTATTGAATTGATAATATAAAATATTATGCAGTGACAATTATCGATGAAATGATGCGTAACAGTTACGGTGTCAATTATCAGACCAATAATATGAGACACTATGCAATACCGTGTGTTACTGTAGAGTACCGTGTGCTACAGAAAATACCATAAACTACCGTATGCTACTATTCTTTTATCACCGGTATTTTAACAGTTCCGTTGACTATTTTTATTTAAAAAGGTTACTTCTGTCGTTTTCTATATCCGACAAATATTCCGTTGTGGGGTCCACCAATAATTTATTATTTCGGCGCCGTCGTACGACACGAATATTCCCCGACCAAACGAATATTCCCCGACAAAGCGAATATTGTCCGACAAAATAAAATTTGCACATAACATCCTTAACTTTCAATTTTATCGATTTAACCACTTACTGTTTCAAAAAAAAAATATATATATATGAAGAAAAATTAAATTTTGTATTTCATAAAATTCGGGGTCTTACAACCTCCCCTCCTTATGAAGTTTTGTCCCCGAAATTGACGTACCTGACATATCGAAGAGGTAATGATACTTAGATTTCATCTCAGATTCTAGCTCCCAGGTCATTTCCTCAGTATCTTGGTTCCTCCATAAAACCTTAACTTGAGGTATAACCTTTGAGCGTAGGATCTGCTCCTTCTTATCCAGGATCTTAACAGGTACCTCCTCGTATGTTAAATCCTCTGCTATAACGTCTGGTTCTAACTCAATGACGTGGTTTGGGTCCTTCACATATTTACGTAACATAGATATGTGAAAAACGTTATGGATGCGAGACATACTTGGTGGTAGGGCTAGTCTGTAGGCTACGGTTCCTATTCGATCGAGGATTTCAAATGGGCCAATAAATCGAGGGTTGAGCTTTCCTCTTTTTCCGAATCTCGTAACCCCTTTCCATGGAGAAACACGTAAGAATACATGATCTCCGACGTTGAAATTTTCGTTTCTCCGATGAAGATCAGCATAACTCTTTTGTCGTTCTTGTGCGGTCTGTATTCGTTGTCGGATCATTTGGATCTTTTTGGTCGTCAAGCGTACCAACTCGGGTCCCAACAATTTTGCTTCTCCTACCTCATTCCAACATATTGGAGAGTGACACTTCCTTCCATACAATGCCTCGAATGGAGCCATGCCTATGCTTGCTTGGTAACTGTTGTTGTAAGAAAATTCCACCAATGGCAAGTACTTATCCCAACTTCCTTTGAAGTCTAATACACAAAGTCTCAAAAGATCTTCGAGGGTCTGGATCGTCCTTTCTGATTGTCCGTCCGTTTGAGGATGGTATGCAGAACTAAAACGTAGTTCAGTGCCCATAGCTTTTTGTAGACTGATCCAAAAGCGTGAAGTGAATCTAGGATCTCGATCAGAAACTATGGAAACTGGCATGCCATGCAATCTCACGATCTCATTTATATACATACCGGCAAGACGTTCAAGTGAAAAGTTTTCTCGTATAGGCAATAAATGAGCAGATTTGGTCAATCTATCTACGATCACCCAAATTGCATCTAAGCCTTGAGAAACTTTAGGAAGACCCGTCACGAAGTCCATATTGATGTGTTCCCACTTCCATTCGGGAACTTCAAGTGATTGTAATGGACCTTTAGGAACTTGATGCTCTGCCTTGACACGTTGACAAGTTAGGCACCTTGAGATAAACTCCGCAATCTCTCTTTTCATATTGTTCCACCAAAATGTATGTCGAAGATCTCGATACATCTTGGTACCTCCTGGGTGGATTGCAAACGGCGTGTTGTGTGCCTCCATCATGATTTTATGCTTTAATTCAGGATCGTTAGGAACACAGAGTCGAGAGTTGACTCGAAGTATTCCTTTCTCGTCGATTCTTGCTTCGGGAATGACACCTTCTTGTACTTTCTTTATCATGTTTATCAGTTCTGGATCGGTAGCTTGAGCAGCTTTAATTTTATTGATTAAAGTTGGTTCTACTCGCACGTGAGCAATCTTCGAGTGGGTCCCTGGTGTCTTTAGCTCTATCTCCATCTTTTGCAAGTCGTACAAAATACACTTTTGTGTTGTCAGCAGTGCACTTGTACTTGCATAAGATTTTCTGCTCAAAGCGTCAGCTACAACGTTCGCCTTTCCCGGGTGATACTGGATTGTGTGGTCATAATCCTTTAACAGTTCAAGCCAACGTCGTTGTCGCATGTTGAGTTCCTTCTGGGTGAAGAAATACTTGAGACTTTTATGATCCGTATAGATATCCACTTTTTCTCCGTACAAGTAGTGTCTCCAGATCTTCAACGCGAAAACGACTGCTGCCAACTCTAGATCATGAGTAGGATAATTTTTCTCATAATCTTTGAGTTGTCGAGAGGCATAGGCTATAACCTTTCCATGTTGCATAAGGACACAGCCTAGACCTTTGCCAGAAGCATCGCTGTAGATAACAAATTCTCCTGATCCTGATGGTATGGTCAGAACAGGAGCTGAAACCAGTCTCTTCTTGAGTTCTTGGAAACTTTTCTCGCATTCCTCGCTCCATATGAATCTTGTGCTTTTCCGAGTAAGCTGCGTTAATGGAGTGGCGATTCGAGAAAATCCTTCTACGAATCTCCGATAATAACCAGCTAGACCCAGAAAACTTCGGACTTCGGTTACTGTTTTGGGTTGTTCCCAATTTAGTACCGTTTCAATCTTCGCAGGATCGACTGATATTCCTTGACTAGAAATCACATGCCCAAGAAACGCGACCTCCTCAAGCCAGAACTCACATTTCTTCAACTTGGCATATAATTTGTTTTCACGGAGCTTTTGTAGTATCAATCTCAGGTGTTGTTCATGATCCTCGCGACTCTTGGAGTATATGAGGATGTCATCAATAAAGACAACCACAAAATGATCCAAATGTTCCTTGAATATCCGGTTCATCATGTCCATGAAAGCTGCAGGAGCATTAGTTAGTCCAAAAGGCATGACTAAGAACTCATAATGCCCATAACGAGTTCTGAAAGCAGTCTTTGGAATGTCCTCAGCTTTAACCTTTAACTGATGATATCCAGAACGGAGATCAATCTTTGAGAAATGTTGAGCGCCTTGCAATTGATCAAACATGTCATCAATCCGAGGTAACGGGTACCTGTTCTTGATGGTGACATGGTTCAATTCTCGGTAGTCAATGCACAATCTCATACTCCCGTCTTTCTTCTTCACAAATAGAACAGGAGCACCCCAAGGTGATGCACTCGGACGAATGAAACCGGTATCCAACAATTCCTGTAGTTGGACTTTTAACTCTTGAAGTTCAATGGGAGCCATTCGGTAGGGAGCTTTGGAAATGGGCTTGGTACCGGGTTCAAGATCAATATAAAAATCAATTTCACGGTTTGGGGGTAAGCCAGGAAGTTCCTCAGAAAAAACGTCAGGAAACTCATTAACAATGGGAATATCATTCAAGTTTGACGTGTTTTTGTTCAAATCAGTGACATGAGCTAAAAAGGCTTGACATCCGTTTTTCAATAAACGAATGGCTTTATGGCTAGAAATAACAGTTATAGATTTCAATGGTTTAGTTGCTTGAATTTGCATGACAGGTTGATTAGGAATATGAAAACTAATAATCTTATGAAAACAATCAATTTTAGCATGATGGGTAGTCAACCAATCAATTCCTAAAATCACATCAAATTCATGCATCTCCAAAGAAATAAGGTCAACAGGTAATGTGAGGTTGTTGATTTGAACTAGGCAAGATTTATAGATAGTAAATGTAATAGGTATTTCTCCCAATGAGGTTTCAACTGATAATACAAGATTTAAGTTTTCAATAGTCAAATTTAAACGTTGAGTACATATAGGTGAGATAAAGGAGTGGATAGAGCCAGTATCTAATATGGCATAGACTTCACGAGAATTTATGAATAGCTTACCGGTTATCACCTCATTCGGTTTCTTGACTGTTATCGTCAAATCGAATCCCGAATACTTCATTCGGATCTTCACGTATTTCAACCATGGGAATACCACTGAATAATTTTCTAGCAAACTGTTTCTCGGGTTCATCAACTTCATCAGTAGTAAGGTACCAATGATTTCCATTAAAATAGTATTTTCGATAGACTGCAGTTTCCACGATAGCGACTAACTTAACCTGAATTCCTCTAAATTGTAACGCCCAAAAGTATAGAAACATCATTTTTAAATAATCTTGAAAATCATAGCTGGAACACCATAAATCCCAAAGACTAATATGAAAAGTCCATATATTCTGATCATTTGTTATAGAGCATAACCAGGTGATATCACTCTCCCAATTAGTGAGTAAATTAAAGGCAATAATTTCCGCAAGTTCGTTACTTCCTTTAATTGCTTCTAAGAATGGATCTGGAACGACTGTAGCAGAGCTTTCACCTTCATCCTTACTGGATAGAACACGCATAATTTTTGCCTTAGGCAAATGATTCAACTCTGAGTTTGTAAGAAGATTATTCGTCGCCTCTTGTTTTGCAGCTACATTTGTTTCGGTAATTTCATAGTTAACCTCCTGATTTTCAGATGCCATAATTAACTGTGGTCACAAAATAAATGTTAGTTCAAATAAACTGACTCATCACTTCATGTTCCTACATTCAAATCGACTCATTAGATAATAAAATCTATTTTAGGTAGGACACACTAGTGACTGATTCTATTCGTCTCTCCCCTCCTAGTTCTACCCCAGATCTCCATTAAAGACCATATCCCTAAGCTCTGATGCCAACTGTGACGCCCCCAAGTCTGGGCCCACACAGCCCAAACTTGAGTCGTCAAAAGACTACAACAAAATTATTACAACAAAGCACAACGTACAACAATACAGTGTATAATAATACACAACTAAGTCTTCACTATTATTGCCACACTATTTTACAAAACGTGAAGACTATGATAACTATTCCTCGGACCCTCACTCCATTCCCCGGCTAGACCCTGTTATGTTTTCATCTCCTGTTGAAAAACAATGGAACAAAAGAAAGGGTGAGCTCAAATAGCCCAGTAAAGAATATCATGACTAAGATAATGACGAATAAATTATCATTAGTCTTCAACAGTTGAGTTCTTGATAGAATACAATAGACTACAAGGTTTATATCAAAAACTGCAGTTAAATTCTTAAACAACGTTCAGATCAATAATAGCAGCGGAATGAGTAATCTATTAGAAGAATAATGTAGACTATAATGTCCACTCGGTTCTCTTTTTAGGAAAAACATCATCAACTTTTATCATCTGAAATATCATTAGTCAAGATAATACAAATTCACAGTTCCTGATCATAATCATGCACATCAACAGTTCATCTTTGTACTACGGGCCAAAGATATTCAATATAGCACCAACGGTCATGATTATACCAGATTCAGCCTTTGGTCATAATCATACCAAACAACAGTTCATCTTTGCACTACGGGCCAAAGAGAACATTCACCACGTGCCATAAAAGACACCGAACAGATGTATCGCCTTTAACCTATTATATCGCCTTTAACCTATCATCTGTTCAACAAATATATCACATCTGTGCCCCCGGCCACAGATATTCACAACAGCTTGATTTTTGGATGATTAGAATGATATAAATGATGAACAGAAGAAATAGGATAACAATAAGTATCGGAAGTTTACTTTGTACAGATTCAAATAATGTCCAAATTGTCAACATGATGTGGAGTGAAATTTAAAAATGATATTCAACATCCACAGTTCAGAATAACGGTTACAATTCAATAGAAAGGTTCACGTAAATAGGAAGGTTCAGTTGAAATAATGAAGTTCAACTATTATGGAACATATAATATTTTCAGGAATTATAGAAGCAATAGTTCCATAATAAATTTCGATTTAGGAGTATGAAAGAAAATAATATCCCTTACCGTAGCAGGTTTGATTAACAAAAGGTGAAGGAAATTAATACAAAGGGTTATTCACCAACAGGCAGCAATCCGCTCCGTAAGGTTATTCCCACAATTTAATAGAATTTGAGTACAAAGAGTTATTCACCAAACAGGCGGCAATCCGCTCCGTAAGGTTATTCCCACAATTTAATAGAATTTGAGTACAAAGAGTTATTCACCAAACAGGCGGCAATCCGCTCCGTAAGGTTATTCTCAGAGATTAATAATGAATGAATACGAAAGGTTATTCACCAACAGGCGGCAATCCGCTCCGTAAGGTTATTCCCACAATTTAATACATGGAAATAAAAGGCACGTCTTATGAGTAAGGAAGAAACAATATTATTATCGAGAATCAAATAATGATAATCCCTTACCATAGTATGTTTGAATAATGGAAGATGAAAAAGATGGTATCCCTTACCTCAACACGTGACTGTATATTGATTTAAATGAGGTTGATTAACTTGAACAGTACACGTATACTTATAGATCTTCACAAATACTCAAGATGACTTAAGCACACTTAGAGAGAACTTTCACAAGAAGTATTTAGAGAGAGAAAGAAAGAACAAGTAAGGAAGTTTATGAAAAATCCCTAAGTTAAGGCTTCTATTTATAGCCAAAAATCTTATCATTCATTTAATCTAAACCATTCATTTAAAGATCATCTTTTAATCTACACCATCCATTTCAAATATTATATTATCTTTAATCTACACCATTCATTTCATATCACCTAATAATCACCTAACTTTATATTATAAACAAATAACTTTATCAATTCAATTATTATGACTAATTGTTATAAATACAGTATAGTTAGCTCTTAGATATCAAGTCAATAAATTAATGAAATACAACTGTTTAAATAACATCATAATAGAGATAACAATAATGTAAAATAAAGCATACGTTACTGTGTAATGACAATTATTGATTCAATAATGTGAATTACTGTGCATATGTTACTGTGACAATTATTAGGTTCAATAATTTTAAAAACAGTGCAACAACAATTATTGACTCAATGATATAAAATACAGTGTAATGACAATTATTAAATCAATAATGCAAAATACTGTGTAACAACAATTATTGAATTGATAATATAAAATATTATGCAGTGACAATTATCGATGAAATGATGCGTAACAGTTACGGTGTCAATTATCAGACCAATAATATGAGACACTATGCAATACCGTGTGTTACTGTAGAGTACCGTGTGCTACAGAAAATACCATAAACTACCGTATGCTACTATTCTTTTATCACCGGTATTTTAACAGTTCCGTTGACTATTTTTATTTAAAAAGGTTACTTCTGTCGTTTTCTATATCCGACAAATATTCCGTTGTGGGGTCCACCAATAATTTATTATTTCGGCGCCGTCGTACGACACGAATATTCCCCGACCAAACGAATATTCCCCGACAAAGCGAATATTGTCCGACAAAATAAAATTTGCACATAACATCCTTAACTTTCAATTTTATCGATTTAACCACTTACTGTTTCAAAAAAAAATATATATATATGAAGAAAAATTAAATTTTGTATTTCATAAAATTCGGGGTCTTACAATAAATTTAATAAATTAACCTTGATAAGTATATATGAAACAAATATTTTTATTAAAAAGTTGAGTGATTTTTGTTAGATCATTAAGTTTTCCCATTTATCCATCAAAAAGTAATTTTATTGTCCTTTCAATTTGTCACCCTCTCATTTCCAGCCTCACTTATCAGCCGTACCAACACATACTATAGCTACTAGAGCTACAAGTTAGAATAACATTCGAATATCTATTTATATAATAAATCGTTTATTTTTTTTAGTGATATTGTGTTACGCTTGTTGATATTTTATTCTGTCACTATAATTTTAAATATATTATTATTTTATTATTTTATTTAATTTTTATAAAATTTTAATTTTATCTCATATAATCTACATACGTAATATATATGCCGCCGGATGCTATTAAATAATAAAGTGAAGTAGCCTTTCTGCTGCCAAAACAAGTGTTTCATAAACAACAAAATAAAAATGAAAGGGAATCTACTTTGTTTGATGAAACAATCAAAACAAGACAAATGATAAAACAATATACGAGGAATTAGTCCCAACAAAACTAACTCATGCATAATCTGCATTTGCTTCGAGAGGAATAATATTTTTTAAAATTATTGATAATGTTAGACTAATATTTACATACGTCTCGTTAAAAGTGACAAATATTCTTAAAATAAATATATAAATATATAATTTATTATAACAATATAAATATTATTCTATAGGGTTTTGGGTATTTTGGTTATTTTACTTTACCTTACATATTGTTTGCTAGAGCTTGGTTGTATGCTCTTCCACTTGTTTTATTCCTTCTTGTGCATATAAATATACACAAAACTTTTTGGATGATTTTTTATTATGTTCCAAGAAGAAAAATAAATGAGATTATTGAAATAAAAAAATATTTTTATTGATTCCATTGGGGTTCTTATTCTACATTAGTGGCCAAAATGAATTCTAAATGAAAATTGGCATGGTTTGTGAAGCATCTTAGATGTTAGCCGGATGATTGTTGGCCAAAATGAATTCTAAACATTTGCTTGTTTTTAATGTTTTTTTTTAGTTATTTTTTGGAATCTGTTTGCATAGCTTAGTCGCTTTTCAACTTATTGAAAAGCACTTTCTTTTATACAGTACTCAAAAAAATTACTGATTTATTGCTAGAATAAGTATAAGTGCATAACATTTAAACACTACATCTATCTTAACCATTAAAAAGTGGGGCATAATATTGAAATCCGTATTATGCTCCATTTTTTAATGATTAAGATGGATATAGTATTTGATTTTGTATTTAGATGTTGTGTTTATAGATTTGTCCCTATGACTATAGCTATAGCATTGTCCGAGTTTTCTTTTCTAGTAGTATTTTTTTAAAAATAATTTATAATATTCATCATTATATTAGATAAAATTAAATTAATTTGCATCAAATATTATACATGAAGACAATGCTATTGACCCTCATTTTTTAAGGAATATTTTTATTAGTATATTTGAGGACAGACGCCGCGAATTCAATACTTCACAAAAAAAAAAACATAATTATCTTATATTCTCAAACAATATTATACAAGGCATGCACTTCTGATGTTGGATTAAGTTTGAACTTCAATTTTACAAATTTTTGATAACCTAATTTCGTAAAATTTCTGAATCCGCTACTGAATACGAAGAAGTGACCGAGATGAGTTTGTGCTCAAGGATGATCCTCCTCCAGAATTTACGTACTCAACGTATTGGCAGGCTGACTGTGCTAAGGTTGCCTTTGAAGGGGTCCGTCCATATATAACGTGGTGTCATTGTCCTTCCAACGGAAATATACAGACAAAAACCTAATATTCTTAATTTATGTTTGGTTCAAATTTGATTCCCTGATACTGGCAAATATTAATCTAGTGTCAGCCAAACTGTATAAAGTTGGTTACCAAAACAGAACTAAATTAGCTGATGAGTGGTTTTCCTTTTTAGACTTTAATTTGAACCATCTAATTCAAACTTATATATATATATATATATATATATATATATATATATATATATATATATATAAGAAAAATAATTTATATGTCAATAAATTTTATGATAAAATTGGATTGTAATTAATGTAGAACTCAGCTCTAAACGATAAAATAGAATAAATTAGTGTAGAATTTTTTTTAATTTTTTTTATTCCTTTATTATCGATAGACTTGGCAAACGGGCCGGGCCATTTTTGGGCCGGGCTGAAAATGTCCGGATTTTGCTGGGCTAAAATTATGCGACCCGTGGCCCGCCCGCGGGCTTTTGAAGTTTTTTTTTTTTATATATATTTAAAAAATAATAATTTTTTAAAATATATATATATATATATATATATATATATTTACAACTATAATACATAATTTAAAATAAATATTAACTCTAATTATTTACAATTATAATACATAATTTATACATAATCATTTAATAGTATTAGTAAATAAAATAATCAATAATTTTATAGTCATATATATTAAAATATAACTAATCTTGTGATTAATTAATTGATAAATGTATATAATATTAATATTAAAGATAAGATAGTAAAAGAAAGACTAAAAATAATATATATATATAATATTCAAAAAAAAAATTTGTATTATTATTCAACATCACATGTTAAGATTTACTCTTATATTCTTCATAATTCCCTATTTGATTCATTTTTTAAGTTAATTTTTTTTTTTTTGTCATCAATATCAAATAATAAAAATAAGAAGAAAAAAAAAAATTGGGCCACGGGCCGGGCCAAAAACGCTTAATTTTTTTTGAGCTGAAAAATGGGAGCTCATAGCCCAATTTTTTTGGACCAGCCTCGCCCGGCCTGCGGGCCCAGGCCTATTTTGCCAGGTCTAATTATCGATATAAATTTATGGTGAATACGTTAATAAGAGTCTCAATGAATAGGGTATGTGACAATTCTACTTAAAGTACCTATGAGCCCTAGCATGCTATATATTCAAGAGAATTGAAATGAATGCAATATAACTCTCCCTCTCAATGTAAAGCTAAATATTCCTTGCACAAATATGTCATAAATTGATTTTCACCTAGCTAGGTTTTGGTTCCCTAGTAGCAAAATATAGATACACAAGAAAGTGGTACTGGAAAATGAGCATATTTAATTATACTTTAATTTTATTTATTTTTTGCTAAATATTTAATTATACTTTAATTGTCCCTTTACATATAATTGTTGGTCCACACTTGTGGAGTTGTTACTTTTGTGTAACCTAACCATTTTGTATTAAAAAAAAATGAAAACAGACACACTGTCATTTGTTATGATTCAAAGAGGGAAAGTAAGTATTTGCATGTGGAGGTTGACAAACTCACTTGCGTCTGAAGAGGAGTGGTTGATTTAGAAAGTAGCTTTTTCACTTTACAAGAAATTAATGATATTTTTTCAACAAAAGTAGTTATTGAAAACACCACAAGTTCAGTAATATAAACATTCCATTAATCATACCCTACATGGCACTCCATTTTAAACATGCACATAAAGAATAATTAAGATTGTTGATAATGGCAAAAAAATATTTAAGAATTAAGATCTTTTTATTACTTTTTTCACCCAATTCTCTCCTGTACATATTTAAAGTCATAATTACTATATTTAGCGACACAAATATTGTATATAACGATACATCAAAATTCGTCACAATTAATTGTCGCTTGTATTATCGTTAAAAATAATATCTAGAATGCTGTACTTATAGATGAAATTAGGAGAAATTGAGTAAAAAATATAATAAAAATTTCTCAACTAATATTTATGTTATTAAAATAAATATATATTTAACGAAATTTATACTTTTATTTTAATAATATTTTAAATTTTCAACGACATTTATTCTTCCGTTACCATAATTATTAGGACCCATAACTAAAATACCTCCAGTTTCTACTTTACTGAATCATTTGTAGTCTTTTCATGGACTTTTCAGTAATCTTACTAGACAATTAGTGGCATGTTTGGTCCCCAAATAACATTATCGCAAGATTCACTGTTGAAAGAGAAAAGAGAAACAGCGCTTAGAGAAGGAATTGGATTTTTCTGTCCCCACCTCGTCTTCCTTGGGCTCCAATCATGTACCTGTACATCTTACTATTTTTTAAAAGACATATATACCCTTCATAATTTTAATTTGCGTTTTCTAAAGTTCCAAAATTTCTCCTTGGTATAAAATTAGTAGCCAATTCCTAGAAAAATTATATTTATTTATTATATAGAATGAAATCTAATTGGTGCCTCGTGTCGCTTTAAGCATGTTTGGAGCACAAAAAATAAAAACTCGTGTACAACATATCTTAAAATTTGTACCTTTTTGTTGAGATTTTCACTAATTAAAAATTGCTTCTTACGAGAAATTGCATCTTATGAAAAATTGTCCACTTGATCTATTAGTATGATTCACTTTTATTGATAGAGATTGAGCGTTTAAATTTTGTTGACAGCTTCTTGCAAAAAAAGGCAAGTCTAGAACATAGCATCGATGAAGTCAATAAGTTATCCATTCCTCCTAAGTTAAAATAAATTATTATAATAGGTTAAAACAATTAATAAAAAAATTCTAAATTTATCTTACTATTTATAAGCTAAGTCCTCCACCTAAGTTAGAATAAATTAATTATTATAATAGATTTAGACAATCAAGAAAAAAAATTCTAGTTTCTCTTACTACTCCCTCTGTCCTTTTTCAAATGTCGTTTTAAAAAAATATTTTTATCCTTTAATATTTGTTATTTCAGAATTTTAAATAAGCATTATTTGCTTAGTTTTTAATATTATCCCAAGTATTAAATATAACTTTAGTTATTTCACTACTTTTAATTTAATAAATAACACTCTCTTATTTTAATGTAAGAATAATATAAATAATTGATATTATATTTAATGCTAGACAATTATTTTTTAAAACTTGTGCACAATTCTCAAACGACATATATTAAGAGACAAAATAAATATTTACAAGAGAAGTAAGTATTAACGGGGATTAGCGCCATGCTTTCAAGCAAAAACACGTTTAAAAAATACGTAGGCATGTTTAGGCTATTCTCATGGCTTTCATACGTTATACTTTTAAGTTCACGCTTATATCGATGGTCATTTAATTCATTGATATAATTCATGTTTATCAAGTTAGAGGTTGAGGGTTCTTCCTTAGGTTAGAATAAATTAGGACATCAAAAAATAAAAACTTCACGCTCATAAATACTTAATTAATTTTAGTAGTGTTAATGATGAATTCAAATTGAATGGGCTAACCAATTTGTAGTCTTTGAATGCATTCAAAGCGTGATCTCAAAACTTGAGTTCAAATTTTATCCATGTTGATGGCAACTCTACGTGCAATAAATTATTCACGAATTTTTTTTAAACTTCAACTCCAAAATAAATATGATGTTCAGATGCGCATGACTATTGTACGTGCAATGTGTTATGTTCAGGATTTAAAATACTTTACATAACTTTCATTTTTTGCAACAAAAAGAAAAAAAAAGTGGCAAATATATTTATAACGATATAAGAATTTAATAATATTAATATTACGTTTGAATTGAGAGAATAGAATTATTGAAAAAATAAAATAGAGAAGAAAATAAAATATAGTGTGTAATGATTCATTCCATCCTACCTGGGATGAGGTTTGGAATGAATCATTTCACATAATTTCTCAAAAAATAAAATTCACAAATTTGAAAAGAATGAGAATGATTTATTTTATTCCAATAGAATAACTAAACATATATATTTTTTCATTCTATAGGATTGACTCATTATATTCTCACATTCATTCTTACAATCCAAACGTGACATAAAGTGTTTTTTTTAAATCATCACTTTTAAAAGAATACAATATAATTTCATAAATATATCATCATAATTTCATAATGTATATCATTATATTATTATAATATTAAAAATTAATTAAACCTCACTAATAGATGAACATAAAATCTAAAAAATTACAGTACCTTAATCTTAACTATTAAATTAAGACCCCATGGATGCTAAAATGGTTATTGTCAAAATACCATTATTACTAGATAGATTGAAAAAAACGACTGCTTAATTTTGGAAAGCACGAGTGTTAATAAATTTAACAAAAAAGAACATAAATGCCCCAGAATTTAAATTTATAAAATTGTCACTCTCTTGACCGTCTTTAACTTTATTTTTGTTGTATTTGTTATAATAAATATTACATCCACATTTGTCTACAAAAAGAACAGCTTACTATAATAAATGTAACATAACGTTATGAGCTAAATTATAATTGATTAAAAACGCAACAATTTTATGAAGATAATTGTTATTTTTATAAAAAAAAATTAATATTTTCAAAATAAAATTTTAACATATATATGAATTCTATCAGTTATTATGTAGGAAGAATTTTACAGAAAAATCAATTTCTCCCGTTAACTATCCACTCCCTCTTATGAAATCCAAATGCAGAAAACAATGGGTATTTTAGTAATTTTTCACAAGATTTGGTCACTCCATGGATTGAAAACTACTTCACTCTTGCCCCCTCCTCCCTCTCCTTTCTCTTTCCTCTCTTCACATGCCCCCCTTGGTACATTGTTCCACTCTGTACCCCATACAAAAAAAGAAAGAAATTCATTGCATTTATGATATCTTCATCTCTCTCTCTCTCTCCCCCCTTCATTTTCTCTGGTTCTCCAGATTCCTTCTCTGGATATGATATCATACCTATCTATGCAATCAAATGGTCCAAATCCAACTGTTAGATGCACCCACAACTTCAAATTCCTTGTTTTTTTCTCCAATTGAATATATATTTCTCCTCTCTACATATTCATACATGTAAATTCTTGATTTTCTTTTTGTGGGTTTACTGTTGTGCTCTGTTTTTTATCCTCCTCTGTTTATGGCTGCTATTTCAAGTACTAGACCAGCAGAAATTTTTCAAGGAAATAATAATAATGAAGTTAGTAGGCATGAGATTCAAACTGCCATATCCAAAGCTGTGGAGCTCAGGGCTCTTCATGCTGCTCTGCAGCAGGGGAACAGCCCTGCTAACCTCAAATTCCCCTATGCTTCCCCTGTTTCACATCATCTTTCTCAGCTCTCTGCCCAGGATTACCCTGTTTTCACACCAGTAATTTTTTATTATTAATATTTTGTTTAAATTGTAATTTAGTTGTAATTATTAATTATTTTTGAGTTACATTCATAATTAAAATTTTGCTGGGGTTTCAAGGTGTAGTTTATTGTAATAAATATTGCCCTTTTGTTCATGATTTGCCTTGTTCATTTACTGTTAGACTATCTATGATTCTTTGGGAATTTAGAAATTTAGATTAATCTGATTTTTTGATATAACTTGAAAAGGTGAGTTTTTGATTCTAGAGTTTGATTAGTTTTTACTTTCTACTCATTTGGTATTTTGATAAAACTTGAAATTCAATTTTCACATGTGTTCTTCATTTTTTGTTTCTTTTGTGTTTAGGGGTAAATTTTCTAGGTAGGTTTGACTTTTGGTGATGAATACTATGCATGATTGATAATAAACCAGATTCTTTACCCTCAATGTACTCAATCTTTGTTGCCAGATATTGCTTTCAAATGAAGGTTTTTATTCTAAAGCCTTAAATAAGTAAATATTACTTTTATTCAGTCAGTTGTGGTTATTTTTTACCTTACTATAATACTCTCACTATAAGTTTTTGATACTTTTCTAGATATACATTTGATCCTATGGCCTAGGGGAGCCTGTGGGGAAGTAGAGGAAGAACATAAGGAAAACTTACATTTAATCTTTTGTAGCGCTTGCTGATTCTGATTTCTTGCTGAGGGGTAGATTCGAACATGTGAGTTTGCACAATAAAAGGAGAGACATTTACCCCTAGACTATCACCTTTGGTTTTAAGTTTGGATCTTGGAAAACATGATAAGAAATTAAAACTGAAAAGAAAATTAAACTGAAGAAATTATTCAGTCAATTCTGATAAACATAATTCCCTTAGGCTTTGAGTACTTTGGCTTTAAGTTATAGTATTACCATTTTCTTGCTCTTAAATGCATTGATTTTCTGTTTATCCTAGCTGGTTCTTTTCCTAGGAAAGTTAACAGTTCTTCTTTAACAATTGAAGCATTTCCTGTGTTTTGGTTTAATTGGTTTTATCCAGTTTATATACAAGTATGATCATAATAGTTGAATTCTTCCATTTCGAAAAATTTATTGACATGCTTAAGTTTTGACAGACTTATGAAGATGAACCATTACCAGGATATCAACAAATTCAACTGGAGCATCGAAATTTCCCGGAGAGTTGGGATGGATATGTTCTTGGAGGAGGAAATGGTGACACAACAATCCAATCTGACTACAAAACGGAGAATGCACCTTCAAGAAAGGGTATACCCTTTGAGTACATGAACTCGGAACCTCACATTTGTTTAGCTGAAGATAAAAAATCCGTGGCAGGCTCTTCAGCAACTGATTTCTGCAAATCAAGGAGAAATAGTCTTGGTGACTATAGATCGATATCATCTTGCAACAAGTGCAAGCCTGCAATTGTAAGTAGTGAATCCGAAACTGACAGTAAAAATGGCAGGAATTCTAGCATTGTCATGCCACTGACAGATTCACACACTTCTCTTCATTCACAGCCTAAAAGTCGGGTGTTGAGCTTTTCGTGGCTGTTTCCTCGGTTAAAGAAGAAGCACAAGAACATTAACTCGCCAAACAGAACAGAATCCGAGGAAGTTTCACAGATATTTAAGGATTTGGGGATTTTGTCAATCGAGACGTTGAAGAAAGAGCTCGTGGAGGCGAATGAGACTAGAGATGCAGCCTTAACCGAGGTTTCTGAAATGAAATCGTCGTTTGGGGAGCTAAAACAGAAGTTGCAGCATTTGGAGGCTTATTGCGAAGATTTGAAGGCGGCCTTAAGACAAGCAATGCTAGGAAAGGATTCACAAGGTCTTGAAAAACTCGGAAATTTCCCTATAAGAGAGATTTCGATTGATAGGAATGGAGAAAATTATATGCCCGTTAGCGAAGAAGTAATGGTGGAGGGATTCTTGCAAATAGTATCAGAAGCAAGATTATCAGTGAAACAGTTCTGCAAAACTCTTGTTGGGCAAATTGAGGAAACTGACAACACCCTAATGGATAACTTGAACTCGTTGCTCCAACCGTATAAACTGTCCCTAAACTCGAAGTACTCGAAGGCAGTATTATACCATTTGGAGGCAATAATAAACCAATCACTCTACCAAGACTTTGAGAATTGTGTGTTCCAAAAAAACGGCTCGGCAAAGCCTTTAGACCCCAAGCAGCATTGCCAAGCGCAGTTTTCATCGTTTGTGGCATTGAGAAATTTGAGTTGGAATGAAGTTCTGCGAAAAGGGACGAAGTACTATAGTGAAGAATTCAGCAAGTTTTGTGATCAGAAAATGAGTTGCATTATTACAAATTTGAATTGGACTAGGCCATGGCCTGAGCAGCTGCTGCAAGCATTTTTTGTTGCTGCAAAATGCATTTGGTTGCTGCATTTGCTAGCTTTTTCGTTCAATCCGCCTTTGGGGATTCTACGAGTCGATGAGAATCAAAGCTTTGATCCACATTACATGGAGGATATGTTCATGGATAGGCAAAGATCACAATGTCCTAGCCAGGTTAAGATTATGGTAATGCCAGGGTTTTATGTGCAGGATAGAGTACTTAGGTGCAAAGTTCTTTGCAGGAATAAATCTTTAGCCTAATAAATTTTATCTCAATAATTTCCTTTCTTCTTGTTTGTTTTATTTAATTTGACGTAGCGTACATTGTAATTTTGTGTTTTATTAATTATTTTAACGGGTTTTTTAAGCATTACTATGGTGTCAGATTTTTGGCACCTGGAATGCCCAGATGTGCTTCGGAAAATTATGATGTTTGAGTTTTTGCAACACAGTAAAGCACATCTGGGCATTTCGAGTGGCATCATAGATTTATTTTCCCTTCTCAAATATTCCTAATTGAAAAAAGGGCTGAAAATAAATGTACGTACGAAGGAATGGGTGGTCTCTCTTTTGTGCCTCTCTATATGTTTTAACATTTATTGGTTATTGAAGTTGTGAAGGTAGAAACTCAATATTTTTTTATGAATAAGTATATAAATACAATAATTGATGACAATATTTAAATATTATATTTATTTTTATCATTAAATAATATTATGTGATATTAAAATTTATACTATATAATATTATTTAATATTTAATAATAAAAATAAATATAATATTTAATGTTGTGTTGATTGTTATATTACACTCATGCTGCTAAGCTTTATACAGTCACTTTCAGGCACAGTTTGTATGTCAGGAATCTTGCATAGGAAATGATTAGAAACACTGTCGATTAAAGTAACAGACTAATAGATAATATAATTTGAGAAAAAAATAAAATTATCATAAATATTATCTACTCAGTTTAAATTTATTATTATTATTAAAATATAAATATAATTATAATTTTGAATATAATCATTATTTAGATAGTATAATTGTTATTATTATTAAAATAAAAATATAATATACAACTCGACAATATAATTTAATTATTAAATAAAAAATATAAATTAATTACTCTATCAAATAAGAGTTTGTAAAAATAAAATTTTAAACATCTATAATAATATTATAATTTTATAATAAGACTATTCGTTCAGTTTAATCAAGTTAAAAATAAAAATAATAATATAATTTATAAAAAAATAATTATAAAATTATTTTACTTGATATTAATTTGTTATCATTATTAATGGTAACAAATTAATATACTGCCCTTTGTTTGGATTAGCATCTTGCATGAAAAACATAATTACTTGCCCTCTCATACTCTACATCTTTTCTTTTCTATTCGTCCACTCATCGCCATGATGGCAATATTCATATTGATTTTTATAAATTAGTTTAAAATATATTTTTTTAATTTCAATATAAATATATTTAATTTTTATCGATACAATTATAAAATAAATTATGTAAAATGTATCACCAATAATTAAATTTATTGTGTTGAAAAATAAATAAAAATCAATTAAAAATATCTCAAATTAATTTTTAATTTTAAAAGTCAAAGTTGTTACTTAGAACCTATTCGATAACTCCTTATAAGTTGGTCAACCTAACTTATAAGTTCTTTAGTAAAAAAAAAAGTGTTTGGAAATGACTTTTTGTTTTACTTATTAGTCAAAAATAAAATAAAAAATAAGCAGCCTTTTAGAACTTATAAAAAATGACTTATAAGTCATTTTTTATAAATTGGTCAAACATTATGAAATGACACTTTGATCATTTTTTATTTTTTTAATATTCTTCTTATTCATGTTCTTTTTAGTAATCTTATATTTTATTTTAACTTGTAAATCATTATTAACAGAACACATTCACAATTATTTTACTAATTTTTTGACTTATAAGTAAAACTGATGCCAAACACTTTTACGTATAAATCTACTAAAATTTTAACTATAAATCAATTTAAAAAAAAATCATTTCCGAAGAAGCCCTCACGTTATGAAAAAAATAATAAATTCGATAATGGTGACCAGAATCCTCAGCCCTCATGATCAAACAAAGACCATATTGGTATATATGCCCACCTTTAAATGTTGAAAGTTGAAACATAATGATTTTTCAATGGAAAATAAAATATTCTCCGACTTTAACCTGCAGCAGACTACACACAATGCCCTTAAAGTTATAATCATTTACAGAGTATCCTCTTCTTTGGTGCTCTTTGCCAACAGACTTTGCCGGAGAAGGATTGAAAGGAGGATGTTGTTCAATTAATTAGATCAATAATAAAATCCATGTATTAAAGTCCCTGTGAAAAACAAATTGAGTCTCTATAGGAATATACCCAGTTAAATGTTCTGAGATATGCTGGTATATATGTAAAAAGATGGAGAAGAAAGAAACAGCATAGACTCAGGATACTGAACTTCCAATCGCCAAAAGCTAACTGGAAAACTTGTGGCGAGAATTCCATGTAATGCTACTGATTTTAAGGGATGAAAGTAAGCAGAAAATCACGGTGTTGAAGTTCCAAGGTCGCTCCACCAAAAGCTAACGGAAAAACTTGTAGTGAGAGATCGTACGTAGTGCCACCACTTTGGAGGTATGTAAAGCATTTCACCTTCTTCTAAAATGCAGTCCAAAAATTCCAGTTCGTGGACATTTGGAAACTCCTTCTCGTCTATGTTGTCCAAATCAACCTTCAAAAACAATGTTCTCCACTCGCATCAAATTTGGAGGATAAAAGAAGGCACGATATACTATAACTACTAACAGGATGTATCAAATATACCATATAAAAAACAAAAACGTCAATAACATTCTTATTAGAAAAGAAAAACATCTCCCATTCGTCTAACCTCTTTGTGATTTGCTCCACACCATCTAAGTTTTATATACCAACATAAATAAACAAATAATTAAAAAAAATAAAGTTGATTTTGGCTTTTGGGACCAGGCATTAAAAATGCCGTGCATTGAGCACTGCCAGGAAGACGACCCCAATTTGAGACTGGACGACCCCCAATTTAAGAACAAATCTCCGTAATATTTAACTTCTTGAGTATAAATTTCACTCAATTAACAAATGCAAGTGCCTAGTGACACCATTGATAAATTGAGTGAACTAATGTATTTAGAAACATAAAAACAAACCAGCATGTACCTAGGGTCTAAAGGTTCCAAGGCAAGCTAGGTAATAGATTGATTTCAGCTAGTAACTACTGCTCAACACAGTTGGATAAAGCAAAGTTGGCTCAGTTGGCTCAGCTCCGATCATCCAAGAGCAATTTTGGTCCGCATAGAAATGGGTGCTAATCTGGGTCCCCATTCAGTTGCTCAATCAAGTCCCTAAAAGTTTCTCTCTCAAGCTATTCTGGCAATCTGACTATATTCCTTTGGATTGATAGAGTTGGGAATTGGAGATCCAACCGTATTTGGAAGGATGTTTGGTAGGGGGCTAATCTTTTTCAGTTATCTTTCCGTGTTTTATCTCTCCTCTCAACATAATGGTGCAAGATTTGTTTCTCCCCTTCTAGTAGGCATTCAAGGACTCTCAGTTTTGTCTGCAGATTTCACATGCAAATCTTTTTTCTCCTATATTGATGGAACCGATCCCTTGGATCGGTTCCTTCGGATATTTTTATTTGGAAATCAAACTCCTATGGTTAAGGCTTTTGTCTGGTCTTTTCTTCTACTGTTTTTCATAGGCTCAAGACTAGTGATTTGTTGTAGAGACGAGGAGCCTTACACAAAGCCTTATCCCAAAATGTGTGTGATGGTTGGCCTCACTCAGTGCCCTGCTTTGAAAGCTTTGTATTTATCCACTCATCCTCCTCTTTTGCATGCTTTCTCAGTTCTAATAAAGTTTCTTCTTTATCTAGAAAAACGAAAAGTATTTGTCGAACCTTGAATAAACCAAAATAAATTAACCTCAATAGCACTTTGAGATGGATTGAAACTTAAGAGAACTAAAATAAATGGCAGTGCAGACAATGAAAACAAAAGAATTGAAAGAAGTTCAAAAGGTACGAAATCAAAAGGGCCAACAAAGTCCTCATTCTGAATCAGACAAATATGAGCTCAACCTTCGATTATTGATCACACTTGGCCCATTAAATGTCAGAGTGAATTCCAGTTCAAGTTCAAACTTGGCTCATCCAGTTATGTGAATAGACCTGAGATGCGCTTCTGATGAACCACTTTCAAGATCATGTGAATTCAGTATATAAACAGTGTCAAGAAAACTATGGCAACCAGAACATCATGCTTAGTTGTGTATGGATTGGACAGTGGACAAGTATTAGTTTACCTAGAGAGGTAAACATGCTTATGCAAGTAAACCACATAAGGTATGAACAGAATAGCAAATTCCTAGGGATTAGTAACTCAACCAATTGAGGGTTGAAGAGCACAACTTGGCTAAAATTGCTAAATAAACCTTTTTTCTTTCAAAAGTCTGAAATATCTAAAAAACGTACAACAAATCTACAAGTAAATGAAATGTAACTATAAGTGAAAACCAGTAAGATATACCTAGAGAGCTGCACTTGCTTTCCTACAAGTTATCAGAAACTATAATGGGTATATTTCCATCAACATAATAGCAACTTCCTGTAGACAACAGAATCAAGCTAATTAGTGTTCAAGAGCGGATTTACCTGGCTAGAATTGCATAGCATGGACTCAGTGTGTGGGTAAAGTTCCTCTGACAATGAAGCAGGATAGAGCCTTACATACTTTTTGCCAACTACCTAGAAACAAAGCAGCACAGAATCATCATTTATAAAAAGCAGAGATATACCTTTATATTTTAACCAAAAAATCATTCAACAAACCCCTTATTTCAGTGGCCATTCTGTCTTAAGAAAAACGTGAGTTTCGAGTACACGAAAGTATTACAGGTCCCAGTTGATTCAACAGTTGGATTATTGGAGTTATCGTGCCATTAGTCTAAATGTCATCATAATTCCAAATGAGATGGTAGTTAGAAGTGTCGAGACAATCCAGCATTAACTTTTGATTGACAAAATTTTTGGCACTACAACTCTACATGAATTATGTTCTACAACTTTGTATAAAAATTTATAGTACTATACTTGATTTTTATTTACTTTTTTTTCCAGAAAGGAGCATGGGAGGGGGAAATGTTGAGCACTTTTTTTTTTAATGATAATTGCTCATCATTTATCTTGTTGACAAATAAAGAAACCCACTATGACGCTGTTCATCAAACAAACATACATGTGAAAAGCATGCAAAGTTGAAAACTCCAAATGAATACAAATCACCAAAACTCAAAAAATCCTAAAAACTCTCAGTTTTTTTTTTTCTTCTAAAAAACAAAAAATGGGGAAGAACAGGAAAAGAGCTGCTAAAAGCCAAATGACCAAATACATTAGTGAAAACTCCTAAAGCTTAAGGGTTCTGCTCTACCAACTTGAGCACTTAAGCGCTCCTCCAACTGCCTCCACTTAAGCGGTTAAAAAATTAGATTTAGACTCAATATGAACCAATCCAAGGCCCTAAGCAAAATTTGATGTAAAAGCATTCTATAGTTATCCTACAAAACGATCCAATAACTAAAACAAACCAATCAGTATGTGAAATTGATTACTACCTAGGAGCTCCTTCCAACCTTCTAATGTGTTGCAAAAAAAATCTGAAGCAAGACTTGTAAAAAAAAAAAGATTTATGAAATGAAAAAAATCTAGTTTGAAGCATTAGAACTATTTATTTTACAAATTTTAGCTCTAAGACATTTTTAACATCAAATTTTGCTAAATCAACTGAATAATATACATAAATATGTTACCTTGCACTGTTGCACATAACAATGACCTTATCAGGTCTATAAAATATTCCAATTGTTCTTTCCTTCGAATCAAGAACATGAAAGCTATCATTTAACTATGCAATCATCTTATAATGGTCAAACCAAACACCCACTGCCTCTGACCTCCAAAAAAGTGTAATACACATAATACGTTGCACAAATTGAAGCATATCTTCCTTCAATGGGCAGATTTTTTTTTTTTTGGGTTGTTAATTATTTATAGTTGAGGTGCAATAGTTTGTTGAGTTGAATGGGCTCTTTCAGCTGAAATATGATAATCACATGGGCTTATAATGTGAATGCAGACTCATTAATTTTATTATTTTTTTCTTTTTTGATAAAGACTCATTAAACTTTGATGATATTGTAAATCACATGATATCCAATACCTGATGTCTATCTAATTTTATTTTAAAAAAATATAAAGCGAAATATTTTACCTCTTGGAGATGCAGTTAAAAAAAGTAGCTTTAAGTATGAAATTTTAGTATGCTAATAATATTGGCATGCAGAGTGAGACACCAAACTAAAACATGTTTCTTTTCTTCAATGAAAAAGACGTACATTCTGGCCATGATGCATAATCTAAATACAGGAAAGAAAAAGAACTTGGGATTATACAGTGAAGAAAAGAGGGTAAGGCCTGCCTTTACTTTTACCACTAGCAAGGACATTAAAACGACGAAAGTGAAAAGAGGGCAAAAAGAATATTAGAGAAAGAAACTCATGTAGGTAGCTTCAGGTCAGACTATTTAATGTTTAGAAATATGCTAGTAATACCTGAGCAAGTATATTATGGTGTGGATCATGGTGCAATGGTGTCACCGTCCCAGCTGGACCAAACCAAGCATTGAGTGACCTGAGCTCCCCGCCACCAGCAAAACAGTAGTCAGGGACAACAATGTCCCTCCGTAGCTCTTGTATCTGCATTTATTTATAGTCAACAATAGGAAAACTGTTTAACAAAGTACCTAAATTATAACTAGCCTTCCACGAAACAGCATATACACATTAGAGGATATGCATGCCTGATCAAACAATGGATGCTGTGCTAAATAAGTAGTGACAGAAGAAGTACTGTCATTGGACTGAATCCTCTCAAGAAACTCAGAAAATGTGATTATCTCTTGCTTCCATTCTGTGCATAAATAGTTCTTTCCGACCTGCAAGAGATTTTGAGCATCATTCTTTGACAGACACAAGAATAGAATATGCGCTACATTTCACTATCAGTAGAGTTTTTAGGCCACCCCAAAAGCAGAGACATACGTACATTTACAACAAAAGGGAGTAGTTCTAAAAAACAACAACCAAGTAATATAGTAATTCAAAGATAATACTCATTGCATATAAGGGTTCCTGAAGAACAACTTAAATCCATACCCATAAATCCAGCAGAACAATCGATTACCTGCAAGAGATTTTGAGCATCATTCTTTGCCAGACGCAAGAATAGAATATGTGCTACATTTCCTATCAGTAGAGTTTTTAGGCCACCCCAAAAGCAGAGACATACGAACATTTACAACTAAAAGGAGTAGTTCTAAAAAAACAACGAAGTTATATAGTAATTCAAAGATAATACTCATTGCATATAAGGGTCCTTGAAGAACAACTTAAATCCATACCCATAAATCCAGCAGAAAAATCGATTACCTGCAAGAGATTTTGAGCATCATTCTTTGCCAAACGCAAGAATAGAATATGTGCTACATTTCACTATCAGTAGAGCTTTTAGGCCACCCCAAAAGCAGAGACATACGTACATTTACAACTAAAAGGAGTAGTTCTAAAAAAACAACCAAGTTATATAGTAATTCAAAGATAATACTCATTGCATATAAGGGTCCCTGAAGAACAACTTAAATCCATACCCATATATCCAGCAGAACTATCAATTAAATGAATCTCCTCAGAATTTATAATGAATAATCTAAGTTGAGATGAGGATCCTAGTTAGACTGAGAAGGTTCTCCGCTTCAAGCCAAACCATTGGGGATGTTCCCAAGGTTCTATCTTCATAGGCACAGTTCAGAAAAGATTTTATTTTGGAGTCCCAAATATTTCCTTTTAATTAAATAAGGAATGAAAGCATTAATAGAAAACAAAATAGCATGCATAGGACCTTGTCTCAAATGTGTGGTCCAGTCAATTTACTTATAATTTGCACAAAATAATAAGGATTAATACTTGTTCCCTAGTGTCGTAACTGAGAATACATTTCTTACAATATATATATATATATAATTTTTATAAGAAGAAATTACATTAGATGGAAGGAGAAAATCCAAGCATATGGGGACAAGGAGTCCACCACCCTATAACAAGTAAAAATTAAAAGAGCACTCAAAAAGGAAAAGTACTCCAATCTTTACAAAGATCATTCACAAAAAACGCCCTTAAAGGTAGGCATGTTAGAGGTCCCTTCGTTATTATTATTAAAATTGAAACAATGACGTGCACGACATTCACATGGACAAAAAGTAAGAAAAAATTACAATCTAGTGAATCAATTGACTAAATAACCATCAAGTAACTAAACAATTAATCACCTCGACTGGAACTGTGCGGGAGCCAGCAACCTTTTTCAGGTAATCCATGTCATTCCATTTGGTTCTTGCAGGCCAGTGAGCCATGCAATCACTTAATATAACTGGAGAACCTGACAGGAAATAGTCACGCAGAAACCCTTCCAAGGATAAAGCAGGACTTTTTACAACAAGCTTGCTAGAAAGAGACTGCTTGGGTAAAACATGAAGTATCTACAAAGTTCAAATTGAAAGTATTGATCAGAAACTGTCTTATTGCCCCATGCAAACATATCTAGCTATGGGATAAAGATTATAATAATAAAACTTGGTCCAATTCTCTTACCTTCCTCCCTCCCACAATTAAAGGACTACTCGAGCCATTCTTACTTGTGAAGAGGAATGATTTGCATGTTTTTTTTTTTGTTAGAATTTGAAGAAACGGCCTGCTAATCTTAAAGTATAGAGGTCAACCAACTAACTAGTTACGAGAATAAGACCGTCCATGATCCAACTTCTCAAAGGTGCTATAGCCCACAAATTATGTATAGTGCAATACTGGGGTAAAACCAACTTTGTATTGTTAAATACTTACATGATCTACTTTACCTACTATGAAAGCTAACATATAAAAGTTAGGCTGCTTAAAACTCAAAAGAAGCAAGAAAAACTGAAAAAGTAAATGACAAGTCCTATATCTAAACATTTATAAAATATAATATCTTGCACTATGCTAAAATTAGTTGTCATAGGTTGTTTAAAAAGTTATATGTTTTACACTTCATTTTCTTTTACTTTGCCTTTCCTTTCTCATTCCAGTTACTAACTGGTAAGTAGTAGTAACTATATACACACGCATTCAGACTCAAATAATTTTTCCCCTTAATCATTTAAATCTTCTGATAAACAAATCAATTACTCTTCATTTCCTAGCTCGAACTGTATAGTACAGAATCAAATATAAATTTTAATTCAGTATTATATCTATTTCTCATTATAACATGTTACTTATGACGTACCCAGTAAAATTTGAAATTTACCATAACTATGTATAATGTATTTATAAATATAATATACTATAAATGCTCTAATTCCTTCTTTATACAATTCTCCCCCAAGAAATATCCTAACTCGACTTCCATATATTCAACATCCAACGACTAAACAGAGTTACGGGGAACTAACTCTTATTATCCTTGCATTCCACATACCAGATACTATCGTTTTGAATTGTGGTACGTGAACTAAATGTCTTGTGCATTTTATCATAACTAGTGCCCTCGAACCCGATTTTGTTCCAAGTGCTTGATTAGCGTTCCTAGTAACCCAGCATCAAAACTTCTTTCCTTTTCATTTTTACTGAAAATTCACTCCCTCTATTTCTTTTTTATTTTATTTATTGGACATCAAACTTACCTTGTTGATACATCTTTTTTCTTGTATTCTATTCCAAATTTCGACATACATTCCTATTTTTATACTAAAAATAACATCTTACTACTTATATTCTACCATCAAGCCATTGCTAATTCACTACTATAATTACTAGTACACTATATTAATTCACTAACTCATGTTATTGTATTATATTTTTCGATAAAAGTGAAGCCTTTATGTAAATAAAAAAAATAAAAACTCCTGATTTTGGGACGGTAAAAGGATATAAAGTTATGTAAGAAAAATAGAGAAAAGGGAAAACAAACCTCACCTCCGCCACATTAAATTCCCCATGAACAAGTGGGCTTTTAACTTTCTCCAAATCCCTAATAAGAGCATTTGCCTTCTCCGTCGCCTTCGCAATCGTCGACTCCAAATCCTTCCGCAGCGCCAATCCTCCCATAATCAATCCCATATCAAGAACCCTAATCGCCTCCTTAAAGTCACCGCCGGTGTAATGAAGCTTCGCCACGTGGAGGCACGCCATTGAGTACGCGTCTCTCCACACCGGCAGCACCGAGTGCCAGGGACCCGAGTGGAGCTGCTCCCACGCCATCTCACGCGCAGTCTCCGCCGCCCTGTAGTCCCCGGCGGCGGCCAGAGTCGACATGCTGACGTAAGCGTATCCGCCTTGCTCGGAGATTTTCTGCAGTAGGTTTGGTGCCTCGGCGTCTAGGACCTGCGTTTCTAAAACGTCGCCGGAGACCGCGGCGGCCATCGGCGGTGGGGTTGAGAGAGAGAAGCGAGGACCGAGGAGAGAGAAAAGAGAGTTGAAGCGTATTTTAGTGTCGGCATAATTTTTTTTCTGAAAGGAGATATTTTGCGCTTTTTGCTACGTGGCAAACGATGTGGAAAGATATTTACTGGCATCAGACAAATACATATCGAAGAACTGGGATATTTTCTTGTTCAGAAAAATCTTTTTCTTTATTGACAGATTACAATATTTTTCAAAATTGACAATACACCTTTTTATGTTTGACTTTATTTATTTGGCGAAGATAATAAAATTTTGATAAAATCTAAAAATATAACAATCTTTTTTAAATTTAATATTTTAGTACAAAATTGTCACTAAATAAAAAAAATTGACATGATTTTTATAGAAACTAGTATTCGTAGTACACACTTGGGTTACGTTTATTTATAAAAAATATACTAAGGATTTGATTATTTATTTTAATTTAACACTATTTTGAATTATTTTATTTTATGATGGGAGATTAATAATCCTTTAATGTTAGATTATTAGTCTCATAAAACTATTTAATAGCTTAAAATGAGGAGGACTGTTAATCCTAAATTTTTTATGAGATTATATAATTTCACATAAATAGCCTTACGAATGATAAAAAAAAAAAAGTACATAAGACTATTTAAAGGACTATTAATCCCCATCACTGGATAAAATAGTTTCAAATAGTGTTAAATTAATACAAATAATCTAATCCCAAATATTTTTTTTAAACAACCGTAGCCTTAGTGTATTAGTTATAAAATACTGAAAAAAATTTGGGGGATAATAAGAAGCCGCGGAGAGAAAAAAGAAATTTTTTGAGAGATTTTTTTTATAAAAGAGATAAAAATAATTTTCAATTCATTTATATTAATAGTGACACAACTTAAAAAAAAATGGTTAAAACAACAACACAAGCCTAATCCAGTTTTGATCAAACACTACTCCAAATACTACTATCATTTACATCATTAAAAAAATATTTTACATTAAAACATGTGTCATACATATTTTTTTAATGGTATAGATGTTAATAGTGTTTGGAGTAGTGTTTAAAAATTATAAGTGTAGACTTATTCACCACAAAATGAGTAAACAAACATAATCTGCATTGTCAGATCTTATAACCTCACTTTTTGCCTTGTCACGATCAAATACGTTATCATAACTGATTGTATATGTTAGAAAACAAAAAATTCATTTAACAACATTCCAATAATCTTTCTCTACATTCGTCATATACCTACTAACTACACTGATTGCATATAAAATATTTGATTTGATATATACTATGGTATATGTTAAATATTTTTTTTATCACTTTACTTTAGGTCAATTTATAAATGACTAACTAATTTTTTTTTCTTCTTACAGTCAACTCACTGAACTTTCATTTTTTTACAAAAATTTGAATTTCCGTCACGGGAGTTAATTTTTTAACGGAATATTAACATTGCAATGTGACGTGACTTACTTTATTCTAATTTAAAGTATTCAGTGTAGGTGACCAAATAAGTATAATTAAATAAATAAATATCTCTATATAAAAGTAAGAAGAAAAAATAAAACTCAAAACTTATCATTCTCTCACCTTCGTAGATTTGTCTGCCTTCTTTCTCTCTCCTCATCTGAGTATTTTGACTTTCCTCTTTCTCTCTCCTTCATAGTTCTAAAAGCAATCAGGAAGCATAATCCTATAAAAGAGGGATATGGTAGTAGTGGACTATAAAAAATAATGTAGCAGACACTAATTAGAATAAAGATTTGGCTTTATTAATTAAGGTTTATAATTTATTAACCAGAGTTTATGGTTTAATAACTAGGGTTAAGAGTTTATAAATCAAGAGTAGTGTTTATTAACTAAGGTTAAGGGTTTATCAATCAGGGTTTAGGGTTTATTAACTTGGGTTTATGATTTATTAATTGGGGTTTAGGGTTAAAACCCCCCATAAACCCTGCCAAACCCTTATTACAATCCGGTACTAGTATAGTATCGGACTCTGTTTGCCTAAATATGACCTAGTAAAACACGCAAGTATACATTGTCCAACTGTAGTAAAATAGCAAGTAAGGTATCGTTTCCCACAAGGACTTTCTACTATTAATACACCAAAATACTAATCATAAATCACTCTAACCCTAATTAACCGATCACCCAAAGTTGATGAGTTTAGATTAACTGAATGAGTTAACTTAATTGTCTTAACGTAAGCTAAATTATCACGATTTGTTATCAAATTATAAAATATTAAGGTTATAATTTTCACTAACACTTCAATTGAACCTTTTCATTCCCTCTTTATGTAATCTAATATGTGGAGTTAATAACCAGAAAGTCATATGTATTCACTAGCCTCTGTCGATGGTCAAGAAAATATCACATATTCAAATAAATCACTATGTGTCTATGAGATTTAACATTAAATAGGAGTCGTTGAATTCAAATTTCTTTGTAGGTTACATATAGTGTATAGGTATATGCCTATCTTATATACCAATCATGCAATCTATCACATGTAGAATAGCAAGAACATATGTAGACATACCCAGACCTAAGCTTATATTCCATTCGTTAATTTCATATAAACTATCAAGCTAATTACTGGCCAAGTAATTATAATTCAAGCATAAAATATGTCAATTAACTCCAACACAATCAATTAACATTAAAAGAAAATGAATTGTCTTCAATTTACATGATAGGTTCCATTACAACCTTAAATCTGAAGTTTAGTTAATCACTACTTTATAACCCATTGATACAATTCTAGCAACATACAGATAAATCAAAGTAAAAGAAGTAAGAGAAGGTAGAACTCAGTTGTCTCTCTGAACTTCTCTTCAACCTCCAGCGTTGATTTCTCCTTCTGTTGGTTCCTCATATCCTCGGCTCTTTATTATCCTTTCTATGCTCCTTCCGGTGTCTCCTCCTCGCCTCTATGTTGCCTCAGGTCTTTTTACGTGCACCCCCCCCATTGAATCTAACCGTCCCCCACGTATTGGAGGATGTCCGTCATTTCAAACCATGCTTGGGTCCTACAGAAGAACACTTCGCTCGTGACATTTCCCGACGAGCACCCACCAAGCGCCTAACCAGCGCCTAAGCGCTCATTTGATCTGGTGAAATGCTTTAGCCAAGTGCCTAATGAGCGCCTACCAAGCGCCTAGGCTCTTGTCTAACAGAGTTAATTATCATTTTGCCATTTTGAGCTCCTTTTTCTACAAATCAAAGGGGAATTACCAAAAGTAAGTAAAATGAAACTATAGAGCATAAAAATGAGTGAAAACAACACAAATCAATAAGCCTTAAACATTCAATTTGTAAGTATAAAGCCTATTCATCAAATACCCCCAAACTTAGTTTTTTGCTTATCCTCAAGCAAAGCAAAAACAAAACACAATAAAATAACACGAACTAACAACCTATAAGCCAAACAATGAACCAACGGTTATCCAAGCATATGTCTCAAAGATTCCTAAGTTACCATTTAGACAAAACTTCAAAATCATGTTTCATCCCTTCCTAACATATTACTAGCATCGCATTACTTTCCACCCCTATCGTGTGTGTGTGAATTCAATGCGTCAACTTAACGGGGATGAGCCAGTGCTGTTTTCATAGAGTCATTTGAGTAGATTCGGGAAAGCATAACACTTCTTTCTGTGTGTGAAGCTTATGCCCACAACACATGTTAGTGAAATCATCAAAGATCGTGCCATTTTATTATACTGTTTGGTGAAAGGAAAAACTATCAATGTGGGCCGAGTGATCCGGCATATCGACGGATTACCTTATCTAAATTTAGTTTATTCTGCTTATAAGTTGTGTACCCGTCCACTTCGGGCTCAGTAGGTAGTCTATAGTACTCGTTTATTTTGTTGCACTGAATGATACCTCTTTACCACGTACTTTCACCACATTATCTGTAGCCTCAATCGCATTGGCACAAAATTCTCACACTATAGACTTCACACCTGGTTTTAGTTGTACAACAAAAGCAGTCCAATTCCGCTCATTGATCATATAAAAAAGTTCCCCCTGCATTACACCTGGACTAATCCCCCTTTTCGGAATTATGGTTTTGGTAGCCATCACCTCATGGAATCGGTCAGACGCTGCTTCACTTACAAATTTCTTTGTGTCATACGAGGATCGGGAACTCTCACCACATTGTCTTTTTGGCCCCATGAGTCACTATCAAATTGCAAGGTGAATGCCCAGGCTAATTCCAGAAAATTACAGCCAAATAAGCACACTTTATTCGTTCAGGACTTTTAGCAAACACTTGGTGTGCACCTTTAAAATCATGAACCGAAGATGCTCCCCCAAACTTGGATTCTTCCACCCTTTGTGCGTTTATCTATACGAGTATCCCAATCACAGATTCAAAGCCAGATGAAGAGGAAATTAAAACGTAACAACAACATTTACTCTTCCAATTTGTGGTAGAGAAGTTTTGCACATAAAACCTTACAAACCCTTGAGTTAATGGTTGAATTAAGTATAACAACTTGTGTGTATTCGAATACTTGGGTGTAAGGATGGTGCTCTGACCTTCAATGTAGTACCCAAGCCGTGAATTGGAGTTGATGGGTCATTGATGGGGCAAACGAACAAGATGGAACAAACCCGATGGAGAATGTTTGGTGAGACCTCCTTGAATTCGGAAATATGGAGGCTCGATTCCGTGTAACCTTGGACCGAAGTTTCCTTGTTGCTTATTCAAGAGCAAGATGATGGGTAGGGAGTGCTCTAAGGTTCGACTAAATGCTGGAGTGTAAAATGAAAGCAAAGCCAGCCGTGACTCTTATTCCCCCCACCCCCCCCCCCCCCCCAATTTCACGTGCAATTCTTGTTTTGGGACAGCTCAGCCAAACGCCTAGGCGCTCGGCTAGCGCTAACTAAGCGCATAGGCGCTCTAAACTCTTGTTGCTGCCTTTTATTTTCAGACCCTGTACGTGCAACTCATTTCTAGACAGCCCATGCAAGCGCCTAGGCACTTGATAGGCACTAAGTAGGCGCTCACCAAGCGTTTAGGCACTCTTAGCTCTTGTTCTCAGCCTCATTTGTTGCATTAATTATCTCCTTGTGTATGCTACTTGTACCTACCATGAGACAAATAGTTAGTAGTAACGACACATGAATTTTAAAAATAATCTAACTATAAATTGCGAACTCTTAACATAATTTAACTCCACAAAATCTCAAAACTATAAAATTAACATTTTGGGTTGCCTCCCAAACAGCGCTTGGTTTTAAGTCATCAGCCCGACTTTGTCCTTTTCAATTAGTGTTGGCGAAGATGATTGAGGTTTTTTGACGATCAAAATTGCCACCCCAATAATGTTTCAACCTTTGGCCGTTCACTTTAAAAGTTTTCTTCGTAGCTAAATCCTCCAGTTCCACCGCTCCATGCGAAAATACTTGAATGATGGAGAACAGACCTGACCACATCGACTTCAATTTCCCTGGGAAGAGTTTCAAGCAGGAATTGAAGAGAAGAACTTGTTGCCCCGACTCAAAATTCCTCGGGAAGATCTTCTTGTCGTGCCATTTCTTTACCTTCTCCTTATATAATTTAGAGCTTTCGTATGCCTGGAGACGGAATTCATCAAGCTCGTTTAATTGCAGTAAACGCTTCTCACCAGCTGATGATGCATCAAAATTAAGCTTCCAGATCGCCCAATACGCATTATGCTCAAGCTCAACTGGAAGGTGACACGCTTTTCCGTATACAAGTTAAAATGGAGACATTTCGATTGGTGTTTTGTAAGCAGTCCGATATGCCCAAAGTGCATTGTCCAATTTTTTTGACCAGTCATTTCTTTTTGGGTTCACCATTTTCTCCAATATTCGCTTAATTTCCCAATTGGATACCTCAGCCTGTCCACTAGTTTGAGGATGGTAGGCAATGCCAATCTTATGAGTTACCCCATACTTAACCAGGAGTGTCTCAAATTGCTTATTACAGAAATGCGTGTCCCCATCACTGATAATTGCCCTTGGTGTGCCAAATTGAGAAAATATGTTCTTTCGAAGAAATCTCAAAACTGCTTTTGCATCATTGAAGGCAGCATTGTCGTTTCCACTTATTTGGATACATAATCAACTGCGACTAGGATGTATAAGTTGCTGAAAGAAGATGGAAATGGCCCCATGAAATCTATCCCCCATACATCAAAAATCTTAACTACCAAAATATTATTGAGGGGCATTTCATGTCGTTTAGAGATATTGCCAACCCTTTGGCATCTGTCGCACTGTAGCACAAACGAACGAGCATCCTTAAAGAGTGAAGACTAGTAAAATTCAGAATGAAGCACCTTGAATGCAGTCCTTTCGCTCCCATAGTGTCCTCCGTAATCTGAAGCATGGTAATGGTGAAGGATATTCTGAATTTCTTCCTCGGGTACACATCTTCTCAACAGTTGATCGGCACATTGTTTAAACAATAGAGGTTCATTCTACATATAAAATTTCACACCGTGAAAGAACTTCTTTCATTGCTGGCTTGACAGGTCCGGAGGTATTACACCACGTGCTAGGTAATTCACAAAATCACTATACCATGGTGCCTTCGTCGTAATAGAAAAGAGTTGTTCATCTGGGAACGATTCACTAATCACCAGACCGTCATCCTCTTTATGTTTTGATTTCTCTAACCTGAATAAGTGATCCGCCACTTGGTTTTCGGTCCCCTTCCTGTCCCGAATCTCTAAGTCAAATTTTTGAAGTAAGAGTACCCATCTTATCAAACGCGGCTTTGCATTTTCCTTAGTGATCAAGTATTTTATAGCTGAATGATCCGTGAACACCACCACTTTTATCCTGATTAGATATGCCTGAAATTTATCAAAAGCATACACCACTACTAGAAGTTCTTTTTCTGTTGTTGTGTAATTGAGCTGGGCATCCGACAGTGTCTTGCTTGCGTAGTAAATGGCATGGAACATCTTGTCTTTGTGCTGACCCAAGACTGCCCCAATCGCGTAATCACTCGCGTCACACATCAATTCAAAAGGTAAGTTCCAATCAGGGGAAATAATCACTGGAGCTGTAACCAACTTCATTTTCAGGAACTCAAAGGCTTCATGACAGGCCTTATCAAACTTGAACGGTGCGTCTTTTTCCAACAAATTGCACAACGATTTTGTTATCTTCGAAAAATCCTTTATGAACCGACGGTAGAAACTAGCATGCCCTAGAAAACTCCGAACTCCCTTAACCGATGAGGGAGATGGAAGTTTCTCAATTGTCTCGATTTTTGCTTTATCCACTTCTAGCCCTTTTACTGACACTCTGTGCCCCAAAATGATACCCTCTTGAACCATAAAGTGCATTTTTCCCAATTCAAAATCAAATTTATCTCAATGCAACGTTTTAGTACCAGAATTAGGTTCTCCAAACAAAGATCAAAAGAATCTCCAAAAATTGAGAAATCGTCCATAAATACCTCGAGATTGTTTTCGACCATATCCGAGAAGATAACCATCATGCACTTTTGAAAAGTGGACGGTGCATTATATAATCTGAAGGACATCCGTCTAAATGCAAAAGTCCCGTAGGGGCAGGTAAAAGTTATCTTTTCTTGGTCCTCGGGCGCAATAACAATCTGATTATACCCTGAATACCCATCCAATAGATAATAGAACTCATGCCCAGCCTATCGATCTAGCATTTGGTCAATGAACGACAGCGGAAAATGGTCCTTACGAGTGGCCTTGTTCAGTTTTCTATAATTCATGCATACTCTCCACCTAGTAACTGTTCTTGTCAGGATCAATTCATTATTTTCATTAGCAACTACCGACATACCACCCTTCTTTGGGACGCACTGTACTGGACTCACCCACGCACTATTTGAAATCGGATAAATGATCCCAGCATCACGCCACTTAATGATCTCCTTTTTCACCACTTCTTTCATAACAGGGTTCAACATTCGTTGATGCTTAATAGTTGGTTTAGCCCCTTTTTCGAGTAAAATCTTATGCATGCAAATAGTCGGACGAATTCCCTTTATATCCGTAAGAATCCATCCCAATGCAGATTTATATTCTCTAAGTACTCTCAAAAGCTTACTCTCTTGCTCATCTGTAAGAGTTGCAGAAATAATCACTGACAAGGTAGATGACTCACCCAAATATGCATACCTAAGATGTTTAGGTAACTGTTTAAGATCCAAAGTAGGCGGTTCCTCTAATGAAGTTTTAGCTCGAACATTGAACTTCCCCGAATAGTCAAGTGCTTCAAACTGCTATTTAAACTTAGTGTACGTTGGTGAAGAATCCAGCAGCTGCACATACTCCATGGCTTCTGAACATTCTACAATTTCTTCATTAACAATAGACGTTTCAAGAGCACTGTTACTTGAACGGATCTCGTTAACTGCTCCATCAACTAGATCAACTCTGAGGCATTCGTCAACATCACTTGGGAATTTCATTACCTTAAACAAGTTGAAGGTTACCTCTTGGTCCTGCACCCGCATAGTCAGTTGTCCTTTTTGAACATCAATCAATGTTCTCCCCGTTGCAAGAAATAGTTGACCCATAATGATTGGAATGTTTTGGTCCTCCTTAAAGTCTAACACGATGAAATCTGTCGGAAATATGAATTTGTCAACCTTAACCAAGACATCCTCCACAATCCCCCGCGAATAAGTGAGTGATCTATCTACTAACTGAAGAGTTACATTTGTGGGGGTGGCTTCTTTCAAACCAAGTTGCTGATAAACTGAAAAAGGCATGAGGTTGATACTTGCAGCCAAATCATACAAGCATCGGTTGAAAAACTGGCTCCCGATTGTGCATGGTATAGTGAAGTTGCCCGGATCCTTAAGCTTCGGTGGAAGTTTCTTTTGTAAGATGGCGCTGCACTCCTCCGTTAAAGCTATAGTTTCAAATTCTCCCAACCTTCTTTTCTTTGACAAAATGTCCTTAATGAATTTGACGTAGCTGGGCATTTGTTCCAACGCATCTGCAAACGGAATGTTGATTTGCAGCTTCTTAAACACCTCCAAGAACTTCAAAAATTGCCTGTCCAATTTCCGTTTTTGCAATCTCTGTGGAAATGGAACAGGTAGTACCAAGGAAACATTTCAATTTATAACTCCACTGTCTTACTATTCATTCAACAATTCTCTGTATTATGAGTAGCAATTTGAAAATCAATTCAATGTAAGATTTTTCAGTTTAAGTTCATAAAAATATTTATTTTGTAAATTTTTATTTTCAAGGCTTAATGTATAAGTTTCAAGCATTATATGTATCCATTATTTAAAAAAAATACAATCAAAGTTCTTAATTTAAACTTTAAATCACTGACCCAAATTAAATTAAATTAATTATAACTATTCAAAATACTTGATATTAAGAATGAAATAATTTAATTCAAATCAATCAATAAAGCATAATAAGAATTTTTAAAATTGAAACCAATTTGAGAATTGTAAATAAATTTTAGACCATACATATTCACTGATGTTTCATCCTAAATCTCATAAATTAATTTAGCCATACATAGCAAAAACAAAAATTAATTGAATAAGATTTGAATGAACCGATATGATTATGATCTGCTGCTAAACTAATGCTTCTGTTTTGCTGTTCCACTACATATTTTTTCTCTAGTTGTTATGCCGCTACTCTGTTTTTTTAATTATGTCGCAGCTTTTTTTTTGTGACTCTTTTTTGCTTCTGATCCTCTGCCTTCCTTTTATAATATGATGAAAACCCTTTTTTCCTTCTTTTTCTCTTTTTCTCCCTTACCCTCTTCTCTCTTGCTTTACCTTTCTCTTCCTTCAAGTTTATCTTTTCCTTTTCTTCAGCTTCTTGACTTGTTCATTAAAATGAATCTAATTAAAATAAAATTAATATAAAATTAGATTAATAAATCTATTTTTAGAGAATATATATATATATATATATATATATATCATCACGAATTTAAAATCAAATTATAGCACAATTATACAGAAATTAGATGAAAAACAAAAAAAATAAAATAAAAACACATGATATACCCAAATTCATTAATTTAGCTAGTGATATTTGTCTGATATATTCATCAGATGTCTCATACACTCTACATTGATCTATTAAACAATATTTTACAGTAACTAAAAAATCTGTGACACCCCCAAATTCAGATACTAGTACCTCAAACTTGGTGTTCACGTCATCATACAATTATTTACTTCCAAACAACATAATATACTAATGCGAAATAAAATAAACATATGTTGTTTATACAAAAGGTTTACTAGTAGTCCCAAGATTCGAAACCTTAACAAAATACATCACGAGTCAAATCAAATGTGATAGGGTTCGTATTACATCATAATAGTTCACAAAATAATTCTAACTTAGGCAATTAACATTTCAAATGCATTTAGGGTTTCAGCTTCCCTTTGCTTTTATCTCCCTTAGAGCTCTCAGGCTTTGCTGCAATAAATATCATGACATAGCAAGGATGAGCAACTAGCTTGCTCAGCAAGTTTTAATGAACAATGTATAAAATATGTCATGGTATAATAAGAATTGAATGATTCAAAGGATTATGAAATAATGCATCAATAGTATAATCAAAACTTGAACAACAAAGGACAGTTTGATTGTTTAAATACCGAGAGGTCAAATATACCATGAACTTCTGCTCTGAGGAGTCAGTCACTTGACTTATCCCCTTAGGTTATATTCTTCGAACAGTACTTGAGGGGATCAGCCTCGTGTACCCTATGTGTATGCATAACATTTAGTTCGATTTGTATCGTGTTCTTGATACGTAGGTTATTTCCCCCAAATTTGGGTTATTTTGCTCAGTCTTAAAATCCGTACCACTATGGTTTGGATAGCTCGTACAATTTCACAGGTAAATGTCTAGTCGAACAAATGGCACAGATGACTCCTTCAATCAGTTCAAAATTTAAGAACTTTAAATATTTCACAGTTCAATAATGAAACAGAAATTCAAATGCACAAAGCACGGATGTTAAGGATAATATAAATGTGGAATAATTCAACAATTATTAAACCAATCAACTCATATTTGAATAATAATAATTAACTTCAAATGACTTGCTCAATAGAAATTTGAGTAAGGTTAGAAAACCTGCCTAATAGTCGAATTATTGCTATCTTGCGTAATAAATTTTCTTTCGAAAGACCTAACATTGATACGTTGGTCTATTGATTAGTACGACACATAATTGCTTATTTAAACAATTAAGTTTATTATCATCTAATTACCTAGAATTATCACATAGTACAACTCCTTTATTGACTGTACCCAACCGCTTACTTGATTTCAAGTAATTACTTAACTGACAAATATTACCTTTCTCTAAGCAATATAAATTTCAAACATCCTTCATATAATTGTTTAACAATTTATTATAATTGTTTTGGTACATCATTTATTATTATTATTATAACTGATAACCCTCCCTAATTATTGTTGCGCAAATTAATTATTTATACGCCAATAATCCTTCTTATTTATCATTAATCCTCAATTAATTGATAAATAATTAACTTACTTATTTTAATCATCTTTAATCATTATTTAACATCAATTAAATAATAATAAATTAATTAATTATTAGTACCTATTATTTAATCTTCATTAAATAATAAATAATTTATTAATTTAATCCTCATTTAATTATTATTTAATGTTAATTAATTAATAATTAATTAATCAATTACCCTTACTTATTATTTAATCTTAATTAAATAATTAATTTATTAATTCAACCCTCATTTAATTATTATTTTATGTTAATTAAATAATAATTAATTAATAAATTATCCTTACTTATTATTTAATCTTAATTAAATAATAAATAATTAATTCTTTAATTTAATCCTCCTTTAATTTTTATTTAATGTTAATTAAATAATAATTAATTTCTTAATTATCTTTATTTATTATAATAATTAATTTATAAATTTTATCCCTCTTTAATTATTATTTAATGTTAATTAAATAATAATTAGTTAATTACTTATCTTTATTTACTATTTAATTCTCAATTAAATAATAAATAGATAATTTATTCACTTTATCTTTCTTATATTATTATTAAATACTTAAATAACATATTTAATAATAATTTATTAGTAATTTTACTTAATTACTAACTAATTAATAGTTAATTAGTGTACTCTTTACACCTTAAATACTATTAAAAATAATTAATTTCTTAATTAATCCTAATTATTATTTAATATTACTTAAATAATAAGTAATTAGTAGTTTTATGATTTTTCAGAAATTAAAAATATTAATTTATTATTTTTCCTTTAGTTAGTAAGGTTTAATCATATTTTAATTATGGAAATTATCAAATGACATGCTAAAAATACAAACATATTTTTATAAAATAGTACACGTAAAACTAAGCAACTTCCGTCAAGGACCCGTCATCAGAACCTGTCGTAATTCTAGTGAATCGATAGCAGGAAAGTTCCGGCCGGTTCACAGAAAAAAAATAAATTAGCAGGAACTTTGTCATTTTTTAGATTTGGGGTCTTTTATAAAAGCTTGAATATTTTGAGTTCTACAACTCCGATTGAGCTATACTTTATATCGTTGCATTCGTATCTTCTTGAACTACAATAAATTGTGATCGTTTGCTATTTTTGGATAAGTTTTGGTCATCGAAAAAAGCGTTAAAGTGCATTGTCCAGCAAGGTTTTTCAACAGTGAATTAGTTTGCTTCAAAAATTAATAACTAAATCATTTTTAATTATTTTTGAGTGATTCCAAAGAGGTTTGGTTCATAACTTACACATATATTCCTAGAAAATATAAAACCACAAAAATAATTTGTAGATTTTTAAATGTGCCATTTATTCGAACAAACTACATTTTGTTCGTCGGTAAAAATATTTTCAAGTCTTTTGCTAAATTTTTCTATATAAACCCATACCACCACACATTTAAACCACATGACATACTATATAAACATGTCTAGTATAGACACCCAAATTTTGCACTTATGTACTAACCTGGACAGGAGGGCAAAATTGTCATTTGATCCAACATACGAAAAGGAAGGTGGACCCCAACACGAAGCCACCACGACGGCTTGCGGTCAAAGCTGCCAAACAAACAAAGGGCATCGGGTCAGTGAGGCAGGACACACAGTCGATCCAGACGAAACCTGATCTGGTCGCCAAAGACGACGAATGACCACTACGCTTACGGCAGTCGGGGGGGTCTCGCTCCTTGGAAGCCAGGTACAAAGAGCAATTTATACATCAGGTAACAGCCTTCCAAAATAATACAGCAAAATTTGACGATTTAAGACTGCGTGACACAGAAATCGAGAAAAACAAGCTGGGCAGCCACAGGTGTACTTGCGGCCACCGACAAACGGGACACTTTTGTGGCTCGAGGAGACAACCCAGTAGCCGAGGATTCGGCGCAGGCGGCCACAACAGGCAGCCGCAGATGCACCTGCGGCTGCCCTCAGTCACCTATACAGCGCCATTTTTGATATGCAGAAGGAGGAGAAGCAAAATTTCTTAAGAAATAGAGAGAGAAAGTGGCGAGATTAGAGAGAGAGGGGCTCGGGTGGATTGAAGTTTAGTGAGAAATTGCTTGTTGTTGCTCAAATAATTAGGTGTTCTTGTGTTTTTGGCTCGAGTAGTGAAATATAAAGCGTTTATTGGCGTATTGCAAGGTGATATGTAGTTCATTGTGTTAATAGATAGTTCGTAGTATTGGGCTTGCGATTTTTTGATTTGTGTAGTATAATAACAAGTCCAGTATTGTTAAGCTTGCCTTGGTATGGTCGTGCAGTGATTTGGGTGATTGTGAGCCTAGGAATGAGATCCTCGTGATCAAACTCCGAAGATGGACAAATTTTGGTGTATGTAATCATTGCAAGGGTCCATTTTGTACATATGTAAATATTAGGCCTTAAAGCGATATCGAACCGTGATCGGGTTTAAGGCCCCGTAATAGTAAAATATGTGACTGTGGGTGTTTGGGGATATTTAGACGACTCACATGCCCATGGATAGCCCCGACACGGTTTTGAATGCTTGTTTTGATTTGCGACATGAAAAAACGGTTTTTCAAAGTAAGGTAAACGACCAAGATTTTTAAAAGTAATCAAATTAGGGTATTAGAATCACGGAGCATATAATTAAGAGTTTTAATAAACGTCGATTCCTGTGTGACGAAAAGGCTACAAGCGGTTTTGAAATATCATAAAAACGATTTCGTAAAAAACGATAAACGTTTTCATTAAGCTTTGGTGCATAGCGTTAAAGAGCTCCTAGAAGTTGCCCTTCATTTTATTTGACTTTACTGTTAAAGGGCAATGTATAGTCTCGATTCCTATTTGACGAAAGTTTAAAAACTCTGGTTTTCTAAAAACGACACCTAATAAAAACCCTCATCGTTTTTCGAAATAAAAAATCAATCTTTATTACAAACCAAGCCTGGTCATTTGGGTCAAAAGATGTCAAAAAACTCTTTTCAGATAAAGCACGTTTGCCATATAAAATCAAAGCGACTTTATGCAAAATTCACCACAAACAATCATTTAGGCACGCACGCACGCGCACACACACACACACACACATTTTAGGATTTTAAAAAAGGATAGGAAATCATCAAGATTGCGGTAACCGTGTTTTCACGGAAGTCGGGGGGTGCCTAACACCTTCCTCTCGCTTAAGCAAGCCCCCGAACTCTATGAATCTCGGTTCGCAGACCAATTAAATCGGAGTTATACATGAGCCAGTGGTTACGAAAACAAAATTCAGATGAGTTGGTACATCCATTTCAAATATACCAATTGGCGACTCTGGTCAATTGGCTCATCATAAAACCAACCTTTCAAAACCCCGTCGACATTCAAGCCGACCCTTTTCAAAAGATCACATCTTGAAGGCTAAAACTGGAAAGGGAATAATTATTAAAAAACGAAATGACTTTTCCCTGCGTCGACATCTAGCATGATTTTAAGAACAAATAGCTCAAGATAACATTTCTACCATAAAAATTAAAAGAAAACCAAGATTAGGATTTTTTTTAAGGGATTTTATGCCTTTTGATCTTGCTAGCTTGCTTCCTTTCCTTTCCAAAGTAGAAGATGAAGTTGTTAGACATTCAAAGCTTCATCCTTGATGGTTTTAATGCTCTCTAACTACCAAAGGCTTTGAGCTTTAATGGTTTTTCTAGGATTTTTCTTTTCTTCTCTCACTAAAACTCTCTCTATTTTCTTTAGAGAATTTCTCTCTCTAACTTCTCTTGCAACTTTTTCTTGAGAGATTCTCTCTCTAAAATGCTTACAACTTGAAAAAAATGAAGTATTCTAATGTTGGTCAAAGATGGTCTTATTAAATTATATCTCATCTTCCAACAGTTCTACATATAACTATGTATGTATAGATCTATCATCAACTTTGTCCAATCCAAGGTTACATGGAGATTTTTAAAAATTCCTAACTAATCAAATGTGCCACATAAGAGATTATATGGGACCCAAGGGATCCTTCTCTTATTCATCCAACACCTCATTTTTATCCTCCCATTTTTGCTTTATTTTTAATTTGAATTTGGTAGTAACATTGACCACTTGTTGACTTTCACTTAATGTACCATTTGGGCTAATGTTTGGGCTACTACATTTAGTTTCACTTGGGCTAAGTTAATTAAATCAATGGGCTACTAGCATGACTTGGTATTTAAATCAAGCATTGGGCTAAATTAATTAAATTACATGATCATACATTATTGTCTACAAGTCCATTACATAATTAAATTATTGGGCTTGTTTAATTAACTTACTAAGTTAGTCCATTAGTAATTAATTACATACATGGACCATTAAATAAATTCATCTAGTTTAACACATTGTTACATATTTAATATTCACATTAATTATATAATCCAATTAGACTTGCCATATTCAAGATTAATTGAATATTTAATTAGGGTTCCTCATAAAATAATCTTAGGTTAGACTGTTAATTTAATAAATTCATTAATCGAACTTCCTTTAAAAAATTAACCGAATAGTCAACAATCAAATTACCATATAAATGTTTAAATGAAATTACACAATAACTCATTTAATTAGAATTTAATTTTTTAATTTTATTTATAATGTAATTCAAATTTTTTGGTCCTTATAAAATTCTAACTGGTATAATATGAGCTCGAGCCCAATACATTAGTAAAACTCAAGATTGAATTGCCAATAATTCTCCAAATCCAATTACACCTTATGCTTGACTTTTAGAAGCGCTACCCCTTGCAACCCTACTAGTTCACCTGCGAGTTAAGCAGCCGCTTGTTCATCGGAGGAGCGAGATCCCCGACAATCTGTCGTAGTGGCATTAGTTAGACTCACAAAAATATGAAATATAAACAATTAATCTAAGAGTAGAAAAAAGAATATATATAGAAAGAATTTATGATTGACCATTTAATCATCATTTATTTTTCATGATGTAATGTTAACGACATCAATTACCTTGAAAAAACATAAAGTCATGAATAATATCGCAGTTTATAGACCTTAACACTTTTGACAGTCACTATTAATCTTTACATTAATGGTGACAGCTATCACTATTACCGCATGTATTAATAATAGGTAAAACTAATGATTTTCCCACTATACTTGACACATTTTATTTATTATATCCCTAAACTTTTAATTTATTAAATTATCACATTAAACTAATTAAAATTGTATCATTCTGTTAAAAAATTGGATGAACGTTAACTTGCTTCAATTTTTTTCATACGTGGCAGGAAAAAAGAAAAGAAAAGAAAAAGAAATAATGACTTGACCAATTTGACTAGACAATAATGACATGACTTTTATAATGATTTTTTTCTTCCTTCACTCTCTCTCTCTCTCTCTCTCTCTATATATATATATATATATATATATATATGAAATATAATCTCCCCTATTGTATTTTTAAAATTATAAAAAATTAAAAATGCAAAAAAAAAACTTGAAAATTTACAATAAAATAATTTAAAATAAAATAATAATTTTTCAAAATATAAAATAAAATTAAAATTAATTTTTAAAAATACAAATAAAATTAAAATAATCTTAAAAATTTACAATAAAAGAAATTAGAATAAAATAATAATTTTTTAAAATATAAAATGAAATTAAAATAAAATTTTAAAAATACAAATAAAATTAAAATAAACTTGAAAAATTAAAATAAAATAACAATTTTTTTAAAACAAATAAATTTAAATAAACTTGAAAATTACAACAATTTTTTTTTAAAATACAAAATTTTCATCATCTTCCTCTTCTTATTCTTTATCTTTCTTCTTCTTGAGAAAACCCCCATTTCTCTCTCTCTAAAAAGTTACGATCCCATATACAGATTACCCCCATTAGGCCATTATCACATTAAAGACTCGATTTTTTTAGCTTTTCATTATATATATATATATATATATATATATATCGGAGTATAAAAAAGTATGCCATTAGCAACAATGTCATATACCTTCAGGGATACAATAACACTAGTAAAATCCAGTGCCATAGTATCAACAACTGATACTAATAATATCAATAGCCCCCAAATTTATTCATTCGATTCGGATCTATCCAACCTTAATTAAAATTGTATCCCATTTTATAAGTTACAACTTTCAAATTATAATGATGAAAAATATCTTTTTATTATTATTATTATTATTATTTTGCAAGTGACTTTCTAATTTTTATGCTATGTATTTATTAAAATGAAGATGCAATGAAATATCTGTAAAAAGTGTAGGTTGCTAGCTAGGTAAAGAAATTTCTTATATATTACACTACTTAGTATGTTTTCAGGGATTTCTTTATTCGTATATAAACAAACATGCATGAATGAACGTATTGAAATACGCCAATTTTATTTGATTTATTGAATGAATTGTCATAAAGAGGAAGTTTTCATCTATAGTGGAAGAATTGAAGTAGCAAATAAAGAAAATTAATAGGCTGAGCTGGGCTTTGGGTGAACAAGGCCAGGCCAGGTCTCAAGCCAGGCCGGGCTTATTGGCAGGCCGGGCTAAGCTGGATCAAAGTCAAAAAAATGTGGCATGTTCGTGGCCCCCAGGCCAGGCTGAGCTAGGTCGGGCTTTGACTAGGCCAAACTTTGACCAAGCCAGGCCCAGGCCGGACCAAGGCTAGGCCACAAGCCATTTGTGCACCACTAGCTACTGCCTTTCATTTACCTGGCCTCCGGTCAAAATTGAAATCAAATGAACCACCCATCTTTTACAAATTTATGTAATTGTAGATCTCAGTCTTCACCTATTTGAATTCCAAGGACCCTATTTAAACCTCTAAAGAAATATGCTTTGAGATTTGTGTGATTTAAATCAAGTAGCTTGATATTTTTTCAGCTAGTTAATCTTTATGAGGATATGATGAAGAGAATCAAGGTTGGATAGTATCAAAGGGTTTATTGGCAGGGTAGTGGTTATCCTTCCTTGAAATCATTTGAAATCATTCATCCCAAGTTGAAAACCTAACTCTTTCCCAAATTAATTATATGGAAATATGAGGAAGATGATCATAGATCTAGGTTTTGAGTGGTAGAAAATGATGAGATGAAGGCTTTAAACCCAGATGAAGAACAAACATAAATTAAAAAGAAAGAAAGAAAATTACCCTGGTGTTAACTGAAGCAAACCCACGTTTTGGATCGAAAAGTATGGTTGTTTCGGCGAGGAATACGGTCGGTATGCCATGGGTGAAAGATATTAGACAACTTGCATCTTATGGTCTTCTTCCATTTGTTTCTCTTTTGCAAGCTCCGATTGGGATTAGGAATTTGGGAAGAAAGAGAGCAAAAAATCAAAAGTTTTTTTTTTTTAATTCTTCCTTGTCAGCCACCACAATTCCATGTCATTACGTTCTAATTTCATTTTTTTTTTCACGCAGTCACGTAGGTAATACGTTAATAAACATCCAAATAATTTGACATAATGGATTAATTTCAAAATTTTAATTAGTTCAATGGGATAATTTTAATTTTTCAAAGTTTAATGTTATAATAAGTAAAACGTGTCAATTATAGTGGGTTTTTCCTTCGTTTTGCCATTAATAATATAAGCTTAAGAACCCATGCAAGGCACGAGCAAACTTCTAAAGTTGTGTTTATTATATTTTTATTATTATAATATTAATACAAATTAAATTTTTGATTATTCTTTATATATAATAAAATTAAGTTATTATTATTTTAAACATAAAATATTGTGTATATATTAGTTTTAAATATTAAATATAATTTATTCTTCTTTAGTATTTGTAAATGGTACTATTTTGTAGAAAGGGAATTCTAATAATTATTATGATTATATTATTATTACTACAATAATTATATAACAAAGCATCTTATACTATACATAAAGTACTATATATATGTATATAATATTAGATATTTACATCTAACCCCACTTTTTAATAGTGAAATTGAATGTAGTATTTGATGTTGCATTTGGATGTAGTGTTTGTAAACTTATTCATGAAATAATGCGTATATACTGTAAGACTTAATTCATACTATATATATATATATATGTATATAATATTATATATTTATATACCGTAAGACTTAATTCATATATATTAATATATATAGAACCAGTAATATAAAGTAGAGATAAGAATAGCAATAGCAAACCTTTACTTCTTCTTCATATTCTCTTTTTGATTTTTCAGCGAAGGAGGAGGAAAAATGTCATACTCCCGATTTCAACGTTCAGATCCTCGATCGATTTTGATGGTGAATTCAAAGACTTCTTCCATGGTTACTCCAACGACTTCTTCCACGGTGATGAAAACCTCTTATTCTTCTTCATATTCTTTTTTTGATTTTTCTTCAAATATGAAGTTTCGCCATTCTTTTTGCGATTATTGTTTGTAGATATTGTTAAGGCTTATTGAGTATAAATAATGGGTTTGAAAAGCGAGGAGTTTTGTGTTATTTATTGTGGAATGTATCTAATCATAAATTTGAAACCTACTCTTGTGATTGGGTTAATTGAGGAAGGGGAAAAGTCATTTGAAACCAAACTCGGTGAATTGACTTTGAGTCATGACCAACGAAATGATCACCCTAAACGTTGTTATATTATAGTATAGATGAGAAGATAAAAGTGTGCCCTATTTTATTTTTTAGCATAGGTCTCGCTCATACATGTACTAGTCATATAGTATGGGTCCCATAATTTATAAAAGAAATTTTTTTAAAAAGAAGGTTCAAGCAACATCCCTTTTTCATTCATTAAATGTGTTGTACATGTCAAAAGCATGAGAGATTATTTCATACTTCTGGGACAAGTGAACAGTATACTTTCCCCTCTCACATATTTGTGGAGCCCGCCTGTGATGGGGCCCAGAGGTATATGAGAGGGGGGGGAGCATACTGTTCACTTACTCCAGGAACATGGAATAATTTTTTCAAAAACAGACTCTGTTTCGAAACATGAAGGCCTGAGCATAGTTGTTAAAATTCAGACAATTTTATAAATAGAAAATGATCTAAATTAGAGTAGGATCACACAATATATATAGGATAACATAAAATCGCATAGGACTGTAGAATTGTTGTGGGATGGTATGATCCTATCAAAATGAGTTAAAAATATGTATTTTTTTTTTAACCTATGCAAGTGGCTCCACTAAATCAAAAACTCTAAACTCTTAATTTCTAAAACTCTAAAGCTCAAATAGAATTCTAAACTTTTAATTTAATATGCATGGACTATGAATGAAATGCATTTGATCTTTGAATATTGCTATTAGATATTCCTTTCATTAATTAAATTAGTTTATATTACATAATTGGTGTTCAAGTTCATTGGTTGACACTTGCCACTTAATATATGTGAAATTATTAACTATATATGTTTTTTATTAAGTAATAAAAAAATCTATTTTATGTGTAAGTTATGGTCAAATTCTACTAAAAATATACCAACCAATGTGAGAATCTATACTTTAATCTTTTCTAACAATTTAAATATGAGACAATACAGATATAAAACATCATTATAGTAAATGTTGCATATTAGAATTATATTCTCGTATTAAAATAATTTATATTACATTCTTCATAAAATTTTAAGATTCTACAATTTGATTTTACAATCTGATCCCAATTTGAACAACCTTGGGCTTGAGTACATCTCTGTTTTTTGTTACTTTATGGAATGCTTCCAACTAGTTTTTGTTTTTGGTTCAAGGTGCAGTCATGATGTTTGTTAAAATGTCCCAATCATACTTAATGGGTTTGTTCGACTACCAATGTTTGCGGCTTTTGCGTTTACATCATTTGGACCTGCAAACTCAACTTATCAAATTTAATGTGTTGGATTTAAGACTTAAATATTGTATTTGTGAGTTAAATAAATTGCGTTTAAAATAAACTATTATTAAACGAATATTTTTTTAAGTGCATTTTAATTTTTAAACACTCTAAGCGCAACAAATGCTGAGTAACTAAACACAAAATACACTTAATGTAACACCCAAATCCTACATCGGTTAATATGACATACTTGGATGTGTATATAAGAACTCAAGTGGCTATCATTAATACTTTCATTCATAGTTTTTTTTGGTGAGTTTGTATTGAGCTAAGATCAATATTTTAAGAACTGAACCAGACCGGCCGGTCGGACTTGTTAAACCGGGAACCGGTCGAAAAAATGATCCGATCAACTGGAAAAATCAAAAGTTTGAACAAACCGGTGACCCAATGGTTAGATCGTCCGACTCGCAAACCGTCTACTGATTCACGGTTTCAACTGGACTAAAATCAACCAAAAAAAAAAACGCATCAAACAAGCAACGAAAAAATCATTCATATCCAATGGTATAGTTTATGCGTAAGTTACAACTTTCTTGAATTTGATAAAGATGTGAATAAGAGAGGAATAGTGTAATGACCACGAATTCTATATGTCATTGTAATTATAATTATTAAATAATTAGCAATGAATTAAATTTTTTGTTCTAATTAATTGTGCATTAAATAATTGAATGAATATATATATATGTAGGTGTATATTTATTTAAAGTAATGAAGCAATGTGTTATAATTAATTTAAAGCAAGTCTAATTATATTATATTATAAGTCCTAATGAGGTATTAAACTAGGTCAAATAAATTTACTTAGTAGTCCATATAATTAATTTAAACCTTGATCCAAGTAATAATTAAACTAGCCTAATGCTTATTTTAATTAAATGTCATACAGGTTATTTAATGTTAGCCCAAAACAACAATTAAATTAAGCCCAACCAAATTAAATGGATGAGCCCAATATATTTAATTCCTAAGTCCAATGTGGAGCCCAAATGGAAGTTAACGATTGGTCAATATATATATATATATATATATATATATATATATATATATATATATATATATGTGTATGTGTATGTGTGTGTGTGTGTGTGTGTGTAAGCATTAAAAATAAAGCAAAAATGGCCCAAAAAGGGGCCATTTGGCCTGTCATTATTTAGGGGGCCCCACTTGGGGGTGAATTGTTGCATTTATGTTGCTTATATGTTACTCCATCAATAGCTTGCAAGTTAGCTTGATGGAGGTCAATCACCTAGTCATTTATCTAGTCATTCAATCAAATAGTAAGCATCAATTAGCCTCTAATTTGACCAACGTTAGTTGATTACTAGGAGTTGATGGCAATTAAAGAAGTGTCATATATAGAGTGCTTCACCTATGGGTTATGTTTGTTAGACATTTTGCTAGAGCATTCTAGGGAGAAAAGAGAAAAATAAGAATACACTTATAAGTTGAAAGTTCGTTATGAAAATTGCTAGAGGAATAGTTTGGTGAATGACCTATAGTCTTATAACCTACTTTGAAAGGAGAAAAAGAAGAGCACACAAGTCTAAGAGGTTCAAAAGTGCTCTAACTCTTTCTAAGTTTGTTTTTAAAGTCTATATATGTTTTAAACGGTTAAAATATATTTTTAACCGATCAAAAATTATTTTAATGATCCAAAAGTATAAAACTTTGATATATGGGTAGAATCATGGTTTGATATGTTTAATACATGTTTTGGTATGTGCGTTAGGCAAATAAATAGAAGAAAAGTCCATATTAAGTTTTACCAGTAAAACCCTAGGTGACCATGTGCTATTTAGTGATGTAGTTTGAAATATACAAGTTGAAAAGTGGATTTCTATGGCTAGAAAGTTACATATATGAGTTATAAAGAAAACCCAACTTGAATCTCTAAAAAATATGGAATAACAAAGAAGTTATGACTTTTACCGCAAAACATGTCGATTTTGAAACCCTAGGTGGTTCGATCTTAAATTTCATGTCAAAACGTTTTCAAAAATGTGATCGAAACATGAAATATTGTAAAGAAAGAAGTTAGGAAGAAAACAACACTGATTCGATGTCATTTGGATGTGTAGATTTCATTTTATGCAAGTTAAACCAAAGAAATCAAAGTTAGAAAATTGGAGTTTTGAAAAATAAAGCTATCACCGCAGCGATAGGTCCTACCGTCGCAATTGTGAAACACCCATTGATTAAAAATTAAGCCACTACCGTAGCGGTAAATTCCACTATTGCAGCGGTGAAACTTTCTACAAGTCACCGCCGCAGCGGTGAACCAGACAGTTTGAAAAATTAATTTCGGACCAGGTCGGGTCGGTTTTGGCCGGGTCAGGTTTGGTCAGAAAATAAAAAATATTTTGCACATTATTTTATTATTTTTGGATCTAATAAAAGTAATTTAAACATTATAAAAGTTAAATTAATAGGTAAAAAATGATAAATATTATTAAAGAATATTTAATATAAATAAATTAATAAAATAAATAAAATATTATTAAATAATTAATAATACTATAAAGTCAATAAAGTATTATCAAATAATTAATAATATTAGAAAATGAAAAAAAATATTATTAAATAGTTAATAATATTATAATATGAATAAAATATTATTAAATGATTAATAATATTAGATAATAAATAAAATATTATTAAATAATTAATAATATTACATAATGATTAATATATTATTAAATGATTAATTATATTAGAATATGAATAAAATACTATTAAGTGATTAATAATATTACATAATGAATAAAATATTATTAAATAATTAATAATATTAATAAGATAATAAAATATTATTAAATGATTAATAATATGAAAATATGAAAAAAATATTATTAAATGATTAATAATATTATAATGTAAATAAAGTATTATTAATAATATTATACAATAAATAAAATATTATTAAATGATTAATAATATTATAAGACTAATTAAATATTATTAGATTATTAATAATATTAGATAAGAGTTTGAACTATATTAATTAATATAGATTTTATGTGATTAAAATATTATCAAGTGATGATAATATTTTCTAAGTGTTTATATACTCTTAACTATATAGTTATTTGGTTAAGTGTTAGAGGTGTACGATGTATAGAGGTTATCATATGAATGTATATATGATACTAATTGAAAAATCAACTTGATAAATTGTTAGGTCTATTCAAAGGATAGTAAATTGAATTGGTTAGCAGTAAACAACAACGAGGCAAGTTCTCTGACCCTTAACTTGTATTTATTTTTGCAAGTTCCTTAACCTTACTCAAATTTTATATTGAGCAACCTCTCTAATTTTATTAAATTATCGTTGAGCAAGTTTCTACACTTGTATTTATTTGTCAGAGCTTTAAGTGGTTTAATTATTTAAAGTTATTTCACATCGATATTATTATTATATTCGCACTTAATGCATTTGCAAGCTTTATAGTTCATTAATTCAAGAACTGTTTAAGAGTTTCTAAGCTAATTGTTTTGGCTAGACAATGTATTTTTAAATTCATCAAATTGAATACTTTAAAAGCCTATCCAAACCATTGGTTGGTACAGATTCTTATTGTAAGACTGAGAACGAACAATCCTATATAAGAGGATTATTTTTGTCAGAAAACCGACCTTTGCGCAAGATGTCTGAATGTTATGCATATACATAGGGTACATGAGGTTGATCCCCTCGCGTACCAAACTATCAAGGCGTCAGATATATATATGTATGTTCTACTTTTAGCAGCAGTTCATAGTCCTTAGAGGTCACTCAGTAGTAAAGAGTCAATCTTTTCTTTTACATTAAAAAATTGATTCTTATTCTTTCACAATTATTACCTATTGTTAAAACATTTGATGTTATTTCTCATTCAAGCATGATATATCTTCTATTATCTATTCTTAAACTTGTTAAGCAAGCTAGTTGCTCATTCTTGTTATATTATGACTTATTTTTCAGCTAAGCCCGAATGTTCCAAAACGAACAAAGGCAAGGGAAAAGTCAAAGTATAGAATAGCTTAATGCATGTTAACTTAATTGCTTCCATGTAATTTCTTTTATAAATATTTTGTAATCCTTTAAGAAATGTAATGTTTATGTTAAGATTAGTCGACCTTGGGATTATAGCCTTTTTATAAGGAACTTTATGTATTATTCCGCGATGTTCAATCAAAGATTATGTTTTAGATGTTACTTAGTATTGTACAGTGAAAAACCAAACTCGAGGTTATGGAACCCGGATTTAGGGTCATCACAAATAGTGAATACCATCTTTTCAAGAGAAGATTGGAAGAATAAAACTTTGATATATGGGTAGATTCATGGTTTGATATATTTAATACATATTTTGGCATGTGTGTTAGCAAATAAATGGAAGAAAAGTTCATATTAAGTTTTACCGGTAAAACCCTAGGTGACCATGTGCTATTTAGTGATGTAGTTTGAAATATACAAGTTGGAAAGTGGATTTTTATGGCTAGAAAGTTACATATATGAGTTATAAAGAAAATCCAACTTGAATCTCTAAAAAATATGGAATAACAAAGAAGTTATGACTTTTATCACAAAACATGTCGATTTTAAAACCCTAGGTGGTTCGATCTTAAATTTCATGTCAAAAAGTTTTCAAAAATATGATCGAACCATAAAATGTTGTAAAACAAGAAGTTAGGAACCTACCAACACAGATTTGACGTTACTTGGATGTGTAGATTTCATTTTATGCAAGTTGAATCAAAGAAATCAAAGTTGAAAATTTTGAATTTTGAAAAATAGAGCTACCGCCGCAGCGGTAGGTCCCACCGCCGCAGCGGTGAAACATCCTGTGATTAAAAATTAAGCCACCATTGCAGTGGTAAATTCCACCGCCGCAGCGGTGAAAATTTCTGCAAGTCACCACTGCAGCGCTGGTCCTTACTGCCGCAGTGGTGAACTAGACAGTTTAAAAAATTAATTCTGGATCAAGTCGGGTCGGTTTTGGTCGAGTCGTCTTAGGTCAGAAAATGAAAAATATTTTATAAATTATTTTATTATTTTTGGATCCAATAAAAGTAATTTAAACATTATGAAAGTTAAATTAATAGGTAAAAGAGGATAAATATTATTAAAAAATTAATAATATAAATAAATTAATAAAATGAATTAAATATTATTAAGGGATTAATAATATTATAAAGTCAATAAAGTATTATTAAATAATTAATAATATTAAAAAATGAATAAAATATTATTAAATGGTTAATAATATTAGAATATGAATAAAATATTATTAAATGATTAATAATATTAAAATATGAATAAAATATTATTAAATGATTAATAATATTATAATGTCAATAAAATATTATTAAATGATTAATAATATTATACAATAAATAAAATATTATTAAATGATTAATAATATTAGAAGGTTAATAAAATATTATTAAATGATTAATAATATTATAAGACTAATTAAATATTATTAGATTATTAATAATATTAGATAAAAGTTTGAACTATATTAAATAATTAATATAGGTTTTATGTGATTAAAATATTATCAAGTGATGATAATATTTTCTAAGTGTTTATATACTCTTAACTATATAATTATTTGGTTAAGTGTTAGAGGTGTAAGATGTATAGAGGTTAACATATGAATGTATATATGATACTAATTGAAAGATCAACTTGATAAATTGTTAGGTCTATTCAAAGGATAGTAAATTGAATTGGTTAGCAGTAGACAACAACGAGGCAAGTTCTCTGACCCTTAACTTGTATTTATTTTTGCAAGTTCCTTAACCTTACTCAAATTTTATATTGAGCAAGCTCTCTAATTTTATTAAATTATCGTTGAGCAAGTTTCGACACTTGTATTTATTTGTCAGAGCTTTAAGTGGTTTAATTATTTAAAGTTATTTCACATCAATATTATTATTATATTCGCACTTAGTGCATTTGCAAGCTTTATAGTTCATTAATTCAAGAATTGTTTAAGAGTTTCTAAGCTAATTGTTTCGGCTAGACAATGCATTTTTAAATTCATCAAATTGAATATTTTAAAAGCCTATCCAAACCATTGGTTGGTACAGATTCTTATTGTAAGACTGAGAACGAACAACCTTATATAAGGGGATTATTTTTGTCGAAAAACTGACCTTTGCGCAAGATGTCTGAATGTTATGCATATACATAGGGTACAAGAGGTTGAACCCCTCGCGTACCAAACTATCAAGGTGTCAGATATATATATGTCTGTTCTACCTTTAACAGCAGTTCATAGTCCTTAGAGGTCACTCAGTAGTAAAGAGTCAATCTTTTCTTTTACATTGAAAAATTGATTCTTATTCTTTCACAATTATTACCTATTGTTAAAACATTTGATGTTATTTCTCATTCAAGCATGATATATCTTTTATTATCTATTCTTAAACTTGTTAAGCAAGCTAGTTGCTCATTCTTGTTATATTATGACTTATTTTTCAGCTAAGCCCGAATGCTCCAAAACGAACAAAGGCAAGGGAAAAGTCAAAGTATATAATAGCTTAATGCATGTTAACTTAATTGCTTCCATGTAATTTCTTTTATAAATATTTTGTAATCCTTTAAGATATGTAATGTTTATGTTAAGATTAGTCGACCTTGGGATTATAGCCTTTTTATAAGGAACTTTATGTATTATTCCGCGATGTTCAATCAAAGATTATGTTTTAGATGTTATTTAGTATTGTATAGTGAAGAACCAAACCCGAGGTTATAGAACCCGGATTTGGGGTCGTCACAGGTTGGTATTAGAGTTGTAGGTTAGAAATGTTAGGATTGCGAAACCTAGGCTATAACCTTAGTACTAAACTTATATCGAGTGCTGTAGAAGATGAATAGGGGAGATTCATCATGTTGTGTATTTTTGGAGGTGGATTGAGAAAATCCATCGAGCCGAGATATACATGATAAAATATCATTTCATTTCATCAATGAATATATTTTATTGTTGTACTGAAATGTGTTATTTTTATGACATAAGATGCCTGAGATTGGACAGTCTAGTCATGTTGCTGAGGAGGATTACATTGATATCCACATGGATACTGCACAGCCACTGGTGACTGCACCAATAGAGGATCTGAAGTCTGATCCTGAGGACGGTGATCGTGAGGAGCCTGTTAGGGGTGGAGTGATAAGGCCATACAGTGAGGATGCGGTCGAGTCTGAGGAGTTTGAGGAGGAAAAGCCAGCTGAGTACGTTGATGGCATGGGCACCACTGCCAATGACATCATCGAGGAGCTGAATACGAGGAGCGAGGAGCTGAAGGATAGGGTTCAACATTTAGAGGAGGAGAACCTGACTCACCAGTATATGGAGGATCAATATAAGGATGTAACTTATCAGTTCTCTGGTGAGAACACGGAGCTGAAGGAGAAGATGACAGAGATGGAGGCTAGATTAGCATAAACTAAGCTAAAGATTCAGCAAACATAGTTAGAGAAGGAGGCTATTAGAGGCCAGTGGCAGTAGACAGTAGATGCTAGGATAGATATGGAGATCCAGCGAAATGCGCCACATGGGCAGATGCTGGAGTTGGAGGACGAGGTTCGAGAGAAGAGGGTGAGGATTGAGAGACTTAGTTATGTCTATCGTTCTTCTTTTGACAGATTTCAGAGTAGGGTACACTACTACCCAGCCGAGGAGGGCCAGTCCATGTATACTATTAGCAGGAATGTGGTAATGGCCATTGGGGACGAGGAGTACGATGACGCGATTCATCGGGGGATGCGCAGTTATTAGTATTGGGTATTTTATTTACATTGTATTATATAGATGCAGTAGAACCCAACTTTTGTTTTATCAGAGGGTTAATATGTCTGTAAATCGAAACTATAGGAAGTTGTAAGATATGTTTAGTAGAGATCCCATCTTTTGTAGCCTTTCTGGGATAGAGGCATTTATAGTAGTATGTTGGTGATGTAAAGTGCTATGCACTATTATTTTAGCATATGAATATAAATGCAGTCAGGTTTATGTTTATATGTGTGATATGGTTACTTGTATTTTAGCTAAAAATTGCTTAAGATGCAAGACAAAAGTGAAAAGAGGACACAAGTATAATAACTTAACTTAATAGAAAATGCCGCCACGTAGACAACCATCGAAAAACAAATGAGTAGAAGAATCAGTTAACAATGATGAGGGGGGACGCAATGTGGACTCAATGCAGAACTTCATCGACATGCTAGCTGAAGCAATGCAGAACCGAAAATTGGTAGTAACAAATCCGCCACCACCACAGAATCAATTCGCAAATTTCAAAGACTTTAAAGCAGTCGGACCACCGGAGTTTAGAGGGACGACTGACCCGATAAAAGCTCAGACCTGGATAAAGGAAATAGAAAAGGTGTTCGTTATTTCGAGAGTGACAGAGGAGCAAAAGACTATTTTTGCTACTTACATGATGAAGGGAGAAGCCAATTTTTGGTGAGAACTAATCAGAATAGGGCTGGTGAAGGGGTGGTGTCTTGGGCAAGGTTTAAGAAAATATTCGATGAGAATTATTTTTTGAAAAGTATGAAGAGTAGAATGGAGGTAAGATTTCTGGAGTTGAAGCAAGAGAACATGTTGGTACCCAAGTACGAGACAAAGTTTAACGAGTTGGCCAGATTCGCTCCACATTAAGTAGACACAGAGGAACGCAAGGCCATGAGATTTGAGAATGGTTTAAGACCATGGATATTCAACAAAGTGGCAGTGCTACAGATTGATTCGTTCTCGACTTTACTGGAGAAATCAATCATAGCCGAAAGAGGAAGCGAGGCATTATCTAGATATAACCAAGAGAGGAACAAAAAGAAAAGTGAAGGAGGAAATAAGAACAATAACAGTGGAGATAGCAGCAATAACAACAAATGCAAGTGGAACAACAACAGTTCAGGGACACCCGAGGGAAGCAATTAGAAGAGAGGAAACAAATGCAGTAAATGTAGGAAGAATCACTCAGGGGAGTGTATGAAAGGAAAGAATGTCTGCTACAATTGTGGACAAGAAGGGCACATCGCTCCTAATTGTCCCAAACCTAAGAAGGGGGGTTGTTTCATATATGGAGCCATGAACCATCAGATCAAGGATTGTCTAAAGAAGAAGAATGACGGAGGAAGCGGATATAGAGGAAACAACAGTAAGCTTACCATTGGAGGGCCGGTGCAACAGAACAAGCCGACAGCACGGACTTTCAACATGATGGTGCAAGATGTCGTAGAATCAAAAGACGCGGTGTCAGGTATTATTCTGATCAATGATATAAATGCTTTTGTATTGTTTGACTCGGGTGCTACATATTCATTTGTGTTTAATGATTTCACTAAACGGTTAGAATTGTCTAGTGAAAAGTTAAAAAACCCTATGAACATAGAAGTGGCTAATAAAAAAGTGATTCATGTAGAATATATACATAGAAATTGTTATGCTAAAATCAGGGGTCAGGAGTTGAATATGAATCTAATTTCGATACGTCTAGGGGAGTTTGATGTTTTACTGGGAATGGATTGGTCGTTTAACTACGGAGTGGTAATTGATTGTCAGAAGAAGTGTATACACCTTAGGACACCAAATAAGTCTAAGGTTGTATTTTATAGTAGTAAGTCGCCAAGACAATCTTGTTGTCTGACAATGATGCAGGCCAAGAAGCTGTTAAAGAAAGGATGTGTAGGATATCTGGCACATATAATGGATACACAAATGGTGAATCCTGAGATGGAACAAATACCAGTAGTTAAGGAGTTTATGGATGTTTTTTCCAATGAACTGTCAGGTCTTCCGCCAGATAGAGAGATAGAATTTGGGATTGATTTAGTATCGGGGACAACACCGATATTAAAGGCACCATATAGGATGGCTCTGGTAGAAATGAGGGAGTTGATGGTTCAGTTGCAAGAATTGATGGATAGGAAGTACATTCAACCTAGTGTTTCTCCATGGGGAGCACCTATGTTATTTGTAAGGAAGAATGATGGATTGATGAGACTTTATATGGACTATAGAGAGTTAAACATAGTAACGATTAAGAATAAGTACCCGTTGCCAAGAATTGATGACCTATTTGACCAACTGAAAGGGGCAAAGTACTTTTCAAAGGTTGACTTAAGGACTGGTTATCATCAGTTAAAAGTCAAGAAGGAGGATTTAACCAAGACGGCATTCAGAACTCGATATGGTCATTATGAGTTTCTGGTAATGTCATTTGGACTAACGAACCGCATTTATGGACATGATGAACAGAATATTCAAGCAATACTTGGATAATTTGTAATTGTGTTCATTGACGATATTTTGGTTTATTCCAAAACAGAAGAGGAGCATGCCGGACATTTAAGATTGGTGTTAGAAATATTAAGGAAGGAACGGTTGTAAACCAAATTCTCAAAGTATGAATTCTGGTCGGAGAGAATTCAATTTCTAGGTCACGTTATCGACAAGGAGGGAATTTCAGTAGATCCTGCAAAGGTGGAAGCAGTGATGAATTGGGAATAACCAAGGATACCGACGGAGGTTATGAGTTTCCTAGGGTTAGCGGGTCACTATCAGAGATTTATCAAGGACTTTTCGAAGATAGCAATGCCGTTAACTAATTTGACAAGGAAGACATTGAAATATGTATAGACGGAGAAGTGCGATGAGAGTTTTCAGTAGTTAAAGAAAAGATTTAGTGAAGCACCTGTGTTGGCTTTATCGGATGATACAGGAGATTTTACGGTCTATAGTGATGCATCTCACAAGGGACTAGGTTGTGTGCTTATGCAAAACGACAATGTTATTGCGTATACGTCAAGACAATTAAAAGACTATGAGAAAAGATACCCTACCCACGACTTGGAGTTTGTAGCGGTAGTATTTGATCTTAAGATTTGGAGGGATTATTTATATGGAGAAAAATGTGAGATATTCACAGACCGTAAGAGTCTAAAGTATATCTTCACGCAGAAGGAGTTGAATATGAGGCAACGAAGATTGTTAGAGTTGATCAAAGACTACCATTATGAAAATCTCTACCATCTCGGCAAAACCAACGTAGTAGCAAATGCTCTAAGTAGAAAGAGCAGGGAGAAATTGTTTGTATTAATCAAACAGCAGGAACTGGTGAAAGAAATGTCTCGAATGGAGTTGGAGGTGAAAAATCCGAAGGAGTCACTAGAAGTGGAAGCAAGCTCAACCTTGTTAGATAAGGTGAAAAAGGCTTAAGATAAAGATGAAGAATGTGATAGAATAAGAAAGAGGATGACCGAAGGGGAGAAGGTCAAATTCAAAGTGGATAGCAAAGGATTGCTAAGGTTTGAAAATCGTATTTGAGTACCGTTAGTGCCTGAATTACGAGAGGAGATTTTGCAAGAGACTCATAATACGAGATACTCGATACATCCGGGAAGTACGAAAATGTATCAAGATCTACGTCAGCATTTTTGGTGGTCGAATATGAAAAAGGGAGGTTACAGAATGTGTCAGCCGATGCCTAACTTGTTAGAGGGTAAAGACAGAACATCAGAGACTGAGTGGATTACTACAGCTGTTAGAGATTCCTGAGTGAAAATGGGAGCATATCACGATGAACTTTGTGGTAGGACTTCCAGCAACACAGAAGGGATACGACACTATATGGGTAATTGTAGATCGACTAACAAAGTCAGCGCACCTTTTGTCGATCAAGATTAAGTTCAGTTTGGACCAGTTAGCAAAACTGTACATAACGGAGATAGTTTCAAGACACGGAATGCCGATATCAATTGTGTCAGACAGAGATTCGCACTTCATATCAAAATTTTGGAGGAGTCTTCAGGAAAGAATGGGGACGCAGTTAAGAATTAGTACATCGTATCATCCGCAGACTGATGAGCAAAGCGAGAGAACAATTCAGACACTAGAAGACATGCTCAGAGCATGTGTGATGGATTTTCAGGGAAGTTGGGAAGACCATCTACCGTTAGTTGAGTTTGCATATAATAATAGTTATCATGCGAGCATAGACATGCCACTTTACGAAGCTTTATATGGGAGAAAATGTAGAACACCTCTATGTTAGGATGAGGTAGGAGAACGTCGACTGTTGGGGCTAAAATTGGTTCAACAGACTGTAGAACTTATCAGAGTAATAAGAGCTCGGTTAGTCGTAGCTCAAGATCGCTAGAAGAAATATGCAGATCTACATCGACAGGAGCGATATTTCAAAGTAGGGAGTTTTGTGTTTATGAAGGTGTCTCCCTGAAAAGGGAAGATTCGATTTGGGAAGAAAGGGAAGCTCAGTTTGAGGTTCATAGGACCATTCGAAATATTGAAGAGAGTGGGTGAAGTGGCGTACGAGGTAGCTCTACCTCTTGAACCGGAACATATCCACAATGTGTTTCACGTTTCAGTGTTACGACCATACAAGCGTGATTACAAATATGTCATATCCTATGAACCGATACAAGTTGAGAAAGATTTATCATATGAAGAAATTCCTGTCCAGATATTAGATAGGAAAGAACAAAAGTTACGAAATAAGGTTATACATTCTATCAAGGTCCTTTGGAGGAACCATAATGCTGAAGATCCTACGTGGGAACTTGAAAAAAAGATGAGGAATAATTACCCAAATAAGAGTAGCTTTAAATTTATAATTTCGGGGACGGAATTCTTATAAGGGGGGAGAATGTAATGACCATGAATTCTATATATCATTGTAATTATCATTATTAAATAATTAGCAATGAATTAAAAATTTTGTACTAATTAAGTGTGTATTAAATAATTGAATGAATATATATATATATATATATATATATATATGTATATGTATATGTAGGTGTATATTTATTTAAAGTAATGAAGCAAGGTGTTATAATTAATTTAAAGCAAGTCTAATTGAATTATATTATAAGTCCCAATGAGGTATTAAGGTGTTTAGATGTGAGCATGGTATAGTTTGGTGCGGTTTGAATCCTAATCTGTACATGAAACCGTTTAGGTGCAGTTTGACAAATTCAAAACCGTACATGAAATCGTTTGTGATTGGTGCGGTGCAGTTTTAAACCGTGCAATGCAATTTCATTTTGTGCGGTTTCGGTTCTAAAATCAATTAAAACGGTAAAATTTTATGCAATTTAAATTAACAATTTAGCACCACACAATATTAAATAGCACTTTGATAACACACACAACTTTACTTATAATGTTTTAACTAAATAAAAGCAAAATAGAAGTTACATGAATTTCAAATGGATTAATTGAAAATTTCTGCTCATATATGAAAATTCTAAAAAGAGATAATTACATGAGAGATAATTCTAATTGGAATTGAAAGATGACTTCTATAATAATACTTCTTGATATGCATTATATTGAAAATGGCCAAACTACGAAAATAAATAAATAAAACATGGTGTGATGTAATTTTTTTATGTACAATTTTGCTCAAAAATTAAACCTAAACTATAAATTTGATTTTTCAAACTATCTAAAACCGTTATATACATCTAAACTATTGGTACAATTTTGATTTATATAATTTTTGTAATTTTTTAATATATTTTAAAAAAATAAATCGATGCCCTTTTATGATTCCACTTAGGCTTAGTGCTATGCGAGACTGCGACGGAGGTGCTTTTTAGGCCAACTTTCTTGAAAAGTGTACATCAGTGCTATGCGAGACTGCGACGTAGGTGCTTTTTAGGCCAACTTTCTTGAAAAGTGTGGATGTACACTAAACATCTCCCACGAGAACGTCAAAATTTTCAGCAACTAGAGCGGGCACAGTACTCATAAGATAAGTTGATATGAACTACTTGGATATGTATATATGAATTCCAACCTTTTACAAATTATTACAAACTTTCTTTATCAAAATACTAAATTATTCATTCAAACTCCCAATCAGAATGCTTTCTATATATTTTACGAATTTAATTATGTTGAAGTTAAAAATTAATTTTATTATAATAAATTATAAAAAATTTAATTATATTAAATATATATTGATGATAATATAATCAAAAATCTTTCCACTTACTATCGTGAAGTTGATTGGCCAGATCCATATTTTACACATGTACACCTCTCCTCTTAGTTGACAATATTCTGGCCGGCCAAGGCATGGCACTGCCAATACTGCTAGTAGCTGATTTTGGGGGTGTGAAAAATTCATCTGGGTGGAAATTTATACAGTTGAATGCTATTATTATAGTCCTTCTGTTTACTTTTTGCAGCATTGTTGCGGCGGGTTCGAGATCTATCATCAAGAGCCTTCCTGGTTACTCTGGTACTCTGCCTTTCAATCTTGAAACTGGGTAAGGTTTTTTTTTTTTTTTTTTCAATTTGATTGAATTAAAATTCCATTTTAAGGGTACAATTATTATAGATTTTTTGTGCAGATATGTTAGTGTGGACAGATTGAATGATTTGCATCTGTTCTACTACTTTATAGAGTCTGAAAAGGATCCTGCAAATGACCCTCTTGTGCTTTGGCTCAGTGGAGGCCCTGGTTGTTCCAGTTTCTCAGGCCTAGTTTATGAAATTGGTAGCAATTTTTTTTTAACCTCAATTTCCTCTCTATTCCAAAAAGTGAAATTAGTGCGTGTACTGTTCATAGTACTCATTCATCTTACATTAATCTTCCGCATTGTTATGTGTGTTTCAAATTCTTATTCGGAATTAGACTTTTGACCCAACTTTAAGGAAAAGAAAGAAGTGGTTTAGTGATGTGCTACAGACTGGCCGAGCGGGTGAGGGGGTGAACTTATTATGTTATTTTTTTTAGCTTGGGGATTATATGTATATATATATATATATATATATATATGGGTAATGATCCATAACATGTATTTGCTATGGATGCTTATATAGGGCATACACCAATTTGGGTTCTTATGGTAAATCTTGGGTTATTGTCTTTAATATCTTTCATTGATTTCTGTGTTTGCCATAGTTGTTCTAACAGTATGCATTTGACAGGTCCATTAAATTTTGATTTCCCAGCTTATACTGGAGGATTACCATCACTCACTCTGAACCCATACTCATGGACACAGGTGCTATAACTTCTTCCTTGCACTCCCAAAACACCATACTTCTCTGTCCTACTTTAGCGACCCTCTTTCATTTTGGGATGTCCCATACTAATTGAGTCTGCTTGACTTATATCAAGGTGTGTTTGGTAGGAGAAGAAGCAAAGAGAAAGCTCTTGTTTTGTGTTCTCTTATTTGTTTGAATATCACCCAAGAATCGAAGAGAAAATTAAAAAAAACTATTTAAAAACAAAAGCAATAGACAACTTTACCTTAATATTCTTCTTCCCATCTTATTACTTTTATTTTTTCTCACTTTTTGTATTGTAGCATATAGTTACATATTCAATTTGATGGGTACTTAGGATTCATAGTTTTGTATCATATGATTGTGTTAATTTTTTGCAGATTGCGAACATAATATTTTTAGATGCACCAGCCGGATCTGGATTTTCCTATGCAACAACCTCAGAAGGCAACTACAACTCTGACACAAAAACAGCACAAGTTATTTCCAATTTTCTACAGGAGGTGAGCTGAAATATAAAAAAAATAATATGAATTAGCAATATTGTAAGCTAAATTATTCGAAGAACAAAACATTTTATGTTTAGTATAAATAGAGTATTTCGTAGTTATTGTCACTCAAATACACTATCGACCAATAATATGGGACGATTAATATGTTTATGTTTGAAGTCCTGATGAGCATGGTAACTTTTTGCTACCATATATGTGTGAGTGCACGCACGCACGCACTTCTGTATATTTAATCTGAATACTGAAGACTTCCAATATTGATTGCAGTGGTTGCTAGATCACCCTAGTTTCTCCAGAAACCCCCTTTACATTGCTGGTGACTCCTATGCTGGCAAATTTGTTCCAATGGTTGTTATGGAAATTGCAAGAGGTGATTTAGGCTAAGAAAAATTTTTGTCCATTAAAAGTTTGACTTTAATTCTGTATTAACCTTGATGAAGCTTAATTAGACTTTGTGATGCTGATGTTGCAGGTAATGAAGCATGTGACACGCCATACCAGTCTCTCCAGCTCCAAGTACACTCCTTATACTTTGCACTACTTCTATTTTAAGTTTTTTTTTTTTTTCTGGTTAATAAAGGGGTGGGGCATTGGAGACACATGTTACTTGTGGCTCGTTTTTGAGCTGTAATTCGTTGATGTCAATCTTGTCCGCTGCTGTATGCATTGCTAGCTTACTCGATCACAGCTGTTTGGTAAACGCAAGCAACAAATGTATACAACATTTATCAATGAACATTGATTGTCATATAAGACCATATTCGGACTAAATCTAATGTGTAGTAGTTTGTATTTCAATTTGATGAAAAAAATAGCATAAACCATTACTAGTCAAAAACAAAAATATTTCCTTTTCCAATTTATTGACATTCAATTTTATATGAGTTCTCCGATTGTTAACATGTTTTCATTGTGCTTTGGAGAACAGGGGTACATTCTTGGCAACCCGTTAATTAGTCCTGACATTGCGATAAATTCAAGAGTCCCTTTTGCTCATAAAATGGGACTAATATCAGATGAATACTATGAGGTACCTTGAGTGCTCGTACATTTAATTGGTGCGAGTCACTAGGATTATTTTGAATTAAATTTTTATATAGTCTACTTTTTTCCTTTTACCATCTGTACTTGTTGCTCTTAGTGTGAAGACTTATGTTCTCAATAATTTAACATAGCAATACTATTCAGTAATAAATAAGATAATCCAATGTCCTCGAAATTCCCTGTTGATTACTCTCAACTCTTTATGCCCAACAGTTTTCTACAAAAAGGTTACTTTAATTGTTTCAATCTTTCGAAATTAAAATTTGTGAATTTCGGTTAATTGTCTACCCAAATTTACTTTTGTGCAGTCAGCCAGAAGACACTGTCATGGTGACTACTTTAATGTAGATCCAAGCAATGCTCTATGTGTCAATGCCATTGAGCTCATTAAAGAGGTAATTAAGATAACAAACACATTTGCTGAAGATCATTAGAAAAATGTTTTCTGGTTTCCATTCCCAACTGAGAATTTTGGCTGTTTCTCGTATTATAGTGTGTTGCTAGACTCGATCTTGAACATATTTTGGAAGTCAGCTGTGGTGTTGATGATCCAAAGTCAAACGAACTGAGATCTGATTACAGATTTTCTGAAGACATTCTGTTGCCATCCTGGCATGATAAACCATGGTGTCGAGTAATAGCGTTTTTTTTTTTTTTTTTTTTTATTATTATTATTATTATTATTATTATTATTATTATTATTATTATTATTATTATTATTATTATTATATCTTTGCACATATTATGGTTTGCCTAAGATACACTTAGATGCATAATTACAGGGGAATCACCAGAATCAGCACGACTCCAAAACACTGTTGGTGTAACTTTGTCTTGTATATTTTTTTCCCCGAACCATCTACTTTCTAATTGATTCAGTTATACCACTTTTCTGAAAACCTTTCAATTTTCATTTGCAGACATTTTTCTTGATATATCATCTTGATAGCCTCATTGAATCATTTCAGACCTACTTCCCTTTCATTTTTATATCGAATCATCACTCAAATCTGAATTTTCCCAGACTTTCCCTCCATTAATTTTTCCACTACAATATTTTCCATCATTTCCTTCCCACTCAAGTACCTATATACTTACCAAAATCCCAAACTTCTTAGCTGTCAATTTCATTATTTTGGAATTGTCTTCTAAGCCTTTAGTAATAATGCGTAACATCAAAAAGATCATCATTTACTATAGTAATTTTCCTATTTGTGCTATGCTTGGATCTATAAATTGTTATGGACTGTTTTGTTAAAGTCAATATGTAACATATAATTAATCTGAACAAGAAAACTTTGAGGAAGGTAAGTGATGAGACGATTTTTTCACAGAAATATGGTTACCTACTATCTTACGCTTGGGCGAATGATCCAAATGTCCAAGAAGCTCTTCACGTTCGAAATGTAAGTTATGGTCAATAAGAAACATTTAGATATCATATAATCTACTCTATGTGCATGTTTGGTTACATAGTATTTGGAGTGTTTATTGTTTTTTGAGTATTTGAAAGTCCAAACGCACTTGAAAACTTATTCATCTAGAAACAACTTATTTCAAACGTAGCTTATTTAAATCACAAATGCATCATTTAGGGCTCAAACGCAACACATCAAAAATAGTGCGTTGCGTTTTTCAAACGCTATTGCCACAAACATTGCAAATGCTAGTAACGGGACAAACCCTCAGTCTCTTTTTCTCGGGGTATTAGTTATGGTACTTTTGTTGCCCAATAATGTTTTTGTAAAGGCAATTAAGACTATTGCCACATAATATATTTATCTGTGTTGATCTATATGCATTCCAGATTTTCTTTCATAACATTGTTTCCACTTCTATTTTGAGATCAGGGAACAGTAACAAAATGGAAGCGATGCAACAGGAACTTATCTTATGTAAAAGATGTTCGAGATGTGGTCGAGCATCATAAAATTCTTTGTGAGAAAGAATATCGAGTTTTGGTGTACAGGTCCATCTAATGTTCTCTCTCTCTCTCTCCCCCCCCCCCCCCCCCCCCCCTTTCAGCGAGTTGTTATGATTTCGATTACTCTTGCACAGCTTGATTAAAGTCACTAATCAGCAAGTAGCTTTTCCCTCCGAATTTCAGAATCCATTCTCGAAAATGAATAAACAAAATCTAATAGTTAAGTAATGTTTGGTGATTGTATAAGGTTATTTTTCTTTTAAAAACTTCGACCTTCAAATTGGGACTTCCTGAGAGAAAAGTTGAGCAAGGTGATTCTGCCACTAGTTGGCTAAAATGTACGGTGACATCCAAAACATAACCGCTGGAAATGGCTCACTTGAGTGAGGCAATCCTGATATGTGTGGTGTATCCTGGATGTCCTGCATTTAGTTTGAACTTTGAAGTGCAACATGGAGATCCTTATTGATTACAAAGTGCTTGTTTGGTTAGAGTGCATTTAGTGTGTTAGAAGCGCACTTGTTTACCTAGAAAAAACTTATTCCAAACGCAACTTAATTAATTCACAGACACATCTTTTATGGCTCAAATGCATTGGACCAAGCTACCACGGTGGTGAGTTTTTTTGGGTGCTTTTTGGAAGTCCATACACTACCACTGCAAAAGCTGCAAAGGCTATTTTAACCAAATAAACCTTAAGCAAGTTGTCATTAGGATAAAGCCGAAGTATGTTGTATAGAAAAATCAGCACATTTCGATCCGGAAAATAGAATTATGAGAGTATGGAGACAAATGTAGCACATTTAACTCACTTAGATACATTAAACTATTTAAAAGAGAAGGAAAGAACTTAAATTTTTATTTGGAATTAAAGAGAAACCCTATTATCAAATGCTTATCAATGAAGTTGACAATCGACTAACCCCAATTTTTCCTTATTACAGTGGTGATCACGATATGGTGTGTCCGTATATTGGTACGTTAGCATATATAAAGTCTCTCAATCTGAATATGGATGTGAGTTGGAGACCATGGTTTATTGATGATCAAATTGCAGGGTAAGTTTTTAACGTTCATGTTTTCATTTCTCTGAGCATTATTTTTTAGTTTCCCAAAGGCAACACTAAATAAATGGAATGATTTCTTAAAGAATTTACTGTTGAAATAATTTTACAATCTGCTTGTCTCAGATATGCAGAAACGTACAAGCTACATGGATACCATCTCACTTTTGCTACTGTAAAGGCAAGTTAATAACGTGATAAATTTTTATTCAAATGCTTTCCTTTCTTTTTAGATTTCAACTTGCTTCCCTCAATTTCAATGAAGGTAGAATTTGATATCAATTCTGTAATATGATTGATTATCAAGAGACTTTATGAGCTGAATATCTAAAATAGAGCTGTAAATGAATTGAGTTCCCTAACAAAGCTCGGCTCTGCTCGAGTTCGTTTATCAAGTTGAGTTCGAACAAAAATTGTGTTCATTTAATTAAACAAGCCTAGCTCGAAATATACTGCGTCTGGCTTGAGATCGGCCCGTCTAAGCTCAACTCGAGCTTATTTAACCTCAGCTCGACTAAGGTCGCTTGAACTCAACTCAAGCTCGACTCATTTATAAACGAGTTGAATTCAAACAACATATTCAAGCTTGTTTAAAAGCTCAACTCGAAGCCATCTAACTTTTAGTTGAGCTTGAGCTCTGCAGGTCAAAACTCGACTTGGCTAGTTTATAGCCTTAATCTAACACCTGCAGTGAAAACTCAGCTCATACACAAATGGGCGTATCAGATCTCTTATCTGTTTTTCCTTTTGATTTGTGTAGGGAGGGGGTCATACCGCTCCGATGTACAAACCGAAGGAATGTTTGGCCATGGTCGATAGGTGGTTTTCTAATTTTCCATTGTAAGCATGGCTGGAGCTTCTTAAATAATGCATGATATGTACATCTGAAAATTAGCAATTTAGCATCCAAGTTTTTCACTGTTTTGTATTGTTAAATGGTGTAAAAGTGAGAGAGGCCAATTTTCAGAGCGTACCGTCTACAAGCCCATGGATATCATTTATTTGCAAAGCTTGCTATAAATAGGATAATTGAACTGAAAATTAGCAATTTAGCATGTAAGCTTTTCTCTGTTTTGTCTTGTTAAATGATGTAAAAGTGAGAGAGGCCAATTTTCAGAACTACGAGGTACCGTCTACAAACCCATGCATGTACGTATATCATTTATTTGCAAAGCTTGCAATAAACAGGATAATCGAACTGAAAATATTCAACTTCTTTCGACCAAAAGGAAGTGACTTTAGACATTTCTCCTCAAGTCCCAAAAAAAATAAAAATAGATAGGGTGCCTTAAAACTCAAATTCTTTCATTTTGTTCTTCTAGTATACTCTTCCTATTATTTCACGGCCACTCAAAGCATTGATGGCATCTTTTCGGACAAGCAATCGAAGTCGATCAAGCATTGGAAACCAAACTCTCTGTCCTAAAAATCTATGCAGTCAAAGGGATATAATAATTAAGCATATCGTCCACACAATTAGAAACAAAATCTAAAATATAACTAGTTTTACAATTCAATTTCATTAGCCCAAACACAAAATTTATCCGAAAAGTTCCCAATCTACAATAAGGAAAAATGAAGTCTACTGGTTTGGTGGGAGTACAATGGAGAACATTCATATATCCCTCTCTGACTCCATCAACAATACAAAATATCACAATGCCCTCATGTGACTTTTCTTCTATGCATATTAAGTTTTACCTTTACACCATTACGTATAATTTTATTTTTTTATTATTCTAAATAATAATTTAATCTTGAATTAAATTTCAAAAAGAAAAAGCTCTTTAATGAAAATTATGTCTAATAAGTTCAACACGAGCATTAATTAGCACTTATTTTGTTATTCGATATTTGGTGCGTTTGAAAGTTTAAACCCGCTCTACACTTTTATTTACCTAAATACAACTTATTTTACGTAATTTATTTAATTCATAAATATAGTTTTGAGACTCAAATGTACTCATTAAAAATAGTACAAACGCACCTAATACTACTACTAAAAATAGCAAACGTTGGCAATTAAATAAACCCTTAAATTAAAAAGTCATTTGGGACTTATTTTGAGATAAAGTAGGAATAAATCAGCTCTACGCTCTTGAATAACATAACCCTGATGAGTGATGACCAATTTCAGGAAACCAGACTCCTCCCAACTAGCAGCAGGAGCATATATACCTGTCCTATACTGTCCTTCAACATTCAACACATTAAAATACAGGAGAAAAATATACTTTAAAAAAAATCAGGAGAAAACTTTAAAATTACTGCAGAGAAATTTTGATTATAAATCACTAAAATGCTAAAATCATTAAATTAGTCCATCTGCTTTCTACCCATAAAAAAAATTAAAAAGAAAAAAAAAAGGATAAAAAATAAAAAGGAACCCAAAGATATGAACAAAGCTAGTTAAATTGACAATCAATTTGGGACATTTATTATTTAAATAAATAAGTGATCTTTTTCTCTCTCTGTTTCACTGAAGAAACTAAAATGATCAAGGACCTGTAGGATTGCTCTTATGGTGAAGAGGGTCTGGTCCAGTTGGCACTTCCCTTGCTGAATCCTCCGTCCAAAAAGCTGAGTCTCCAACATTTCCAAACTCATCAAACAATCCCTTCATTATTTCCACATAAAAAAATGTAAATAAAATAAAATGTGAAAAACATTAATATATATATATAGGTAAGGCATTCACAATAAACGTTTGTTGGCAGTATAGTGCCGCTAGAAGCTCTAGCGACAATAATTTGGCTCGTGCCGCTAGAGGCTCTACCAGCAATGCTAATTTTTTATTTTTTTTGCCTTAACGCTAAAGCCACTAGCCGTAGACAATTTAACAAACAAATTCTTCTCTATTTTAGTTGCTGAAATAGTGCTCTTGACAAAAGTTTGTTGTGGATGCGATCCCATATATATATATACACACCCACCTGTGTAGCTATGCTTTTTGCCATTTTGGTCTCTACTTGTAAACTTGAAAAAAAGGAGAAAAAAAGAATCATTTTATAGTTTGTACATTTAGAGAGATCGAGAAAAAGAGACTTACTAGGGCGAGAAGTTTGGACAAAAGGTGGTGAAACCGCATTAAAATGGCCAAGAAGGTTAAAAAAAACAGGCAATATCCCTGAAAAAGGTCATTTGGGTAAGAAATGAAACCTTGTCCCAAAATCTGTCACACGGAAAAGAAAAAGATATTGAAAGGGAAATATTAGTAGAACAGAGCTTTTCATAACCTTTTATGGAGTCGTTAAAATGAAATTCCGAAAAATAACAAATTAAAAAAATATTTTTTTGGTTATTTTAATTTAGCAAAAAATAAAAGAAAATTTTGGAAATCTATCTAAGCACCATGCTCGAAATCCCCCTAAAAAGAGCTACGAGATGTCTGATGAACAAAACAAACGTGTATATACTTTGTGGAGGAGTAGCGACAGATAAAAATGAAAACTCTATTTCACTGAAAAAACTAAAGGCCTATAAATAGGTAATACATCAACTAACAAACCAATAAAATAGCAACCACTTCTACCACTAAGACCATGCTAATAATGGAGTAAACTCTGAGCTAAAAAATGTGGCTTTCAACAAGAACCACAACAAACTCCTAAATAAAGAAACACACTCCTAAACAGTAGGTCTTCTCCTATTGAATAGGTCAGTACCTCTTTATTTGACAAATAACAGTAAACATCAACACCCTCCCTTAAACTAATTTATGCATAAAATAGTTTAGGAATATGATCTTAATAGACTGCAACATTTTGCATTGCCCTTCCTGGAACAACATCATTTGAAGAACAAAGTCCAAGCATGCTTCGAAGCTTCATAAATGAAGTGGGCTTAAGAGGCTTGGTTAAAATATCAACAATCTGTTCTTCACTTTTGCAAGACATCAACTTAATAACTCCACCCTTACATAAGTCACGCAAGAAATGATACCTCACATCAATATGTTTGCTTCTCCCATGGAGAATTAGATTTTTTGAAAGCTTTATTGCTGACATATTATCACAGTATATCAGCGTTGGGTTTTGTTGTTGGTTGCTTAAAGTTTCCAATAACCTTCATAACCAAATCGTTTGACAAGAACTCGATGCTGCAACAACAAACTCAGCCTCAGTAGTTGATAGTGTTAATATCTGCTGCTTTTTTGATGATCAGCTGACAGCTCTAGAATTTAGCATGAACACGGCTCCTGAAGTATTCTTTCTATCATCGGGATCTCCAGCATAATCACTATCTGAATACCCAAGCAGACTTGACTTTTCACCCGAATGCCCAAGCAGACTTGATGATTCACCATGTTTGTACAGAATTCCAAAATCTGTTGTTCCTTCTAAGTAATGGAAGATTCTTTTTGCAGCCAAGAGATGAACTTCAGTTGGATTCTCCATATATCTACTTATTAAATTGACAGCATGCATGATGTCTGGCCTTGTAGAAGTTAAATACATGAGGCTTCCAACTATTTACTTGAACAAAGTCGTATCCACCTTTTTTCTTGCTCTATCTTCTGAGAGTTTGAGGCCAACTTCAGTTAGAGTGGTGACAGGATTACACTCTTTCATCATAAACCCGTCCAAAATGTCTAGAGCATATTTCTTTTGGGAGATGAAAATACCAGTAGATGATTGCACTACCTCAATGCCAAGAAAATAGTGCATTAAACCCAAATCAGTCATATCAAATTCTTTCATCATGGACTTTTTAAAATCAGTCAACATAGTCCTATCATTACTAGTATAAATAAGGCCATCAACATATAAATATACTATTAAAATCCTTTTATTGACACCATATTTAGTGTGAAGAGTTTGTTCATATGGACATTTAAAGAGTTTGTTCATATGGACAACATATCAAATTCTTTCATCATGGACTTTTTAAAATCAGTCAACATAGTCTTGTCATTACTAGTATAAATAAGGTCATCAACATATAAACACACTATTAAAATCCTTTTATTGACACCATATTTAGTGTAAACAGTTTGTTCATATGGACATTTAATGAAACCTTCCTTAATAAAGTAAGCATTTATATGACTGTACCAAGCTCTTGGTGCTTGTTTCAATCCATTCAATGCTTTCTTTAACCTGTATACCTGATTTTCGCCTCCTTGCCTCACATATCCAGAGGGTTAATCAACATAGACTTCTTCTTCCAACTCTTAATGCAAAAATGCTGACGTCACATCTAATTGATGGATAGATCATGAGTTTTGGGCAGCCATTGATAGTACCAATCGAATAGTGTCAAGCTTTGCCACTGGAGCAAACACCTCATTGTAATCTATACCAAATTCTTATTTATACCCCTTTGCTACGAGCTGAGCTTTGTACTTGTCAACTTCACTATCTTTGTTCAGCTTCTTTTTATAAACTCATTTAACACTAACGGATTTTTGCCCTTTAGGAAGTTCACCCAACTCCCAACTATTATTTTTCTCTATAGACCGAATCTCTCCATTCATGGCTTTTTGCCACTTCGGATCCTTGACGGCTTCTTGAAATGTAAGGGGATCACAATATGATAATAAAGCATAATGGGCAATTTCATCATAGTCATTAGATTGAATACCAGTTACCTCAAAGTCTTGCATCCATGTAGGCCTTTTTCGAAAACAGCGTTGTTGTGATTCTGCTGCTATATCGGTACATTCAGCTACTATTATAGAAGCTTCAGTGGCTGTTGGATTATCATTTAGTGATCTTTCAGGTATAGAAGCAATAGAAATTTGTTGTTGTAGAGACTGTTGTGTTTCATCGTCCAAAATGATAGCGTCATTGTCTAAAATGACAGCAGTAGACTGCTGTCCACCAGTAGGCTGCTGCCCACTCCAATCCCATGTGCTCTCCTCATCAAAAATAACATCTATACTGTTCATAATTTTCTTCGTGAGTGGATTGAACAATTTATATGCTTTGGATGCGTCACTTACACCAAAAAATACGCATTTTTCACCCTTATCATCCAACTTCTTTCTTTTCTCGTCTGGGACATGAGCATAAGCTATGCAACCGAACAATTTGAAGTGGTCCACTGTTGGTTTTCGTCCATTCCAGGCCTCCTCTAGTGTCATATTTTGAACGAAAAATGTGGGGCTTCTATTTAATACATGAACACTCCAATTTACTGCATTCGACTAAAAACTTTTTGGAATTTTTCCCCTTACAAGTAAGCTATTTACCATGTTGAGGATGGTTATATTTTTCCTCTCTGATACACCATTTTGCTGTGGTGAATAAGCCGTTGTTAGTTCTCTTCGTATACCTTGAAGATCACAAAATTGTTAAAATGCTTTTGGACAATATTCTCCACCACGATTAGTGAGGAGAGTTTTGATGAATCTCCCTGTTTCTTTTTCAACACGAGCCTTAAAACTTTTAAATGCATCAAAGGCTTCAGATTTTTCCTGTAAAAAGGAAATCCACGTTTTTCGACTATAATCATCAATAAAAATAAGAAAATATCTTTTACCCCCATTTGAAGTTGGATTAATTGGTCCACAAATATCTAAATGAACTAGCTTTAGGACTTTCTTTGCTCTCCACGACTGTAATATCCTAGATATTTTACAAGATTTGTAATTAAGATTTTAAATAATCAATTAAAGGTTATGGTTTAAAACCTAGAGTTTGAGAAGTGAGATGTGTAGAATTTGGGTGAACATTTTTTTTTAACATAATTTATTTGTTAAAAATTAAATGTGAGAATATTGTAATGATGCATATAGAGAATTTATTAAAGAAATAAATTCAATTGAGAAGTGAAGACGGTTATAAGGATATATATACATAGTTATATATTCCTAGAGTTATGCTTGTTAGCCAAATACGAAGAGGAGTAAATTTAATACTCAATTAAACTAATAAATTAATTAGTTTAAATATAAAATCATGAAATATAATTAATTAGGTTAATTATATTGGTTATGAGTTAAAGTTATATAAAAACTAGAATGTTTGTCTAGAATGACAATAATTAAGAAGTTAATTAATTAAGTAATTAACTTAATTATTAAATTGTGGTATAGAGTCCAATATTGATTTAACTGACTAGCTCAATGAAATGGTGTAGCAAGCCCAACGGAGATGTAGAGAAGCCCAATGGTGAGATTTAATTTCCAAGTCAATGATCTAATTAAATTGTGTCAAACCTTAGCTCAATGAATTAATTACGGTAGCCCAACTTAGAGTTTAATTATTTTAATTGTTGGGAGCCCTAAAGGAATTAATCTAGTAGATTAAATTTAAGGAAATTAAAGTGTGAATTGGATTATATAATTTGTCCGAGGAAGGTATTGAATTAAGTTTAATAAAGGAAGTCCGATTAATGAATTTATTAAATTAACGGACTAACCTAAGATTTTTGGGAGGAACCCTAATTAAATATTTAATTAATATTGAATATGACAAGTCCAATTTGATTACATAAATTAAATTTAATTTGATTATTAAATTGTTCCTTAATTATTTAAACAAGTCATTTAATTAAATTAAGTGATGGACTTGTAGAAATTTTTGTATGATTGAGTATTTTATTAGTCTAGCCCAATGTTTTAATTAATTGGGAGCCTAGCAAAATAATTTAGTAGCCCAACATTTTTTATGGATCAAATGAGTATAGTTGGCCCAAATGATTAAATTCCAAAGCCCAAATATTGACCCATTGATAAATTAGCTTCTAGAAGGTTATTTTCTTCAATTAGGCAATAAAAATAAAGGAAAATTTGGTCATTTTAAGGAGTATGGCTGGTGGAAATGATGGAGTGTGGACTCCAAAAATTTATTCATTTTGATTGCTTGAACTAGAGTATGGAACACTCAACACTTTTGGCTAGCATTTTTGAAAATATGTTGAAGTCCATTGTGTAGATATATAGGTTGTATGTATATACTTCTTCCACTATAAATAGAAGACTTGGGTGATGTGTTTGAGGGTTCCAAAAATATTGCTAGAGAGTCTTTTATTATGTGTTAGTAAATTCTAGTGAGTTAACTCGGTAAGTTAAAGAAAGAGGGTAGTGAGTTTGTGAGTTCTTTAGTGAGTTACTACCGAGTCAAGTGAGCCAAGTCTATTTCTTCAAGAGGAGTGTTCTTGGATGTCATCTAACTCCATCATCTATCTTTGGAAGGAAAGAAAAAGTAGCTCACAAGTCTAAAAGGTATAACACTAACCCTAAACCCTAGTTTTGAAGTTCATTATGTTTTATATTGAATATTTATGGTAGAAAAGTTATTCTCAAGCTCTAAAGGTTTAGATCCATGCTAGATTGGTAGATCTAGGGTTACATGGGTGTAACATGAATATTTATGGGTGTTGATGTTGAAAAGTTTAGCAAAATGTATGAAAACAATTTTTACCGACGGAACCTTAAACAAACGTGTGATTCGGAGCTTTATATTTTGAAACCTAAAAGTTAGGTATGAGATTTTCTTCTTTGATATGGTAAATATATAAGTTAAGAACAAAACCTAGTTGGTATAATGTTCATGTGAGTTGTTATGATCAAGATATGATTTTTAGACCAAAAAATGTCATTTTAAGAACCCAATGTACAAATAGTCCACTTTGTGGATATTTTTCAAAACCAAAACTTTTCCAAAAATTTGATCCAATGATGGAATATTGTAGTTTAGGAAGATACGAATCCATCGATACCAATTTGAGGTCATTTGGATTTGTAGATTTCATTTTATTCAAGTTTTAATCAAATGAGCAAAAGTTGAAAAATCAGAAAATGACAATTTTGCAGATTCTGCAAGAGGAGGGCCAGGGCCCTTGTTTCCTTTGTAAAAGGAGGGCCGGGGCCCTTGGTCACTATTCACGGCCAGTGAGTTTTCCGTTCCGGGTCGGGTCGGGCCATTCGGGTCGGGTCGGTTTGGGTCTTTTAAGTCCAAAATTGATAAAATTGCTTAAAAATTAATATAATTAATTTGGGACCCAACTTTAATAATTATTTACTATTTATAATAAATAATAAATAAAGTAAATAAAAGCTATTATTATAATTAATTATTATTTAAAGGATATTAAATGGTAATTAAAGAAAGATGAAGTTAATAAGGTAATTATTTATTATTTTAATAAATAAGGATAATTAGTTAATTATTATTTAAATGATATTAAATAATAATTAAAGGGAGATAAAGTGAATAAAATGATCATTTGTTATTTAATGAATATTAAATAATAAATGAGATTAATTAACTAAGAGATTATTATTTAAATAATCATTAATGGATTTGAGGATTGTTAAAATATTATTAAATGGTTAATAATATTAATAAGTGATTAAAATATTATTAAATGGTTAATAATATTAATAAGTGATTTAAAATATTATTAAATGATTAATAATATTAATAAGTGATTAAAATATTATTAAATGGTTAATAATATTAATAAGTGATTAAAATATTATTAAATGGTTAATAGTATTAATAAGTGATTAAAATATTATTAAATGGTTAATAGTATTAATAAGTGATTAAAATATTATTAAAAGGTTAATAATATTAATAAGTGATTAAAATATTATTAAATGGTTAATAATATTAATAAGTGATTAAAATATTATTAAAAGGTTAATAATATTAATAAGTGATTAAAATATTAATAAGTGATTAAAATATTATTAAATGGTTAATAATATTAATAAGTGATTAAAATATTATTAAAAGGTTAATAATATTAATAAGTGATTAAAATATTATTAAATGATTAATAATATTAATAAGTGATTAAAATATTATTAAATGGTTAATAATATTAATAAGTGATTAAAATATTGTTAAATTATTAATAATATTAATAAGTGGTTAAAATATTATTAAATAGTTAATAATATTAATAAGTGATTAAAATATTATTAAATTGTTAATAATATTAATAAATGATTAAAATATTATTAAATTGTTAATAATATTAATAAGTGATTAAAATATTATTAAAGGGTTAATAATATTTGATTGTAGTTATATATTATCAAAGGTAGATAATATTTTGAGATATTTGGTACATTATTAAATGTTCAAATCATTAAGTTGCGTAAAGAAGAAAGTTTAATTGAATTAAACCAATGTAAGAGTCCATTAGTGATTAAATATTAGACAACTTATAAAATATAGGTTGTATGAAGAACGCAAGGTATTGGTGAAAGATGTTTAAGTGTACCCGATATGTCCAACTATGTTTGGGCTAGGGGTTTTTGTCCGGAACGTATAGGTTCATTTGTCGGACAACTAAAGAGTTAATACTTTGAAGTTAAGGTCTTAAGTTAAGACTAAGTAATAGTCATTATATCTAATGATTATTTCAATTTCCTATATATAATTGTAGGTTGAACGAGAGACGCAAATAAGCGTAACTGGTAGAAGCAAACCAGACAAGTTTTTCAGAATGTGTTGCATTATGTGCATGATTTATAAGTTTATTATTAAACTGTGAGGTGCTCATACGTAGTTATGTGCAAAGATGTTTTAATGTGCATTTGTGAAATAAGTTGACTTGAACTGTTAATATGTGGTAGTTGATTTAAGACAATTGTTCTCATTGCACTGTATGTCATGATAGATACTAGACATGAAGCGTAGATTAAATGCGAGGCATGTTATGCATGAAATATGTATGTACTGCAAAGCATAGTATGCATGAAGCATGAAGCATGATTGAACTGTTTTACGTGTTATGTGAAACTGTTAGACTTGCTGAGCCGTTGTGCTCACCATTGCTTAAAATAAAACATTACAGAGTAGCTTGAAGAAGCCGATTACTTCGGTAGAGGCAAAGATGAAGATTGACTAACGAGTCATCAAGATTGAAACGTAGGTGCTTTCGTAGTAAAACCTTGGGGTAGATTAATTCATTTACTTGTGTAGGTATATATGAAGAGTTTATGTTTTGTTGTGCTATAGATTAGCAAACTTAAAATGTTAAGAGAACATTTACATATTATTTTTAATATCATTTTCAGACGTTGTCCTTTATGCATAAGGATAATAGGATGGTGTGATTGAGTCATTATGCATATGATCTCAAAGTGGTAATAGAATTTTAAAGATTTCGATTCTGGAATAGAAAGAGATGATATAAAATTGTAAATAAATGGTTATTTATCAATTATAATATTGTTGTAATTTATGAACAATAAGGAAAAGGTTGTACTCGTGTTGAACCGGATCCGAGGTTCAAGGAACCCGGATTTGGGGTCGTCACAACGACTTTCCTTGAGGAAATTGAGACCGATGTTGTTTGCCAATAACACATTCTTTGCAAACTTGAGAAAGAATGATAATTTGAGGAAGACCTGTCACCATTTGCTTATGTTGGAGAGTTTTTAATCCTCCAAAATTTAAATGACCATAACGATAATGCCAAAGCTTGGAAGGGTCTTTAACTTCAATCTTTAAGCAAGACTGGAAACTTTCAATCTTCAATAGAAACAACCTGTTGGAAGCCATCTGAACAATAACTATAGAATCTTTAGAAGGATCATATATCTCGCAAGCACCTGTTTGAATCGTTATTATATAACCTTTTTCTTGCAATTGACCAGCACTTAACAAATTACTTTTCAAGTCGGGAACATAATAAACATTGGAAATTGTTTCTACAAAACCATTCTTGGTTCTTATATTAACATCACCCTTTCCCATCACATTCACAGTAGAACAATCACCAAAACTCACTATAGAACGAAAACCTTCATTTAGAGAACAAAAAAAAGAACTTACTTCCACACGTGGTTGCTACAGCCTGTATCCACATACCACACTTTTGTTTGAGGTGGTTCATCGACTTGAGCAGCCATCAACAAAGTTTCAACTTCTTTATTTTTTGCAAAATTGAATTCTCTCCTTTTTCTTTATTGTTAGGTAATTTAGTATAACATTCAGAACAATAATTGTAATAACCACGGGTTTTAAGTCCATTGTAATTATGATTGTTAGATAATTATCAATGAATTAAAAATTTTGTACGCATTAATTGTGCATTTGAATGATTGAATGAATATATATATATATATGTATGTGTATATTTAATTACTCAAATAATGTAGCAAGGTAGTAGAATTAATTAAAGCAAATCTAATTGGATTATATTTTAAGCCCAAATGAATTATTAAAATAGGTTCAATAAAATAAACCTAGTAGTCCATGACCATAGTTAATTCAATGGTCCATGAACTAGCCCAATGCTTATTTTAATTAAATGTAGCATGTGTTAGTAATGTTAACCCAATGGAAAGAATTAATTGAGTCTAAACAAGTTAAATGAATGAGCCCAATAGAATTATTAAATTGATCCAAAGTGAAGTCCAAACTAAGTCAAAGTTTTGGTCCATGATTATATATATATATGGGCACTAAAAATAAACAAAAAATAGCTTATTAAAGGCCATTTGGCCGACACTTTGGGGCCCCTACACGGGGGTGGCTTATTGCTCAAAGTTGCTTCAATTGCACACAAAACTTTAGTTGCTCAACCACCCTAGTTAATCATCATGTCATTTCTTATGTCAATTAATCCAATAGTAAACCTAGATTAGCTTCTAATTTTACCAATGTTAGTTGATTAAGGAGTTAATGAAGGTTTACCAAAGTGCTATAAATAGATTGCTTTACCAATGGTTTATGTTGTTAATCATTTTGCTAGAACACCAAGAGAAAAAAAAAAAGATTCATAGAGAGAAAAGTAAGAGAACTCTTAAGAGCTTGTGAATCCACCAAAGAGATTGCTAGAGAATATTCAAGGTGGAGTCTTTAGCCAAGTTCATCTTAAGAAGAAGAAGAGCATTCAAATTTAGAAGGTTGAAAAGTGTTCTATACTTTCCTTAATTAGTTCATTTCTATAGTCTATATATATACATTTAATGGTTAAAATATGTTTTTAACTGTTCAAAACTTATTTGGATGTTCTATAATGCTAGATCTTGGGTATATATGAAGATTCATGGTTTAGCATGTTTAATATGTGTATTTGTATGCTTGGTATGAAAATAAGTAGTAGAAATGTGCATATAATGGATTACCGGTAAAACCCTAACTAGTTATGTGTTATAGATAGTTGTAGTTTGAAATGTACAAGTTGGTTATTTGATTTTGATGACTAAAAAGTTATATTTATGACTTATAAAGATAATCCAACTTGAATCTCTCAAAAATATGAAAAAATAAGCAAGTTATGGCTTTTATCGCAAACTATATCGTTTTGAAACCCTAGAGTGATCAATCACAAATATTATGTCAAAAAACTTTTGAAAACGAGATCGAACCATGAAATGTTGAAAAAAAAGAAGTTAGAAAGATAACAAAACTGATTTGATGTATTTTTGATATGTATATCTCATTTTATAAAAGATTGAACCAAAGAAATCAAAGTTAAAAAATTAGGGCTTTGAAAATCAGAGCTACCGCCGCAGCGGTGAAACATTCTGGAAATTAAAATTTTAAACTACCGCCGTAGCGGTAGGTCTCACCGTCGCAGCGGTGAAACACCTTAAAATTTAAAAATCTGAACTACCGCCGCAGCGGTGAACAGCCTGTTGGAAATTTATAGTTTAATTAACTAGGTCGGGTCAAATCAAATAAAATAGGTCGGGTTGGATCTTTTGAAAATAAAATGGGTCAGAAAATATAATTTTATATCATTAATATTTGACAAGTTTCAAAAGAATAAAATATTATTAAAAGATTAATAATATTAAAAATAAATAAAATATTATTAAATGATTAATAATATTATAAAATAAATAAAATATTATTGAATGATTAATAATATAATAAGGTTAATATAATATTATTAAATAATTAATAATATTATGTAATGAATAAAATATTATTAAATGATTAATAATATTATAAAGTTAATAAAATATTAATATTAGATAGAAGTTTTAAACTATATTAATGATTAATATAAGTTTTATGTGATGAAAATATTATCAAATAATGATAATATTTCTTAAATATTTGATATACCTTTAATTATTACTTTATGTGATTAAGTGTTAGATGTACAAGGGTTATTATATGAACCTAGATATGATACTACTTGAAAGATCAACTTGATCAATTGTTAGGTCTTTTCAAAGGATATTAGATTGTATTGGTTAGCCGTAATTAACAATCAAGGCAAGTTCCCTAACCCTACTCAAGTTTATATTAAGCTAGTTTTATATAATTGAACTTGTAATTATTCATACAAGAGTTGAAGTGGTTAATTATTTAAAGTTAATCCACATTCATATTGTTTATGAATTCGCATATAATGCATTTGAAGCTTTATAGTTCTCTGATTCATGAACTGTTTGAGAATGTCTAAGCTAATTGTTCGGCTAGACACTGCATGTATGAATTCAATAACTTGAATACTAATAAAAACTTATCCAAATCATTGATTGGTGCTGATTCTTATAGTTAGTCTGAGAACGAACAACCCTAATTAAGGGGATTATATTTCGGGAAACCAAACTTTGTGTAAGATATCTGAATGTTATGCATATACAGCGGATATAAGAGGCTGATCCCCTCAAGTGCCAAAACACTAAAAGGGTCAGATACATATCTGATTTACCCTACACTTTAGTTCATGGTCCTTTAAGGCCACTCAACATTAAAGATTTAACTATTTCTTTTATTGAAATTTGTTTCTCGTTCTTTTACAACTGTTATATATTGTTGAAAACTTTGAAGTTATTTTCATTCACTCATAATATATCAAATCCTATATTTACTATTCTTAAACTTGCTGAGCAAGCTAGTTGCTCACCCTTGCTATATTATGAACCATTTTTCAGCTAAGGGCAAGGAAAAAATCAGAGCTTAGATTAGTTTATTGCATGTTAATTTATTATTTAATATGTAATTACAGTTTGTAATTTTTTTGTAATCCCTTAAGATATGTAATGTTTCTATTAAGGTTATAAGACCTTGAGATTGTAGTCCTTTTGGTAAAGAACATTTATGTATTATTTCGCACGGTTTAAATGAATACTATGTATTTAATTGTTATTATGTTTTGGATAGTGAGAACCAAACCCGAGGTTATGGAACCTGGATTTGGGGTCGTCACAATAATGCCCAAAGTTATGACATCTGTAGCACTCTACCTTGGATTTGTCAAATTGTTGATTTCAGTCTCTGCCTCTGTTTTGAAAATCTGATTGATATTCATCAACTCTAAAATTTCCTCGACCACCTCTTCTTTGGCCTCTACCTCGATCTGCTGATCTATAGGTTGTCCAAGAATCGTCGTTAGTCGAAGCCTTCAGAGCTTGCTCTTCTTTGTCTTCCTGAATAATTTTTTGCTCATGAACCAACAATGATCCTTGCAACTCATCAATTGAAAGTTCATCAAGGTCTTTTGATTCCTCAATAGAACAAACAAAATAATTAAATTTCGGTGCCATCGACCGAAGAATTTTCTCAAAAACAGTCACATCCTCTGTCTTGTCGCTAAGGATCTGCAACTTGTTCACGATTGCCATTGTGCGAGAGAAAAAAACTGTACTGATTCTCCCGACTTCATTCAAAGTGTATCAAAATATGTACAAAGTGCTTGAAGCTGCTGCCTCTTGGCCCTCATCGAACCTTGGTATTTCTTCTTCATGGAATCCCATATGTGTTTGGAGGTGTCTTTGCAAAGAATTGTTTCCAAGATTGAGCGATCAATTGCTTGGAACAAGTAGTTTTTGGCTTTAAGATCTTTCAACTGCTTCGCTTCTAGCTTTGCTTTTTGCGCATCTGTCACTGTGGCGCCAGCTGCTAGTTCCGTAATTCCATCGGAGACTACTTGCCAGTACTCCTTAGATCTTAGAAAATTCTCCATTAACATGATCCAATGATTATAGTAACCGTCAAAGCGGGGAATAACCTGTTGAACAAAGTTGTCCGTGACCATCATTAATTCATTGTTGCTGCAAGGAATAAAACAAACTAAAAAAATAGCTACTGTTATATCACACTTTTAACTCTTAAAAAATGACTCTCTTTTAGACCTTGCTTTGATACCACTGATGAACAAAACAAACGTGTATATACTTTGTAGAGGAGTAGTGACAGATAAAAATGAAAACTCTGCTTCACTAAAAAAACTAAAGGCCTATAAATAGGCAATACATCAATTAACAAACCAATAAAATAGCAACCATTTCTACCACTAAGACCATGCTAATAATGGAGTAAATTCTGAGCTAAAAAATGTGACTTTCAACAAGAACCATAACAAACTCCTAAATAAAGAAACACACTTCTAAATAGTAGGCTCCTATTGAATTGATCAGTACCTCTTTAATTGAAAAATAACAGTAAACATCAACAGTGGAGAGATTTTAATATTTGATTGGTAGTTTGGTCTTTTTGGTGATGGAGAATTTCTTTTGTACGCCCTCACAAATGGTTTTGTACGAGAATTCTTTTATCTTAATGGCGGCGTGCTTTGAGGTGGTGACACGTGTAACCTCATCGGTGCAGTGGAACGTTATTTGAGGGCCGACCGACAGAGTTGTGTGTGACGGCTGAGCGCCTGAACTAATATTGAATTGATTGACAGCTTTGTCCCTTTTTGATGAAGAAACTTATAGCTGTATTTTGGCTCTTCAGTGTTTGATGTACATAAAAGTTGTGGGCAAATTGGGCAATACGCTTTGTGTAATCCTCCTCATTGCTCATTTTGTAAGTCAAGAGGGTAATTATTATGCAATGATATGTTTATATAAAAGGGAAACGATATTTTCTTAATATTTTCTGGGAAATTTTTTAAGGAGTTTCATAAATATATTACTAATAGATGAAAAATGATATTTTCAACATTTAAAATCTCAATTCTACACAATATATGTATTGTATAATTATATTACGCATATGAATAATGTTATGAATATAAATTATATACAAAACATTATTTATATACAATATAAAAAAGAGTGAAAATAAGAGTCAAGAATTACTATTAAATATTTTATACATTTTTATTAATAAACAATGAATAATATTGTGTGCATAAACTGTACACAAAAAGTTGTGCATAAATAGTAAGATTTATGTATTGTTTATCAATAAAAATATGTAAAATATTCAATAATAAGTCTTGATCTCTATTTCCTCTGTTATTTTTTATTTTATTTTTTTAACTATTTGTGCTTGTGTACAGTTTGTATCCATAACATTACTAGAGGTGTTCATTTTATTTGGTAAATTCAATTTTTTGGGGCATATCAGATCGGTTTGAACCGGCTAATTTGGGACACAAAAGACCGGTCTGGTACCGGTTCAGTAGTTTAGACTAGTCGGTACCAATTTGAGATTTCTAGAGTTCGATATTTACCGAAGTATACCGATTATACTAGTTTTTATAAAAAGAATTATTAATTAATTAATTAATTAATTAATAATAATAATAATAATAATAATAATAATTTTTGGAAAGAATCGATACTGAACTAGCTATCCGATTAAGTATATCGGTTCAAAATTTTAGACAATTTTGATAACCGGTCCGATTTGGTACGGTTTTGTACCGTTGCACAGGCCTAAACATTTCTCGGTAAACAATACATGAATTCTACTTTTGTGCATAATATTTTATGTATAGCTTATGCACATAAAATTATTCTTATAGATATTATACTTGTAAATAAATCTTCTATAAAATAAAAGAGATAAGAAAGAGGGAGTTATCCAATAAATATTTATATGAATCAAATTAATATTGTTACAAAATTATGGTGGATTGATTTAATTGTTATACGTGTGAGGAACTCGGGAAGAGACTAGTGAAAGAATAATATTTACTTCTAAAATTTTAATCTCTTATTTCAAATTAAGTTATTATTAAAATTAACTTTTATTGGGCGAACATTAGACTCCCTCCAATTTGTGTTCCATTTTAACTTTTTAAATTCATTTATGAAATCCTACTAATATAAACGATATGAAATTTGTATTTTTAAAATCAATTCATGGTATTTATGAGATTAGGAGTTCAATTCTTGACAAAACCAAAATGAATATATGTGTGAGTCAAATTAAAAAAAAAAAAAAGAAGTCAACTTCATAAAATCAATATAAAACTCTTCGTGACACAAACAATTTTAATGATTGAGAATTAATACAAAGATGATAATGTTAATAGTTTTACCCTATTCAAAATGTATATTCAAGCAAGTGTATAAACTTTTTTTCCCCTTTCCAAATTTACCCAACAATCAAGTGCAAATGTTACGGTGACAAAAGACAGATATATAAAATAATGTATCAGATTAGAAAAAGTTTAAGTGCACAAACTTATACCTAAATCATTAAAAAGTGAGATCTGCTACAAAAATATGTGTCCGACACTATTTTTAATGATGTAAATAGAGTTTGTGTAAAAAAAATATATTTGTAGACTTGTCCATCATATTATGATTTAACATCTTCCGTCATATATGAGTGGGTTAATGGTTATATCCATTCAGAATTATACACATCATTTGATATTTTCTTTTTATATCCAATTTTTTCACTAAAATGTATTGCTTTTAATATGAATGAAACTAAAAAAATAGAAAACAATAAAAAGACTATCAAAATGTTGAATGCTCAAAATTAAGTGATGCGTGAGTACAATGTTCTGCAAACAATATTACATTCAAACAAAGTTGGTCAAGGAAGTGTTTCTAAATACTTATTGCGCTTAGCATTGAGGAACTGAGGTCGAGCTCAAATTAAATTTATGTCGATAATAAATATAATAAATATTTATTATCGACAATAAATATCGACGATAAATTTATGTCGATAATAAATATCGACGTTAAATATAACGATAAATTTATGTCGATAATAAATATCGACGTTAGAGTTTCACGATAATCATAATCTAACTTCATCATGAAATTTGTCGACATGTTATAAACAGTTTACAATATTAACTATTTATTAATCAAAATTACAATAAATAATTTTAAAATTCCATAAATAAATAAAAAATCAAGTGGGAAGTATTTCCTACCATGAATATGGATGAAGATCACCAATATTATCAGATTGCATGCTTGTAATATCTATTATATATATTAAAATGCAGTACATAGACACTATCAATTGACAAGTGTCATTCACACAATTTGCCACCTCTCTTATACTAAATTAAAAATAAAAAAAACCCTTACACAAAAACTAACGAAAACGCATCCAATTTTTATAATTCCTAAAATCACTGCAAATCTAAACTAATATGATATTTATCGATTAATTTAATTTCTCAATATTACAACATTAAAATTATAAAATGATATTTTTTAATTAAGCAAATACTAATAATACAATATCTTTCTCATATTAAACAAATACCAACAACAACTACTATAGTATTTTTTTTAATATTATCTCATAGTTGAACTATTGATTTTTTTCTAATATTTTTAATTCCATTCTCATTATCCAAATGTAAACTGATATTTTAATCAATCCCATGTCAATATGTTGATTTTATAATTCTCAAAATCACTACAAATCTAAATTGATATGATATTTATCAACTAATTTAATTCTCAATATTCCAACATCAAAATAATAAATTGATATTTTTTAATTAAATAAATACTAATAATACATTAATTTTCTCATACTAAATAAATAGTAACAATAACTATTACAATATTTTTTTTTTAAATATTATCTCATAGTTGAACTATTGAATTTTTTTTTTAATATTTTTAATTGCATTCTCTTTATCCAAATCTAAACTGATATTTTAATCAATCCCACATTAATATGTTGATTTAATAATCCCCAAAATCACAATAAATCTAAACTAATATGATTTTATCAACTAATTTAATTTATCAATATTACAACATCAAAATCATAAATTGATATTTTTTTAATTAATCAACCACTACCAAAATCGAGATTCTTATTATTTTTTACAAATCTAAAATTATTGTTATTATTTTTTACAAATTAAACTGATGAATCACTCCTAAATTAAACATATCTTTTTTAATTTCCAAACATTGATTTTTATATCCTAAAATTACTACAAAATTATATTTATAATATTATCTCATACCTTAACTATTGAATTTTTTTCTAATATTTTAAATTCCATTCTCATGATCCAAATCTAAAGTGATATGTTAATCAATCTCACTTTAATATGTTGATTTTATAATCTCTAAAATCAATACAAATCTAAATTGATATGATATTTATAAATTAATTTAATTTCTCAATATTATAACATCAAAATCATAAATTGATATTTTTTAATTAAACAAATACTAATAATACGGTATTTTTCTCATATTAAACAAATACTAACAATAATTGTTATAATATTTTTCTCATATTATCTCATTATTTACATATAATTTTCTTATGTGATGGAATTCAGGTATTATCATTACATGTACTTATTATCACATATATTTTTATGTATTCTCAATTTTATATGTATAATTGGTATAAAAAATATTATCTACATTTTTAACAATTTCTTATATGTTTGTTGTATTTTTGGTACTATAGTTTATACAAGGGAGTCATTACCTGATGCTGTAAATTATGTCACACCTATAAGCAAAATGCATATACATTCAATTAGCAACGATAATGTACAAGGATCTCAGTCAACTAATGTTGAAATGTCAACCAACAAGTTGCAAAAGAAAATCAAAGTCGAGAAAGATGACAACTTTATTGGTTCAAATTAATTTGAATCATTCAATCATTTTACTGATGACTTTTTGGTTTTAAAATTTATTAATTTCTGATAACTTTTAACATAATCATGTTTGGGTTGTTAATTTGGATTATTTGGAAGAAGCTTTTTCGTTTTAATATTGATTATTGGATATTATGAAATCTAATTTTATGATTTAGTATTCAACTTGATTTTGGCATCCTAAATAATATAAACCAACAACTACATAGAAACATGATTATTTGGTCTTTAAAAATAAAATTTGCAGCAATCCCAATTTTGTATTATCTAATAAATATGTCAAGCATAAAATTTGAATCCCATATTATTATCTAATACTTGGGCTTTTGAACTTTATTTACAGATAATTTTCACACAAAATTATTATCCCATTCTCATGCAGAAAATTATTTCCCATATTTGGGTTTTTAATTTTTTTTAAAAGATAATTATAGCTAAAAAAAATTTCAAATTGATATTATCCCAAATTAATAGGTGATTGATATAAACACGTTTTTTATTTACCATATAAATAGAGACTAACACTTTCATTACAAATCACATCACAAATAATTATCTCATACTTATAATTTTCTTTTATACAGTAAAATTAATTTTCTTTCATAGATCTAAAATTTTCACGGTTGTCATTTAAAATGTATTGCTTAGATGGAGTTGAAAAATTTAATGTATTGCTGACTATCAAGTATTTTTTGACAAAACTAAATAATTACTTAATTGTATACATTGGAGCAAAATTATATGAGTTATTTTTGTTATACATTTATTTAATAAAATTTTAATTTATAAATATACCATCTCATTATTATAGTTTAATTTATTAAATGTATATATAAATTTATAATCAACAAAATGAATAATCCCGCAGCAACGTGCGGGTGTGTATCTAGTTATAGCTTCTAAAACAAACTCTTTGGAGAATTAAGTCTTTACGAGAACTAACACAACTCCAAAAGTAACCATAAGAATTGAAATGACCTGTGATCTCCCTGTATCCTCATATTAGCATAAATTCAAATATACACACCCTGACTCGTACCCTTTTGCAGCAGCAGCAGCAGCAGCTGGAACAGAGTCATTCTTCTCCAGAAAGATGGTTAGAAGTTAAAAGATAGGCATACAAACCTTCTTTCAAAAGATTCTGGGACTTTGCTGCATTATGCTTCCTGCTGGGTTGAACACCACCAGTAACGCCAGTACAGAAACGTTTTTCAAATGCTAAACTACTCAATACCAGCCTAACTTGAATTGAGATACCAGATATCGCAGAGAAATGTGCAAAAGAAATGTGTGTGAACAAGCTTGATGGAATATTACCCACACAAAAAAAGGGCATAACAAAACAAGCTTGATGGAATCAAATAAAACTCGTGTTGAATGCATGAATTGGGTCGAAAGCATGGGGAAACTGATGGCGTACGCCGAATGCCAATACAATATTAACCTGATACTGTTATATTAGCAACGCACTATTATTACTGAAGGAGAATCTCATTGACTACTGCACGAATTTGAACCTTGTTGACTACAAATCCCCCCAGCTGTGTTTTTTTTTTAATAAGTAATTATGTATTAAAAATAAATGAAAAAGGTACCAAAAGGAGGCAGCATCAAAATACAAGTAAAACCTTATACAAAAGACTACGAAGAACGTTCCAAAAGCCCCCAAATTGAACTCCGCCAATAAATCAATGACACACAACCAGCCTCCCGAAAAGACCTCATTCTACCTGAAAAACAAGCTCAAAGACAGAAATCTAATATGCCTCGCCGTTTTTCTCATCATCGCATTACAACCTGTTTCTCACCCTCTACAGGATCACATACAATAAGAAATCATATCCCCTTTGCTGTCCTTGTATGCTAGCACCCTTCCAAGCTTGCAAGAATTTTGTAGTCGAGGTCAACATCACCCACTTCATGCCAATAAGCACAAATTCCCCATAAACCCCTACAATACAGTGTAAAAGTATCTGATCCGGAGACTCCCAATCCTTTCAACACATATAGCACCTATTAACAACAAACCTTTCCTTCTTCCACACATTTTCTGAAGTTAAAGCACCCACGTGCTGCAATTCAGAAGAAAAACACTTTCCTTGAAACCCCTACTCTCCAAATGTTCTTCCACAAAAAACTCAAATCACTACTACTCCCAAAACTCCATAAAAGAACTCACAGTATACCTCCTACTATTGGAAGAACCAACTCATCAAATCTCAACCATCATAAAGGGACCCACCTCATGCAACAATGGCAATAGCTCATCAACTTTTTCTAACTCCCGATCCTAAAAGTTCCTACAAAAAATTGGCTGCCACGAGACTCTTCCACCTGTAATCACCACATTATCTGCAACCATGGTGTCCCAGTTCTTTGCAATCGAAAACAAATTAGGAAACCTCCCCCAACCACATATCCTTTCAAAAGAAGGATACGCAACACACTCTCTACCACAAATGCGGCATGGCTGACAAAATGTTCTCATACCCTAGTGATGGGCTTCTGCAAACCCAACACGAAAGGCCTTTCTAGAATCCACCATGGACAAGCACATATACCCCCTCCCAATAGCTACTTGCTACCTCTCAACCCCACCACTAAACCACCTCCTCTAGTTGATACATACTTCTATATATAATACTTCCCAATCACCATATATGTCACCATCTTAATTTAAACAGTACCGAATAAAATGACTGATATGATGCAATTTACTTGTGTTTTGGGATTTATATATGGACCTCCCTTGAGGATTGAAAAATATAAGGCACTACCCCCAATATGAATTAGTTCTTTACTAGCCAAACTCCTCCAAAATCAGTAAACAAACCAATCGTCTCCGGAGAATTTCCACCAAGCAATCTGATCTATATTCATATGGCTTGCTCAACACCCAGCAGAAAAGTTAGTATTACATTTTTTTTTTATTTTCAAAACTCGAGTCTCCAAATTTTATTCCAGTCATATGAAATTTACCAGGTAGGCCGTACTTGACTAAATTACTGCATGAAGGAGATCCTCAGTCCTCACTGGTTAATTCTAAACCAAGAGCTGTGAAAGAACTACGTACAAGTTTCATGACTAGAGAGTTCATGATTAATAGCTGATTGGGATTGCAAGCAGCAAAAATTTAACTAGATAGTTGCACCGAAGCAACGCTATTATGGTTAACCAGCACTTAGTAACAACTCTTCGTCAAGGTTTTTAGAGCATAAATTGTTTGTTTGTTTACAAAGAATTGATCATCAAAGCAGTATGAGAAGCCTTGCCGCATGTCTAACTGGAATTGAAAAGGTTAGTTTCCTTCTTTTGGACCTATGACATAACAATACTTACTTCCAAAACAACAATCGAATTCAGCAAAAAGCAACCTCGTCAAGACACCAGTTACTGCAAAAGCTTAAGCGACTCAACAATTATATCATAACTTCAGAAATTAAAGTGATTAAACTTCAAACCCCGTTCTTCTGCTTGGAATATTATATCTCCTCCCCCCTCCCCGCCAAACACACACACACACACACACACACACACACACACACACACACACACACACACACATCAAGTCAATGCAACACAAATTATTACTAGAAGAGTAAATGAAGACAGGAACAAAACAAGGGTGGCAATTTACAAATGCCCACTTAACTTGATAAAGGAAAACGGAAATTATTACTCCGTTGAATCCAATCAAACAAATTGCCTCATCTACAAGAACCTTTTGGGATCTTCAGCAACAAAAAAGTAGTGCAACCATAACTTACAGCCTTGAGATCTAAAGATGATACTGACAAAATCACTAGGGAGAAAGAAAAACTCATTTACCTAGGATCAGATGCTTCATTTTTATAATCCCCTGCAAAAGTACACCAGCAAAAATTAATCATTAATTCAAACTAAACATAAACAGAAAAATGAGTAAATTCAGGCTTTGGAGAAAAAGCAAGCACCGTATAAACCTTAAGTAGCACCCTCAGGAGTTAGGCCCCAAAGTATTGCATTAGATCATCATCAAGCAAAAAGTCTATATCTGAGGCATCTAATGGACTTGGGTTTCCAATTCCAATACTGAACGGACTGTTGAATCCTGTATAATCTAGTGACAAACTATTGAGTGGAGACCCATAATCAGTCTCAACAGGTCGATCTTGCTCATTCTGAAAGGTTTCGTTAACATAATTGTTGAGACTGCCTCCGGCTAAACCACCTTCATTTTTATGTGACACTGGCAATTGGACTCCAGAACCATCTGACCTAATCTGGAGTTCATTAAATGTGATCTGGGACTGCTGTCCATCATGCCTAGCAGCAAATGTGACTGATGGATTTAGAAGATCATAAGGAGGGCCTTGATGTAACACACCATTTTCAGGTTCATGATGCATAGCAGAATTTTGAGATCCATAATGCAAATTATAATTTTCAGGTCCGTGACGCAACCCAGACTCTTCATGTACATTAGGCAATCCAAACTCTTGAGGTCCATGGTAATTTTGAGGCCTGTGATGCAACCCAGATTCTTGATGTACATTAGGCAATCCAGAGTCTTGAGGTTCATGAGCAAACCCAGGATCATGAGGTCTATGACCAGAATTTTGCATCGCTGGATAAAGTATCGACCTGTCACCCGTAAAAGTGCTATGTGAGATTACACCGGTAGAAGGAAGGATGAAGTAATTGTTATTATCGTTCAACTTCGATGTTGGCAACTGGAATTGAACATCGGGTTCTTTCTCTGTAAGCCCCAGTTCTGCAATTGTGTCATTTTCGTGTTGACTTCCATGCATATCGTACACAACCAACTGTGAATCAGACTGGTTTATGTCAGGCAGACTGTTTTGAGGCTCATCATGAGGCACGGTGTGAGATGTCATAGCCTGTTGTTCAGCAAGGTTTGTTCTCACACGCCGCTTTTTTTTCTTAGGTTGCTCCTCTGTTTGCTCTTTTCCTTGAACCAGTTGTGGGGAAGTATTATGAGAATGGACAGATGGTTCCGCAAGGATTAGCTGATTTCTGTTGTCATCCTTAGATGAAACAGAGCCCAAACCATGTTCAACACCATCAACATCATAGTCACTGTCACTGCTGTTGGAGGGTTTGTTCTTCTCACCACGGCCACCTGAAGGTGTCTCAGTTATTCCAGATGCCCCATTCTCGCTACTAGGCAGGTGGATGAGGGCTTCCTCTCTATCCAAAACCCTCAACCAAATTGAGCTCTCCTTAGCAGTCATCTTATCCTGCAAACATTTCGACCGCCGGATCAGCCTCCTGATCTTCGCAAAATTAGGAGACATATGCTTTATCACAGAAGTTAGAACTCCTACTTTCCACATCTTTTTCAAATCATGTGGCTTCTTATATGGAGGAGTCTGACCCTTGGGTAGCCCTAATCTTAGCCACCATTCTTCGTTCCCAGATGACCACCAAGGTGGGGGAATGCCCTTCTCTAGTGGGTACTTCCTCTGAGGTGGATCACAGTGCTGCATCAAAGAAGACAAAAGAGACCCCAAAGTTGCATCTTGCAAATCTTGTAGAACGCTTTGGGGGTTTCCATTTTGACAGCCAACTCCCTCACCCTTTGCAAAAAACTCTGCTTCGTACTTGGCTATGGCTGCGGGTCCATTCTTATCAAATTTCACCTTCTCTTTCCACCAAGCTCTAATATTATCTGAAGCACCGCTGACTGCCTTACCCTTTTCAGGAATAATCCCATAAACAAATCCACGAGCTTTGCACACCTCCATAAGCTTCAGCATATACTTCAAAATCCCATCCTGAGCTCTTGACATTTTCTTCCGTCGAGCCTGATCAGTGATCTGCTTATTCTTTTGCTTCTCTGCAGCTTGCTGGGCTGCAAGTTTTTGCCTTTCCTTGATCCTCTTGAGTTTAATATGGTCTTTCCACATCCGCCTCTCCAAATCTTCTGCTTCAATCTCTTCATCGCTGACATCTTTATCAGCTATATTCTCGCACCTTAAATCATCAACTTCGATATCCGAACTGTCACCAGAAGCATTGGCATCAATCATTAAATGCCCCATTCAACTTGAATTACAGTACAAACTAAATAAAACCTAATGCATTTCTAATATTTCATTTGATCAAAAACCCATATTTCAATAAAAACACAAATCAATACACAGAATTCAGAGCTAGTTAACCCAATACATCAACTTCTCAATACCTGGAGTAGATTGAAACAAAGGGTAATAATAATTTATACAAAAGATGCCCACTTTCTCAATTTCAATATCAATTTTTTAAGCTATCCAATAAAAGGATTCAAAAATTCATTAAACCAATTAAAAATTTCAAAAGCTTCGACCTCGTCCAATTGTACAAACAGTTTTCACAAGGGAACAGAATAGGGATTATACAAAGAGATGAAAGAGAACCAAGTTAAAAAATTGAAACAATTGGCGTTTGGAAAGATGCAAAATCCTCACCTGATATCTGCCACAATATCTTCAATTATACCCATGAAATCTATTTGGTGTGGCACCTTTAAACCCCTAATCGTCTTCTTCAGCTATCAGAAGATGGATAAAAAGAGAGGAGAAAGAAAAGAATTAGAAGTATTTATATATACGTCTGTGTATATATATATATATATATATATAATAGTGTCTAATATTGAACGAATTAGACGGGGGCTCCACATCATCAAATTTGAACATTTTCAAAACTCATTAGATTTGGGAGAGATGTACTATTATTCCTCCTAAAATGTTGTGTTTGTGAATTTTATAAAGGAGGAAAAAAAAGAAGAAGTAAAGAATTCAGGAAGCAGATTAATTTTTTATTTATTTAAATCTCAGCTCAACTCGTTTAATTTTTACAAAACGAGGGGGTTTAGTCCACATAATTACATAAAATTGGCAGGTCTTTCTATGTTTTCATGTTCTTTTCATGTACGGTTGGATTTTATGGAAAACAAAAAAGAAAAATTCTAGACTTATTTATAAATTTTACTCACAAAATTTACTCGCAAAAAAAAATAAAGGAGTGTAATTCTACTTTTAATTATTAAGATAAATATAGTGGGGTCATACTTCTTTATCTTTTTTGTGAGTAAGATTTATGAATAAATATAGAAAGACTCAATAAAAAATCAATGTTGTTTTTAGCGTGATTTAGAGTCAGCTTGGCTAATACAATGGGGAACGCGTGCGCGCGCGTGCACACACACACACACACACACACATATATATATTACATTATCCATAACAAATATTTGCTATATTATTATTCAAGCAAACCGGAGAAATAGATGGATGGGCAAGCAAGCCGGATATATGGAGAGTGATTCATAGCAACCATTTGCTATGACAACTGTTTCAGCAAATTGATCTTATACCGTTGACAAAGTAATCTAACGATTAATTTTAAAATCAATTTTTTCCTGGCAGCCACTAATAATAGCAGCCAAAAAAAATTTTGAATTTTTTTTCCAGTGTCGCCACTAGGAGTAGCATTCGAAAAAAAATTACCAAATTAACCTTTTAGTCGCCATTCTTAGTAGTGGCTCAGAACTTGTCGTCATCGACATAAAATCGGGTAATGTAAAAATGACATTGTTTTGGGTTTGAGCCTAGCCGCTACTTCTAGTGGCGATCAGGGAAGGAATCAAAATTGCGCCATTTTGATTTTCTGGCCGCCATTAGAAGTAGCGGTCAAACACAAACCCAAAACCCAAAACGATGCCAATTATAACACTAATTAATTAAAGGTAGAACATAATATAGAAAGATAAAAACTGAATAAAGACTTCTCAACTATATAAATTATTGCTAGGCCTAACTTGCTTATCCCATTACAAAATTGGAAGCAACCTAAATTTAGAAATAATAAAAAATTATTTTCAAAAATTGATCAACTATATTTATTGAGGAGATGAAAAACATTTTTAAAAAGTTATAGTTTCCTCCAATATCCCAATTCTTTTACTGTGATTTCATGTTTAAATTTATTAATTAAAATTCAAAATTAAGAAGATATATTTGATGAAATTCAGAAAGGCACACTTATAAGGGGGAGTTGAATAAGTGTGGAACAAATAATATCAAAATTTTGTAATTTAAATATTCTCTTAAGAATGCAGTCTACTGTATTTATAAATTCAGCTTGATAGTTCACAATTTTATCAATACTGTCAAAAAATTGTTTACTGTCGCATTTTTGAAAAATAATTTACTTTTATTAAATAAAGTTCCTACAACCTTTGATGGCTTATTCAACTTGTTAAAAAAACCCTTAATCCAACTTGGATTAGAAATCTGATAGATTAAACCCCTAGTCTATCAAAACCTTGCTATAAGTAGATTATGATTACACAAATAATTTATAATCAAAACAATAATTATATCAAAATTTAATTCCCAACTAATATGCAATGATCAAAGTATTATGAAAAGATATCATTAGTTTAAGCGCAATATGAATTAATTATACTTGAAAACCGCAGCTTGATGCTATATACTCCACGAAAAATATTGCTTGGCAAGAATATGTGAAGAGTAATTTTTCAGGAATATTTTGAATAATTTTTCTGTGTATATGTGTCTTTCACGGCTAGTGGACTGTTATTATTTTTATACCCAAATAAGATATAGCCGTTATAATTACAAAAACAAGTATGGAAACAGTTTTAATTGCAAAACAGAATTTCAGTATTGTTACCGTTATGACCAATGAGCAGATTCCATAATAATCAAAGGACAATTCATATTTCTTTAAATAGATTTCCATCCCAAGTCTTAATCCTTCCATTAAGTTATAGTCCACGTGGTTGATTTGATTTAATATGCATATTGATGAGCACAATCAACATGGAAAGCTCAATTTAATAATGGACAATCCATATCCCTTTAATTAGTTGCGGCCAACAAAATAGATTTCATGTATATATATATATATATATATATATCAGTAATTGTCCGTGTCTAAATATACGGTATAATAAAAAATTAAATTAATATTTAAAAAATAAAAATATTATTATTAGCTATATTATTATTAAGGAAATTATAAAATATAAAAATAATAATAATAATAATAATAATTATTATTATTATAGTTATTACTATTATTATTATCATTATTATTAGTATTATTATTATTATTAGTATTTTTATTATTATGGATATTATTATTATCAGTATTATTATTATTATCGATATTATTATTATTATTATTATTATTATTATTATTATTATTATAATTATTATAATTATTATTACAATAATAATAATTATTACTATTACTATTATTATTATTATTATTATTATTATTATTATTATTATTGTTATTATTATTATTATGGCTATTATTATTATCAGTATTATTATTACTATTATTGTTATTATTATTATTATTATTATTATTATTATTATTACTACTACTACTACTACTACTACTACTACTACTACTACTATTAATATTATTGTTATTACAATTATTATTATTATTATTACAATTATTATTATTATTATTATTATTATTACTACTACTACTACTACTACTACTACTACTACTACTACTATTACTATTATTATTGTTATTACTATTATTGTAATTATTATTATTATTATTATTTTATTATTATTATTATTATTATTATTATTATTTTAATTATTATTATAATAATTATTGTTATTACTATTATTATTATTATTATTATTATTATTATTACTACTACTACTACTACTACTATTATTATTATTACTATTATTGTAATTATTATTATTATTATTATTATAGTGTAAGAGTGAATTTTTTTGTGAGATGAAATGTGAGCCATTAGATTAAGTTGAAAGAATCTGAACAGTCTTTATACTTTTAGATTCAAAATATGTTTTATTTTATTATATATATATATATGATTAGCTCAATCTAATAATGGACAACTCATGTCTCTATTCATATCCCTTTAATTAAGTCTCGGCCAAACAGATTTGTTTTAGTGAAAGTTCAATAACTCAATTCCATGTGATAAGGTGACAAATTTTATAGGAGATCTTACCAAAAACTATGTTTTCAATTGAGCTCATATAAATATGGGAATAACTAATAATTAGCCTTTCAAAAAAGATTTTATTATCTTTTTAACTCATATTAATTTTGAAAGCTAAATTAATTGTTTCCATTATTAATTAACTACTTTCATGATTATGGAGAATCCAATCAACATGATTAATTTATATGATGATATGAAAATAGATTAGCTCAATTAATCAAAAAGATTATGGAAAGTCAAATCAATAGAAATCTCAATTTCAAAATATATGATTATAGATTTTATGTAGAAAATATATATTAAAATCTATTTTCAAATTAACTCCTCTAATTATGAAAGAAGATTAAAAATCAGCTTTTTTAAGTTAACTTCCCATTAGTAAATATTTGACCCTAATTAATTTTAAAAGCTCTATTAATTATTTTTATAATTATTACCATGATCAATGTAATACAAATTCTAGAGTCTTGATTGAGATATAATTAAAATTAGGATTTTACATTGGAAACCTAGAGACTCAATTCATTAATTCTAGATCTTCAATCCAATTAGCTTCTCATAGTTCTTTATTTCAGTACAATAGTGTCAATACGATTTTATGTATCACTATTTTTATCCTACTATTAGAAACTTGTAGATACAAAACTGCACAGCTTAGTTCAATAACAAAGTTATCATCAATACACAAGGTTGGAATATGACCAAGTCGACATTTGAAATTTTAAAATAATAAATTTGTAATTAATGATATTATTTAGATAATTTAAAATTTTTGATATTTTTTAAAATTAAATTAATTAATCTATATTTTGAATTTTAAAATATATTAAATTAATTTTATAAATTATATATTAATATTACATTTAGAAAAAAAGGAATAGTATATTATGTCTCCTCAATAAATATAGTTGGTCAATTTTTGAAAATATCTAATAAGTATATTGATAGTGAGTAATTAACTATAAAGAGGATAAGAGATTTTTAATTATATCTAAATTATTTAGGTTGCTTCCAATTTTGAAATGAGATGAGCAGGTTAGGCCTAGCAAGAATTTATGTGGTTGAGAAGTCTTCAGTTTTCATCTTTCTATATTATGTTCTAACTGTAATTATTTTCACCTTATAATTGTATTAGTATTAGGGTTAGCAATCTATACATGCTATAATTGATGAGACTTACTATTATCATTAGGGTTAACAGCCTATACATGTTATAATTATCACATGTTGTTTTGAGTTTGGGTATGACCGCTACTCCTAGTGGAGGATAGTTCCTTCCCTGACTATTGATAGGAGTAGCCTAGCGACAGTCAGGCCCAAACCCTACACTTTACGTTTGCAGTGGCAAGTTCCAAGCTGCCAGTAGGAGTGGAGGTCAATAGGTTAATTTGGTAATTTTTTTCGGCTGCTAATCCTAGAAGCGGCTCGAGAAAAAAATTCAAATTTTTTTATGGCCGCTACTCTTAGTGTTGGCTAGGAAAAAGTTGATTTTAAAATTAGTTATTAGATCACATTTTCAATGGTATAAGATCAGAAAAAATTGTCATAGCAAATGGTTGCTATGAATCACTCCCACCCCACGTATATATATATATATATATAGGGAATTGATGTTCACAAGAAAAAATAATATTTTTACAAAACTCTACTCACATGATGACATGAAGGTGAGTCATATTAATATACAGGGAATTGATATTTTCACAAGATCACATGATGGCATGAATGTGAGTCTCACTTACTATTCATGTCCCTGATAAAAATATCAATTTTTCTTATGGAAATATCAATTCCCTATATATATGCATAAATGTATTTGTAGGGTGTTTGGTGAATTTAAAGGGATACTGAAAGTCGGTATGTTGCAGTAAAAGTTGGGATACCTGAGTGTTGACACCTAGTTTTGTCCGGCTGTCCTGTTAGCCGTCCGGATAGGATACCTGCACAAAAGTCCCAACGGCTTGGGCCGTTGGTGGACTCCTCCGGTGTAAGAGTTAGTGAAGGGTTTAAGAAAGGTCAACAATGGAGATCCAAGTATTTAGTATAGTAATAATATGCATGTGTGTGTAACCTTTTCCTCCATCATTGACTGGGTATTTATAGTGTATACCTGACTCTTACCGACTCCCTTTGGGATTGTCCATCAACGTGGTATAGTTTGAATAGGAAGGTAATCTCCTAAACCCTCTAAGAACCTGACTCCTATTCTAATTCGGATTAGATATAGTAAATAGCCACAGTCCAGACAGGTTAGGGACCTATCCCAAGCCTATTGGACTTAGAAGTCCTCATAAGAATTTGTCAAGCTGACGGTCCGTTGGGCCTAGCCCATCATAGATTTACCAGACCAGGCTTAGCGAAATATTCATCCTAACATTGCCCCCCACTCCCTTAGTACATAAATGTGCTGGGGGAGTAGAATGAATTACTCCAAAAGTATATATAAACGATCAGATCCAGAAGGAAATTAACTCTTCGGGAATCCAAATGTAGGAACACAGAAGATATTAGACCGAAGGCAAACCCTCCTTGAACTTTACAAGAATTCTGGGGCAACGTAACAGAGGAGGAAAGCTCCATCGGGATCCCGGAGGCATCCAAAACCGATGGGAAAGCACCATCGGGAGACCGGAGGCATCAGACCGATGGGAAAGCTCCATCGGGTGCCCGGAGGCATCCAAAACCGATGGGAAAGCGCCATCGGGAGACCGGAGGCATCAGATCGATGAGAAAGCTCCATCGGGAGCCCGGAGGCATCAAACCGATGGGAAAGGTTTTTGCGAAGCGACCCTGGGCCCTTTTGAACGAAATTTCAAACGTTGGGTCAAACGCAATCACCAGGCCCAAATATTTGCTAAGCCCACTGTGCTCAGCCCAATAATCTATGTGCCAATTAAGCCCAAAGTTTTGCTTCTTCAACCCAACAAATCTGGCCCAATAGCTTGCACGGCCGCTTCGTATAACAAGAACATTTTTAAATTTCGAAATCCGCGTCCAGTTAGCTAACGAAACGTGCGCGGGAAGGAGCATTTATTACGCCGTAGTAAATACTGCGCGTGCGCCTCATCCGTCAGATCGTTTCCATCCGAACCGTTGCCACGCTTGAATCAAGATAAAAGGGGTCATTTCCAACAAATCGTCTTTTTATCAGAAGTAACTTATCACGAGAGAAAGGACGTTTGAGAGAGAATAATTTCATTCCCAGATCCAATTCCATCATTCCTGCTTCGTTGTTTTTCAATCGATCTCCTTACTGAAATCAAGTAAGTTCTTTACCCCTTTTCTTTAATACCCCTTAATGGCTGGAAGTACCCAAGATACAAGGGCTCAAGCTTCGTCTTCCCGGGTTGAAGACGAAGTTACTGTTGCCGAAACGGGGATCCCAGAGGGACAACCATGGAAACCCGTGGTAATCACCAGGATAATGGATGTAGAGGAGTACAATAGGAAAAAGTATTTTAATATCCTGTATAGAGTAGCCAACATCCCTTCTTCAATCCGGAACTAATATTTCGATTTAGCCCCCACAAAATTTTATATCCCCGAAACATACGAAATCAAAAGACCCGGGGCGGGGGAGAGAATGTACTACCAGCTCGAAGGGGGATGGATTCCAATCCATAGGCAGTCACTGATCTATGGGGTCCGATTCCCTCTTCGCCCCTTCGTATTGGAGTTACTTCATACGACGGGGCTCAGTTTGAACCAACTATCCCCCAATTCCTTCATTCACATAAATAGTTTCATTGCCTTCTGTTTTTCTGAATCAACCCTCCCAGCCATAGATTTCTTTTTTCAATTCTTTTCCATTACCAATAATAAGGAAAAAGGGTTTTTCACGGTGATGAAGAACCCTGGAAGGGATACCCTGATGGAGACCCCCTCGAGTAATAAAGGGTGGCACGTGGATTGGTTTTTCATTAAGGGGCCGGACACTGAGATGGTCGGACCTTGGTCAGACCCGAACAAAGACCAGCTAAATCCGAAGAAAATCTCTCGGGCAAGGCTAGAAGAGTTCGAGGTCTTATATTCCAAGAGACCATCTGTGAAGTGGGATCGGAACCTCCTTAACGACCAAAACTGGTTGTACTCCTTTGGTTGTAAGTTCTCTGCCATGCTTGCTCCTTTATTCTGAACATTTTTTTATATACTCATTCTGTTGTTCTGATTGCCTTGCAGTGGCTGACCAAGGAAAGCATCTCGATAACGAAGCCATAATAGAAGCAGCTGGAGTCCCGAGGGTGAAGATGAGTGCCGCCGATAAGCTGAAGGCGAGCCGAAACATGAGGGCTGCAAAACCCAAGGACTCCACCAAGGCCGCCGCCAATCCCGAGATGGCCACGGGATCTTCTAAGGTGGGTGATACTATTAAGCCCACCAAAGGAGAGAAAACTGCTGCCAAGGACTCGGGGGCCGGCAGACCAAAAATAAAGAGGAGAAGGCTGGTTCTAACGTCAGTCCTGGAGGCAAGAACCCAACAAACTTCTGCTCCTCAAGGAAGTTCATCAATTCCTTCCGCCGAGCGAAGCGTCGCCAGGCAGTCAGAGGAATGTCTTGCTCCCCCTCCTCAAAATAAAGGGAAAAGACCTGCTGAAGGTCAAGAACCCCCCAGCACCCAAAGCGGGCCGATAGATCCCCCCATGCCGACCGGGAGTTCAAGACCCGAGGAGGGGATCAATATGCAGTCCTTGGGTATGTCGATGATCCCGTTCGTCGAAGATGGTACCGAGGGTGCCGATCTGAAGACGCTTATGGAGATGTTGTTCTCCTGCCATGCGAAGGTAAGGATCTGCCTGCAAGATTTTCTTATTTGAACTGGTTATCTTTCTGACTCATTCATCGTTCAACCTTTTCTTTTCAGGGAAATGCAATTCTCCTAAGGGTTTCTGATGAGCAGAAGGTTCTGGAGAGAAGAGCCGAGGAAAGCAGCAAAGGGCATGCTGAGGCTCTGAATAACCATCAGAAGACCAAAGACCAGCTCAAGGCCATGCATGACTCCTTCCATATCATGAAACAGGAGTATGAATCGGCCCGGGAGGCTCGTCTTGAGAAGGACAAGGAGATCGAACGCCTGGCGGCCCGGGTGATCGATCTGGAGAAGGCGAATGCCCATGCTATGGATATGGTGCAGGCCAAAGAGCTCAAGAAGATCCAGCTGGAAAATAACAAGAACGAGCTTGAGGCCCAACTCCAAAGTCAGAAGATTCTCTTGACCCAATCGGAAAATATTATCCAACTTCAGACTGATTAGATGAAGAATCTGAAAGACAATGTTGAACTGATCGTCGAAGGCTGGGGTGCTAAAGAAGCCGATTGGTTAAGAGGACCGATTGCCGCCGCCTCCCCGAGTGTCCTGATTCCCGAGCTCAAACAGAAGGTGATAGACGAATATAAGGCCTCAGATCAATTTCAGGCCGATATCTTATCATCTGTTGTGAACAAATTCAGCGATGGGTTCGAATACGCTCGCGAGCTTGCCAGGGAGAAGGGTCATGATCCCGATCAGCTGAGAATTGTATTTCCCGAGGACTGATTTTTAAAGTTTTTGCTATATTTTTTTTTTGTAAACCTTTCAACATTTATGAATTGAATGACTTATCTTTTCTCATGAGTTTTATTCTATCATCTGTATGTACAACTGTTCACTTATACTGCTTCGCCCCCCACTAGCCTGATCGAATGTAGATCCGATGAGGCTAGCAGATTAATTTTAAAGTGTGTATCAAAATAGTAATACAAAGACCAGATGATAAAAAATATTCTCATTAATATCGAAAAGATAACATATGATCGGCTTAAAAGATAGCCTCAAGAATTGACTATGTACAAAATTCTATAGGCTTCAATGATAGCCTCAAAATTTGACTAAGTACAAAATTCTAAATTACTGATAATACCTACGAAGCCGAACAGCATGCCAAGTATTTGGAACATTTTTTCCATCCATGCCCTGAAGCTTGTAAGTTCCGGCCTTCAATACTTCGATCACTAAGTATGGTCCTTCCCATGTTGGCATCAGTTTGCCGGTTTCCCGAGGGGTGGATGCCTCAGCTTGCCGAAGAACTAGATCGCCCACATTGAATGACCTTCTTTTGACATTTTTGTTAAAATGCCGAGCAGTTCGTTGTTGATAAGCAGCCAATCAGAGGACTACTGAATCACGTTCCTCTTCCAATAAGTCGAGGTTCAACCGAAGACCTTCGCTATTGAGGATTTCATCAAAGTTTAAGACTCTCGGAGAAGATACTCCGATCTCAATAGGTATCAGGGCTTCGGAACCATAGACCATCTTAAAAGGCGTCTCCCCAGTAGTAGTCCGAGGAGTTGTTCGGTAGGCCCAAAGAACATGCAAAAGCTCCTCGGGCCAGGCACCCTTCGCCTCTTCCAATCTTCTTTTAATGCCATGAAGAAGTGTCCTGTTTGTAACTTCTACTTGACCATTTGCTTGTGGATGGGCTACTGAAGTCCGACGATGCTGGATATTAAGTTCTGATAAGAATCCTTCGAAAGTTTTACCAACAAACTGAAGTCCGTTGTCAGAAACTAAGATCATCGGGATGCCGAACCGGTAAACTACTTGTTCTTTGAAGAATTGTAGACATGTATGCTCGGTGATCTTGACAAGTGGTTTGGCTTCTACCCACTTGGTGAAATAATCGATGGCGACGATCACAAATTTCACTTGTCCCTTACCCTGTGGAAGAGGGCCCAATATGTATATTCCCCATACAGAAAAGGGGATCGGAGAGAGTATCGGAGATAACTCCTCGGGAGGTTGGTGTGGTACGGATGCAAATATCTGACACTTATGACATTTTTTGACGAAGTCTTTGGCATCTTCAAGCATTGTCGGCCAAAAATATCCTTGTCGCAAAATTTTATGGGCCAGTGCCTTTGCTCCCACATGGTCACCGCAGATACCTTCATGAACTTCCTGAAGAGCATAATCAGATTCCCTGGGGTCGAGACATCGGAGCAGTGGGGAAGAATAAGATCTTCGGTACAGCTGATCATTCGTGATACAATACTTGGTGGATTTGTACCTTATCCTTCGGGCCATAGACTTGTCTTCGGGCAATTCACCGGTCAGAAGGAATTGAACGATCGGGGTCATCCAAGAATCCGCCTGTTCAATATCCATTATTGTTTGAACCAAGGTGCTCGGATGCTGAAGATTTTCTAAATATACGGCTCCGTCTAGTTCCCCTTGATCGGTAGTTGCCAACTTGGAAAGGGCATCGGCCATTGTATTTTCCGATCTGACTACTCCTATGAGCTGGTATTTTGGGAAGAATGTCAACAATGACCGAACTAATTGGAGATAGGCCTGTAAATGAACTTCTTTTGCCTCATATTCTCCCAACACTTGTTTCACCACCAATTGGGAGTCGCTGTATACTGCCAAGTTCTTTACCTCCAGGCTTCGGGCTAGCTTTAGTCCTGCCACCAGTGCTTCATATTCGGCAATGTTATTAGTGGCTATGAACCCGAATCGTATAGATTGTTGTATTTTGAAACCTTCGGGAGAAGTGAGGATAATGCCGGCCCCACTCTTCGTCCCAGTAGCGGATCCGTCTACGAACAGAGTCCATACCGTTTCTTCGGGTGTTGATGTCAGTTTATCACAGTCGGGTTCCTTGTCCTCTAGATCATCACGGAATGAGCACTCAATGATAAAGTCAATGAGTGCTTGTGCTTTGATTGCTGTCCGAGGGCGAAATTCTATATTAAACTGGCTCAGCTCGATGGCCCATGCTGCAAGCCTTCTCGACGACTCGGGCCTATAAAGGATTTTCCGAAGTGGCTGGTCTGTGAAGACGAGGATAGTTCGTCCTTGGAAGTAATGCCGGAGTTTTCGACTGGAGATAACCAACGCGTAAGCCAATTTTTCTAGATTTGGGTATCTTGTTTCAGCATCTCGAAGAGCGTGGCTTACGTAGTAGACAGGTTTTTGTCCCTGTGAGTCCTCTCTTATCAGAGCCGACCCGATCGCCAAAGAAGTGGCAGATAAGTATAATTGTAGATTCTCTTCGGGGAGCGCTTTACTCAGTACTGGAGGAGAGGAGATATACCTTTTAATTTGCTCAAAGGCCTCTTGGCAGTCTTCGGTCCATAAAAATGTCTTCTGATTCTGGGCCCCCTTCAGAGTACCGAAGAAAGGTAGACACTTCTCGGCTAAGCGTGCCACAAACCGTCGAAGAGCTGCCAACCTCCCCGTTAACCGTTGAACCTCTTTAAAAATTTTCGGCGATTGCATTTCAAGGATAGCCAATATTTTTTTGGGATTTGCCTCTATCCCTCTTCGGCTAACCATATATCCCAAAAATTTGCCTGACCCGAGGCCAAACGTGCATTTAGTCGGGTTTAGTCTCATGTTGTTTGACCTAACGTTCTCGAAGTATTCCTTCAGGTCGGCTAGATGGTCTTCTTCCTTCATACTTCGGACAATCACGTCATCAACATAGACTTCCATATTTCTCCTGATCTGGCTGCTGAACACTTTGTTCATCATTCTCTGATAAGTAGCCCCCGCATTGATTAATCCGAAGGACATCACTTTGTACGCGTAGATGGCTCGGTGAGTGATAAAGGATGTCTTAGGGATATCGCTTTCATGCATAGCAATTTGATTGTATCCCGAGAAAGCATCCAGGAAGCTCATTACAGTGTGACCCGATGTGGAATCTATCAGTTGATCGATATTCGGGAGAGGGTAATAATCTTTCGGGCACGCTTTATTCAGATCTGTATAGTCCACGCACATCCTCCACTTCCCATTATGCTTTTTAACTAGTACCACATTCGCGAGCCATTCTGGATAATTGATTTCAAAGATGAAGTCAGCAGCCAGAAGTTTATCGATTTCATCGTCAATTACTTGTTGTCTTTCGGGAGCTATGTTCCTTCGCTTTTGCTTAACAGGTTTTGAGTTTGGCTTTACACTCAGCTGGTGTACGGCCACAGTCTTATCAATGCCTGACATATCGACTGGGACCCAAGCAAAGATATCCGAGTATTGTTGTAAAAGGGTCACCAACCGTGCTCTGGTTTTTTCCTGAAGGCCTGTCCCAATCTGTACTGTTCTCTCGTCATCTTCTTGAAATAACGGAACCTGGACCGTATCTTCGGCAGGTGTTGCTATTGGTTCGGTGTATCCCTCAGTGAAAGGTTCGAGCTCAATCTTCATGGTGGCTTTCTGTTTGCTGTCGATGATAGGGGACGTCTGAATGGTCTGCAGATAGCATCTTCGGGAAAGATCTTGGTCGCCGACTGATTCCCCGATCCCATTCTTTATTTGGAAATTTCATTTTTAAATGCGGGATAGAGGTGACGTCTTTTAATGCTGACAGAGTCGTTCTTCCCAAGATGGCGTTGTAGTTACTTTCCACCTGGACTACATAGAAACGGACCATGATGGAAGCTTGCTTTGGGGCAGTCCCGAAAATCACAGGCAATTCGATCGTCCCTGCTATACGGACCGAGTTATTCCCGAAGCCATATAAGGGGGACTCATTGCAGATTTTCAGCTTCCTTCCCCCCAAGTCCAGTCGATTGTATGCTCGGCTATAGAGTACATCGACTGAACTCCCATTATCAACAAGCATCCTCTTCATATCCATAGTGCCGACCTGAGCTGTGATGACCAGTGCGTCCTGATGCGGAATAACCATTCCCGACGGGTAATCATCGTCGGAGAAAGTGATGGGATCGGTCTTGATATCTTGGGGTTTCCCGGACACTTGATGGACTTCTCTTCCAAAGGCTTTCCTCTTTCGGTTAGACAGAACGGAGATCGATCCTCCGGAGATGACATCAACCACTCCTCTTACCTCGGAAGCGGGTGGAGGTGGTTCCAGGCGGTCGAGGGCTGATTGTCGACGAGAATCGGCGACGTAACAGTCGAGGTTACCCTTCCGTATCTGTTTTTCTAGGAAATCTTTGAGCTGGTAACACTCATCGGTATCATGCCCTTTTGCTTCATGATAGGTGCAATATCTATCCCCGTTCTTTTGTCTTGCAAAAACCCGAATCTTCGGGGGGTTTTCATAGAAGGGTTCGTTTTTTATCGCTTTCACGATATTACTTTTGTTTGTATTCAGGGGTGTGTAATCCTTGTCGGGACCCCCTCTATCCCTCGGGGGATGGTTATTTTGCTGTCGATCTCGGCTGGAATCTCTTCGGTCGCTCCCCTTTTTGCCGGTGCCATTGGATTTCTTCTCGGCGCTTTCGTCTTCGGGGTTTCTCTGGTGAAACTCACCTGTGTTTTTCGAAGAGCCCCGAAGATTGGCGAGAGCCTCTTCCAATTCTACGAACTTGTCTACTTTCTCGTAAGTTTCTGATAGGGTTTCTGGAGCTTTCGAGATAAGTTCCTCGATCAACCTGTCGGATTTGTTAACGTTTAATCCCATAGTTAAAAATTGGATTACCTGCTTTGGATCGATTCCGTTGATTTCAGACACAGCCTCCCGAAATCTTTTGACATACTGCCGAAGAGTCTCATTCGGCTTCTGTTTCACTTGTAGTAGAGAGGACATCATTCTGGTCCGTCTTTTATTGCTCCCGAAGCGGGTATGAAATTGTTCCTGTAGCTCTTCCCATGACTTAATAGACCCGCTCGGGAGGGAGGTGACCCATTCTCTAGCTGTCTTCTTTAGAGTAGATAAAAACAGGTGACACATCGCCACTGCATTATGACCATGGAAGTGCATGGCTTGCTCAAATGAGTAGGTGTGATCATGCGGGTCTCCCGTTCCGTCATACATCTCCAAAGTGGGTACTTTTCGACTTCGATCGATTTTGGCTTCCTCCAAATCCTTCCTGGACCCATAGTACTTGTCCGAAGCCTTCTTGGGTGAGGATTCTCCAGTATGGCTCCCGTAGCTGCGTCTGTCCTCCCTATCCCTTTTGGAGGGTGATCTAGCTCGCTTCCTCAAATCCGCCGTCCAAATCGACTTGGAGCGGGTCAGTTCCTTTTCGCGGGGTTGGGGGCCACCTCTACGGCGTTCCGTGTATCTGTCCTCCCGTCTGCCGCGGTGGTCTGAGCGGGAGGCCGAGCCTCTCTGGCTCGAGAGGTTGTCCCCTGTTTCGGTTAATTCTTCGTACTGCTTGTCAAGCTCTTTCTGCTGGATATCTAGAGCCTTTTTCTTGTCGAGGATTATCTGGAGGCGACGTTCTTTCTCAGCCGCCGTCTCCCGGCGAGACTGGGAGGGTGTTGGTCGCCGTGAATAACTTTGCGAGTGTGAAGTTTCCATATCAATGATGATTGGTGGAAATTTTACTCGGCCCCTCCTTCTAGCGCCAATGTTGACGCCTGGTTTTGTCCGGCTGTCCTGTTAGCCGTCCGGATAGGATACCTGCACAAAAGTCCCAACGGCTTGGGCCGTTGGTGGACTCCTCCGGTGTAAGAGTTAGTGAAGGTTTTAAGAAAGGCCAACAATGGAGGTCCAAGTATTTAGTATAGTAATAATATGCATGTGTGTGTAACCTTTTCCTCCATCATTGACTGAGTATTTATAGTGTATACCTGACTCTTACCGACTCCCTTTGGGATTGTCCATCAACGTGGTATAGTTTGAATAGGAAGGTAATCTCCTAAACCCTCTAAGAACCTGACTCCTATTCTAATTCGGATTAGATATAGTAAATAGCCACAGTCCAGACAGGTTAGGGACCTATCCCAAGCCTATTGGACTTAGAAGTCCTCATAAGAATTTGCCAAGCTGACGGTCCGTTGGGCCTAGCCCATCATAGATTTACCAGACCAGGCTTAGCGAAATATTCATCCTAACATTGAGTTTCTGAAGGGAGTGGAAAAAGGGACAGAAGCCCATGTGGAAAAGCTTGAAATTGAGATTGGTGAAACTTCGTGTCGCACTCTCAAGCCCAAGAAACTTGAAATTCCCTGCAAACACTTAATTATTTTGCAATACTACCCTTTTTGAAATTTTTTACTATTATCAATGGTCTTCTTGAGATTTTTATTGTTGATAATATAGAGTAAAGCATGTACTTTGCGACTGTATATTCATATATCTATTCAACAGAATTCTGTATATAGTTTAGTGTGTGTGTGCATGTGTTTTATACTTGTCGTCTTACTGTTTAGGAGGTGTTTGATATATTTTTGCTAGTGTTGTTTCGTGCTTGGGAGAGTCTGGTGCTATGAGGGTCTAAAATTTGGAGAACAAAAATTGGACATTTCTAGTTAGTTGTGGGGTTCTTTTTGATTGCTCGTAAACCTGTTGGAGTTGGTTGTTGCGTCATGACAATTTAATTTCTTATTTGGTTCACACTTCCATCAAACTATGGAAATAGTAGAAAAGCATAAGATGCTTATATAGGTGACTGAGATATTCCTCTTTGCTATGGTAGAAGTTTGCTGTCATTCAGATTGCTCTTGCATTTCAATTAAGTCATTACAATGGGAGTTTCTAGCTCTTTTTGGCCAGTTGTAAATGAAGTTGGCCTCCGGAATAATGCATTATGTGGGATCTTTGTTTCAATAAATATAAGTTGTATTGATGAATAAGGGGGGCAGAAATTTGATATCATAGATGTATTCCCGGTTCAAGCAATAGAAGTCCTCAGACCTCAAAAGAGGATTATAGGAAGTAATTTCATGAAATGGAAATTATGATTGAGCTATGAAAATATGTGCTGGATCATGCATTTATTCTGATAGTCCTCCACCGCATAATTGGGCAAGTGGTGTTTTCTTCCGGTTTTTAAGGTGTTCATAGTACTTTATCTGTCCTAAAGGAATTCAGGACTCATTTTTCCGACGGCGGGATTGATATTTAGTATCAGTAATGATTGGTATTATTTGATAAAAAAAAGCTGAAAGTTACCATAAGAGAGAGAAAAATGTAGTATCATTAGTTATTCCTAGCCTTTTGGTTAACAATATATGGAGTTTTATTTCACATTTGTAGCCCTCACTTTTCCTTAATGGTTCTTCTTGAGGTCATAATAATGCATTTGCTTGGTTACTTCAATTATGATAGACTCCACCTTACGCTTGCGTAAGGTGGTCGTCGTCTAATGTATTGCTGGTGTTTCAGATTTATTGAAAGGTGGAACACTAATGACACATTAACCTGATACTTATATGTAAGCAAGAACTTTTGTATAATTGTAGAAGACACTGTCACAATTTTATTACTCTCAAAACTTAGCTTACATTAGCTTTGTATCCCTAATTAAACTATTACATGGAAAAATTCTAGAAACCCTAATAACTTAAAAACGCTAAATACAATTAGAAAATTAATTACATGAAAATTAGAAATAATTAAGGAAACTAAAATAAGATTCCTAATTATATAAGAAACAAATCCTTGCTATGCTGATCAAGTCCCAATTAAATTGACGCACGTAGTCCCTTATAATGTTGTTTGTCTTTTAGCCGCAATCTAGAATCAGACTTGAAGAATCACTTGGAATAGGATGCTTGATTGCCATGACTTGGAACGATGCTAATCCTTCGGCAACTTGGTTGGCTTGCCGTGCATAATTAGGAAGATAAATAAGAGTTAAAATCTGCAGAAGTTTTGAAAATCTTTCCCTTCAGTGTTCTGATTGTTGTAACCAACCGAGACTAGGAAACTAGAATTCCAATTGAATTGTTACTTTCCAACCGTCTGCCGCTATTAGGAACTGAAATAATTGAAAACCATCCCTACCTTAGGAACTGAATTGGCCTGTTACAATACTACCGAACTTGGCTCACAATTAGCTTGAAATCTGGAATTACCGTGAGTATACTCCCTTAGTTTCCAGCCGTGAATAGATACACTAATCTGCCGAGAATCCCTTCTGAGTTTGGACAAGAATCCCTTCTTAGTTGAATTTGGCTCATTTAAGTTTGTTGAAGCTGTGCTGGTTTTTAACTTTGTTTGGGCCTTCATTAGTTTGTCCAATAATGCTTGAATTACTTTAATTTGAGCTCAAGTCTTAATCTCAATTGAATTATCTTTAGCCCAAATAGATATAAAGTCATACGCTTTAAGCGGATTCGATTAGCATGAAGTTAACTTCATGCTAAGTTGGATAATTGATCAATACAGTGCTGACACGCAGACCGGGGTTTTCTTTCTATTCGTGTCAGCACTGTATTGGTCAATTGTCCAACTTACCACAAAGTTAACTTCATGCTAACCAGATCCGCCTCAAGCCCTCAATCTCGTTTGATGTAGACTTGTCTGGTTTCCTTTTGTAAATAATCCACATTCTTCGTGACAACAAATCTATGTTAGAATAAGATGATAAGATTTAGCTGAATATCCTTAAATTAATCTAAAGTGTGATCTACATTCTTATTGATGACAAGGCTATGGTAGACGTAACTCGTAAGACAATAATATTTAGCTGAAATAGATACCCTTGAATTGGTCTAAAGAGGTGTTGTTGTGTCCCTTGAGTTGTTAAGTCCATGTGCTTTAAAGTGATTAAAACCAGAAGTTGTCTGGTTTAAACAGTAATAGTTAACTGTAACGTGGATCAATTTGGTATCAGATATGAGGATGAAAAACCTATCGGTGAAATATAAAAAGTATATGTGTTTTCGTACCACGATTCGAACGCGGAACAATAGTTTTCGGTTCGCAAATTGTTGGGCGAATAGGTTACCTGGTAACCCGTCCAACTACCCGAAAACAAATTCGAGTGTCATAATCATTAAGTTTGTTTTCGTTGAAAAGAAATCTTTTCCTTTCACTCTTGTATGTTAATAGGAATCACTTAATTCGATTGTAATTGCCATTAAGGCTGTATGGCGAAGCTGTGCGATGAGGTGAAACACTTTTATTAACAGGGCTATTGAAGAAAAAACTAATATAAAAAATAAAAAAGTGATTCGCATATAATTTTCAAGCCCTATGAAAAATATTTGGCAAGTTTTGTTAAGGGTAAAGGTAAAAGCAGTTTCAAGAGCATTTGAAAATTTTCAACTTTTCCCATAAGATATTTTACCATAAAAAACTCTCTGTAATTGATTTTAGCCAGCATAGAGCTAAGCCAAATTGTTACATTATAAGGAATTTACAGAAGTATGAATAATTTGAACATCTAAACAAATCCCATTTTTCCACTGTATATTTACATGATTTTGCTGCATTTTTTTTTTACCAAAATTCTCTCCATCATCTAACAGAAGGCAGCAAACTGATTAGTCTATGATTTCTCTACATGTAACAAATATTTGATGAAAATACATCAGGGCCTTGAAAACAGTCCCTAGTTCTATACAATTACTGCAGAATTGTGGGCAGAAAAGAATTTGTTATATTAAAACAGAGACGATCAAAGTTTTTAACAGTCTGGTTACAATTAACAGACTTGAATAAATAACATAAACAAGCTGCATTTTCATGGAAATGAAACAACAAATGAGCAACGACGAGGCTGAAAACTAAGCATAGGAGGCCATAATCGTGCTTAGGTTACTAGGAAACTCTTATTGTCCTGTGTTTTGCATACCTTATAATACCATTCTGAATCGTAGAACGAGAACTAAATTCCTTGTGCATTCTAGGTAGCATTCTTCGTACCCATTACCTTCCAAGTACCCGGTTGATCTGCGTTTCTAGTAATGAATTGGTGCTTATATGATGCAGTCTGTTCTGGCAGGCAGCCTCCTGAAGAAATTTGCAGGTAAAGAAGGAAGCTTTTGTCGAAACCTCGGATGCCTCAACACATAAAACCCAGCAAGAAGCGCCACCACTTGAAAAGGCGTGACATATAACACTATCGCAGCCATCAAACAGAACGTCACAAACAAAGCTGAAGCTCGCGGATCCCTCCAATTCAGCAGAGACTGCAGCCTTTCACCTTGTGCTGCCAAATCTCCAACAACAGTTTGAATCCTCCCGCCTATACTCCTAAGCCTATCATACCTCATTCGAACGGTATCTGACCCTTTTGAAGTCGGAAATGTGTCAAACTCTTCGTCTAGTTCATCAGGGCCGACAGCATCAGCATGAGATAGTTGAATATCCATATGAGGAGGGTGCCTTGGTTTCCATCTATATCGCCAAATGCCAATGAAAAAAAGGTACAAAAATATAGTAGGGAGTATTAGTTCAGGGAAAAGTACCAAAATCACAAAAAGAATGTGTATCAAAACAGTCGTGATAGGATTTTTCCATTGGCATATCTTGTCAAACCATTTCCCTACCGCCACAACACTACTCAAAACATTCACGACTCTAAAGAAGTTAGCTTTACTCCTCCTTACACTCCAAATATGTGATCCCACATCCAACATAAACTCCACCACCTCCCTTTTTAGTGGAGGCTCAGCTCTGCTCAGCCTAATCGACACTATCTGAGTCGCTTGGTGCCTCAAAACATCCATCTGAATAACCGATAGCGGATGGACATAGTGCATTTTAGGCAACAATGGCATCGAATATTTGCTCAACATGTTGACATACGACGAACACGAGAATCTCACAGCTAACTGCACTTCTCCCATTTTCTTAACCCCTGATGGCTGCAACACAATGAGAGGATAGGAATGTGTGTAAACTCGCTCCGTTTCTAGGGTCGATAGCCGGATCCTCACCTTTCCGATTCTCAAATCCTTCCCTCCATGTAAATGGCCGTTATCGAACACCCCTATAGTGATCATAGTACAAGGATCGAATACCTCCCACGTGTATTGCTCGTTCCATTTGGGGCCGAAGTTATCTATGATTGTCCTCGTTCGTACCCATTTTGGGCCATATTTAGCAACACAATAAGCGTCTGTAGTTGCTCGGCCATCTCGTGTTTTCATGGGAGATAATCCGGTAGCACTAATAATCCCAAGCTCAAAAAGCCCTATGCTGGATTTCCACAACTGTTTGGCAGTTGGCCTAAGGTCACTACTATAATGTGTAGACTCGTCTAAAACATGATATCCACCATCCAAACATATCCTTAAATGAATCCTACTAGCAAATTTCGTTTCTTTTTTCTCCCCCTCCACAATAGCATATTTTTCAAGATTATGCCACTTAGAAGGCACAGCCTTATTTTCAAACCTTCTATGTATAGTGTTTAAAGGAAGCACACATTTCCCCAAGAAATCATCTTTGTTAGCTTTGTCCTCCACCGTAATCACCAAAGGCTCCTCAAATGGCTCAGCAGTTACAAAAACTAAATCCTCATTCCACATTGGATTAACACCTTTTACAGGTGAAATCTTAGTTCTCAAAGCCTGATTTCCAAGGATGACCTTCACTAGTACCTCCGGGGGCTTACCCTTTTCATTAGGCAGCAAATCTTGACATTCGATAACATTGACACGAACGTACCAAAGCCGAGGGGATAAATAAACTTTCCCTCTAATCTTCGTGATTCCTTCCCTTCCAACGCTTGCTGCATCCGAATGCCAAGCATCAGGAAAGGCCTCATCGGCCTGAGTTCCTTTCCAAACAGCAAGCATTATTTCACCATGTCTGAGCTTTTCGCCTCTTTTATCTTCCAATCTATACCATTGAGGCGCCAATGGACTATCCGGGGGCACACGTTTAGGGACATCAATGAGATCAAACAAGACCCTCCCAACAAAATCATCTAAAACAACATCTTTATCTTTCACTATTACCTCAATGAACGAAGCTTGAAGTCTGTCCTGTGAGAAGGCGAAAACATAGTCCCATTCGGGGTTATTTTTCTTCTCAAAATGCTTTGTGACTCCCTTGTAGTTTCCTAGCTTCACTTCAACATAGGGATCAACACCAACGGTGACATCTTTTCCTGGCAATTCCTTGGCCTTAACAACACGGACATAAAGGTATTGCATCTGCTCAACAAGGTCATATGCGCAGGTGAGCTTATCGCCTGTGATCGTCCCGGATCCAGCAATTTTTGGAGAGGTCTCCTTGAGAGCAAACTCATGTTGCGGAGGGCGCTGCATTTTGGTTTTTCCACTAGACAAACAAAATGATAAAAGATGAATTAGTCGAAAAAACACAAACATTGTCAAAGAATCTATATAGGCCTTAACTTGTATGGAGTTAAAAGTATACAAACTCCTTCAAATCCATCATCATTTATCTATGAAGCTTGAAAAATTATGTAGTACTTATTTATTAATTAGTTTGTTGATCTTCTAGTTGTATACCCCGGTACCACGGATATTTAATGCCTAATTTGTTAGAACTATCAACATTTATCGTATGAATGATAGAAACATAGGAAAGTAAAGTAGTTCTTTGAAGTTGCAAATGGTAAATTATAACTTACAAGGGAGGTGAAAGAACCTGGGAAAACTCTGTGTCAGAAAGCACCAAAACCTGCAAAATATACAAGCCAAAAGAAACAACTATTATGCCAATAAGCTCAAATTCTTGTAAAAATGGAGAAAATTAAAATTTTAAACAATGGCTTTCTTGCATTTAGAGAGCTCTCTCTCTCTCTCTCTCTCTCTCTCTCTCTCTCTCTCTCTCTCTCTCTCTCTATATATATATATATATATAGATATGGAAAAGATGAATCCACCTAGTTTAATTCTGATGTTGAAGCAAAGATATACTATCCAAACCTCCAAACAAATATTGGGTAAGCAAGAGATTTGCTGGTTTTGCTCAAAATATTTGAAAACTCAGCTCCAATCAAGTGCTGATTCTTTCATTCTTTGTATGAGCATTTCTTCAGTAACCAAGTGGTAAAAAGACATAATATATATATCAAAGGAAAAATTCATTCATTAATCAAAAACTACTCTATTTTTCCTAAAATAACATAAAGAAAGAAAAAAAGAAAATAAAAGAAAAGATACCCATGAATTTTTTAGTTTTAGTTTTAGTTTTTAATTAAAATATATATATATATATATATATATATATATATATATATATATATATATATATATATATATAACAGTGTAAGCTCAAAAGGTAGAGAAAGAAGGTGATGGACAGATGACTTACCTTGGAAAATGATGAAACAGAGTAGTTCTGAGTTGTTGGAATAAGAAAAAGAAATTTAATTAAAAGAAGGAAAAGGGTAAAATGGGAACTATAAAAAGATGCATGGAGATTGTAGAAGAAAGAGTCATTTTTTAGTGGGTGGAGCGTGTGATTTTGTGAATCTTTGGCGAGATTCACACGCATAACATATGAACCTCTATAACCTTTTCTTTCTTTGTTTTTTTACGGTATCAACAAAGGCACACGCATGGTTTGGTTTGGACTCATTCTTGATCATCATAATCCATACATCCCAACAAATTGAGGAATAATGGTTTATATGTTAGATTAGTTTTGTGTCAAACCTTGAATTATGACTAACGTACAACTGTAAACCACACAAGCTCGGTTTGTCTCAATTTTTTCATTCTTAACTTCAACTTCTATTTTTTATATTGAGAAGATACTTCTGATTTTGATTCACTAAAAGTTATTAACTACCGTTTATTAAACCGATTCTGCTTTTCCAGAAGCTGTGAAGGAGTGTTTGACAAATAAGTCAATAGTAGAACTGGAATGTGTGTCCTTTGTTTAGGGCCGTAAATAGAGTCCGAAATATTCGATATTCACCGCAAAAATTCATACTCGTATTTGCGTCAAAACGGATATTTTATCTGTATCTGTGTCAAATCGAATATTATCTGTATTCGTATTCATTTAAAATGAATACGAATACGAATATATGCATATTTGTATTTATTAATATCCGTATCCATTATATATATTTAATAGGGGTATCACTGGAGTTAGACCTCATTGATTAGTTAAATAATTTAATTAAAACCTTTTCATATTAATTTTATAATAAATTTACTCTATGCTTTATTAAGTACAAATTCTGTATTTTGTCATTTACTTTGCAGTGTCAAATAAGATTTGATCCATTTTAAAGTTATCCTAACGTGTACATGATAAAAATAAATACAAATCCTTCCATCCCATTTACAAAATTTAGAGTTGTTCCAAAATCACCCTTAAATTAAGTGTTTAGTTTAGTTATACTGACATGATAATACGATTAGGATGATGCTGTGGAATGTTTGGTGATTTTGTGCCATACTTTTTTTTTTATAACTTTAATTACATTATTGTTTTGTATTTTTATATTAAATTTATTTATATCTTTCTATTTAGTCTTCCAAATTATATAATTTTTTTATTTTAACCCATATAATTTATACACACAACGTGTGTGTCACCAGATACTAGTTTGAATAAATTTTCTCATTTTATTCTATGATCGTACGAATTAAGACTCGTATTTAAAATAATTTTATTTAGAAAATATGATTATTTTTGTAGAAATGAATGAGTAATATAGTATTAGGACATGAGAGGTGAGAGTTACATCCCGTTCTTATACGAGATATTTTTATAATAATAATATTTAAAAAACTATAAAATATTATTATATGCATAATATAAAAAAATATATATTTAATTATACAAAATAACGTCATTTTAAACGTTATCTCACCCAAGAACGTGTTGCAACATTCAGCTTCCTCTCTTTTTTTGCATATAATATTACCATTGAAACAATCGTCCAAAAAATTGAAATGTATTGAGAGTGTAATACGTCCCAAACCAAAATATATTAAGGTTATGGAGAGTTTGCATGGCATCTCAGCTTTAGTATGGTACTGTGGGTCCCCAAGCGATCCAATTACTCAATCACCTTATTTTATTACAAATATATAATGATTCATGAGTATAATAATTTAATATAAAAATAATAAAATTTATTATTTTTATATTATTAATTATATTAATTTTATATTAAATTATTATATTTATTATTATACGAGTCATTATTTATAATAAAATTAATTACAAAAGTTGTTAATGCTATATTGTCCCATACCAAATTTTCATTGTAGTCACTTTCATCATTTACGCAAGTCAGAAGAATAATTATATTTTCATTTTAATTTTTTTTTCTTGCCGTCTCCTCTATACATACTGTTGGGCCCTAAAAATAGTCTTGTCCTAAGCCACTTGCTTGAGATTAGGTGAGTACAACTGTCCAGTCATTACTCTCCATTTTTTTTTATTTGACATTTAAAAAAGGGTTTTGCTATACATAATCATATAGTCAAAGATATTGCTAATGACCTTTGTAAATAAATGATGAGACCCACCATTTATAATAGATCTCGCTATTTATTTACAAAGATCATTAGCAACATCATTATAAAATATCATTGTGTATAGCATTTTTCTTTAAAAAAATATACAAATATATAAAAATATAATTAATATTTTATCTCATTAATTAATTTTTTTTATAAAAATCTCAATATTCTACTTTTAAAATTTATTGAAAAAAATAAAAGAGAAACAAATTAATATTTAATGTAAAGATAATAATAAAAAGTAAGCTAGTAATACTCTTTAAAATTTTATAAGTGACAAGTATAAATAAATAAATTTTATTCTCTAAAACAATAAATAAAAAAATACGAGGGATTTTTTTCTCTATATTATGTAAATTTTATTTCTTATATTTGCATAAAATGTCTTAAATACACTATTCACATAATTTAGGAGGCAAAATAGGTGAAATATTATCAATAAATTCATATTTAATTAGCTCGCAATGAACTTTACGATGTACTAAAGATTGTCTCTTTTTTAAAAAAAAAATTAATAGACCTTACCAAGTACTTTTAAAGATAATATAAATTTATATAACATTTTATATTTAAATTATAAAATTTAAATATCTTTTATGAGACGTGATATATTGTACTTTAATTATCTTTTACACGACGAGAAAAATAATATTTCATATATTATGTTAAAATGTGTTTATAACAAAAGTTACGAAAGCTGATACAAATATTAAAAGGGTCAAATATTATCAAATGTGACCAGAAATATTCAGAAAGAGAATTAGTATATCTTAATGTTACAATATGTTATTATTATTATTATTGTTATTATTATTATTATTATTCATCAAATTATAATATGATGAATGTTCCTTTCAGTCAAGTCTCACCTACACTTGCACCGGTCTCTAGTTTGATTAATTATGCTCATGGTGCTATAAATCCTCTTCAACATATTATTGGAAATTGTGCAGTTTTAAATTCTGAGGTTATATGCTACAATAGGCTAGTCAGAGACAAAGATAGATATATTAATAACAGAATTTACAAGTATATACATGCAGAAGATCAACTTAGAAGTAGGCTTTTCATGTATACTACTAAAGTACTAGTAGATGTTTCTGATTCTGAACAAACCTGCTATTTCATAGCAGAACCGGAAGTCTTGAATTGAATATCTTTAGTGCCAATTATATGAATACACATAATACAATTTACTATTGCTGAATAATGTCCACCGCTGAATTTACCATTTTAGAGTACATGTTCATTTTTTAATAAATTTTGTTATACATAATAATATATATAATAATTTATATAATAATTTTTTATAAAATAATAGATCTTATATTTTAATTGTCTTATAAAATTCATTATTTTATAAAGAATCATTGTATGAATCATTACTTATAGCAAAATTATTTTTTAATACATATAATATAATTTTGTACTACATAATTTGTATTAAGATAGTAAATTCAGCGTTGAAAATATTATTTTAAAAAAAACTATTGCAATGTTTCTTTAAGTTTTTTTTCATGCCGCATGATCACACGTTCGAGTTTATTATACAATAAAGTCAGAAAGACACTATATAATAATAAAGTCTTTATAATATTACGTTTGGATTGTGGAAATAAAATGGATGAAGGAATAAAAAAAATGTATTTAATGATCATTTTGAAGCATAAATTATTCTAGCGGAATGAAAATTTATTTAATCCCCTTGATTTTTAATCTATGTAGGAGATGGTAGAATAAAATAATATTTTAATAGAATATATATATATATATATATATATATATATATATATATATATATATATATATATATATATATGATAATCTTGTCATTATATTACACCACCTACCACTATCAATAATCAAATATACACTTAAAATACTTTAAAATTATTTTATTTTTCCCCATATTTCTTTCAATCCAAACGCAGTATAAGTTCTCCACATAGTTACCTTGACTTATCTCCTAGATATTTCCTATGCTTCTAAATTTGAAATATAATTGTCAAATTTTTTTATAAATAAAATACAAGCTAGTAAGTGATGGATTAAGTGCATGGTGGTGAATGAAGTACTGTAATTTGTAGCAGGTTGTTTGATAAAATTGAATAAAGCAGTTTTGAATGTTTAAACAATCTGAATGAAACATAATTTTGAATACTGAATAAAAAAAATTATTTAATAATTAATATATCTGAAAAATATGAATAACAATTTTTTACTATTTTACCCATCTAAACTATGCTGAACAAATATATAAATATGAACGTACTAAAAAATAAGTTTAATACAATATTAATTATTCAATATTTTAATAATTCAAACAAACTTATCCAAACATTATTATAATACTAATAATAGTAATTATTAGTATTATAATTTTATTAGTAATGATCAAAATATATTAATAGATAGTGAATGATATTAAGATCAATCTCATAAAAAATTAAAATTATAAAAAATATATATTTTTACCGTTAAATTTTTTAATGAATTTTTAATTATTAAAATTCTGATGAAAAATTCACACATTCATCAAATGATAAAAATATATCGAATTATTTTTATTTTAAAAGTAATTATACTATTCAATATAATAACTAACTTTTTAATATTAATTTTAATTATACTATCCATAATTATAAAAATATATATGGTGTATTAGATAAAATTAGGAAAAAATATATCGAATTAATATCCACAAGTTTATTTTTTTCTCTCTTTTACTGATTTAAGCCAAGCAGAAGCATGAACAAGGGCAGAAGCTATAATAGCACTAATTAAAAGTTATTAGGTCAAACTTCTCTCTTCCTCCCTCTTGCTTGTCTCATGGTGGAAGCCAATGATCGACTTCTGCCCTTAAATCAGTCCAATGGATGATTAATCTAAGCAAACCTTAACCAATATGTCTTCGATTTTGAACTCTTGCAATTTTTCTTCTTCATTTTTTGGGAACCGCACGTGTTATCTTCTTTGGGTATCTTTTTTGTCTTAAGAATCTGGGCTTCTGCGATTGGTATTGGATATTGGTCTTATAGAATTTGATCGGTATTTGATGTTGTCCTTTTTCCTTCTTCCTTGCCTCTCTTATCTGTTATGTGAGGGTATATACGTAAATATTCAATTCAGTGGATTGACTGACCGAGTTAATCACAATTTTCATCAAAAATTGTTTAGATACAATCAGATCAATTCAGAGTATGAAAACTATAAAACTAACCGTCTGAATGACTTATTCAGCTAGATTTTAGATTATTCAGACCCATTAAAAACTAAACAAACAACCCCTAAGAGTGATGTTTTAAATATTTCCAAAATAATGGTTATAGCATATATATATGGATTTATTTATATATTTGCACTGAATTCAATGTATAAAAAAATAATATATTAGTGGACCTTATGTATTGAATTCCGTGCAAATATATTAACAAATAAAATTTATTCTTATTTTTCGCGCTTAGCATGTGTCCTAAAGGTACATGCTAAGAGGACCTATATATATATATAGAGAGAGAGAGAGAGAGAGAGAGAGAGAGAGAGGGTCAACGTGACTAGTGACTGACAACACATGCATACCACTATTTTGTCGGTGAGTGTTGCTCCTTCAATCTCTTTCAATTATATGGATGGAGTAGTTTAAGATTGATCTAGTCTTCATGTAACAAACTTAAATTTAGTAGGTCCTATTATTGAATTCTATGTAACACTTCGAAATGACTGCTAATTATATGTTTGTGTCACTAATCGCTACGGAATATAGTATATCCAACTAAACAACAATACATCATATATATATATATATATATATATATATATATATATATATATATATATATATATATATATATATTGGTGCATATAGCTTAATAATTGGTTGGAAAAATCCCCAAGCATGATTGGTTTTAGCCTCCACCTTATAGCTTACATTAGTAGTAAAATGAGTCTTCTTTAGAATAGCAATAGTAAGAAGATAAATTTCATTTCTGTCAGCAAGCGATTCTATTGGTGCATGTTCTTGAAAATAAATAATCTTGATGAATGGGGAGCTTTCATGGGTCCAAAACCAACTACTAGACTCCATCTCATTAACTTGTAGTATTCAATATTTCATCCCTAGCTAGCTACATCTAATTGATTCTTCTGGTGAGAAAAATGCAAGCCTAGCTCTATCCACTTCCAAAGAACAGTTGAGAAAATATAATTAATGAGGAAGAACAATGTTAGGTATGGTTGGTTTGACAAAAGGGGGAGAGATAGAATATTGGAAATTGAGCAAATTGCAAAATTGTTTCCTCATCTTTACACTCAAATATAATATAGACGCTAATATTTTAATTTTTATAATCTCATGGCTAATATTTTAATTTTTAGCAAAACCGTTCACTTTGACTAATTTTGGTCAAAATAAATGAATCATGTGCACAACATGTGAGTTTTTAAATGATAAAATAGTTTGTTTACCCGTTTTAATTACGATAGTTTTACCATTTAATTATTTTAAAATTATTGTTGTTTTATTGTTTTACCATTACACAATCATAAAATCATCTTATCTCATATTAATTTATTACTATTATTAAAACATAATAATGTGAATTTAAGTAAGATTATATTACTATTTAGGTAATAAGGTTTGAGAAGAAAATAATTTTCTTACAAAAATCATTTATCTAACTTGAGTTTGTCAATATTAAAATATAATTTCAATTATAATTTCGAACATAAGTGGTTTTTCATTATTACTTTGATACTATAATGTAAGTAGGAGTGTAAGATTATCAATAAGGTTTTGTGAGTCGGACTTAAGCTACCATAGCTTAGCCCAATTAAATTACAGTACTTGAGTCTGTGTTCAGCCCATTCATGAGTTTTGGCCTTTTTTGATCAAGTCCGTCTTAAAAGTCTTATAATTGGAAAGGACTCTTACACCCCAAAATGAAAATATAATTAAAAATAACACATTTAAAATATTTTATAATGACATCAGTCAATACATACATACACAAATATGACAAGACAAAGAGTGAGGAAAAATTATTTTATACTCTTAGAGTATGATAAATAGTATGATCTTTCCATCGCATGCATGTGAAACCTTCTGTGGTGGAGCTCACATGGGACCCATATGCATGTGAGTGGATGAGCAAACTATTCGTCATGTTCCAGGAACATGGAATAACTTTTCAAGAGTAAGTTGTTTTGATTGATTCCGAGTCGACTCAGTAATTAAAGAGTTTTTTTTTTTTTTTTTTGACAACTCAAATTTCTTTTATTTTTACTACGAAGCATGCAAATTAATATACCATTATAACATATTTAATATACTCTTCACTTTATACAAAACATTAATATTGTTACATGCATTGTATTATAATTTTTACTTTTATATTTATCAATGATATATTCAAATTATGATCATTAGCATTCATGATTTATGTACCTAATTACTATATAGTTATCTCATTCAACCTACATATACATTATAAATAGGATTTTGACTATATAATAACTTATATACAAAAGGTCTATAAGTTCACTATAAAACAAAAATGACTGTTAAGACCAATGTTATTCTACTAGACGGAGAGATACGTATTATTTTTTCTATCATTAATCAATGTCTCCATGTATAAATATAGTTTTCAAATGACAACACAATTCATTTAAAAATTGCATATCGCCAAGAGAGCAATTCATAAAAAAATATGACCATAATTTTCTTTTCAATTATTTAATGTAACATATATTCATTATGTAGATTAAAAGTGGCATATTATAATGAGCAAAAAAAAAAAAGTGGCATATTATAATGACCTAATTTGAAATTAAAGATATTATTATTATAATAAATATTCGTTCAAATATATAATTTTTAATTTTTTTTGATATATAATATGAAAAATTTATCCGTACTTCATACGAGTTATAAGCTTCTTGTAGTCATTACTAACCACAATTTGTAGTTCAAATTAGCATTAGTGAACCATTGTATGAATACTTTGTTGTCGATATTTGATCTTAATATTGTTATATATAATCACTAAATTTTGTTATGAAATTTATAAAAGTGACGACTGTTACGAAACAAGGTAATTAATTTTTAGATAAGTCAAAATATCCTATATATAAATATGATTTGAGAATTTAAATATGTAATTATTAAAATAAATGTTCCATATATTTTTTATTTTTTAAGTCTATAATTTGATTGGGCCTAAAACAGGTCGAACACATTGACCACGCTCGGCACATATTTTAATTAAGATTTAAATTTTTATCGAAACTTAACCCAACTCAGTTTTGAATTAAATTCAAATGGGCCTTTACCGAAAACAAAGATTTTGGGTTTAACCAGCCCACAATTAACAATCCAAATTATATCTTTAGAAAACATTTATGGGAAAAAGTGATTGGTGGTATCATTTTACTTCTAGAATAAAATATCACGAGTTGTTTAAATTTTATTGTCATAACAATTTTTTTATTTTCTTTAGGAGAAACAGAGGAGGATCAACTGTTAGCCATGAGAGTTCCATAATTAAAATCAAATAAAGAAATAATGGGAGTTACATATATAATTATGTTTTTAATTTCCCAACAGAGCTGAAGCCCACCAATAATATGTTATGGTGATGTTGATCATATCAGTCATATACAATCATAATAATGCCAAAACCAACCAAAAACTAGAAGAAAAATGAAACAATTGCAGTCTCAGGATGTCCTTGTGAGGCTGGCAGACCTTGAAGCTGGCATCCTTTGAACTCACTTATTTATAGAATTATTCAACCATGCACCCATCTGCAAAAAATGGTATGATTAAGTCACTGTTAAACAGGAACCAGTATCCCTGAAATGCTTGTAATCCCTGAAATGCTTGTAATCGCTTCGTTTCAAAATAGAAGACCATTAATGAGTTTTTGAAGTCAACGTAAAGATATTTTTAAACTTAAAATTGACATAAATTCACTTAATTTTAGTTAATATAATGATTAATATTATAAACTATATAAAAAGTACTGCAATATTACCAATTTTAAGATGTTTCGTATTTTTGATTAATCACATCAATTATGAATTTAATAATATCTCAAATTGACTTTCAAAAGTCAATAATAATTTTATAATTTGTAACAGATAAGGATGAAGAGAAAATCGTTCTCACCTCTATTAGTTGTATGCTTTAAATATTTGGAAAACGACCACTAGGCATAGAGATCCCCAATAAAAAGCTAAATTTTCTTCACTTCGATCGCAGCTCCTTGCTTCATCCCAGACTCGAGCATTGCCTCTATAATGGCAATATCTCGAGCACCTTCAAGGAAAGAGCTGCGAGGCTCAGCTTCATAGGAACTATCCTTCTGCAAAAAACATAAGGAAAAAAGAAAATTTTAAAAGGATCAAAAGGTTTGGAGTAACTTGTACAGTCACTAAGTTTTAGAATAACAAAATACATCCTCCATTACACTTCTCACGCAATTTCCCCAAGTACACATTTAGCATAAAAAATAATACTTTTAGTGACGACCCTAGGTACACATTTACGCGACAAATAAATTAAAATATGGGAAAAATACATTTTTATGTAGAAGCAATAAAAGAAAATGTTGTTAAGATAGACTAAACATAATAGTTCTTTGACAAGTGTCTAGCTATGCTATTGTAATATAGAAAGATGGGCGATTTAAGGTGGCAGAGGACAACTATAAATATGCCTGCTTCGCCCATCTATTCACAGAACGTGAGAAGCTGATGATCGGCTTGCGGAAGACACCAAACCAGTCAACCTGGCTGACCTGGTTGTTTGCAGAACAATAACCCTAAAATCAATTAATATATTTAGGTATTTAAAAATGACAAAGAACAGGTAAGTATTGTAGGTGCTCCGATTTAACTTTTTATACTACCTTAATGGTTGCCTGAGAAATGTCATGAAGAAAGGTTTTTAACTCTTCGGTTACCCCACTGAAAGGGTAGAAGGAGACCTTGCTTTGACCATCAGTAGTATAAAGGGAAACCTGTGATAGCATCATGAGATCAAATAATGTTTTCACTAATCACAACTAGAGCTGTAAATAAGTCGAGTTGAGTTTTGGCTCAACGAGCTCGAACTAGCAAAAAAGTTAAACAAGTCGAGTTGAGTTTCTAAACAAATCCAGATTTGGTGTTCGGGCTCGACTCGTTTAATAAACGAGTTGTTCACGAGCTTCGCTTAATCAAGTCGAGCTTGAGTTTATTTTATATTAAAAAATTATTACTTTAATTATTATAATTTTGTAGTAATAATACTAATATTATAATAAATATTATCAAATGAGTTGAGTTTAAGCGAGTTGAATCCAGCCTAAACGACTCCAGCTTGAGTCGAACAAGGCTTAACTCGAGCTCGACTCGTATATGTTCACAAACAAAAAAACTTTCTTGATCCCGACTCCTTAAATTGACTCGAGTTGAACATAGTCAAGTCGAGTCGAGCTTTGTTTACGAACAACTCGATTCGTTTGGAGCCCTAATCACAAAGTAAGATAGAAGGAATGTGCTTAATTTTTCAGGTAACTCGAGGAAACAAGAGATGGTATTATAGGCATCATAACAGAGGAGTACAAAAGGTATTTCTCTTTAAAATTTACCAGGTACCCATGTTGATCGTCTTTAATTCCGCGCTCAACTTGAAGGGTTCCATTCAAGCCAACAATTCGCCAGAGTATCTATAGTTGCAAAATAAGTACTTAAGTGGGGTTAAAGAATAATGAAGTGTTTATAAGTTAAGAAAACAACATAAGCTTCACACATGCCTTGGGTGATCTTGAGGATACAACCATTACAAAAACTCCAGAACACCCATTCTCCAATTGACTAACAAAACAAGGAAGTCTAACATTAGAATTAAATTCTGCTGGGAATTACAGTGTTTGCCATTGAAATCAATTTCAAGAATTAGAACTCACAATAAAGAGGAGATGCTATCTGGTGGAGGCAGACTCATATCTACATGAGACGTTGTAGCTGAAACTGAGGTTATCTCACATCCGACAAGCTGCTCAAGTAGTAGATGAGAATTCAAATTAGTAGCAGAAAAAAAGTTCAATCAGAAAGTAGAAATTCAAGCTTCAGTAAAGTAGCAAGGCAATGCAAGTTCTCTGTTTTAAGATTATAATTTTTTTATTTTTTTTTGCTAAATTAAAGTTGTATATAAAACAGAAAATAAAATTACAAAAGCAAAGGGGCATACCCCAGGATATTACAATGAAGATCAAACAAATAACCCCACTACCGAGGGGATAAACCACCTAACCTATTGCTAGAAAACATTTCCTAATCCAAGACAACCAGAGTCAAACATGAAACAGCACATGGAAAAGAAACAAAGATACAGAATCAGCTTATCGCCCATCGTGAAATTTGAACTAACGGCATTATAATGTTACTTGTACAAAGGGATAAAAATAGAAGCTGTACTGGAGATAACACTATCAGGTCAAGTGCAATCAAAATCATTAAAATTGACCCGGTGAAAAACATATTAACGTAAAAATTTATTTTTTACCCTGACCAAACACATGCATTTTCTGAAATGTTTGGCTGGAACTCCTGTTGCCGTGCGTTTCGTGAACAAGATACTATTGTTCTGAGTTGGAGTACGGGAATTTAGCTGCCTTTTGCTTTCTACCATAGATAGCGTTCTACGTATTTATTTTCATTCCATATACCCAACCATTCTGCATTCCTGCCTTCCTGGTTAATATAGCATGGCAGTATGGCTACCTTTTGGCTTTCAGACTAAAAATAAAAAACTACTAATGATAATATTAAAAACTATATGCATTAAAGTAAATTAAAAAGTTGAATGAAACTCTTATTTCCAAATGGAGAGAATAATAGTTAACCAATTTATTCATTACGCCAAGATTCAGAACATAAATCATCCATATCCAAATATTAGCTGCAAATATTGTCCTAAAACATCAATGTACCATAAGGAGCATTCCCATATGTTCTACAGTTCTACTTGAAGTTGAAACTGTTTTAAGCTGACGAGACTTGTGGGCTTCCAGAAGAGCCCTTTAGTTTTTTCAATTATTTAAAGAAGAGCCCTTTAGTTTTTTCAATTATTTAAGTACATGATTATTATTATTATTATTTAAAGAATAAGAGTCCAAAGTACATAAAACCAAATTTAATGTCTAATAAGGGAAAAAAAATGAAACCTCACCATTCTCAACCCTGCAATGAAATGTACCCCCATATCTAAAACAAAACCGCCCTGCCAAAAATAAAAGAAAAAGACAAAAGGTCAGCATAAAATAATGAAGGTAGTTACTTCGAAGGAATTGGAGTAGTTAATTAACGTCTGGTATAAACACCCCCTCCCCCCTCCCTCCTTGTGTGTCATCATAGTGAATATACTCAATTAGAACATTAAAAAAAAACCTATAAAATATACAAACTTTGTGCTTCTTTTAGTGGTTTTGAAAAAGCAATCTACGGTAATCAGCTTTAGTCATACATTAAAATTACGCCTCCATATGCTTGAGAAGTAAGGATTTGAACTATTCATTGATCCTTCAATAATAACTTGAATGCTCATCATCTCTCCAATTTCAGCCATTAGTTTTTTGCTCTGTACAATGAATAATGATTAGTCTAACAAATCACTATAACAAAGTCAAACCAAATGTCCAAAAAGATATACCTCAACAAAAGCAGGTTCAAACCGATAATTTTCTGCAACAGCCCAAATTGGTTGACCAAGAACGCTTGTGCTAATAGAATTATAGCATTCCAGTGCAGTTTCTGCCTCCCTAACAGCTGTGTAGATAAGACCATTGATAATTTGCTGAATAAATGTAATTCCAAGAAAATTGATGTCATAATACGAGGCACAATTCATTCAGAAGACTTACTGGATCTATGTATAGACAATATATAATATCTGACTAAAATAAAATAGCTACTCCCACATAGTTACTATGCACTAACTGTTTAAGAATAAGATGCCAATATGAAGGCAGGCAAGCTATTTTTGGAAGTTGGAAGTTTTAAGAAGTTACGGCTATCCTATCATGCAGCTTTCAAGTAAAATTTTCTATCACACACGTATGGTTCAGACTCTAGGCATATTAGATAAACACCCATTGGTATCTGGTTAGGAAGCTTTAATTTGGATAGGAAAGCCAACCAAGTATGGAGTTATGTCCAAGAAGGGGACAACAGCACAGCAAAGAAAATCCAACAATGGTTAAACTTTTTTCTGAAATGACAACAGCCAATAACTATATCACAATTCATATCAACCGGTTATTTCACCATCCAATGTATTTTATCTTTCAAACTGATATAACAAGACGTGAACCACTCCAAAAATTAGTTCTTTCTCTAACAGCTAGACTCGGTAAAAAACTAATTGAGAAAAGGAAGAGTAATGTAATTAATACAGTAGTAGAGCGTTGGTTAAAGGAGAGACATACAGTAGTATAGCGTTGGTTAAAGGAGAGAAAAAGAAAAGAAAGAAGTAACTGGCATGCTTCCAGAGGGGTAGAAGGTCATAAAACTTGCACAAGAGATGGACCATGTACATTGATTTTCTCATGAAAATAACTTTGTTGTAAACCTAGACTTCATGAAGTGTAAGTCTGAAAGGATATCATTTATACACGCTATCTAACTAAGCGTAATAATTTTGTATAGAACTGCCCTAGCTTATGTTTCTTTGTACAGTTTATCACCCCTTCCCCCTTACTCTCCTCTCACCTCTTTATTCTGCAGCAACAACTGCACGGCTTCCTAATTGAGCTCAGCAACATATGTACACTTTGCATGTGTCACATTAAAGACATCAAAATTTAATGTCTCTATGTGCAATGCAGTGTAAAAAAAACTATGATGAGTTTAACAAGTGAAATGCTAAAAAAGAAGTTAACTGCACTCAAGTTTCAACAAGTAAAACAGCGAATATACTACTACTAGTTTTAATATAAAATATACAAAATGTAACCTACCATATTAAAAAATTAAATTCATTGAAAGTAGATTACTTACAAACTGCAGCTGGTTTCTCTTTAGACCCCACAAATTTCGCCAAGCAACACATAAGGCATGCACAAAGAGAGAGACTTTAGCTCTTTGCACAGGATATTATAGACAAAAAATAAAAACTACTATTATGTCATTGCTTTACTGTCCAGCTACGTATAATATAATGCATAACTGCAGCAGATGATATTTTCCGAGTTTTTTGAATTTTTAAAGGGCCTGCAGCCGATGGTTGAAGGTTTAGTTAATGAAAATTTCACCTTGAAGAACATGCTTCCCTGCCTTCAGCAGCTTCAGTGACATATCCACCTGCACGAATTGGTTCTCGTGTTAACAATAACTTTAATCAAACAATTAAAACATATTAAAGAAGATATTATTCCGGTAAAAAAAATCAATGTTAAGAAAGATGGGCCCTTAATTTAGGACATACAGAGTATGCATCAAGAAATAAAAACGTTACACAGTTAAATCTTCAATTGATTAGGTTTTAGCGTATATAATCTTATGTTAATTTTTACAACCCAATCCTTAGATGGACACCAACTAACAAAGCTTATTCTAAAGATCTAAAACTACATGCCAATATGAACTGATTTAACAAATTCAGAAATACAAAATTCAATCATTCATTGGATAGATTCAAAAGCTAATTAAACAATGAGTTTCTTATACTCCCTCCTCTCTTCTATAAAAACAGTTCCATTTGTTATATTCTTTTGTTCCACAAAAAGAGCCTCTTTTCATTAATGGTATTTTTATTACTTTGTCCGTCCTAAAATTAGAGATACATTTATAAAATAACAACTTTTAAGGATAATTTTATTTTCTCAAATATAGCCTTGGTATTTTTTAGGAATTCGGTTGTGGTAGTGTGATATTGAAAATGATACTGAAAAAGTAATAGCAAATTATGATCATATCACTTTATAATCTCAAAATAAAAATGTATATCTAATTTTGGAACAAAGTAAAAAGAAAAATTTATCTCTAATTTTGGAATAAGGGGAGTAATTGATGGTAGTAGTAGTAGGGAATTGATATTTCCACAATAAAAATTGATAGTTTTCAAAAGACTACTCTCACATTTCTAATTTTCCTTGTGGAAATAATAATTCTCATGCATAAAAAAAGTCACAATGTCTTTAACTTTATCATCCTAATTGCAAATCATCTAGCCACTATTAAACTAACAACTGTTTTCTGAAAAAAATTACATCCTTAATATTTGCAAATGAGCAAAAATATATCCTTAATATTTACAAATTTTACAAATGGAACTGTATATGATTAATTTCTACAGATTAAAAAAGCAATAGCAAAACATTTTACCTGGGTTTGTCCAGCAAGAACAACTGCAACCCCAAGAATGGAAGAATCCTGAATAATTTCATCAAGACCCGAATCACCCCACTTTGATTCCACCTCCGGAAAAAATTTCTGAGCAATCCCGACAGCCTCATTTGCCGATTCCTGTAAAATTTCTCAATAATTTTAAATTTCCAATCCACACCATTTTTAATTTTTTTTTAAAATTTAAAATAATTCTTTTCTTGGACCCACTTGGTAAATTTCAAAGAAATTGCAAGAAAAATAAATGAGAAATGGGAGATTTTATTTATTTATTTTTACCTCAGAGCGGCTCCAAATGGCTTTAACAACAACGAGGTCAGAGATCTCAGATAACCTGGGAATGTATTGAGTTCTAACGAAGATTCCAGCGCCAATTATGGCTATTTTAGGTGGCTGATTCATAATGTGGTGCTGTGAATATATATAATATTTGGAGATCTTCAAGTTTTGATTTGTATATGAATATATTTTTTTGAAACAAATTTGCTTTGATAATTAAAAATTGGTTTGATAGTTAATACTGTGTAAATATTGAATAGATCATAGAACAAAAAGAGATGGAAAACCTTAAATAGGAGAGAAAAGACAAAATGTAAAAGAGGAAATGTAACTTTTAATGTTTGATTATAACTTTAGATTGTGTTTTGTGGTGTTTGTAAATACTAAAATAGAGCATAAACATAATATAAGAAACAAATCTCACGAGGAAAAAATATACATACATAACCAAATATAAATAAAACAAAATTATATATATATATATATATATATATATATATATATATATATATATATATATATAATAAGGTAGAACCATTTTAGAATTCTTAAGTTGACAAACCACAGGAACGTCTCAGATTAATTTATCCAAATTTAATGGTTCCAATTGATTCATCCTTACTAAATTTCCCCTCATAACTCATACTAAATTTCCCCCCAAAAGTAATACAAAATAATAATAGTAACAATAATAATAATAAAAAAAATAATAATCATTAATATAATAATAATACTAACAATAATAGTAATAATAATAATTATTATAATTATAATAATACTAATGTAAGACCCCGAATTTTATGAAATACAAAATTTAATTTTTCTTCATATATATTTTTTTTGAAACAGTAAGTGGTTAAATTAACAAAATTGAAAGTTAAGGATGTTATGTGCAAATTTTATTTTGTCGGACAATATTCGCTTTGTCGGGGAATATTCGTTTGGTCGGGGAATATTCGTGCCGTACGACGGCGCCGAAATAATAAATTATTGGTGGACCCCACAACGGAATATTTGTCGGATATAGAAAACGACAGAAATAACCTTTTTAAATAAAAATAGTCAACGGAACTGTTAAAATACCGGTGATAAAAGAATAGTAGCATACGGTAGTTATTGGTATTTTCTGTAGCACTCGGTACTCTACAGTAACACACGGTATTGCATAGTGTCTCATATTTTTGGTCTGATAATTGACACCGTAACTGTTACGCATCATTTCATCGATAATTGTCACTGCATAATATTTTATATTATCAATTCAATAATTGTTGTTACACAGTATTTTGCATTATTGATTTAATAATTGTCATTACACTGTATTTTATATCATTGAGTCAATAATTGTTGTTGCACTGTTTTTAAAATTATTGAACCTAATAATTGTCACAGTAACATATGCACAGTAATTCACATTATTGAATCAATAATTGTCATTACACAGTAACGTATGCTTTATTTTACATTATTGTTATCTCTATTATGATGTTATTTAAACAGTTGTATTTCATTAATTTATTGACTTGATATCTAAGAGCTAACTATACTGTATTTATAACAATTAGTCATAATAATTGAATTGATAAAGTTATTTGTTTATAATATAAAGTTAGGTGATTATTAGGTGATATGAAATGAATGGTGTGGATTAAAGTGTGAATTATTGTTGAATAATTGAATTGATTTGTTTATAATATAAAGTTAGGTGATTATTAGGTGATATGAAATGAATGGTGTAGATTAAAGTGTGAATTATTGTTGAATAATTAAATTGATTTGTTTATAATATAAAGTTAGGTGATTATTAGGTGATATGAAATGAATGGTGTAGATTAAAGATAATATAATATTTGAAATGGATGGTGTAGATTAAAAGATGATTTTTAAATGAATGGTTTAGATTAAATGAATGATAAGATTTTTGGCTATAAATAGAAGCCTTAACTTAAGGATTTTTCATAAACTTCCTTACTTATTCTTTCTTTCTCTCTCTAAATACTTCTTGTGAAAGTTCTCTCTAAGTGTGCTTAAGTCATCTTGAGTATTTGTGAAGATCTATAAGTATACGTGTACTGTTCAAGTTAATCAACCTCATTTAAATCAATATCCAGTCACGTGTTACGGTAAGGGATACCATCTTTTTCATCTTCCATTATTCAAACATACTATGGTAAGGGATTATCATTATTTGATTCTCGATAATAATATTGTTTCTTCCTTACTCATAAGACGTGCCTTTTATTTCCATGTATTAAATTGTGGGAATAACCTTACGGAGCGGATTGCCGCCTGTTGGTGAATAACCTTTCGTATTCATTCATTATTAATCTCTGAGAATAACCTTACGGAGCGGATTGCCGCCTGTTTGGTGAATAACTCTTTGTACTCAAATTCTATTAAATTGTGGGAATAACCTTACGGAGCGGATTGCCGCCTGTTTGGTGAATAACTCTTCGTACTCAAATTCTATTAAATTGTGGGAATAACCTTACGGAGCGGATTGCCGCCTGTTGGTGAATAACCCTTTGTATTAATTTCCTTCACCTTTTGTTAATCAAACCTGCTACGGTAAGGGATATTATTTTCTTTCATACTCCTAAATCGAAATTTATTATGAAACTATTGCTTCTATAATTCCTGAAAATATTATATGTTCCATAATAGTTGAACTTCATTATTTCAACTGAACCTTCCTATTTACGTGAACCTTTCTATTGAATTGTAACCGTTATTCTGAACTGTGGATCTTGAATATCATTTTTAAATTTCACTCCACATCATGTTGACAATTTGGACATTATTTGAATCTGTACAAAGTAAACTTCCGATACTTATTGTTATCCTATTTCTTCTGTTCATCATTTATATCATTCTAATCATCCAAAAATCAAGCTGTTGTGAATATCTGTGGCCGGGGGCACAGATGTGTTATATTTGTTGAACAGATGATAGGTTAAAGGCGATATAATAGGTTAAAGGCGATACATCTGTTCGGTGTCTTTTATGGCACGTGGTGAATGTTCTCTCTGGCCCGTAGTGCAAAGATGAACTGTTGTTTGGTATGATTATGACCAAAGGCTGAATCTGGTATAATCATGACCGTTGGTGCTATATTGAATATCTTTGGCCCGTAGTACAAAGATGAACTGTTGATGTGCATGATTATGATCAGGAACTGTGAATTTGTATTATCTTGACTAATGATATTTCAGATGATAAAAGTTGATGATGTTTTTCCTAAAAAGAGAACCGAGTGGACATTATAGTCTGCATTATTCTTCTAATAGATTACTCATTCCGCTGCTATTATTGATCTGAACGTTGTTTAAGAATTTAACTGCAGTTTTTGATATAAACCTTGTAGTCTATTGTATTCTATCAAGAACTCAACTGTTGAAGACTAATGATAATTTATTCGTCATTATCTTAGTCATGATATTCTTTACTGGGCTATTTGAGCTCACCCTTTCTTTTGTTCCATTGTTTTTCAACAGGAGATGAAAACATAACAGGGTCTAGCCGGGGAATGGAGTGAGGGTCCAAGGAATAGTTATCATAGTCTTCACGTTTTGTAAAATAGTGTGGCAATAATAGTGAAGACTTAGTTGTGTATTATTATACACTGTATTGTAGTACGTTGTGCTTTGTTGTAATAATTTTGTTGTAGTATTTTGACGACTCAAGTTTGGGCTGTGTGGGCCCAGATTTGGGGGCGTCACAACTAATACTACTACTAATAATAATTATAATAATAATAAAAATAATAGTAATAGTAATAGTAGTATTAATAATAACAATAACAATATAATAATAATAATAATAATAATAATAATAATAATAATAACAATAATTATTATTATTATTATAATAACAATAATAATTATTATAATAATAACAATAATAATAATAGTAATAATAATAATTATTGTAATAATAATAATTATAATTAATAATAATAATAACAATAATAATAATAATAATAATAATAATAATAATAATAATAATAATAATAACAATATCCATAATAATAATAATAATAATAAAAAAAATAATAATAACAATAATAATAGTAACAGTAATAATAATAATATTATTGTTATTATTATTATTATTATAATAATAATAATAATTAATACTAATACTAATACTAATAATAATAATAATAATAATAATAATAATAATAATCATCATTAAAATAATAATATTAATAATAATAGTAATAATAATAATAATAATAATAATAATAATAATAATAATAATAATAACAACAATAATAATAATTATATTATTTATAATAATAATAGTAGTAGTAATAATAATAATAATAATAATAATAATAATAATAATAATAATAATAATAATAATAATAATAATAATAATAATAATAATAATAATAATAATAATAATAATAATAATAATAACAATAATAATAATAATAATAATAATAACAATATCCATAATAATAATAATAATAATAATAATAATAATAATAATAATAGAAATAGTAAGAATAATAATTATATTACTATTATAATAATAATCATACTAATAATTAATACTAAAACTAATACTAATTGTAATGTCCTAGAATTTCCACAACTTTATTAATTAAAATATTAATTTAATTTGCAACGAGTTAGTTTTACGAGATTATTTAAATCTTTTTGTGTGATTAATTAATTATGTGATTAATTAATTACTAAAATTAATTAAAGGGGGTCACTAATATGTTATTAAATTAGTGAACAAACCCTAAAGTTTTAATATCAAAATAATTGATAAGCTTCCTATTAATTAAATATTCAATTAAATTGAATATAATGAGTGAATTAAATATAATAAATTAATTAATATGATTATTAATTAATGTAAATAATGTGAAATATTAATAATAATATTTATTAGTCCATTTTGTAATTTAATACTTATGGGTTAGAATATTTAATTATTTATTCAATCTAATTATTTATTTAATCATGGATTGAATAATTAATGTGTAAATTATTAAATTAGCCCAACATGGGTCAATTAGTAGCCCAAGTGGAGAATAATAAAATTTGACAATTTAGTAGCCCAAACAATTTAATAGAAGCCCAATTGGTATTTTAAATTAAAGCCCAATGATTGACCCACTTGGAAAATACTTAATTTAAACTATTAATTATAAAAAAAATAAGTTTGTGACAATAAAATTGGGACAAAAACCAAGCTATCAGCCGACCATCATGCTAGGAAGGAGAGAGAAAAGTGAGGTTTTGTATTATTTTATTTTTATTTAATTAAAAGGATTGCTTGTTTTATTTTTAAAAGTACATGAAACCATGCTTCTTTTCACCAACTTAGTACTTAACTAGAATTCTTGAACAAGTCTTCAACCACCCTCATTATGGAAATTTGATAGATATAGATTTTATATCTATTCAAATTGTAAGTATACTTACAAGTTAGTAGTTTTTGTAAATCATTTCTCATCTTTTATTTCCAAGTCCAAAAGAGAGAGCTAGAGAGCATTTGAGAGTGTGAGAAAATTTGAGAGCAAAATACTAAGAGAAGAGAAGGAGTCTTGGTTCATGTCATCTTCCTTAATCACCTATTTTGGAAGAAAAAGGAAGATAGCCATTAAATCAAGGTAATGGTTATTTTAAATAAAGTTTTATTTTTAAATTAAATAAATCATCATGTTAGTATAAACATGTTAATATAGTTATTAATGTGTAGTTGTAATATTTATGCCATGCTTGAGTTTAATATGTTTGGTTTGTATTTTGGTATATTTTATATGCTAAAATATGTATTTAATAGTGTGTAAACAAGTTTTGGAATTTATGTCAAAAAAATATTTTTATAAAACTTAGGTTTGATGTTTTAATATTATAGAACATTAAATCATGAGAAAAACAAAGTTTGAATCACTCAAAATGGAGTTATACACAAAAAGTTATGATTTGTGGTAGTTTATGTGATGTAAAAATTTTTATAAAAAAATAATGATATTAAATCATGAAAAAATTATTTTTCATGTTATAAATTAATATAAGGTGATTGGTAATTTTTTTGGATTTTTATTGAGGATTTAAAGCTTACTTGATGGTATATTTTTATTTAAAATGGGTAGCCGGAACACTGTTCACTTTCTGCTCGGAAGAAGAAAAAAAAAATATTAACTGGCCGCGCAATGCGCGAGCACTGTTCACGCCAGACGCGGAGCCAAACGACGTCGTTTGGCGTCCGTAAGATTTTACTCCGCGCGTTACGCGCGGAAGCCGTATCCGGCTTTCCAAAAACGGCGTCGTTTTGAGCCGATAATATTATAACGCGCGCCATGCGCGGTAGTTATTTTTCCGGCGAAATTACATTTATGCCCCCTCCGTGTTTTTCTTGGCAGAATTACCATTTTGCCCTCGGATCAGTTTTCTGATTATTTACGAAACTGCCATCGGTCCGGTTTTTCAACTTAATTACGAAAATGCCATTCGGGTTAATTTTAATTAATTTAAATATTTAAAAATTAATTTAAAATTATAACAAAAATAATAACAATACAAAAATAATATTGGGGAGGATATTTTTCATTAAATTTAATATTTAAATATTTTAAATATTAATCTAGTTGGCTAATCATGGTTAAGTTAAATAAATGTATTATTTATTATTTTAAATGTTAATAATAAATAAAGATGATAAATTAGCAATTATTATTTAATGCCTATTAAATAATACTTAAAGAGAGATAAAATTTATAAATGAATTATTTATTATTTAAATATTATTAAATAATAAATAAGGATAATTAAGTAATTAATTATTATTTAATTAGCATTAAATAACGATTAATGGAAATTAAGTTATTAGAGTAATAATTTATTATTTAATTTAAATAATAAATAAGAATGATTTGATTATTATTTAACCTTAAATAATAATTAAAATTAATTAAACAATTAATTATTATTTAATTGACATTAAATAATAATTAAAGAGGATTAAGATTAGTAAACTATTATTTAATTTCCTTAATTAAATAATAAGTAAGGTTAATTACTTAGTTAATTATTGGTTGATTAACATTAAATTAAAGAAGGTTAAAACTCAGTTAATAATTATTTATTATTTAATTATAATTAAATAATAAGTAAGTACAATTAGTTATTATTTATTTTAAATAATAACTAGAGTTAATTAATAAATTTCTATTTAATCAATATTAAATAGTAATTAAAAAGAGATTGAGTTAATAAAATAAATTGAATTTAATTAAACAATTATAATAAGTTGTTTAAAGGTTTAATAAGTGTCCAACACTTAAGAAAAATATTTTCTAACTTATTAAATTATTAACCTAATATGATTGAGGGTCTATAAGGTTAATAATATTGTTTTGACTAATGTAATTTATGTGTTAGTACTTATGTGGTAAATAAGTTCGTTATTAAGCGTATAGTTATGCAAATACGTCGTACTAATTGTTAGACCGACTTTATTAATGTTAGGTCTTTCAAACCAAGTTAGTTAAAGCTAGACAATTATTGTAGCTGAGCAAACAGGCAAGTTCTCTAACCCTACTCATTTATTGCTGAACAAGTTTCTATACTTGTATTTATTGTCAAAGCTTGAAGTGGTTTAATTATTTAAAATTATCTCACATCCATATTGTTGATAAAATCGCACTTAGTGCACTTGAAGCTTAGTAGTTCTTGATTCATGAACTGTATCAAAAATGTCAAAAGCTAATAGTTCAGTTAGACATTACGTTTATAAATTCAATACTTGAATACTTTTAAAAGCTTATCCAAACCATTGTTAGGTGCGGATTTCTTATATTAAGTCTGAGAATTGAACAACCCTAAATTAGGGGATTTTGTGTCGGGAAACCGACTTTGGGCGTCAGTGACTAAATGTAATGCATATACAGCGGGTTGAATAGGCTGATCCCCTTGAAAACCAAACAACTCAAAGGGTAAGAGGAAACTCTATTATACCCTCGTTAGTTCAGGGTCCTTAGTGACCACTCAGCATTTTAAGATTCAAATATTCTGTTTATTAAAATTTGAATCCTGTTTCATTCACAATTGTTATATCTATTGTTGAATCATTGATGATATTTCCCATTCATTCATGATATATTAAATCTATATGATTGTTCTAAACTTGCTGAGCAAACTAGTTGCTCATTCTTGCTATATCATGAACCATTTTTCAGATAAACCTGATTGCTCAAAGAAGGATAAGGGAAAAGGAAAAGCCAGAGCTTAAGTTAGCTTATGCATGCTAATTAGATCTTTAATTATGTATTTACGGTTGTTAAACATTTTGTAATTCCTTGTGATAGGAACTGTTATTATGTTAAGGTTGATAGACCCTGGTATTGTAACCTTTTGAAGGAAACCAATATGTATTATTCCGCGATATTTAAATGCAATGTATGTATTTAATTGTTAGTAATGTGTTGAATAGTGAGAACCAAACTCGAGGTTATGGAACCCGGATTTGGGGTCGTCACAGGTTGGTGTCAGAGCCGTAGGTTAGAAACATTAGGATTTGCGAAACCTAAGTTATCACCTTAGTATTAAACTCATATCGAGTGCGTTAGGGGATGAATCGGGGAGATTCATCATGTTGTGTATTTTTGGAGATGGATTGAGAAAATCCATCGAGCCGAGATGTACATGATAAAATATCATTTCATTTCATCAATGAATATATTTTATTGTTGTACTAACGTGTGTTATTGTTTTATGATATAGGATGGCAGAGATCGGACAGTCGAGTCGCACTGCTGAGGAGGACTATATTGATATCCATATGGATACTGCACAGCCGCTGGTGGCTGCACCCGTAGAGGAGCCAGAGTCAGATCCTGAGGAGGGGGATCGTGTGGAGCCCGTCTGGGGCGGAGTCATGAGGTCTTACAGTGAGGATGAGGCCGAGTCAGAGGAGTCTGAGGAGGAGGAGTCAACTGATGGCATGGGCACCACTGCCGCTGACATCATAGAGGGACTGACCACTAGGAACGAGGAGCTGGAGGCAAGGATCCAGCATCTAGAGGAGCAGAATCTGACCCACCAGCACATGGAGGATCAGTATAGGGATGCGGCTTACCAGTTCTCTGGCGAGAACACAGAGCTGAAGGAGAGGATCGCAGGACTGGAGGATCAGGTACAGGAGTACGAGGATTCGGTGGAGCACTTTGCAGTGCTAACACATCAGCTGGTAGATCAGGACGTAGAGCTGCAGGCCAAATTGGCAGTGGCTGAGACTAGGTTGGCTGAGGCTGAGCTGAAGGTTCAGCAAGTACAGGCAGAGAAAGCCGCCATCCGTGCACACTGGAAGGAGGCGATAGAGGACCGAATAGAGATGGAGAGACAGCGGGATGCTGCTCATGGTCAGATAATGGAGCTAGAGGAGGAGGTCCGCGAGAAGCGGGTGAGGACGGATAGACTTAGCTACGTCTACCGATCTTCATATGGTAGGCTTCAGAGCAGGGTGCACTACTACCCAGCTGAGGAGGGCCAGTCTATGCACACCATCAGCAGGAGTGTGGTGATGGCCATCGGGGATGAGGAGTATGACGACGCGATCCGTAGGGGGATGCGCAGTCAGTAGTAGTAGTAGTTGTTTTCTAATTTCGTATGTAAATAGATGCAGTAAAACCCAACTTTTGTTTTATTAGAGGGTTAATATGTCACTAAATCCCAACTCTAGGAAGTTGTAGGATATGTCAGATCCCATCTTTTGTAGCTTCTCAGGGATAGAAGCATTTATAGCAGTATGCTGTCGATGTAAAGTGCTATGCACTACTGTTTTAGCATATGAATATAAATGCAGTCAAATTTATGTTTATATGTGTGTTGAAATAATTATTTGTATTTTAGCTAAATATTGCCTAAGATACAAAGTAATGAGATGAAAAATATGAAATAAGTATAATAATGTAAATTTTTGTTTATAACAGAAAATGCCGCCACGTAGACAACCACCAAGGAACCAGGGGGTAGAAGAGTCAATTAACAATGACCAGGGGGGGACACAACGTAGACCCTATGCAAAACTTCGTCGACATGCTAGCTGAGGCAATGCAACACAGACACCCTGTTGTAGCAAATCCACCACCACCACCACCAACTCAGTTGGCAAATTTCAAAGATTTTAAAGCGGTGGGACCGCCAGAGTTTAGGGGAACGTCGGACCCGATAGAGGCCCAGTCTTGGATAAAGGAGATAGAGAAGGCGTTCGTTATCGCAAGAGTAGCTGAGGAGCAAAAGACAGTCTTTGCTACCTACATGATGAAGGGCGAAACCAATTTCTGGTGGGAAGCCAATCAGAATAGGGCTGGGGATGGTGTGGTGCCCTGGACAAAATTTAAGGAAATATTCGACGAGAATTATTTCCCGAAAAGTATGAAAAGTAGGATGGAGGTAAGGTTTCTAGAACTGAAACAGGAGAACATGTCGGTACCGGAGTACGCGACAAAATTTAATGAGCTGGCCAGGTTCGCTCCACATCAGGTAGACACGGAGGAACGCAAGGCCAGAAGGTTCGAGAATGGATTGAGACCTTGGATATTCAACAAGGTAGCAGTACTGCAGATTGACTCGTTCGCAACTTTGCTAGAGAAGTCAATCATTGCTGAAGGAGGAAGCGACGCGTTAACCAAGTACAACCAGGAGAGAAACAAGAAGAAAAATGAAGGGGGAAGCAAGAACAACAACAGTGGAGGCAATAATAACAGCAACAAACGTAAATGGGACAACAGCAACAACGACAAGAGCTCGGGGAATCAACAAGGAAGTGTTCAGAAAAAGCCAGCATGCAATATATGTGGGAAGAACCACTTCGGAGAGTGCAGGAAAGGGAAGAATACATGCTACAATTGTGGTCAGGTGGGACATATTTCTCCAAATTGTCCCTTCCCAAAGAAAGTGAGATGCTTTTCTTGCGGAGCATCTGACCACTTGATAAAGGATTGCCCTAAGAAGAAGAATGACGGGAGTAACGGCTACAAGGGCAATAACAGTAAACTGGCTATCGGGGGACCGGTACCACAGAACAAGCCGACAGCCCGGACATTCAATATGACGGTGCAAGATGCCGTGGGGTCAAAAGACGTGGTGTCAGGTATTATTCCGATCAATGATATAAATGCATATGTATTGTTTGATTCGGGTGCTACCTGTTCATTTGTGTCTGATGATTTCGCTAGACGATTAGAGTTGCCTAGGGACAAACTAGAAAACTCAATGAACATAGAAGTTGCTAATAAAGAGGTGATTCCGGTAGAGTACATACATAGAAATTGTTGTGCTGAAATCAGGAGTCAGAAATTAAATGTGAATCTAATTCCAATACGTCTGGGGGAATTTGATGTAATACTTGGGATGGATTGGTTGTTTAACCACGGGGCGATAATTGATTGTCAGAAGAAGTGCATACACCTTAAGGCACCAAATAAGTCTAAGGTTGTATTTTATGGCAGCAAGTCGTCAAGACAGTCTTCTTGTCTGACGATGATGCAAGCCAAGAAATTATTGAAGAAAGGTTGTGTAGGGTATTTGGCTCATGTGGTTGATACACAAGTGGTGAGTCCCGAGATGGAGCAAATACCAGTAGTTAGGGAGTTTATGGATGTTTTTCCAGATGTACTGCCGGGTTTACCGCCGGACAGGGAGATAGAATTTGTGATTGATTTAGTACCGGGGACAGCACCGATATCGAAAGCACCATATAGGATGGCTCCGGTAGAACTGAAGGAATTGATGGTGCAATTGCAGGAGTTGTTAGATAATAAGTACATTCAGCCAAGTGTTTCTCCATGGGGAGCACCGGTGCTGTTTGTAAAGAAGAAGGATGGATCGATGAGATTGTGTATGGATTATAGAGAGCTGAATAAGGTGACAATTAAGAACAAGTACCCGTTACCACGAATTGACGATCTTTTCGATCAATTGAAAGGGGCGAAGTACTTTTCAAAGATTGACTTAAGGACTGGTTATCATCAGTTGAAAGTCAGGAAGGAGGATATACCCAAGACGGCATTTAGAACTCGATATGGGCATTATGAGTTTCTGGTGATGTCGTTTGGACTAACTAATGCGTCAGCCGCATTTATGGACATGATGAACAGAATATTCAAGCAATACTTGGACAAATTTGTAGTCGTGTTCATTGACGATATTTTGGTGTATTCCAAAACGGAGGAAGAGCATGCTGAACACCTAAGATTGGTGTTGGAGATTTTACGGAAGGAGCGGTTGTACGCTAAGTTTTCAAAGTGTGAATTCTGGTTGGAAAGAGTTCAATTTTTAGGTCATGTTATTGACAAGGAGGGAGTTTCGGTTGATCCGGCGAAGGTTGAATCGGTAATGAATTGGGAACAACCAAGGACGCCGACAGAAGTAAGAAGTTTCTTAGGGTTAGCGGGTTACTATCGGAGGTTCATTCAAGACTTCTCAAAGATAGCAACACCGTTGACCAACTTAACAAGAAAGACGGTAAAATACGTGTGGACGGAGAAGTGTGAGGAAAGTTTTCAGGAGTTAAAGAAAAGACTTAGTGAAGCACCTGTATTGACCTTACCAGACGATACAGGAGGTTTTACGGTCTACAGTGATGCATCGCACAAGGGGCTTGGCTGTGTGCTTATGCAAAACGGCAAAGTCGTTGCGTATGCGTCCAGACAATTAAAAGATTATGAGAAGGGATATCCTACCCACGACTTGGAATTGGCAGCGGTAGTGTTTGCCCTTAAAATTTGGAGGCATTATTTGTATGGAGAGAAATGTGAGATATTCACAGACCATAAGAGTCTAAAGTATATCTTCACACAGAAGGAGTTGAATATGAGGCAACGGAGATGGTTGGAATTGATCAAAGATTATGATTGTGAAATTCTATATCATCCCGGCAAGGCCAACGTAGTAGCGGATGCTCTGAGTAGAAAGAGCAGGGAGAAATTGTTCATATTGACAGATCAAGAACAATTGGTTCAAGAGATGGCTCGAATGGAGTTGGAAGTGAGAAGTCCAAATGAGTCAATAGAAGTCGAGGTGAGCCCAACCTTGTTAGATAGGGTGAAAGAGACTCAAGACAAAGATGAGGAGTGTGACAGAATCCGGAAGAGGATGACCGATGGAGAAGAGGTCAAGTTTAAAATTGATAGCATGGGATTGCTGAGATTTGAAAATCGTGTTTGGGTACCGTTAGTGCCTGAATTACGAGAGGAAATTTTGCAAGAGGCCCACAGTACGAGATACTCGATACATCCGGGGAGTACGAAGATGTATCAAGATCTACGTCAGCATTTTTGGTGGCCGAATTGAAAGAGGGAGGTTGTAGAATGTGTCAGCCGATGCCTAACTTGTCAGAGGGTAAAGGCCGAACATCAGAGACCAAGTGGATTGTTACAGCCGTCAGAAATCCCTGAGTGGAAATGGGAGCATATCACAATGGATTTTGTGGTAGGACTTCCAGCAACACAGAAGGGATATGACGCAATTTGGGTGATTGTGGATCGGCTAACAAAGTCAGCGCACTTTTTGCCGATCAAGATTAGGTTCAGTTTGGATCAGTTGTCCAAATTGTACATCAAAGAGATAATTTCAAGACATGGGGTGCCGGTATCGATTGTGTCAGACAGAGATCCGCGCTTCACGTCAAAATTTTGGAGAAGTCTTCAGGAGAGATTGGGGACACAGTTGAGAATGAGTACAGCGTATCATCCGCAGACTGATGGGCAAAGTGAGAGAACAATTCAGACATTGGAAGATATGCTCAGGGCCTGCGTGATGGATTTCAAGGGCAGTTGGGAAATCCATCTACCACTAGTTGAGTTTGCATACAACAACAGTTATCATGCGAGCATAGGTATGCCGCCTTACGAAGCTTTATATGGCAGAAAGTGCAGAACACCTCTATGTTGGGATGAGGTAGGAGAACGCCGACTGTTGGGGCCAGAATTGGTTCAACAGACGGTAGAAATTATCAAGGTAATAAGAGCTCGGCTAGTAGCAGCTCAAGACCGTCAAAAGAAATACGCCGATTTACATCGACAGAAACGAGACTTCGAAGTGGGGAGTTTTGTGTTCATTAAGGTATCTCCCTGGAAAGGGAAGATCAGGTTTGGAAAGAAGGGGAAATTGAGTCCAAGGTTCATAGGACCGTTCGAAATATTGAGGAGAGTGGGTGAAGTAGCATACGAGGTAGCTTTACCTCCTGAATTGGAACATATTCACAATGTGTTTCACGTGTCAGTATTGCGGCCATACAAACCAGACTACAAGCACGTTATCTCCTATGAACCAATTCAAGTTGGTAAGGACTTATCATATGAAGAAGTTCCTGTTCAGATACTCGATAGGAAGGAACAGAAACTGAGAAATAAGATAATTCATTCTGTCAAAGTACTTTGGAGGAATCACGCCATTGAAGAAGCTACGTGGGAATTAGAGGAAGAAATGAGGGCAAATTACCCATTTTTATTTGAGTAACCTTATTTTTACAATTCCGAGGACGGAATTTTTATAAGGAGGGGAGAATGTAATGTCCTAGAATTTTCACGTCTTTATTAATTAAAATATTAATTTAATTTGCAACGAGTTAGTTTTACGAGATTATTTAAATCTTTTTATGTGATTAATTAATTATGTGATTAATTAATTATGTAATTAATTACTAAAATTAATTAAAGTGGGTCACTAATATGTTATTAAATTAGTGAACAAACCCTAAAGTTTTAATATCAAAATAATTGATAAGCTTCCTATTAATTAAATATTCAATTAAATTGAATATAATGAGTGAATTAAATATAATAAATTAATTAATATGATTATTAATTAATGTAAATAATGTGAAATATTAATAATAATATTTATTAGTCCATTTTGTAATTTAATACTTATGGGTTAGAATATTTAATTATTTATTCAATCTAATTATTTATTTAATCATGGATTGAATAATTAATGTGTAAATTATTAAATTAGCCCAACATGGGTCAATTAGTAGCCCAAGTGGAGAATAATAAAATTTGACAATTTAGTAGCCCAAACAATTTAATAGAAGCCCAATTGGTATTTTAAATTAAAGCCCAATGATTGGCCCACTTGGAAAATACTTAATTTAAACTATTAATTATAAAAAAATAAGTTTGTGACAATAAAATTGGGACAAAAACCAAGCTATCAGCCGACCATCATGCTAGGAAGGAGAGAGAAAAGTGAGGTTTTGTATTATTTTATTTTTATTTAATTAAAAGGATTGCTTGTTTTATTTTTAAAAGTACATGAAACCATGCTTCTTTTCACCAACTTAGTACTTAGCTAGAATTTTTGAACAAGTCTCCAACCACCCTCATTATGGAAATTTGATAGATATAGATTTTATATCTATTCAAATTGTAAGTATACTTACAAGTTAGTAGTTTTTGTAAATCATTTCTCATCTTTTATTTCCAAGTCCAAAAGAGAGAGCTAGAGAGCATTTGAGAGTGTGAGAAAATTTGAGAGCAAAATACTAAGAGAAGAGAAGGAGTCTTGGTTCATGTCATCTTCCTTAATCACCTATTTTGGAAGAAAAAGGAAGATAGCCATTAAATCAAGGTAATGGTTATTTTAAATAAAGTTTTGTTTTTAAATTAAATAAATCATCATGTTAGTATAAACATGTTAATATAGTTATTAATGTGTAGTTGTAATATTTATGTCATGCTTGAGTTTAATATGTTTGGTTTGTATTTTGGTATATTTTATATGCTAAAATATGTATTTAATAGTGTGTAAACAAGTTTTGGAATTTATGTCAAAAAAATATTTTTATAAAACTTAGGTTTGATGTTTTAATATTATAGAATATTAAATCATGAGAAAAACAAAGTTTGAATCACTCAAAATGGAGTTATACACAAAAAGTTATGATTTGTGGTAGTTTATGTGATGTAAAATTTTTTATAAAAAAATAATGATATTAAATTATGAAAAAATTATTTTTCATGTTATAAATTAATATAAGGTGATTGGTAATTTTTTTGGATTTTTATTGAGGATTTAAAGCTTACTTGATGGTATATTTTTATTTAAAATGGGTAGCCGGAACACTGTTCACTTTTTGCTTGGAAGAAAAAAAAAAATATTAACTGGCCGCGCAATGCGCGAGCACTGTTCACGCCAGACGCGGAGCCAAACGACGTCGTTTGGCGTCCGTAAGATTTTACTCCGCGCGTTACGCGCGGAAACCGTATCCGGCTTTCCAAAAACGGCGTCGTTTTGAGCCGATAATATTATAACGCGCGCCATGCGCGGTAGTTATTTTTCCGGCGAAATTACATTTATGCCCCTCCGTGTTTTTCTTGGCAGAATTACCATTTTGCCCTCGGATCAATTTTCTGATTATTTACGAAACTGCCATCGGTCCGGTTTTTCAACTTAATTACGAAAATGCCATTCGGGTTAATTTTAATTAATTTAAATATTTAAAAATTAATTTAAAATTATAACAAAAATAATAACAATACAAAAATAATATTGGGGAGGATATTTTTCATTAAATTTAATATTTAAATATTTTAAATATTAATCTAGTTGGCTAATCATGGTTAAGTTAAATAAATGTATTATTTATTATTTTAAATGTTAATAATAAATAAAGATGATAAATTAGCAATTATTATTTAATGCCTATTAAATAATACTTAAAGAGAGATAAAATTTATAAATGAATTATTTATTATTTAAATATTATTAAATAATAAATAAGGATAATTAAGTAATTAATTATTATTTAATTAGCATTAAATAACGATTAATGGAAATTAAGTTATTAGAGGAATAATTTATTATTTAATTTAAATAATAAATAAGAATGATTTGATTATTATTTAACCTTAAATAATAATTAAAATTAATTAAACAATTAATTATTATTTAATTGACATTAAATAATAATTAAAGAGGATTAAGATTAGTAAACTATTATTTAATTTCCTTAATTAAATAATAAGTAAGGTTAATTACTTAGTTAATTATTGGTTGATTAACATTAAATTAAAGAAGGTTAAAACTAAGTTAATAATTATTTATTATTTAATTATAATTAAATAATAAGTAAGTACAATTAGTTATTATTTATTTTAAATAATAACTAGAGTTAATTAATAAATTTCTATTTAATCAATATTAAATAGTAATTAAAAAGAGATTGAGTTAATAAAATAAATTGAATTTAATTAAACAATTATAATAAGTTGTTTAAAGGTTTAATAAGTGTCCAACACTTAAGAAAAATATTTTCTAACTTATTAAATTATTAACCTAATATAATTGAGGGCCTATAAGGTTAATAATATTGTTTTGACTAATGTAATTTATGTGTTAGTACTTATGTGGTAAATAAGTTCGTTATTAAGCGTATAGTTATGCAAATACGTCGTACTAATTGTTAGACCGACTTTATTAATGTTAGGTCTTTCAAAGCAAGTTAGTTAAAGCTAGACAATTATTGTAGCTGAGCAAACATGCAAGTTCTCTAACCCTACTCATTTATTGCTGAACAAGTTTCTATACTTGTATTTATTGTCAAAGCTTGAAGTGGTTTAATTATTTAAAATTATCCCACATCCATATTGTTGATAAAATCGCACTTAGTGCACTTGAAGCTTAGTAGTTCTTGATTCATGAACTGTATCAAAAATGTCAAAAGCTAATAGTTCAGCTAGACATTACGTTTATAAATTCAATACTTGAATACTTTTAAAAGTTTATCCAAACCATTGTTAGGTGCAGATTTCTTATATTAAGTCTGAGAATTGAACAACCCTAAATTAGGGGATTTTGTGTCGGGAAACCGACTTTGGGCGCCAGTGACTAAATGTAATGCATATACAGCAGGTTGAATAGGCTGA